>CM066164.1:32500-632500 GCA_033629205.1 Lithocarpus polystachyus | reverse complement strand
AATTTATTCAATCATTTTGTTGACTTTTTTCCGTGCCAATTTGCTTGTAATTCAGCATTTAGAAACCTTGTATTTAGGTGGGAATCATGTAAGGGTAGTGTGTTAGAGAGTGTGAAGAAGAGCTCAATAGTGTGCACTCAAGTAGGGCCTCGCAATTGGATCTCGCGACTAGCTCACGGCTGGCAAGTCGCTAAAGGAGGCACATGTGTGAAGCATGCAGAGGAGATGAAGAGTCACGCCAGCTATTGCACTACAGGACAAAACCTCCAGTTGGCCAGGCCGTTAGCTGGCAACTCGTATTCATCGCAAGTTCAAGTCGCTAGACTACTCTGTTTATTATAAAACTGACTCTTCGCATTCCATACACACCCTACTATATATAGACCCTTATACTCACGAAATGTAGAGATGTTCTAGAGAGAATTTTTAAAGAGAAACCCTAGAGAAAAACAAGATTGACTCATCCACAATCTTTATCCTTTGATTCTTGAAAATTCCTCTACTCTTACCCTCTCCATTGTTACATCTTTGAGAGGTAAAGTTAGCCAAAAACTTTTCTCACCATACCCATATCTGTGAGAAGGCTATTTAGTGCTTGGGAAGCAGTTAGGAAGGGACCAATTGATATTAGTTGATGCTATGGGTTATAGCGGAATCTAGTAAGCTAGAGAAGAAAAAGGTTCGGTATAACCTCGTTGGAGCAAGAAGCTTAGAGGGCTTAGGTACACTGGGTAGATTAGGCTTGGAGGCTCTTCTGCTGTTCATGTATCCCAACTTCATTTTCTAGTGGATTATTGACCGCTTGGAGGGCGGCGGAGAGGTTTTCGCCGAGGACTTCAGTTTCCTCTTCGATAACACATCGTTGTGTTGTCCTTGTGTTTGCATCTCTCTTCCCTTAATCGTTGCCATTTAATTTCTACTGTGGTTGCGATTTTATTTGGTTTAGATTGTTATATCAATTCTGTTTTAGCTTATTTTCATATTTCGCACATACATTGTTTGATAATAAGCTTGAATTGGTAATTTGTAATTTGGGGGTCTAAACTTTCAAGGTATTTTTCACACTATTTGAACATTCATTTAGGTTTCGGGGGTATTTTGGACTTTTTTTGGGTTTTAGGGGTAAAATAAACCCACTAATTATATCTATGGATACAACTATTTTCTTTCTTTCGTGTTTAGTATCTTTTTGTCTTTAAAAGTTCCTTGACAAACATTTTCTGAAGGGGGCAAAAGGACCCCAAGAAAAAAGAAAAAAGAAAAAAGGATTACCTTCATGGACTTGAAATGGTGAAATCTTGTGCAAATTAACTAGCGTACACCCCTAATAATGTTGTATTGAAATGGAGGCATCTAGTGGCGTGAAAGTGTCATCGCTGTTACATGTGTTACTCTAAGGTGTTTTTTGGTTGAAGAGGGAATTAATTGAGAAAAGCAAAAATTATTGTGAAGAGGCACAAGTTGATGGTTAATAGCAGCGGGAAATAGGTTAGCAAATTCCTTTATTGGCATAGGCATAAGAGCTTGCATATCTTAATTTCCATGGTATGACTTTATTTAAAGTTTGAAGTTAATTATCTTTAATTTGGAAACCCCTATTTCTTCATTTGGCCAGTAAGGACTGTTGATAATCTATTTTTGTTGAGTTTGCAAGTCGTTTAATGTAGGAGACATGTCCTAACCGAGGAAATTTTTTCAAGCCCTAGAAATAATCTTTGTTAATGTATCTTCAAGTTACGAATGTCATTGCTTGTGGAAAAATTGTGACTTATGGCTTGATAATGGTGTTTTGGATCTTTGATAGAACCAGAGTACCAAGTCCATTTGTATATATGTATTTGTGGATATGTGCTTCATTTGGGCTTACTGAGTATTTGAAATGTCTTATAATATTTTCTTTTGCAAACTACAAGAATAGGTTCTATCTCTCTTTCAAAACTACACCATTTTGGTATCAAATTCTCTCTCTTTCAAATTTTTCACTCTTTATTACTTGTTTAAAGTTTTATGTCAGTTTGCTATTATGTTAAAAATGTGACATTTTAAAGTTAATTCAACTTTACACTTGGTACGCACGATGGGTAATTCCTATAGACCGCATCCCACCTGCCAAGCAAAGGAAATGGGCACTCTCATGGATTGGGAAGTTGTGGAGGGGTCACAAATCAGAGTTGAAGGAGCAGTACTGCAACCCGGGCACAACTAAGGAAGATTTACTTCAGCTATCACTGTCGGAGGTTGATGACACTCAATTTCATGGCTTGGTGGAGTACTAGTTCTCTCACGATTTTAAGATAGTAATAGTTACAGTAGTATAGATGTTTTGCTTTTATAGGTTCCATGCTCAAGAGTATTATATATTAGCTTGTTATCGTAATTGGTAGTGACTTTCTTGAAATGTTTGTAGGAGCTGTCGAAAGATAACAAAGAGCAGCGTGGGAAGCAGATGGAGCTGCATATGCTGGGATCCAGAAGCATGGCCCAGGCGGTGGATAGCATTGTAAGAACAATATTATATATATTAACAACATGCTTAAAATAACAAAGCTGATATTATTTTTCATTCTAAAGTAGGAATAAATGTGATTCGATGCCATTGAATTGACACCCTCACTTTAATATGCTGAATGTACTGACCTTGTTGTAGGCAAAAAAGAAAGGCAGGCAACTAGAGAGAGGTGAGATGTAGATGTATGAAGTGGCGTATTCTTACCGTGATGGTAAGGCTGTGAATGCCACTACAGAAATGAACATTGTAAGTTTGTAACAAATTATATTAGCAATTTGAATGTATTTTATTTTGAGTTGGAAAGAAGTTCTTTGATTAACGTCACATGGTAGGGACTTTAATTAAAGGGGAGACTGGTTTCTCATTGCCCAACCTTGTCCTTGATTAGGTTGTTGGCATTATTAGATTAGATTAGATTAGATTAGATTAGGGTCGTCCAATGTTAAGAAACTTTTGTTTATGAGATTATTATTTTTATTTATAAAAAGATCCTTAGATATTGAGGATTTTACTTAGATGCTCTTCAGTTCATTTATAAAATATTTTACATTTTTTTTTTTTGTGTGGATTTAACAATATATATTGTGTTAAAAGACTTTCTCAAAGGAAAATACTATCTTTTATCCATTTCCTTTCTCTCTTTCCTTCCTGGCCTAAAACCAAAAGTAGTGATTGAGTAGAGTACAGTAGAGTGGTCATTCCTAATCCCTAACTTTGCCTTTTGGTCATTCATTTGCTTTTTATCCAATTCTTTTCTTTCTTTTGTCTTTCTATTATGTAAAATTATTTTAAACAGAAGCTATATATAAGCTATTTCATTAGGGATCAGCCAAGTCCACATAAACTTAAAAAAAGTCACAATTTTCTTTTTAATTATATTCTTTACATGAAAAATTCTGAACATGATAATTGCACCCATTGCATGCCTTGCCTTTTGGCCATAAAAATGATTGATACCAAATTATTAATCATCCCTAGTTATCAAAGTGAGGTACTAAGCTTGCATAGTTTAAATTAACCTAAGCCATTTTATTGAAGAATTTTCTGGATTCCACTTACTAATTTTTAATAAAAAGACAAGCAAAGGTAACTTTATGCAAAACAATGCCAGTATCTGCAAGAAAGTGTCTTATGGTTTTAAAGGTCTTATATTGGTTTCTAGGTTTTAAAATAGTTTTTAAGTTGTATTTAACTTTACAAGTTATTGTTGATTTTGTAAGGAGGGGCAGGTTTATCATTTTTTACAACTACTGCTAGTAAGGGTGTATTGGTAGTTGAGTAAAGTCTAAAATTTTATAAGAGATTCTAATTTTCATGTCTTTATTTATTTGAGTCAAGTTAGTCTTTATTTGGGTTTTATTAGGTCTTTGGTTCACAACTTTAGTTTATGAGTTATAATGCTACTTGTACAAGAAAGAGTCATTAGTCAGTACACTTAAATAACTCAATATACAAAACCTAAAGCCGTCCTCACCATGACTAACCCCAAGGTCATAACTTTTCCTATCCTTAAGTCCCCCAAAAACATAGGTAGGCAGATGTCTAAACTTTTCCTATGTTTTCCATTTATATGTTTTTTGAACTTCCATAGAGCATGCTAAAGGTTGCAGTCATCACCATCAAAATATATCTTGAGCGTATGGAGAAGAATATTCTCTGGGGATGATAGGTTGGTTCTTAAAGGTATAGTGGCTTTAGTGATATGAATTTAGTTCTGTTGGCCATTCCCAAGCAAAATTTTCCAACTAGATGGTAGGAGGCTAGCAAAAAAAAAAAAATCACCTGAAAATTAATAGATACGTCCTTGCTGGTAAGTATTGTACATAAACTTCCCAGGACAAACTCGAGGAGCATCTTTTCTTGAAAATCAGACTTGTTTGAATTTCCCCTTCCCCTTCTCTTGGGTTAGGTTTATACAACTGTTTCTTAAATGTGTTTGTATATGATCTAGGAAACTTCTAGGTTCAAAACATTGTAGTTCTTCACATGTTGGTTCTTAATTTCTGATATGCTTAGATATTTGATGGAAACTCTTAAAGACACAATATATATGGTTTGGGTTCTAAGTACGCATGGTATAACTCTAACCCAACTTTTTCTTTTCTTTTATAATAACTCAACCCAACTTTTATATATATAAAAGCATATTACTCATGTTGGCATGTGTATTATTGCCCTTGTTGCTTATATGTTGTTTAGTTTATTTGTGATTACTAGGCAAAGATGAAACAACTTATGACAACGGGGTCACAATTATGGGGAAACGACATTGAGGTTGGCATACTTTGGTAGCCCGACAATGCATTTGGATAGGTCATCGGTGCAGAGAGAGGTGGCCATGTTAGAGGGGTAGGCTTTGGTCCAACCCCTTCTGGCAATCGTGCAAGGTCAATGGATGACAGGACGCCACCTCCAACATCTATTGCAACCGACCAAAGGGTTATGGAGTTGTCTACTCAAGTAGAAGCAATGAAAGAGAAATGCACTTGTTATGATGCCCTTGAAGCTCAAGTGAGGTTAATGAAGAGGACATTAACCCAACTGTGCCCATTGTTTCCCAATATGTCTATGGTAAAAAGTTTGAATACAAAGTATGTGCATTTTTGTTCATGTTTGTATGGTGATTGGTGAGTTTATGAAGTTAATGGGTTATTGGATAGTATATGATGCTTTTTTGTGTGTGTGTGTGTGTGTGTGTGTTTGTGTGTGTTGGTGATTGGTGAGTTTTGATCTGATGAATTTTGCTGTGAAATGGGTTAATTGGGTGGCCATGTCTTTGGAGAACTTTTTCTGTTTTCTAAATATTGTTGGTCACCTGCTTTATCCAAATAAATATTCTTTAGTTATTTTACCAAAAAATAATAGTAATAAAGATTCTTTTTGTTTATCATTTATAATTACTTCTTTTACTATCTAATTTAGATTGTATTAGTGTTTATTTATTTATTAGAGGGAGGGTGTCATGTCAAATCAAGTCTATTTTGCTTGATGTGTTATGACTATTTGGACTAATTAGTAGTGTGATTGAAGATGAGAATCAAGTGTTGTAATGAGGTGTAGGAATATACCAAGGTTGTAAGTAAATGAGTGATCAGAGAAAGGACAATATGCCCAAGTAGTGGCCCAAAATTTGACAAAAACTTTTAAAGAGAAAATATCTATGTGTAGCAGGTAGGAATAGCTAAGTTACCCATTGAGTTAATCTAGTAATTTTCAAGTTCATATGATCTAATGTCCTGAATTTAAGTCTTTTAATCGACACTTTAAATCATCCCAAAACAAAACTTTCTTGTAATTACCCTAATGTGAGTATGGTATTAAAAGACTAGCTCAAAGAATCTTATACACCCATGTTATAAGTATAAAATAAAAAAATAAAAAATAAAAAAGGTTTAACAACCAAGTAATCAATTGATCATTCAAGCAGTCTTACATCAGTTGATTATTACAACCACCTCAAATAGAGGAAAAACAAAATTATTTGTCCCTGAATTATTGCAAGCAGCAAAGTGAGGTTTTCATCCAGATTGACGTTAGCAACAGCAATAGTAAATATAAATAACTTTTTTTTTATCTGTGAAAAACATCGCAAGATTGCACAAGTGTATACATGTTATGACAATTTGAGATATGAGAAAATCACTTTAACTCACACATAATCATAACTGTTTGATGAAGACTATCACCTTTGAGGTACATCCTATAACTCCCACATCTTCTAGAATACACGCTTGCAATAATATAAAAAGCATTTTGATATTTTTGCTTTTATTTTTCTCTTTATTAAGCATATCATGCATGGGCATATAAAAGAGAGAAAATAATTACCCATTTATGTTACGCTTTTGATATTGCACTTTTGTTATGCTGAAGCATATAGATGTCATTGACATTGAACTTTTGCTATGCCGAAGCATACAGATGTCATTTTATGATTGGCAGGCAACAACGGTGAGATGGTTATTTATGCCTTTCTCTTAGGATTTTCTAGTCCTACCCGTCAAAAAGAGTGATATGAGTGTTAAGTACAAGAGATTACTTAATCTTATTCATCACAAACACGAGCCACAAAGCTCACTTGCTTAGTTGTGTATAGAGATGCTCATCTAAGCTACACAAGATACAAAGTTTAGAAAACATTTTTTTCAATAGCCATCCAAGGTACACAAGTACCAATGAACACAAACACATACTGTTTTTGTATTTTTCTGATTTTTCAATTTTTTATTTATTTTTATATGAAAAAAAAAAAGAAAAACTGAAAAATAACCAAACAAAAACATGTTAAACAAAACAAAACAATATTAGATTGACTCAAAAACTTGAAAGCAAAACACACAAGTAATGCAAACAAAAACAGGAAGGGGAGAAAGAGAGAAAAGTAATAGAAACACTTAGTTCATTTTTCCTTCCACACCTTGGAAGAACCTTTCCTTTGAGTGAACCTTTGAACCGGAGGTGAGAGGAACCGTTCAAGTTTGAAAGGAACATGAGGGCTTTGAGAAGATCTCCAAGGGGAGCAAAAGAAGGTGGAAACTGATTCTGGGTTCCCGATGCGATCATGCCATTGCTTTGTTGAGTGGCTAAACACTTATAGCAATTTGGTCGAGTATAACAGACTGCACCACAGTGATGACAGAGATGCTGCTTCTTCTATTTCGGCTTTTGAGAGTTAGCCTTCTTAGCCATAAGGTTTTTAGTCTCATACTTAGCAAGTTTAAGAGGTGCTCCTAAGATAGACTTACCCTTGTTTATGTTCTCACTAGCTAATTCATTTTTAACATTAATGTTCTCAGTTTCAACATTATTAGCAGGAGGAACAAAAACAGTAGAACTAGTAGAAGCAGTACTAGGAGAAGAGAAATCATACCCTAAATCGATTCGATCGGAAGCAGATTTTTGAATACTGAGCATCTCGTCAAGCTTTGCACTTAAAGTCCTTTCCAATTGAGCTCTGACTTGAAATAGCTCCGCTTCAAGTTTCTTGATCTTCTCTACTAAGAAATTGTTCTCGAACCTAAGTGCTCCAATAGTCTAATTAGCTTCATCAAATTTCGTGGAGTGTTCTTCACATTCGAGCTCCACATCACTGAGTTTCTTGGTGGCTAACCTATACAACTTCTCAGGCTTTTTGGAGACCTTGTATAACTTTGCATAAGCTATGTGGGTGTCATCTTGTTCATCCATTTTCTCAAAATTGGACTTCACCAATTCTTCTTCTTCATCCACATCTTCAACAATCCCTTCAGTAGGATTGGTTGTGACAGTGAAGGCATTCAAGATTCTGTCATCCTCATTGTCGGAATTATCTTCAGGCTCGGTGTCGCTTAGTGTAGCAAAAAGTGCCTTGCTCTTCCCGATGGTCTTGAGATAAGTAGGGCACTCTTGTTTCATATGATCGAATCCTTGACACCCAAAATAATTTGGTCCTGCGGGAACAATGTACTGACCATCATCCCTTGAATCTTTCTTCTCTTTGTTTTGACTCTTAGACTGAAAAGAACTTGATTGTCTACAGTCCTTATCGAATCCATTTGCATTAGCATTTTTCATGAATTTCTTAAACTGCTAGGTAATGGAGGACTTCATCTTAGAGTCCTCATCATCTGAAGACTCATCAATATCACTGCTCTTGGCCTTTAGTGCCATACTCTTGCTCTTGCTTAACTTTCCGATCCTAGACAAACCCAACTCATAGGTCTGTAAATTGCCAACTAGCTCTGTCAAAGGTATTTTGTTGATATCCTTTGATTCCTCAATGGCAGTGATCTTGGCATGGAATCTCTCGAGCAGAGATCTGAGCACCTTTCTCACAATCATGGGTTCAAAAATGGTTTCTCCAAGATTAAAAGTTGAGTTCACTATGTCCTTAAGCTTGGCATAGAACTCATCAAATGACTCATCTTCCTCCATCTTGATCTCTTCAAAGCTTGTAGTGAGCCTCTGCAGCTTTGAATCCTTGACAATCTCGGTTCCCTCATAGGTTGTCTAGAGGATGGTCCACACTTCCTTAGCAGTTTTAGTGGAGGATATCTTCCTGAACTCCTTATTGGTGACCGCACTGAATAAGGCATTCAATGCTTCGCTATTGAAGTTTGCTGCCTTGATCTTAGCATCATCCTAATCGGCCGGCGCTTCCTTTGGCTTGATCCAGCCAATCTCTACAGCTTGCCACACCTTCTCATCTAGTGACTACAAGAAAGCTCTCATGCGTACTTTTCAGTATGCATAGTTAGTGCCATCAAATAAATGAGGTATGATAAGAGACTATTCTCTATCCATGACAAACAAGGGTTAATGGATCAACACAACAAAGATTAAACCTAATCAGAGTGTGCCTGCTCTGAAACCACTTGATAAACCAAAAACGTATTGACCCCTTGTAATGAATTAACCAATTAATTAGTCAAATGAATTAATTAGGTTCAATTACATGCAATAAGCGTGGTAGCACAAACAAATCACCAATTAAACTAAATATGTAACGGAAATTAAATGACACGGTGATTTGTTTACGAATGGGGAAAACCAACACGGCAAAAACTCCATCAGGTGATTTTAAGGTCACCACTCCCGAGAATCCACTATTATCACAACAAGTGATTATAAGTAAAGGAATCCCAGTACCTTATACCAACCTACCGTTGAACCCTTATTCCAATACCCAATTGGACTTGTTCTGTAGTGACAATCTCTCCTTTATATTACACAGCTCCTAGTATATGACTAACCAATTACACGGATCCCAGTACGCGACTTGATTCACCAACTAGAAAAATTTGTTGGCTGCAAAGTTCTTCAGTTCATCACACGATGAAGATCTAGAAGATGCAACTTTTGTCCACTTAACGGCCCTTAAAATAATCATTTTATATGTCTAGGGTTGTGAGAAAAGAAGACCCAAACACATAATCATGGATTAGAGTCAAAACAGATCTGAAATTCTGTTTTTCATAAACCCCGACAGATGCCTATCTGTTGAGCTAGCTATCGAGCCATAGGGCTAGAACAACTCTTTAAGCTCGATAGATAGCTAGCTGTCGAGCTTGAATGACATGCACTTCTTCAACTTGTTTCTTAGACAGACTTGTATGGCTTTAACACTTGATCTTGAAACCTTATTTCTTAAAGTATTAAAAACATCCTAGATCTACCCAAATACAAGTAAAGTGCGTTTTATCAAAAGATTAGTCAATTACATAAAATAATGACGAGTATTAACAATCACTTCCAAACTTTTTTTTTTTTTTTTTGCTGAATATCACTTCCAAACTTCTAGTGTAGAGGAGTTGCGTTCAAGTATTAACAACATTTGGTGGTCTCTATATTGAGGAAGCTCATTAATCCACTTGAACTTAAATCACTCTTCTGGTAGATTTAACATCTATGCATGCATTCAATTCTTTTGTTCCTCTTGATGCCATTCTTCTTTCATGTTTTGTTATATTGTTGGGACGAAAATATGTATGGTTTGTTAGCACTATATTATCTTGGTGTTTTTGGTTTTTAACTATTTCGCAAGCAGACACCTTGTTGCAGTAGACATTTGTAAATCAGGTACAAACATAAGCATTTTATAGAGAATACATGCCACCTTATTTAAGAATAAGAAATATTCTAAATTTCAATTCTATATTAAAAAAAATGACAAAATTTAGTTACAAAACTGGTTATAGATTTAGGCTACAATCTTATTTAATAAAATAAATATTATTACAAATTTTGAAAATCTAACATGTTCTTTATATTCTTAATACACTTGTCAAATTTTGTGTCAATTGGATATTATTTACTATATGATCTATAAACTTATATTTTATGCATAATTTTAAACTACAAAATGTTGTAATTTAAACAATTTACTGACATAGTTATTGATTTTTAATTTTCTAGAAATTCTACAAGCGTGGAGTATATAAGAAAAATATGTAATCTAGTGGTAGATTTGTCAAAATTTACATCCAATAAAAGATATTGAGTAAGGTTGTCGTCTAAAGTTACAACCAATTTTGTAACTAAACTTTATCCTATAAAAAATAGTAAAATATAAACAAAATGACAGACATAAAATAACAAATATACTACCAGCTGTTTAGTTTATGTTAACAAAATATGAACATAATAATATAGTATAATATAACTTTTGGTTTGAGTAATGATAGAGATATATGGAGGTGTTTGGAATTGTTGTTTAAACAAAAAATTTTAGTATTTAAACAACAATACTCGTATTTTTAGTATTTCCACACATTTTTTCACCTACATGTATTTTCACAATACAACAACATTACTAGAAATCTCTTACTAAATGGGCCTACAATATTTTTGACAATTGTTGTGATTATAGTGACATCACTTTATTAAGTTACAGTGATACACAACTTATACCATTTTTATTATGCACCAATTTCAATATGTCATGTTATTAGCTATGAAAAAAAAAAAAAAAAAAAGAAGGTGTGTACCTAAATTTATTTTATCATTTGTGATATCAGACAATATCAAATTTGTGCCTTAGTGTGATATCCCAAATTTGATTGGATATTGTGTGAGAGGGAGAAGTTCCACACTGGACTTATTTTAAATTGATATGGGATTTATTAACAAGTATAAGAAACCTTAATTGTGTCAAGTTCTTTTGGAGTATAGCGCAGATGAGACTTGGATATTTTTTTGGGTCATTACATACTTTTGCCACAATTATGATGTGATCAGCTATGAATAGTAAAAAAAAAAAAAAAAAAAAAGTGGTAAGTTCACTTGAAAAAGATTGTTCATTACTCATAGTCGATCACATCATTAAATATGTGGTAAATGGTGTAGTTGTAGAAGACTTGTTGTATTAATATTTGTGTTGCTTTAGAACATTCATGGTTTAACCATTTGAGATTTTTTTTTTTTTTTTTTTTTTTGTGTTGTTGAGAAAAATAGAAAAAAAAATTTTAAGTGTTTGGGAATAAAATATGATTTTTTCATGACATAACAAACTAAACTTTTAAAAAATAATTCTATAACAGATGAAAAAGTAAATACGCTAATCTTCCTAAAATTTCATTTAATTTGTATTGCAAGTCACCTACTTTGATATATATATATATATATATATATAAATTACTATAGGCATAACCTTATTTGACAACTTTTTGTGCAATCCACTTTATTGTCTCCTGTTTACAATCTGCCATCTTCAGTTGTTAGGAGGAAAAAAATTGTGAGTATTGACTTATTATTCCACTTAAGAGTCAAGCTTCTCTAAAAAAAAAAAAAAACACACTTAAGTCTCAAACCTAATAATCAAACACACACCACTGAAATTAAATGCCAATACTATTCTAAAAAATATGGGATGCTCTCTCAATTGAGATCTATTTAATTCTTTTTGTCTCTTGCCTATTTGATCTAGATGCACCGTTATTTATTTATTTATTTTATTTTTAAAACATCACATCAACATCAACAACGCTATTTCTTCAATTAAATTTCAAATAATTTTATTTTCACAAACATTTCAAGGATAAATATTGGTGCATACACACACTGTGTATTTTATTTTATAAATTGAAATTGTGACTATATAAAATGAAACTGTGACTTTTTTAGTGACTTAAAGGCACAGTTTTAGTTTATAAAACACACAATATGTGTGTAATACACCTATTTGAACTAAACATAGCCCAAAAAGCAATAATTCTTTGTGCTTGTCAAGCTAATTTGGCTTATAGAAAGAACTTGCACAGATTTCATCATGCATCACACAATGTATATGTAATACTAAAATCTTCCTTTTCAAGTACACAGAAGCCAATCAATAATTTGAAATGGCAACAAAGGATTTCAATTCAAACGATGGTAAATTTTTTACTTTCCCATTGGTTAATAGTGTGGGCATTCAATGAGTTCTTAACAAAATGGATATGTCTGACTAAGATATCACCAAAGTTAGCATTCATATACATGCTTGTTCGTTTAGATCCCTTAATTCAGATTGTTTAACCTATTATATTAACCAAGTGATTACTTAGATTAAATATTCAAATCTAGGTTAAACTCAAATAAATCATATCATGCAGAATAGCAGAAAATAAATAACACCATGATATGGTGACCTAAGAAAACCGATAAAACTAACCGTTTCAAGGTAAAAAACTGTGGAATATTTGACCTAGCTATCCTTAAAGTAAACTAAATACACTTTAAAAGAATTGAAGTTTTTACAATCAAATTTAACCCTAAATCTATTGCTTCCTCCAGTATTAACTTACTAACATGACCACGTACAAGTTCCAAATCTACGGACTCCTTCTCTTCTTAGATTTACAGCAACACAAGCCACCTTGCTTGTGACTTTGAGACCCCACTCAAAGGTTTCAGATCGCCATCAGTAATGATTTTGATGTAGCAACTAAATTCTACCAATGCTTGATTGTAATTCTTGCTTCGGTAGATTTTTGTGTAGTTAGAAGGTACAAAACTTCTCAGATTTCACAAAGAGTAACACACAAGTTTTTCAAAAGTCTTCAAAACGTGGCTAGGGTTTCCCTTTTATATGTGGAGAAGTTTAGATGTGTAAGAAGTTTAGACCCCATAAACCCAAACAAATTAACCTAGATATTTAGCCAAGTGATTAACTTAGGTAAATTAAGCAATTCTAGGTTAACACAAATATATCATATCATGCAAAAGTGCGAAAAATAAATAACACACGATATGATAACACAGGAAACCAAACCAGAAAAAACCTGGGGAGGATTTAACCTAGCTGTAAGAAGTTTAGACCCCTTAAACCCAAACAGATTAACCTAAATAATTAGCCAAGTGATTAACTTAGGTAATTTAAACAATTCTAGGTTAACACAACAACAATCATATCATGCAAAAGTGCGAAAAATAAATAAAACACGATATGATAACCCAGGAAACCAAACTGGTAAAAACCTGGGGAGGATTTAACCTAGCTATCCTCAAGGTATAAAGGAATTCACTATGAAAGAATTGAAGTTTACACAATAGCGACTTAGACCACTAACATCCTATTGCTACCTCGAGTAGGAAACTTACTACCACGACCACATGACAACTCCGAGTCCACAGATTACTTCTTTTCTTGAATTCTCAGCAAAGCACAACCACACCTGCTTGTATATCTTGAAACTCTTGATTCTGCAACTGAATGATTACCAAGCTCTTGACATCAATCTTGAGTTTGGAAAACCTAAGTGTATGTGAAGGTAAACACCTCTAGATCTCACAAATAAGATTCACAAACACAATATTTAGAACACTAAAAACGTGGCTAGGGTTTTCCCTTTTATACTTAGGGCAAAACATAAAACCCTACACATTAAATAGGCTAGGCCCAAGTTGGAAATTCTGCAGAAAAAACAATCTGCACGACTTTCGATCGGTCGAGTCCAATTCTCGATCGATCGAGCCAGGTAGAATTGCACAGTAACTTCTGTAGTAACTCGATTCCAACTTTACATAAAAACCTCATACTTTGAGCAAGTTTAAACAAGACTAAAAACGTTTTGATCATAGTTTTCCAATATTACAAAATGAAGTTCTAATACATTAGTTCCTAATTCCTTAGAACCTAACAAACTCCTCATTTGGCAATCCGTGACAAAACACAAACTTAACAAAATGCTCAAAATTTACAAAACAAATAGCCCATTACAAAACAATAGCCCTACTAAACAAATTCAACCTAACTATTATCTATCAGTTGTAAAAGTAGACAGCAGCACGACTGAATCAACCTGTATATTCCTATAACACTTAACAAACACATAAACGCATGTGTGGAAAATACAAGTAACATAGAAAAGAAGTTCTTGATTTCACATAACACAAAATAAAGATATATATCATGAATAACATCATAAATATAAATCAATAAGCAATGTAGCATAGTGAAACAAGAAACATATACAAAAGATGTATCTCAAAAAATATTTCCCTCTATCATGAGCCAAAAAATGTAAATACATAATGAAGCACCTAGATACAATCTAAAAGCTCCACAAGCTCCACTGTATCACAAAAAGATACAAAAACTCCCCCTAAGACAAAAACTCCCCTACAAAGTACTCTACAATGTAATGTACTCCTCCTTTTCGTGACGAATTGCCAAAGGGCAGTCACTCATCATCAAAAGGAGGTGGCAGAGGAAAACGTCAAAGACTTGCCAAATTTGCTCAAAGCTTGTCAAGCACATCCACCAACAGCTGACCATGAGCCGCCTAAACGGTCATGACAATATCCAAAGTCTGACAAATGTCCGAAACATCCGAAGCAGAAGATGGAGGAACATTAGCAGCAGCAGCAAGATCAGTAGACGTCTCAGCCGAAGAAGCACCTGCAGAAGAAGTAGGAGGTGAAGTGACACCAGAAGGCTCTACCCTAGGACGCTTAGAGCTAGCTCGAAGCTGAGCAGCCCTTTGCCTAAGAAAGGTGGCACCTATAGGAGCAATGATATGAATAGGCTCAGATACGGGGAAATCACCTAAACCTAACTAAAGAAGAATCCTATGAATAAAAACAGGAAATGATAAAGCATGAGCAGTAGAACTGCTCCGATGCACTTCGTTCAAAGAACGAAGAAACAGATGAGGAAAACTGATAGGAACATCAGTGACAAGAGCATATAGAAACACACGTCGCTCAAGAGGGATAGTGTGGAGATGAGAAATGGGCCACAAGGAATGACATGCAATCCTAAAGAAAAGATAATGTAACTCAGAAAGCTCAGCAGAGGTGATCCGAGAATTAGAACTCCACTGGATAAAAGACCTAGTGATGTATGACATCACGTCATCAAGAGGAGGAGACTCATCATAGGGAAAGACAAGATGAGCAACCACAGGCACCCCAAGAGCATCAGACACTACCGAAGGGGTAATGCGATACTCTACACCTCGTATCCAACTCTTAACCAAAGTGTTCGAATCATAGATGTGGATAGAGAGGTTCGAGTAGAACTCTCTAATCAGGGTAGCCGGAGGCAGATGATCTATGTTTAACAAGGGTAGCCAGCCCCTACGCTCAAAATTATGCCTAATCTCATCATTAACCTCATCTAAAAGAACCCTACGCTCAACCCAAATGGTACGCCTAAGGTTAAGGGTCTCGTATATCTCTTGATGCATCTCACTCAGAAACCTATCACTATTAAAGGAAGGTGAAGAGGCAGAAGTCCTATGTGCTCTAGTTTTCCTAGGCATGATGCTAAGGACAGAATTGAGAGACACAGAAAGAAAAGAGACAAACAAAAAGAAAACCAAGGGCAGACTACAAGTTAGCACAACAAAAATATAGAAATAACAATTCTATATGATGCATGAGCAGAATAACCAAATCATGCATGGTCTAATGCAATGACACACAGTTCAAATATGATTCAATATCACAAAATTGGCTTGAGCAAGAATTTTATATCAAAAATCCCAAATTTGAAAAACCCAATTTCACAAAACCCAACAAATTGAGAAATTGATCATTACACAAGCTAGAAAACACAGTATAATGATCAAATTAATCAATCTAACAAGCCAATTTCATCAAATAGCATCAATTTGAACAAAAGCCCCAAATTCGGCAATTTCAAGCTCTAGAATTTTCAATTTTTCACAAAACCTTAAATTAATCAAATTAAAACCCCAAAGATCACTTGTATATGGTGTCCCCACAAAAACCCAACGATTTATTGTGAAAGAAAACAACCAATCAACATCCAAAATCCCAAATATATAAATGCCGAAAGTAGCCAATAAGAGCATGAATTTATGCATGAAAAAAATGAATAAAAGCAAAAGGAAGGCTAGATTGGTCTTACCGGCCTTAGGAGAGAGAATTCTTGCAAAAGAATCAGAGGAAAATGACAAAAATATCAAAATAGATGCTTAACCGGTTGGTGAGAGTGAAAAGGAGTTTGAAAAGATTTTGAAAAGTGAAGAACACGTGGAGAAAAATCCTTTTAAAAAACTCTCAGCCCGATTTTCGATCGATCGAAAATTAGATTCGATTGATCGAAAATACATCGATTGATCCAACATCAATCGAATACCGATCAAAACATACAGAAACTTTCTAGGGATTTTAAGAACAATTTCGATCGGTTGAAAAACAGATTCGATCGATTGAAATTCTGGAAAAACAAGTTTTTGGAAAACGAAGCAATTTCAGTGCAGAAACTCTTCAAAGCATTAGATTTTATGAATAAAATGCATGAGTATGAGATGAAATGTTTTTCCAAAACACACGTATTTATCCCAGTTTCCCAAAAATAAGAGTTCCACATAATTTTCCTCAAAATCTCAAACAGTAAACATGTTTTGCATCAATTTTCAAGAAATTTTCAAATTTGGTTGGTCAGACCAAAAACACACACAATAACATGTACATAGTTTAGCAAAGAATAACTTGTGTAGTGTGTGCAACTAGCAAAAACTTGAGCAGCATGTGAGGTGATATGCAAATAGTGATCAATCACAATTTCTACAAAATTCATCACATGAATTTGAAAGAGACAATCACTTAAAGAGTTACATCATATAACTCTCACATCTCCTAGAATAAAAGCTTGCAATCATGTAAGTTTCATGATTTGCCTCTTAATATATACCAATTTTAATTGATCAGAAACTTATTAAAATAGCCGGGATAATGTACACACCAATTTTATTTGAATTGTGAAATTATTATAGTCCAATAATGTACACACCAATTTTAACATTTTAACCGAGGCTACACCTTATGTTCTTTTTGTGCATGTGCTACACTTTCTCGAGCGCAAAATCTTACGATATGCACTAAGGTGTTCATGATTGGCTAATAAACAGTGGTGAGATGGTTATTTATGCCTTTCTCAAAAAGTTCAAGTCCATCAATCAAAAAACACATGACTTCATGATCAAGATCATGTGATCAAATACCATAAACATCTTCCCACACAACATGCACTACAAAACTACAGCTAGTAAAGTAAAATAAAAATAAGTGCATCCAAGCTAAACAAGGTACATAAACATGTTATGTAAAAATAGATTGACCAGCCTTGTCTTCAAATTCAAGAAAAATACAGCAAAACACATATTACCAAACCCATTCTTGTTACTTTTTTAAAAAAAAAAAAAAAAAAAAAACAACCTAGAATGAAATGCATGAATGTTATGCAATGCAGATCCAAAAAAAATGGTCACAAGAGGTAGATCAATGAAGAACAAGGACCATGTCAGACAGACTCAATTAGGTCGAGCCTTTTGCATCCAAAACCTTTTAGAAGCAACTCTAGCATTGGAGTTATTATTCACATTAGAATTCTGAGAAACTCCAAGATTGGAATAAAGGTTTAACGCCTTTACCAATTCACCAATAAGTACCATAGGATCCTGTGAGGTACTTTAGGTTTATTTGCTTGCTTAGCAGCTTGCAACTTGAAACAATTTGGACGAATGTGTCCAGACTTTTCATAAAAGTGACAAGCCCAAGCAAGCTTATCATGCAACTTGCCTTTAGAAGAATTAGAAGTTCTAGAATTAGACTCTTGAAGATCAACTCTAATCTTTCTAGAAGGTGTGACTTCTACAGATTTAACAACTTCACTCACAGAAGGTTTGACAATCTCACTCTGAGAAAGTTGAGTAGAAGGAACAAAGTTTGTGGAATGAGGTTCAGGCATAGAGATGCTTTCCACAAAACCTAAGCCAGTTTTGTCAGAGGGAAATTTTTGAATACTTAATATGTGATCAAGTTTGGAGTTTGCAGATCTATTAGTTTGTTCTCTAGCAACAGATAATTCAAGTTCCAAATTTTTAACTTTATCAAGCAAAAGCATGTTCTCAGTCTTCAAATTATTCAAAAGCTCATTAGCATCAAACAATTTCACAAGCAAATTTTTCTTATCAAGTTCAAGAGATGCAATTTTCTTTAAGCCCAAATCAACATTCATAGCATCCTTTGCAGCAACTTTGCAAAGTTTATTGTAGGTTTCCTGTAAATCTACATCTTCAAAGAGTTCCCAATCAGAAGGGTTCTCTTCAACAAATACGCTTTCATTGACTACAGCAGTAGCAGTGAAAGCAATGAAGTTTCCATCCTCATCACTGACTGATTCATTGTTAGAAACTTCATCATCACTAAGGGTTACAGCCATAGCCTTACCCTTAGACTTCAAGTATGTAGGACATTCAGATTTCACATGACCATACCCTTGACATCCAAAACATTGTTATCCCATAGAATTATTAGAGGGTTGACTTACTTTCTCTTTAGGTTTTTCAGTGTTATTAACCTTAGTGGGATCATTCCTCCTAAAATTCCTAGGTTCAGCAGTGTTCTTGCCTCTTGCCCTTCTGTTATTGTTCCTAAGAAAGTTTCTAAAGTTCTTGGCAAGATAGGCAATCTCTGTAATAGAGAGTTCATCATCAAATCCACCAGCTTCAACATCATCAACAGACTTAAGAGTCATTGATTTGGATTTGGTAGTCTTGGGTAGGTCCAACTCATAGGACTGAAGAGATCCTACAAGTTCATCAACAGGGATGGAGTCCACATCCTTGCTTTCAGTGATGGCAGTCACTTTGGGTCTAAAATCCTCAGTCAAAGATCTAAGAATCTTACTAACAATTTTAGGTTGATCGTAGATTTCACCCAGATTATATGCAGAATTAACTATATCATTCAATTTAGCATAGAATTCATCAAAAGATTCATCATCATTCATTCTAATGCTTTCAAATCTAGTAGTTAATTGCTGCAACTTATTTATTTTAACTGTCTTTGTGCCTTCATGCACAGTTTGAAGGATATTCCAAGCAGTATGAGCAACCTTAACATTAGAGATTCTCTTAAATTCCTCCATAGAGACAGCATTAAAGATAGCATTCATAGCTTTGCTATTAAAAGCGGCTGCTTCTTTTTGAGAAGTTTTCTACTCACTCACAGGAGTAGTGGGCTTCTCCGATCCATATTCTATAGAATTCCAGACTCTCTCGTCAATAGATTTCAAGAATGCTTTCATCCATACTTTCCAATAAGCATAATTATTCCGATCAAAATGGGGTGGAATAACAAGAGAGTGTCCGTGTTCCGTGACAACCGGAGTCAAGGACTAGCTTTAAGATCAAAAGATCAACAACAAAAAAGCTACCCGCTCTGATACCACTTGTAAAAAGTTTAGATCCCTTAAACCCAAAAATATTAACCTAGATAATTAGCCAAGTGATTAACTTAGATAATTTAAACAATTCTAGGTTAACACAACAACAACCATATCATGCAAAAGTGCGGAAAGTAAATAACACACAATATGATAACCCAGGAAACCAAATCGGTAAAAACCTGGGGAGGATTTAACCTAGCTATCCTCAAGGTAAAAAGGAATTCACTATGAAAGAATTGAAGTTTACACAATAGCGACTTAGACCACTAACATCCTATTGCTACCTCGAGTAGGAAACTTACTATCACGACCACGTGACAACTCCGAGTCCACGGACTACTTCTTTCCTTGAATTCTCAGCAAAGCACAACCACACCTGCTTGTATATCTTGAAGCTCTTGATTCTGCAACTGAATGATCACCAAGCTCTTGACATCAATCTTAAGTTTGGAAAACCTAAGTATATGTGAAGGTAAACACCTCTAGATCTCATAAATAAGATTCACAAACACAATATTCAGAACACTAAAAATGTGGCTAGGGTTTTCCTTTTTATACTTAGGGCAAAACATAAAACTCTACACATCAAACGGGGTTGGGCTGAGTTAGAAATTCTGCAAAAAAAAAAAACAATCTGCACGACTTTGAATTGATCGAGTCTAATTCTCGATCGATCAAGCCAGACAGAATTGTACAGTAACTTCTGCAGTAACTCGATTCCAACTTTACATAAAAACCTCATACTTTGAGTAAGTCTAAACAAGACTAAGAACATTTTGATCATGGTTTGCCAACATTACAAAATGAAGTTCTAATACATTAGTTCCTAATTCTTTAGAACCTAACAAACTCCTCATTTGGCAATTCGTGACAAAACACAAACTTAACAAAATGCTTAAAGTTTACAAAATAAACAGCCCATTATAAAGCAATAGCTCTACTAAACGAATTCAACCTAACTACTATCTATCAGTTGCAAAAGTAGACAGCAGCACGACTGAATCAACCTATATATTCCTGTAACACTTAACAAACACATAAACGTATGTGTGGAAAATACAAGTAACATAGATAATAACTTCTTGATTTCACATAACACAAAATAAAGATATATATCATGAATAGCATCATAAATATAAATCAATAAGCAATGTAACATAGTGAAACAAGAAACATATACAAAAGATGTATCTCAAATATATCTCCCTTTATCATGAGCCAAAAAATGTAAATACATAATGAAACACCTAGATACAAAAAGCTCCACAAGCTCCACAGTATCACAAAAAGAAACAAAAACTCCCCCTATGACAAAAAAAACTCTCCTATAAAGTACACCACAAAGTACTCCCCTTTTTTATGACGAATTGCCAAAGGGCACTCACTCATCATCAAAAGGAGGCGATGGAGGAGAATGTCGAAG
Source organism: Lithocarpus polystachyus (assembly GCA_033629205.1). Lineage (NCBI taxonomy): Eukaryota > Viridiplantae > Streptophyta > Magnoliopsida > Fagales > Fagaceae > Lithocarpus > Lithocarpus polystachyus. Next base: position 611,407 of record CM066164.1, on the reverse strand, counting down.
ACTCGCCAAATCTGCTCTCAATGCTCGAAGCTCGTCAAGCACATCCACCAAAAGCTGACTATGAGCCACCTGAACGGTCATGACAATGTCTAAAGTCCGACGAATGTTCGAAACATCCGAAGGAGGAGGTGGAGGAACATCAGCAGCAGGATCAGTAGATGTCTCTACCGAAGGAGCACCTACAGAAGAAGTAGGAGGTGGAGTGACACCGGAAAGCTCTACCCTAGGACGCTTAGAGCTAGCTCGAAGCTGAGTAGCCCTATGCCTAAAAAAGGTGGCACTTATGGGAGCAATGATATGAACAGGCTCAAAAGCAGGGAAATCACCTAAACCTAAGTGAAGAAGAATCCTATGAATAAAAACAGGGAAGAACAGAGCATAAGCAGTAGAACTACTCCGATGCACTTCGTTCAAAGAACGAAGAAACAAATGAGAAAAACTGATAGGAGCATCAGTGACAAAAGCGTATAGAAACAGACATCGCTCAAGAGGGATAGTGTGGAGATGAGAAATGGGCCACAAGGAATGACAAGCAATCCTAAAGAAAAGATAGTGCAGCTCAGAAAGTTCAGCAGAAGTGATCCGAGGATCAGAACCCCACTGGATTGAAGACCCAATGGTGTATGAAATCACGTCATCAAGAGGAGGAGACTCATCATAGGGAAAGACAGGATGAGAAACTACAGGCACCCTAAGAGCATCAGACACTACAGAAGGAGTAATACGATACTCTACACCCCGTATCCAACTCTTAACCAAAGTGTTGGAATCATAGATGTGGATAGAGAGGTTCGAGTAAAACTCTCTAATCAAGGTAGCCGGAGGCGGATGATCTATGTCTAACAAGGGTAGCCAGCCCCGAAACTCAAAATTATGCCTCACCTCATCATCAACCTTATCTTGAATAACCTTATGCTCACCCCAAATGTTACGCCTAAGGTTAAGGGTCTTGTATGTCTCCTGATGCTTCTCACTCAGCAAAATAAAAATGAGAAAAATAAACAAACCAAAAAAATATAAATAAATGAAAATGAAAATGTGCATATAAACTTCTATGCAAATAAATCAAAAACATTGAGTAAGAAGAATTTCCCCCTGTAACAATGTTCACATAAAAATAAATCAAAAACATTGAGTAAGAAGAATTTCTTATGTAATTTCACTGTAAGTTATACAGTCATGTCAAACTTAAATATGCAAATTCACTAAAACAATAGTTACTTTAGCTAAGGTCTTTTATAGGGATGAATAATTTCGGCTCATTCTAGTGGTGAATATAAACTTCTATTGCGGTTTTCCTGCTGGAACATAGCTTTATGAATGAAAAATAACATAAGAAAGAGAAGGATTCTTGCAATCACAGGATTGCATGAGGCAAACAAGATCCACATGCACCAGTACTGACTTTCTTATTCACTTTCACACCAGCAACCTTAATCCACCACATTGTGCACATTGTATCATAAATATCTGATAAAAGCTAGTGATTGCTCACCACGAAAAAAAAAAAATTGAATGAGAAATAAAGTACAATCACTCTAATGGAATATAATAATTTAACAAACTTACCAAGTATATGTTTTTGAGGATGTGTGAGAACAGGTCATCGGGAGGGAATGCGAAGGGTCGCCGGTGGGAATGCGAAGGGTCAAAGAGGCAAAGTTCAACGGCGACGTGAAGGAAGCTTAGGCGACGGCAATGGCGACACGAGATGGATCGTCGTCGCTAGAACGGGATCGACGACACGAGGCGAGTCAGGCAACGGCGTCTGCGACACGAGGCTCAGCAACGGCGACGCGAGATAGGTCGACGTTGGTGGAACGAAATCTGCTACACAAGGTGAGCTATGGCGACGGCGACACGAGGCGAGTCAGCAACGGCGACGGCAACACAAGGCGAGTCAGCAACGGCGACGTGAAGGGATCTTAGGCGATGGCGATGTATGATGGATTGTCGTTGCTGGGATGGAATCGACGACACAAGGCGATGGCGACGGTGCTCGAGATCGGTGATCTTAGGAAACGGCGACGGCGACTGTTACAAACGGCGACGGCGACGGTTAATCACCACACGAGATCGGCGATGGCGATAGTTAATCACCAACAATCGCTTCTAGTTTTGTGGAGAGAGTGAGGGAGATAGAGAGAATCGGGTGGAGAGAGTGAGGGAAATGAGAAATGAGAAGTGAGAAGTGAGGGCAGAATCTATTTTTTTTTTTTGTGTAAAACTTATTGTGACGACTTATATTTCGTCACTATTGGCTATTTTTAGAGACGAAATTTAATTTCATCACTAATAATGATGCCCATTTTTATGATTTTGTTTTTAGTGACGATTTATTTTTGTCACTATTTGTCACTTTCGGTGACGAAATGGGTTTCGTCACTAATAGTATTCTTAATAGCACCTTTAGTGATGAAAGTTTTCGTCACAAAAAACTTAAACTTTTAGTGATGAAATAATTCGTCACTGTAGATGAATTTAGTTTCGCGCCTACTTTTTCCTTTGGCGCCTTTAGTTCAACCCATCATATAGCGACAAAATCTAAATTTCGTCACTAAATGTTACTAATTTTTTTTATAAATAGTGACGAAATATAAATTTCGTCACTATATGGTACTTTTTTTTGACAAAAAAATTTTCATCACTAAAAGGCTAGCTCAATTAGATAATCAGTTATAAGGAGAGAAACATACATTATTTTGTAAAGTAATGAAATGGTACATATATGAGTGTTGGATTCTCTCTTTCATTCTCTCTTGAACAAGTTCATATAACTGATTGAGAGACCACATATCTTGGGCGTTAGTGGAATTGGAGTGAAGATTAAAAGTCTTCCCAAGTGCTTCTAATCTTTGTTTTGAAATTCATTATACCAAGGTACACTCTCTTGATCTTATATTCTAAAATTTACTTGGTACATGTTATCAATTGCGAATGAAGTAGATGCGTTAACTTTCCGCTGCGTATGTTTTGTATGCGATACAAACATGTATATTTACTTCAATTTGAACTATATTAATAATGTTGTATGTTATTAAACATAAGTCTTATCTTTTGCATATTAATCTTTAGCATTTCTTTTTCAATAATAATTTTCGGCATCTTTTGAATTATTGTTATGTATTTATCTACAATCTTATCTAGTATTCTCTGTTAGAAATTTAGACTCCTTAAAACCAATCAGATTAACCTAGTTATTTAGCCAAGTGATTAACTTAGGTAAATTATGCAGTTCTAGGTTAACAAAATAATAATCATATCATGTAAAGTGCGAAAAATAAAGAATACACGATATGATAACCCAAGAAAACCAAATTGGTAAAAAACTTGGGGAGGATTTAACCTAGCTATCCTTAAGGTAAAACAGAATTCACTATGAAAGAATTGAAGTTTGTACAATAGCGACTTAGACCATTAACATCTTATTGTTACCTCGAGTAGAAAACTTACTATTACGATCATGTGACACCTCTGAGTCCACGGACTACTTCTTTCACAAGAACTCCTGCTTGTATATCTTTAAGTTCTTGAATCTGCAACTGAACGGTCACCAAGCTCTTGACATCAATATTGAGTTTGGAAACCTTAAGTGTATGAGAAGGTAAACACATTTAGATCTCACACAAGATTCATACACACAGCATAAAGAACTCTTCTAAAACATGGCTAGGGTTTTTCCTTTTATACTTAGGGCAAAACATAAAACCCTACATGTCAAACGGGCATGGGCTGAGTTGGAAATTTCGCAGAAAAAAAAAACTGCATGACTTTCGATCGGTCAAGTCTAATTCTCGATCGATCGAGCCAGGCAGATTTACATAGTAACTTCTGCAGTAACTCAATTCCAACTTTACATAAAAACCACACACTTTGAGGGAGTCTAAACATTACTAAAACTGTTTTGATCATGGTTTGCCAACCTTACAAAATGAAGTTTTAATACATTAGTTTCTAATTCTTTAGAATCTAACAAACTCCCTCTTTGGTAATCTGTGACAAAAAACATATCAAAATTGAAATGCTCAAAGTTACAAGAACAACCCAATACAATAAAATGCCCAAATACATCACAAATCCCAATCTAAGACTCCTAACCTAGAAGTTGCAAGAAGAGATAGAAGATCTTGATCAGAATGTACCTGTCTTTCCCGAAAACACTCAAAAGAACACATTATTGCATGTGTGTAAAGAAAGACATATAAACAATAATATGAAACAAAAATATAAAAACAAAAATAAATTCTAACTCTCCCTTTAAGTTAGATACATCAAAAACTTTTTATATTCTCCCCCTTTCAAAAACAATTTTATCTCCCTCTAAACAAGACAAACAAGATTCCTACATTTCATCTATTGCTCCTCCTTTTTGTCACGTTTTGACAAAGACAACTCAAACAAAGAGTAGAATGACAGTAAACATGAGAGAAAAAAGAGAATCAAGGGAACATAAAATAGTTTTGCTCTATAGAAAATAGAGAGAACTCCCTCTATGAAGAGCAATAACTCCCTATATGAACAACGCTCCCTCACGGAACTTCCTTAAACCATTTTGGTATTATAAATTTTCCTCATGGTTTTTTGCCTTGCAAAACGGCCTTGCTCACCAAACATTTCCTTCAGACTTAACATTATGTCCAAAACTAGTTCTACATCCTGCATTTGATGCTGTAGAACATTTGAGATAGATGCTAGGATGTAGCACTTGGCCATTTCATTAGATTTCTACCAATGATCATATCGCTGTTTTTCCTCAAGAGGAGCATCTAATGAAGGAAAGTTAGGACATGGTTGAGTAAGCATATATTTGTGCTCTTCAACTGTAAGAACAATGTCCAAATTTTTTTTCCAATCAACATAGTTGGATCTAGTCAGTTTGTTTTAATTAAGAATAGTAACAAGTGGGCTAAATGATGCCATGATCAAATTTGAAAATAATAAACATGAATATAATAAGTAAACTGGACATTATCAATTTAGTATATAAACATATAGTATGAAGTCTACTTGTATTACAACCTTAATAAAACTATAATATAATATATGCAATGACAACCCAATCCCATATTCAATATCCTCAGCATAGAGTGAACATTAAATACTATGATTGATTGAGAACTATTCTCATTATTAGTGCTATCATGATAACTCTTATCAAACACTAATAATATGCCGTTATACATTTGGCCTCTAAATAAAAATAGTAAAAACTTAGCATAGAGGATACTATAATATTTAGTCTAGTGTTTATCATTGTCTAGAATCATGTGTAGCCACATTTCATCTCCTTATTGGGCTTATCTTGTAGTACCACGATTCAAAACACCCTTCACATGGAATGCAAAGCTCAAGGCTAAGACTAGGTGTTTGATCAAACCACTATAAACCAGGCAATTCAATCTTGTAGGACCATGAAATAAATACTCTCAGCATGGAATGCTAAGCTCAAAGAAAAGAAAAAGTATATATTTCATACTATTATGAATCGACAATGAAGGCCGTGAGATCCAACCCTTATATCTCTTTCCCACTAGATGTTTTAAAAGAAAGGTTTTTAAATATAAGACATGCGTAATATAATTACACATAGCCTTGCTCTTTATACATTTTGAAAACACTTAGAAAAATTCTGAATTCCCAGTTTTTGATCGATCAAATGTATATCTCGATCGGTCAAAAAAATTAATGAATTCATTGTTGACAATCTTCCTGGCTCGATCGGTACTCGATTGCTTCTCGATCGATCGAAAAAGAACATTCGATCGATCGACTATCAATCGAGTCAAGCAGATTGGCCACTGTTTCACTCGATCGATCGAAGGTAATTTTCGATCAATCGAAACATGTGAAAACCGAATTTTCAAGAATTTTTCTTGAACAGTTTTCAACGGTTTTTCATGAACAAACAACTAACATATGAACATGATAGACAGAGATTGATATCAAAACTGAATTTCATTGATACTATAGTCTTTAATATCAATTTAACATACTTAAATTCAAATTTAAACAACATCATAACATCAATATTAGTTTTTTTATCAAAATATAGTTTCACCAACCATGCAGAAAATTAAATGCGTAATCTTCTAACAACATGAAACTATCATCTCTAATTCCAAAACTCACAAAACATGTTATACATATTCAAAGTTGAAGTCCGTTCTGATACCATTTGATGGAAAAATACATGTTTGTATTGCATACAAAACATACACAGCAGAAAATTAACGGATCTACTTCATTCGCAATCGATAACGTGTACTATGTAAATTTCAGAATATAAGAACAAAAGAGTGTACCTTGGTGCGGTAAAATTCAAAACCAAAGATCGGAAGTTTTTGAGAACACCTTTAATCTTCACTCTAATTTCACTAACGCCTAAGAAGTGTGGTCTCTTAATCAGTTATATGGATATGTTCAAGAGAGAATGAGATAGTGTCTAACACTCACATACAAACCATTTCATGTTATTTTATTATTATTATTTTTTAAAATCTATATGTTCTCTCCTTATAACTAATTATCTAATTGGACTAGCCTTTTGGGCCTTTTCAGTTGGGCTTTAGTATGTGGATTGGAGAGGGACCAAAAGGGAACAAATAAGATACTAATTCCAATGGGCCTTGGGCTTTTCTGTCAACTCTTGACAAGTCTAAAGTTACTATTAATTATATTTAATACCACTATATAAATATAATTGCACTCTAGGCTTTATTGCTAGATTATATCTCAAGACTTTATTGTACATGCAACTCCTTTATAAAATATTTGTAGTTATACAAAGTCATTAATATAGACTGCCACTTTGTAAATTACTACATCTTAATCCTTGAGTACCTAGTTTAATCCTTTAAGTTATTCATCATATATTTATTAAATCCAATTTCATAAATATATACTTTAGTAACTATTTACTAAAGTAGTTAGGCCTAACATTCTGAATAACAAACCCATTAAATTTATCTCAAGGGAATATTTTGTATCTCCGTTAAGAGACTATGAATTCCATATTGAGAATATATGTTCCATCAACACTAAATGTAATTGCCCAATATATTGAGGTTTTGACCGTCACTTTAGATCTCACTCCTGATATATTAAAGCAACCTAATGATTAGGTCCATTATTCTCTCAGGATTAAGAGTTCATGTAAATAAAAGTCGTGAGATTTATTATTCATTTGACAGTCGTTAGGAGAATAATAAATCTCATAACGGGCTAGTTCAATTTTTCTTAACTCTTAAAACATATCAACATATCAACTAGAAGTCTTCACTTCCATGATAAAGACAAATCATCTTAGTTGATATGTTATAGTCTTCGCAGATGAAATGCCCAATTTCATCACCGACTACGAACTAAAATTTTAAGTTTACAATGAACTTGTGATTTATATCTTTTATGACTTTTCACATAAATCACATATTATGCATTTCATGGACTATATGATAATATCCGAATATTCATGTTACCATTATTTTAGATAATAATAAAACAAATTAATTAATTACAACATTAAGTTATACATAATGTCATACATAGTGTCATACATATCATCATACAATAGGATTTAAGGGCACTAATCCCAACAAACTTGATCACATGTTGAGTGTTCAGAAGTCTCTCTTAGACAAAACTAGTCTAGGTTTTGTAGATAGCATCTCGGTGTCTGAAACTCATTCCACAAACTTTGTTTCTTCTTCTAAGCCCCTCAAGAATGAGATAGTCAAACTAGTAGAAGTTACACCACCTCCTAGGAAGATTAGGGTTGATCTTAAAAAGTCTAAGCCTAAGAATCCTAACCTCCCTAATGATAAGAAGTATGATAGACCTTTGTAGGTTTGTCATTTTTATGTAAAGACTGGGCATACTTGCCTAAACTGTTTCAAGTTGCAAGTTGCTAAGCGATCAAATAAGCCACGAGTACCTGTGCCTCCAGCACAAGATCCTATGGTATTTATTGGTGAATTGGTAAAAGCCTTAAACCTTTATACTAATCATGGAATTGCTTATTATTCTAATATGAATAATAACTCTAATGCCAGAGTTGCATCTAAGACGTTTTGGATGCAAAAGGCTCAATCTAATTGTCTTTCTGACATGGTCCTTGTGCTTCATCTCAATACTCTTTGTGGCCATTTCTTTTTTGATGTTTTGTGTCTTTTTGCTTTTAGGATTTGTATTGCATTATATTCATGCATTTCATGATAGATTGTTTTTGTTTTTTTATTAAAAGGGGATGTGTTTTGTATTATATATCTTTGATTTGTAATCAAGGTTGACTTATTATCTTTACATAACATGCTTGTGTATCTTGTTTAGCTTGGATGAGCTTATATTTTTCCTAAACTTTGCTAGTTTTAGCTACATAGTGCATGTTGTGTGGGAGTTGTTTATAGTTTTTGATCACATGATCTTGATTTTGAAGTCACATGCTTTTGATTGTAAGGACTAGAACCTAAAGAGAAAGGCACAAATAACCATCTCACTACTGTTTACTGGCCAATTATGAACACCTTAGTGTGTATTATAAGATTTTGTGCTCGAGAAAGTGTAGCACATGCACAAAAAGAACATAATGTGTAGCCTTGGATTTATAATAAAATTGGTGTATATATTATTGGGCTATAATAAAGATGACACAAAGAAATAAAATTGGTGTGTACATTATCTGGCTAAAATAACAATCATGCAAGTGAAATAAAAATGGTGTGCACATTATGAGGCAAAAAAAAAATTTACATGATTGCAAGGTTGTTTTCTAGGAGATGTGAGAGTTATATGATGTAACTTTTTAAGTGATAGTCTCTTTCAAACTTATGTGATGAATAATGTAGAAATTGTGATTGATTACTATCTACATATCACCTCACATATATCTCTTGTTATTACTAGTTACACATACTACACAAGTTATTCTTTGCTAAACTTAGCACATAATATTGTGTGTGAATTTGTTTTGGCCATCCAAGATTATATGTTCCTTGATTATGATACAAAATATGTTCATTGTTTGCGTTTAGGGGACAAAAAATGTGAAAATCTTGTTTTTGGAAGATATGGGTTGAATTCAAGTGTTTTTGGAAAATTTTTAAACTCATACTCATGCATTTCATTCATGAAATAAGTTGGTTTGAGTGTTTATTGCATAAAATTTCCATGGCTTTTCAAAAATTACACTTTTCCAGATTTTTGATCGATCGGATGTATTTTTTGACTAATCAAAATTACGTTAAAACTTAGGTTTAAATCTGCCTGGCTCGATCGGTGCTCAATTGGTGCTCGATTGATTGAATCTATTTTTCGAACGATTGAACTCCAATTTCGACCGATAGAAATTCGAAAGTTGAGTTTTTTAAAAAAGGTTCTCCTCACGTGTTCTTCATTATTTCAAAACTTTTTCTCACTTTCTTTCTTCAACCGATCCAATCTAAGGATTTTTTTTCATTTCCTTCCACAAATTTCTCCACGATTTTTGTCCTCAAGCATTGGTAAGTCTTTTATACCCTTTCTTTTTTAATTTAATCACATGTTTCATGCATTTTCTTTCAAAATTTCGAACAACGGATTATAAGGATTTTTGATTGTTTCAATTGTTTTTTTTATCAATTTTGTTCAATGGGTTTTTGTTCTTAGATGATATATACATGATTCCTGTGCATTGATTTGGTTAATTTGTTGGTTTAAGAACAATTGAAATTTCTAGGGCTTGAAAGTTTGTGAAATTGGGGATTTTGTTCAATTGATGTTAATTTGATGAAATTGACTTGTGATATTGATAAATTAATTCATTGTATGATGTTTCCTAACTAGTATAATGGTTAATTGATCAATTTGGTTTAATTTTTGAAAATGGGTTTTTCAAATTTGGGGTTTTTGGACTAAAACTCTATGTTCAAGTCAATTGATGGTTTCTAAAGTAAAATTGAACAAATTTTAATGCATTCATCCCATGTATCATATGTGCATTCATCACATGCATCATATAGATTGTTATTTATTGATAATTTTGTGCTCTAACCCTCTCTAATGCAGTCTGCCCTTAGTATTTTCTTTATTTTTTGTTTTCCTTTCCTTTAAACCCTTAGGGTCCGTTCGGTTGGAGGAGTGGAAAAGTGAGAGGATGGAAAATTGTGGGAGGATGGAAAAGTGGGAGGATGGAAAATATTTAGTTTTTCCTCTTGTGTGTTCGGTTGGAGGAGTGGAAAAGTGGGAGGATGAAAAACTCTTGTGTTTGGTTGGAGAGAAAAAGGAAAGGATGGAAAATGTAATTTATATAAATTGACTATTATATCCTTGTTACATAATATGTAAGAAATAAATTTATTTCTAATCATTAATTAATATAAAATTTATCACATCATATATATAAATTTATATTATTATAATGTAAAAATTAGATTAGGTCATGTTAAAAACAACATTTAGTAATGTTGAAAAAAAAATGTTACTGTTCAATAAGTTGAAAAGAATTATATAAAAAAAAAAAAAAACGTTACTGAACTGAGTTCAGTAACGTTGAGAAAAAAAAAAAAAAATCAACAACGTTACTGTGAACAGTAACGTTGAAAAGAATTAAAAAAAAAAAAAAAACGTTACTAAAAGTCAGTAACGTTGAACAAAAAAAAAAAAAAAATTCAGGTAACGTTAAAAAAAAAAAAAAAAAGAGAGAGAGAAGAAGAACGTTGAGTTCAGTAACGTTGAGAGAAAGAAAAAAAAAAAAATCAACAACGTTACTGTGAACAGTAACGTTGAAAAGAATTTGAAAAAAAAAAAAAACAACGTTACTTTCAGTAACGTTGAAAGTAACGTTGTTGAACAGAAAAAAAAATATTCAGGTAATGTTGAGAAAAAGAAAAAAAAAAAAAAGAGAGAGAGAGAGAGTTGAAAAAAAATAGGTGGAAAGAAGGTATTTTTGTAAAAGTGCTACTATAAAACTTTTCTCTCCATATTTTCCTTCCGATTTGGAAGGAAAAAAAAAAAAGTGGGCCTGGAGAGAAAATTTTCTCTCGAGTTTTCCATCCTTCCTATTTTCCTTCCCCAAACGAACAGTGGAAAACATTATTTTCTTTCCTATTTTCCTTCCTATGTTTTCCATCCTCCCTGTTTTCACTCCAAACGAACGGAGCCTTAGCATCATGGTCAGGAAGACTACAGCTAAGTAAACCCCCGCCTTTTCTACTCCTGAGTTCCAGAGTGATAGGTTTAGAACCATGAAAAGCCAAGAAAACTATGAGAAGCTTTATATATTTAGATTGGTATGGGCTGAGCGTAAGGTGATTTTAGATGAGCTTAATCTTGAAATACGTAGGAATTTTGAGCTTAGGGGTTGGTTACCACTCTTAAAGGTGGAGCATCCTCCCCCGGCTGCATTGATTAGAGAGTTCTACTCGAACCTCTTTGTCCACTTTGATGATTCCAACATTCAGTTTGTGAAGAGTTGGATAAAAGGTGAAGAGTATGTCATTACTCCTGATGAAGTGACTGTGTGCACCCAACATATGGCAGTTGGGCTCAACCTTTACTTGGGCTCACAATCTATTTGTATTGTGGGCTTTGGGTTTCCTACTATGGGCGGTCCTATGCTCGGAGACTCAAGTACACTTCTACTTTCTCAAATCCTTCTCTTTACCTCACAGAGTCACTCCTTTTCTCTCTTAAAGTGGTTGCTCTTTTCTCTCAACATTCTCTCCCGAATTGCCAACCTCCACTTCTCCCTTAATCCTCCTATTTATAGCCTTAGATAAGTGGAGGTGTTATGATTATTCCCCCTTACTAGTGCAAATGTGGGTCCAATTCCCTCATCTTTAGGTGGGTGTTCTAGCGAGGAAGGTGGTAGTGGCATTGGGACTAATTCCCACCTCCAAAAACCCGCTTGGCAATGATATTCCCGAAGGCACTACCATGTAACCGAGTAAAGGGTATCTCCGAGCAATGATTACCTCAACCAGGTTAAAGTTGACCGGGAGGGATCTACTTGAGGTATTCAAGACAGTGCAGTCCCGTTCTAGCTTTTAGGCCTATATTGGGCTCTTAGGTATTCGGAGTAAGGCTATAGGTCCACTGGGGGTGGGGTAAAGTACAAGGCTGCTAGGCCAAGTCCCCAAGCCCGTACAATAGCCCCCCTTGGTTTGTGCCCGGCTATCGGGACCGAATCAAGGACAATCTGAGTGGTGTTAGTGACTCCTTGGGAAGCCCAACTGTCTGCTACAGAACGGAGGACAACCATCAATACTTTCTCAAAAAGAGAGCTACTCCAGGCTGTCACATTTAACCAACCCCCACTTCTCCCTTAATCCTCCTATTTATAGCCTTAGATAAGTGGAGGTGTTATGATTATTCCCCCTTACTAGTGTGAATAGGCGTCCAATTCCCTCATCTTTAGATGGGTGTTCTAGCGGGCAAGGTGGTAGTGGCATTGGGATTGATTCCCACCTCCAAAAACCCCCTTGGCAATGATATTCTCGAAGGCACTACCAGGCAACCGAGTACAGGGTATCTCCGAGCAATGATTACCTCGACTAGGTTAAAGTTGATCGGGAGGGGTCTACTTGGGGTATTCAAGACAGTGCAGTCCCGTTCTAGCTTTTGGGCCCATATTGGGCTCTTAGGTATTCGGAGTAAGGCTATAGGTGCACTGGGGGTGGGGTAAAGTACAAGGCTGCTAGGCTAAGTCCCTAGGCCCGTACAATAGCCCCCCTTGGTTTGTGCCCGTCTACTGGGACCGAATCAAGGACAATCTGAGTGGTGTTAGTGACTCCTTGGGAAGCCTAACCGTCTGCTATAGAACGGAGGACAACCATCAATACTTTCTCGAAAAGAGAGCTACTCTAGGCTGTCACATTTAATCGTCATCATGACCTAATGGTTCGTGAATCGAGCCCACGTGAGGGGGTTACAAAAAGAAGCCAGAAATATTTCCCGCCTTTTTGCTCCATTAAATGCTCCTACTCTATAAATAGTCCCTGTTCCTCCCTCAGATCACTTTTTGCTTTTCAATCCTTCGAAAATTCTCTCTGCTGAGCATTCTTCTCTTGTGCATAAACTCTTCACCCAATTTGATGAGAATGCAAAATGTCATTTTTTTTCTTCCTTAATGTTTAGTCTTTTATACTTATTTGGTGCCTAAATTTACTCATTATTCTTATATTTTTATATAGGATGCAAATGGAGGCATTAATTGCAAAACGTAGTTAATTGGGTGATTCTGGACAGCTTTGACATTACTTCGTAATCTGGGCATAACTCTCTCATCCGAGCTCCGATTGAGATGATTCAAGATGCTGTGGAACACCAAGACAAAGCTTTACAACTTTCATGTTTTGAGTTTTGAGAGATATGGGACTCATCAAGGTCGAAATCGGGCTTGAAGTTGCTGCACCTGCTCTGTTGACGTTCTGGAACATTCCTTAGCTTGCAATTCTAATACGCAGACCTGATGTGGTTTATTTTCAGAAGTTTTCAGATCTGGTGCACGAAATTTCCAGCTGAAAAACACCACTTTCCTAGTTATATTAGGACTTTGTTTTATTTTTAATATTTTTCCTTAATTAGTCAGATTTAGGTATTATTATTTAGAATATTTTTAGGAGATTTTGTCGGCTTGGGAAAGGGGGAATTAACGTGTAAAAGGGGGAGGAGAAATTAGAATTGGACACACATGCCTCTCTCTCCCCTCTTCTCTTATTTCTCCTTTGAGTTTTCTGTCATGGCCCTGCGTCGCTAAAACTGAAGCCTCGGAATCAATAAAACTGTGAGATCTAATTTGTTTTTATTATTCAATTTATGCTTTGAATATCGGATGTTCTTCTATGCCTATTCTCATGATTGTCTCGTTTAATTACTGTGAGACCTACTAGTCTATTATTCATTGTAATCTATTGCTAGGTTAGATATCAAATCCGTAATTGTATGATCTCTCTAATTTGTGAAGCAACCAAAATTTAATGATTTGCTCCGTCAGAAATTATTAGATCTTAGGAAGAACACTCGACTAAATTAAATGCAACCGCTTGTGTTTGTGTTGTGTAGCTTCATCGATCTTTCTAGTTCTTAAGGCTGCTTCTAGATTAAACCTTTTGCGCTTGTCATGGGTTGTTTAGTAGTTAGGGTTAATTAGATCACTTGTTTTCTAATTAACTGCGACTAAGGAGAGATAGGAAAATAGTTTCAACGGTGAATATTCAAAGTGTGAATTGATATATACTTACATCGATGATCAGTTGTAAAATTCCGATGGTGGATGTTGACTTGGACCAAGGTTTGTTCTTTTGATTGATTTCTATATTTTAAATTGAATTGTTCCTTAGTTGTTTTTCTTAAAATTGTTTTCATTATACTTAAACCCCCCCCCCTCCTTGTTCACGTAACATAAAATTAGGCTAGATACTCTCCGTGGGAGTGATCCTTACTCGCATCACTACATATATTTTTAGGAGTATAGGTTTTATTTTTGTTTGCCTGCGACAGCACACCATCCTCCCACTCCTAGAGCCCACAATAAGTTTCTCTATTCCTTCCTCTTCTTTCAAAATTCTTCTTCTCTTTTTTTTTTTTTGTTTTTTTTTTTTTGTTTTTGTTTTCTTCTCTACTTTAGATTTTAAGAATGGGGTTCTCCCATCTCCCATCTTTTGAGGCATCCTTGGCTAACTTTAGGGTAGTTTTTTACATTCCTGGGGATGTGGATGTAGCGTATTGTCATGAGGGTGACATCGCTCTCCACTGGCATTTTAGGTCCAACACTGTGTTTTTTCCCTTGATGACCATCCTAGTTGGAGGGGTTAGGTTTCCCGTGGACCCTTTTATAATTAGCACCCTTAGATTTTATGGCTTGTGTCCTGATCAGCTTCCTCCTAAATTTTACCGAGTTGTAAGTTGCGTCAGTAGATTAAATAAGATATATGGGCTACAGCTAAACCACCATGACATAAATTTTATGTATAGCTTGTGCGGCAACCTTGAGTCTAATTATTATTTAAAAACTAGGGTTGTACGGGCAAGACTTATTTCATGCTTTCCCGATTCTAATAGAAATTTCACGGGGGAATACGTCCGGGTGAGCGACAACTGGTTTGTCAATCAGCTCCCTTGTCCATTTTCACTGCGTAATGTCACTTGGTATCGAACACCTTAATTCTTTTAATCTCATTCTGCTCATAATTTGTTTTGCTTAAATGAATACTAACCAACTTTTATACTATTTTGATGTAGACAGTAGAAGGTTTAGGTCGGACATTAGAGTAATACACATAAGGGACCTAAGGTCGTCCAGTCTGAAGTATTCGTAAATTCCTATAGGCAGCTCTAGGTATTGCACTCGATTCTTAGCTGCACATCTGTTTACACTACCTGGCAGCCCTTTGGGTCAGCTTTGTTGGTGGATAGCCTATTGTTGTCATATATAAACGTGTGGCACACCAACTTCCTCCCTCTAAAGTTAACAGTTGGTGAAGCTAGAGACCTTGGTCCCCAATATACTACAGCGGATGATTACGCATCAGTGAGGGACGCCTCGGCTAAACTTGTGTCTCAAAGCTGTAGGGTTCACATGCCTGTTGAGGAGCCTGAAGCTCCAGTGCAAGTTACCAAGCCAACAATAGCCGAGTCCGTACACTTCTCATAAGCCAAATCCGTACACTCCTCAGAAGCCGAATCCGATCCCGGTGAAGGAGAAATGGTGACAAGACAGACAATGACCATTGGCCGATTTGTGCATGGCTCCCGGTTAGCGGCTTAATGGCAAGAACCCCAGGGTAAAGACCCAACTCCCCCTCCTCCTCCTCCTTCTGGTCGCTCTCGGAGGAGACAACGCGCAGCCGAGCAACTCGCTACAGGTTCGGGGGATGCAACATCAAGGACTCCCCCTCCAGCATCTAGTGGGATCTCTATCTAGGAGCCCCATGGTGATGCCTGGCCCACTACACAGGTCGGCTCTCATATTGCCTTCTCTTCGCGGTAGGTGCCAAGCTGGCAGACCACCTTCATGCACGGCGACAAGCCTTTGCCCGCATCTGCCAGTGTAAGGACATGGTCACCCAAAGTTTGGTGCAGGGCCTCCTTTTGCCCGAGGACATTCATCTTTTCTCGGACGGGACAGAGGAGTCTTTGGCTAGGCGGTTGCAGTGGCACACCATAGTGGTAATTTCTTATCCCTTTGTTTCCCATTTGTTTCGATGCGTGCACATTCCCCTTGGCTTTCATACTTATCATTGTTACGTTATCATACTGCACAACTGACCTGTGTCCTAGATGGGAGGTTGAAGGAGCTAGCCAAGGATGCTGAGCAGGAGAAGGCTCTTAAGGAGGTTGCTGCGGTTACCACGAAGGAGAAGGTAAAGGTTGCTGAGGCTGCGGAGAAGAAGGCTGTTGCATCCGAGAAGGCCAGGGTGTTGGCAGAAAGGAGGTCCACAGAGCTGGAGATGAAGTTAGGTGGCACTGAGCTTAAGCTAGCAGAGGCCGAGAGCCTGAACCTCCCATAAGTTAATGAATTAGTTGACCTGAAGGTAGCTCTAGAAGCTTGCGAGAACAAATGGTACAATAAGGGTTTTGCTAATGCGAAAAACTCTGCAGAGCCGGTATGCACTAAGCTTAGAAGCTCGGATTTGAGGAGGGGTGGTTGGCCACCTTGCAAGCTATGGGGATTCCTAAAGACTCTCCATTGAGGAACCCTGACCGGATCCCCTTCCCAGATCCTTCTCTTGCTGCCCAGAATCTGTCCAGCGATGTTGATGAAGAAGAGACTCCTAGCATGAGGGAGTTGGTGCGGGCAATTGACTCCCACGTTGAGTTATTTGACCGGAAGTCACAAGAAACCCTCGTGTTGGTGATCATTCTGTCGAGAATGTTCAACTTCAGCCGCCCCTATCAGCTCAGCCAACTGAGGACGCAGCTCTGCTCCATCCTACCGATCTTTCAGCTTAATACCCGGATTCAATTTTTGCTCTTTTACTTTTCTTTTGTTTAACTAAGAGTTTTAGTTTTATTTGGTTTGCCTACAGTCATTGGGTTGTGGTGACAGGACAATGGTTTGATTTGTATTTTCCTAACTCTTATTTTCCTAGAGTCATCGGGATGTGGTGCCAAAAAAATGGCTTAATTTTCATTTGTTTGCTTTACGTGATCGGTCATCTTGATGAATGCTTAACTCATTGCTATTAAGTTATTTTGTCAGGTTTTGCTTGTCCCCCCCTTTTTATTTTACTATTTTATTTTATTTTATTGTTATTATATATATATATATATATTTTTTTTTTGACCGGGTAGCCTAATTGTGGCCTGCTTTTGGACGGTAATCGAGACTATTTTCTCATTAGTCTTCAAAGGGAAAGACTATATGAGTGCATGTATAGTGACCGGGACAGGTCTGGAAGAAACCACCTAGGTTTAGAAAGAATTGGCTTTGATTGAATCCGAGAGATCGGTCCCAGTCCCTCAAACCGGGAACGGGTTTCTGTTCTTGGACAATATTTAAGACCAGATTTCCACTAGTCTGGTGATGAGGATCGAATCGAGGACATGTTTCTAGCCTTAGTCAAAAATTTGAAATTAGGTTTCCTCCTGTCCATTAATGAAGACCGAACCAGGAACAGGCTTCCATCCTTATGCCACTTTTGAGGTTAGGTTTCCATTTGTCCGGCGATGAAGATTGAACCGGGTACAGGTTTATGTCCTGAAGTAAATTTTGAGATTAGGTTTCCACCTGTCCGATGATGAAGATTGAACCGAGAATAGGTGTTTGTCCTTAAGTAAATTTTGAGATTAGGTTTCCACCTGTCCGGTGATGAAGATCGAACCGGGAACAGGTTTTTGTCCTTAAGTAAATTTTGAGATTAGGTTTCCATCTGTCCAGTGATGAGGATCAAACCAGGAATAGGTTTCTGTCCTCACAATAATTCGTTTCAGTTCTTCTTGTGTTCATTGACCAGGGCTAATGAGTTAACAACAATGGAATTATAAGTACAAATATTCCTGCATGGATAAACATCACTGCATACTGAAAATTAGTGATAGAACTTCTTCAAATTATGGGCATTCCATGGCCAGGGAAGTGGTCTTTCATCCAAATCCTCCAAATAATACGCCCATACGCTTGCAATGGTGGTGACTATATAAGGTCCCTCCCAAGTAGGTGCAAACTTTCTTGCGTTGACATCTCGTGTATTCCCCACAACCTTCCGAAGTACCAGATCTCCCGCTCCAAATTCCCTTTTCCTTACATTCCTGTTGTACCTCCGGGCAAGTTTTTGTTGATATTCTGCCAGCCGTATTGATGCTAATTCCCCGTGCTCTTCCAACAAGTTTAACTGTTTCAACATTAATTTCGAATTCTCGGTAGGGCTGAAACCTGAAACCCGGGCACTACACAAGTTTATTTCTGCAGGTATAACTACCTCTGCTCTGTATGTTAAAGAGAATGGGGTTTCTCTCGTGGACCTCGTCGGAGTTGTTCGATATGCCCACAAAACAGTAGGCAGCTCCTCTACCCACCTGCCCTTGGTAACTTCTAATCTCCTTTTCAATCCATTCACAATGGATTTGTTGGTAACCTAGGCTTGGCTATTGCTCTGCGG
Organism: Lithocarpus polystachyus; assembly: GCA_033629205.1. Lineage (NCBI taxonomy): Eukaryota > Viridiplantae > Streptophyta > Magnoliopsida > Fagales > Fagaceae > Lithocarpus > Lithocarpus polystachyus. The sequence goes on along the minus strand of CM066164.1, from coordinate 592,835 downwards.
ATATGCCGGGGTAGAATACCATTTTGTGATGTCGAGACTGCCACAAAATTCAAGGAAAGCTCTGCTATCAAACTACAACCCGTTGTCGGACACTAGGGACTTCGGTACCTCGAACCTCGTCACTATGTTCCTCCATACGAACTTCTTAACATCCACATCCTGGATGTTTGTCAACACCTCTGCTTCTGCCCATTTAGTGAAGTAATCTACGGCTACTAGAACAAACCTTTGGTTTCTTGTTGCATGGGAGAATGAGCTAACGATATCTAGTCCCTACTGTGCAAAGGGCCAAAGGCTACTAATGGGATTTAAGCTCCCTGTCAGTTGGTGGATCATAGGGGTATGCTTCTGACACTACTCACATTTCCGTGCATATTTGTTAGCATCCCTTTGCATCCGTAGCCACTAAAATCCCTGAGTCATTGCCCGGTGAGCTAATGAACGTCCCCCCACGTGACTACGACACACTCCTTTATGTAGCTCGGCCAAGAATTCCTCAATCTTGCTGGGGTGCAAACACTGTAAGTAGGGCCCATCAAAAGATCTTCGACACAACTTATGATAAGTAGATAACCAATACTGAGCAGCTATCCGGCGTACTTTTTTTGCTCCCTTCTCATCGGCAGGCACTCAATCCTTGGCTAAAAAGTCGATGATTGGATCCATCCAACACAGCTCAACCATTGTCACCAGCAAAACACCTACTCCTACATTGATACTCGATTTTGCTACCAACTCCACTTTTATTAATTGAGGAATTTCCTCGGTTGATGATGACGCCAATGTGGCCAAAGAGTCAACGTGCCAATTCTGCCCCCTGGCAATCTAAGCCACCTTGATGTTCAGAAAGCGGTCCATAGTATGTTTCACCAGCCGTAAGTACTCCATCATTCGGGGATCCTTAGCCTCAAAGCTTCCCTATACCTAATTGACTACCAACCGAGAGTTTGAGTAGACCTCTACTTCCTTAGCACCTAGATCTGAAACAACTCTCAATTTAGCCAGCAGGGCCTTATACTCGGCTTCGTTATTAGAGGCTTTAAAACCTAGCCTAAAGGAATGCTCCAATTTTATCCCTTCTAGGGTGATGGCAACGATTCTAGCCTTGGCTCCGAATACGCTAGATGCACTGTCCACAAATACCTTCCATGGGATTACCTCTATAGAGCAAACCATCTCTTTCCCCTCCCTTGGGGAAAACTCCACAATGAAATCGGCTAGGACCTGACCCTTCACCGAGCTTCTAGGCCTATACCTAATGTCAAAAGAGCCCAGCCAAGTTCCCTACTTAGCTATTCTTCCTGTGAAATCAGATCTCTTCAATAATGACTGTAGAGGATACTCGATCAATACATAAACAGTATGAGCTTGAAAGTAGTGGGGTAGCTTCCTCGTGGCATGAACTAATGCTAACACCAACTTCTCCAAAGGCAAATACCTTGTCTCGGCATCGACCAAGGTTTTGTTGATATTGTAGATAGATTGTTGCACACCTCGATCTTTCAGCAGCACATCACTCACAGCATGTTTGGACACCGAAAGATACATGTATAAGTCCTCTCCAGGCTCTAGGGCTGTCAGCATAGGGGCCTGTGTCAAATATTCCTTCAAATTCTGAAAAGCCCTTTCACACTTTTCATTCCATTGGAATCCCTTTCATTTTTTTAGAAGTTGGTAAAATGGACGGCACCGATCAACAGATTTGGAAATAAACCAGTTAAGGGCAGCTAAAATACCGATCAGTACTTGAACTTCCTTCGGATTGCTCAGTGGTCTGAGGCATTTTACTGCTTCAATCTGATCGGGGTTGACTTCGATTCCTTGGTTAGTGATCAAATACCCTAGGAACTTGCTAGCCCCCACTTCGAAGGTGCAGCTTGTGCCGTCGAAGTACTTCAAACACCTCTTTGAGATCGCTATATGCTGCATCTCTTGTTTGCTTTTTACTACCATATCATCAATGTAAACCTTGACCGTGTGCCCAATCTTGTCTCTGAACATTCTCGTCATCATCCGTTGATATGTAGCCCAAGCATTCTTTAACCCAAATGGCATCACGGTATAATGATAGTTAGCATCAGGGGAAATAAATGCCATCTTCTCTTGATCCTTGGTAGCTAGGGCGATCTGATGATAACCCTGAAAAGTGCCCAGGAAGCTCATCCTCAAGTGTCCATCAGTGGCATCTACTGGCTGATCAATTTTCGGCATAGGAAACAGATCTTTTGGGCATGCTCGGTTTAGGTTGGTGAAGTCTGTTGGGGTTTATGTCCTAAAATCCAATTTATTAGCATGTCATAAATAATTAAAATTTTTAATTATATGAGACTATCTATAAATGAACTAATGAGACATTATCTTAGTCCATGAGATGCATAGTATGCGATTTATATGAAAAGTCATAGAAGATATAAATTGCAAGTTCTATGTGAACTCAGAATGTAGTTCGTAGTCAATGATGAAATTGGGTGTTTCATCTGCGAAGACTATAACATATCAACTAAGATGATTTGTCTTGATCATGGAAATAGAGATTTCTAGTTGGTATGTTGATATGTTTTAAGAGTTAAAACATATTGAACTGGACCGCTGTGAGATTTATTATTTTTCTAATGACTGTCAAATGAATAATAAATCTCACGACTTCTATTTACATCAACTTTAAATCCTGAGAGAATAATGGACCTGAACATGAGATGTAGGTTGCTTTGATATATCAGGAGTGAGATTTATAAGTCACGGTTAAAACCTCAGTATGTTGGGCAGCCGCATTTAGTGTTGATGGAACATATATTTTCAAGATGGAATTCATAATCTCTTAACGGAGATATAAAATATTCCCTTGAGATAAGTTTAATGGGATTGGTTATTCAGAGTATTGGGCCCAACCACTTTAGTAAGGAGTTACTAAAGTATATATTTATGGAATTGGATTTCATAAATATATGACGAAGATTAAACCGGGCACTCAAGGATTAAGATGTAGTAATCTTCAAAGTGGCAGTCTACATTCATGACTTTGTATTACTACGAATATTTTAATGAAGGGCTTGCATGTATAATAAAGTCTTGGGATATAATTTATTAATAAGGCCTAGAGTGCAATTATATTCATATAGCGGTATTGAATATAATTAATGGTAACTTTGGACTTGTCAAGAGTTGATAGAAAAGCCCAAGGCCCATTAGAGCTAGAGTCTTATTTGTTCCCTTTTGGTCCTACTCCAAGCCACATACTAGAGCCCAATTGGAATGGCCCAAAAGGCTAACCCAATTAGATAACTAGTTGTATATCAGGAGGGAAACATACAAAATTTCATAAGGTTCTTTTATGAGTGCTTTTTACAAGTAAGTTTACTGAGTGGTTTTTGTTATGATCACAAAAGAACATGAAATGGTTTGTATGTGAGTGTTGGACACTTTCTTATTCTCTCCTTGGAAACTGATTGAGAGACTACACATCTTGGGCAATAAGTGGAATTGGAGTGAAGATTAAAAGTCTTCCCAAGAACTTCTGATCTTTGGTTTTGAATTTCACTGCACCAAGGTATGCTTTCTTGTTCTTAAATTCTGAAACTTACATAGTACATGTTATCAATTGCGAATGAAGTAGATCTGTTAATTTTTCGTTGCGTATGTTTTGTATGTGATACAAGCATGTATATATTTCCCAACCAAATGGTATCAGAACGGTCTTCAATTCGAATTTGAATAACATGTTTTGTGAGTTTTAGAATTAGAGATGATAGTTTCATGATGTTAGAAAGTTATATATGCATTTAATTTTCTGCATGGGTGTTGAAACTATGGTTTGATGAAAATTGATTTTGATGTTATGATGTTGTTTAAATTTGAATTCAAGTATATTGAATTGAAGTTTAAGGCTATAACATCAATGGAATTCAGTTTTGACATCAAATTCTGTCTATTATGTTCATATGGTAGTTGTTTGTTCATGAAAAATCGTTGAAAACTGTTTGCAAAATGAAGTTGGTAATTAAATTGTATAGCAAGTAAATAAAGTTGGTAAATAAAGATTTTCGCTGGTAAGCTTGACTCGCGAAACACTCGCGAGACAGTAGCGAAAGTTTCTGTCTGAATTTTTGTGTTTTCAATTTTTTGCTTTAACTAGTTTTCGCGGGAAGTGCTTAGTCGCGAGATACCCGCGAGATAGTAGCAAAAGTTTCTGTCTGAATTTTGTGTTTTCACTATTTCCTTACGCCTTTTTCGCGAGAAGAACTTAGTCGCGAGATTCTCCCGAAAATGTATTTGAAGGGAATTTTTGAATATTTTCAAATGTATAAAGTGTAAGGAAATGTGTGATGAGATTACACATGGTTCTAACTGAAAGACCTAATGAGATCAAATGTATTAGTTAAATAGAACTCTTAGTCCTAAATAGTTTAAGACTTGTCTTTTAAGAAACATTCTAATGAGATTGGAATTGTTGTATGATTAAAAGTCCTTAATTAATTTTAATTAGAAGTTTTAATGAGATTAAAGCTTAATTAAAAGGTATATAGTTTCTAATGAGATTAGAATTCTTAATCAACAAGTTAAGGGTAGAATTCTATATAACTATTTTTTGATTCATTAGTGTTTAAGGAATCCTAAATAGTTTAGGACTTCCATTTTAGTTAGTGATGGGATCACAATTATTTAAAGAAAAACCCAAATAATGAGTGGGAGTGCTGAAATAACCATTTTGTTAAGTTTATTGTAATGTGAATAGATACCTTGTCTTGACTTCGAGTCTTGCATTCCATGCGGAGGGTATTTATTTCACGGATTACAAGGTTAAACTTCTTTGTGATCGCGCAAATGTTCGTTACGCTATACTAACGTGATTTAGTAACATCACATTAAATTTAAACAATTAAACACATTTAATGTGTAGGTTTAAAATTGTGATTATATCACAATGTTTTCAAAACAATCCACTTGTTTTAAAATTTCTAGTGGGAGAGAGATACAAGGGTTGGATCTCCCTCCATTGTCGGTTCATAGTGGTGTGGGGTAAACATCTCGTCTTAGCTTCGAGCTTTGCATTCCATGCGGAGGGTGTTTTTATCATGGTACTACAAAATAAGCTTGTTAAAGAGATGAAATGTGGCTACACATGATTCTAGACAATGGTTTACACTAGACTAAGTTTAATAGTATCCTCTATGCTGAGTTCTTGCTATTATTACTTAGAGGCCAAAGGAAAAGCGGAAAATTATTTTTGTTTGGTAAGAGTTACCATGATAGCATTAGGTTGTCATAATTTTGATGAGTTACCATGCTGAGTTCTATGCTGAGTTCTTGCAGGATTAGGTTGTCGTTGCACCTAGTATAGTATTTTTTGGGTTTTCATACTATTTGGTTATGGATGCAAAATATAATGTCCCTGTAATTATGTTCATAGTCTCAAAATAAAGTTGTCATAATTTTGTTTTCTAGCTACTATTTTAAGTGAATCACATTAACTAAAAAAAATAATTTTTGGACATGATGCTTAAAGGAGCTGAAGTACATAAATAGTTTTTGATTCAGCATTGTCATAATTTCCTATGCATGATGCATTGATGGAAGATAGCTTATGATTTCATCATAGTCTCCATTGAAATGCTAAAATGTTACATTGGCTTTTATGTCAAGTGTGCTACAGCATGAGATGCAAGAGTTAGTACAACATTTAGACTTTAGGTTAAGTCTAAATGAGATGTTTGGTTGAATCATATTGAGTGCTAAGAAAAGCTTAAGGAAATCCAATTCTATGTCATTTTATGAAAATATTTTATTTTTAAAATGAATTGGAATTCTTGGATGTAGAGATTAAATGTTAATCTCGGTTGAATATGATCCATAAGTCCTCGTTAGAATCATTTAATCAATTTAGATTGTTTTCAAAATAAATTATTTTTATGTTATCTAAATTGATGAGTGAGTTCTACGCAATGGAAGACATCCTAAAAGCTAAAGCTAGGATCAATATGATTTAATTCAAATTCTTAGCCTGAACCGAAAGGTAAGGGTGATAAGAAGATGAATTATAATACCAAATAGTTGGACAAGCAAGTTGTCCTATTGATTGCCAAAAGGAAATTAGACTCAAAAGCATGACCAAAAGGAAAGTGTTTCTGTTTTTTGTAAAGCTAAGCATTGTCATGATTATTTACTAGATGAAAATTTACATGTTTTATTTTTAAAGAGAAAGTTTCCATCCTTTGTTATTGTATGTTTTGGCACTTATTCCTAGATCTTATTAATCTAAATGATATTCAAGATTGGTGATAGATGGGCTTTTAGAACCATTATTTTGTTAAATTCACAGTTTATGAATTCTATTTAGAGGATAATAAGACCTAGGGCTCCTTTATTGTAAAGGAATAAAGTTTCAATGATTTATTTAAGTCAGTGCATACATGAAGAAGGAATAAGACTCTTTTAGAAAAAGTAAAGTACATGATAAGTATATCCATTTGCTTATTTCTTTTGGAGATATACTCTAATAATTGCTATACATTTTCTAAAGTTGATTTCAAAAGTTTGTTCCTAGGACATTTGTCAAATCGTAAATTGGGTGAAAACCTAGTATTCATACTTTCATTTTTGGAGATGTCTAGCACTTATGCTAGAAAGGAAGTCTGACAAATTGAAATCAAAAGGTAGAAAAATGTGTGTTTATGATGGATATCCAAAAGAAATTGCAAAAGATTGTTTTGGTAGTCATAAAGAATACAAGATGTTTGTAAAGATCAATTACAAAGTTCTTGATGATGATTATGTGAATAATCTTAAAGCAAATCGTAGATTGTTCTAGAAGAAAAATGTCAGAATTTGTTGAGAGACAACTATATAATACATTTAGAAATGAGATGGTTATATTAGATACACCACAAGACATTATTCTAAATGTATAGCTAATACACCGGTACAATATCGTAGTGGGAGGATTATTAATTACCAAGTAAATTCATACTTTTCAGATAAACTTTTGAAGTCATTCCAAAAGGATATGAATTTGATCCTCGGTCCTACGTAAAGGCAATAGATGATATGAATATGAATTACTGGATTAAGGTTATGTGAATAGAATTAGATTCTATTTAAAGTTTAGAACTTGTAGAGGCGCCTAATGGCATTAAGCCTATTGTTCTTAAATAGGTCTATAAGTAAATGAGATTGATAGATTTGAAGGTGCAAACCTTCAAAGTCAAGAATAGTGGCGAAAAGATTTATTCAGAAAGAAATGGTTCAATTATGAAAAGATTTTTTCACCAATAGTTAAGATTGACTCTATCTAGATTATCTTATCCATTATATTTCATTAAAATGAAATATGGCAATAGATATCAAGAAATCTTCTTTTGGTAGCAATCTTGAGGAAGACATCTATATAATGTAACTAGACTTGTACATAGCAAAGAAACGGTAGTGTTTAGTATGCAAGTTGCTTAATGTGACTTATGTGGGATCTACAAGTAATAGAAAAATAAACAATAAACTAGTTTATAAGTGCATTAAGTGAGATATGCAAATAGTAAGAAAATAAACAATAAACTAGTTTATAAGTGTATCCTAAACAAACACTTTAATCTTGTTCTCATCCATAATCTTAGGTCCGGCACTACTATCTTGGTATTAATACTTCGTTTGGACAGTGCTGAAAAGTACTACGTCAGCATTTCACGTTTTTTTTTTTTTTTTTTTTTTTTTTGGTTGAGAAGAGCATTTCATGTGCACTGTGGGCCATGTGCAGGAAAAGAAAACAAAATTATGCTTTTCCAGTAGGCCCGTGCAGTGTTCATGAGACTCGCAAGTACTTCATTCAAGAAAAAAAAACTTTAAAACTGGGTCTTACAATATTATTCACATTTAAAAATTATTTTACTACAGTATTTTCAGTAAAGTAAGCGATATCCAAACAGATCCTTAAATGACAAAGAGAGAAAATTAGTGCAAACCACACTCTCTTCTCAACAACAGTACCTAAAAAAAAAAACCTCTAAACATATACTATCTTGAGCGATATGGTTTCCCTTTCTTCTTAGATGTTGTGAAGGAAGTGATGGAAAAATGTCCGTCTACAATTGAACAAGGTGATGACTCAGGATGGACTCCTTTACACATTGCCGTGCATATGGGTAATCGGGAATTTGTGAAGCTGCTTTTAGAAAAGGGCAGTTCCCCTGCATATTTAAGAAACAAAGAAGGTTTATCTGCTTTTCACATTGCGGCCAAGGAAGGCAATCATGCGGTAATGGAAGAACTCGCGGAAGCATGTCCAGATATCTACGAGTTGTTGGACAACAGGGGTAGGACGGCTCTTCGTGTTGCTGCCGAAAGTGGAACGTATAAATCATTCAGCTTTTTCTTGCGGAGACCAGAGTTTTAGGGTTTCTTCGACGAGTGAGATAAAGAAGGAATTACGCTTGTGCATTTGGCAGCCATCAATGATCAGCTTGAGCTTTCATCCTATTTAAAATATGATAGAGACGTTGACGGCGTTGACTTAAATGTTACGAACAAGGAGGGCTTCACCACAACGGACAACGTTTTGTTACATAGGAAGTTAAACTCCTTTACGGGATGACTCTTCTGTCCTGCTCTTCTGATTGATTGCACATTCTTTAGGAATTTTGAACAAAGAAACTTTCCCAAGTTTGCCTTTTCTGGGGTAGATGTACAACTACAAAAGGAGGATTGATTTGTTGGGGGAAAATCTTTTAATTTTCATTAACTTTTTATAAAATGGTTTATATTTAAGGAAAATTATTAGTTTATACTGTACTATTAGTATAAGATCAATTTAAATAACGCTAGAAACTCAAAAATATAGATAGAAATTTCATTCTAAAGTTTTAAAAAATAAAAAACAAATAAAATAAATCTGAAAAAGCTCATACCGTCCATATCCTCTCTACATACCCACCCAGATCCACATCTCATTGCGTGCAGCACCACAAATTCATCCGTCTTGTGTTCTCCCAAATATTTCAAGCGAACCCAAAATTAGTGGAGAGTTCCTAAACAACTGTCCCCACCTCTTGTCGCCCTTATCTCTCTATCACTTTCATGAACCATTTTGAAGAATGTTGGTAAATCACCACGAAAGATTAGGTTCACAGTGAAACACAGCAAAAAGCCAAAAACATAAACTTTATTTTCTCTCTTTGGTTTAATTGGGTCGAAACACCATGAATTTCTCCGAAAAAAAAGTTCACAACCCACTTCATACAATTCATGGCGCTGGCATCAGATGTGGGTCTGCGTAGGTATGTCACCGGGGAGAGAGAGAGAGAGAGAGAGATGGACGGTCTGTGGATTTTCAGACTATTTTTTAGACTTTGAAATGAAAATTTCATTTGCGTTTTTCTAAAATCTAATGTGTTTTTTTTTTTTTTTTAGTATTTTAAAATTTTAATAGCAAATGTGTCATGGTCCATGTAAGTCTTTTGTAAAATGTTAGTAAAATAGTTTATATTAGTTATAAGATTTACTTTGTAAACTAAACAAATGAAGACAATGTTGTACATTTTAAGGAAATATGTACAATGTTGTACATATTTATTTAATCCACATTTTACAATGTAAATTTTACATTGATAATATAGTGTAAACTAATAATTGCCCAATATTTAATACACAATAACAGAATAAGTGCACTTAGGGCAGCATTCCTCTTGGGTCTTCGTAAACTTCCAAGAGGAATTTTTCTTACGAACAATTCGTATACTGGTGAGGGTGTTTATAGTATGTGGTCTCTTATAACTTGTTCATTACATGGTTTTAGTTTCTGTGACAAATGAGAAAATTTTATGGGAAATTACTACATTGTTCAATAGAGTATAGTTTTAGAATTAGTTGATACTAAGTTCCTAAAAAGCTATCATATATATGTAATTTGTAAGAAAATTTTGGGAGAGGAGAATCTATGAGAAATACTTGAAGGCCCAAATATATAGGTCATTATTAAGGTTGAGAATGCTAAGAGCATGTATGAGTGAGTTCTTGATTTTCTGAAAAATGTAAGAGCATACTAATTAGAATAATATCATATGAAAGGATACGACCTCCTATGACATAAGAGGTGCTTTGTGTGTCTTTTTCTATAGGTACTAAACTTCTTCGTAGTTCGTTTAAATTCTATTTGTTAAAGTCTTGTATAAAATGATTTATTTTGCATATTGAGCTCTATCTAAAATAACACCTCCTACCCTTGTAAGAGCAAGGTGGAGGGCATGATTGTGGGTTCAAAACTCACTGGGTGCATAACTCATCAATTAAAAAAACACAATACTGTTAGAGCTCTTCAAGGCCTTAGTAAAATTGGAGGTGCATTGGGGCTATTTTTTTACTTAATTTTGATGAATTTTAAAATCATCACTCATTCGAATCACACGAGTGTCTTAACTATTTCTAGAAAAATAAAATAAAACTATACCTATAACATTAAGTGGAAGAATACAATGGTGACCAAGTTCTATTATTTTGATTTTGATGGAAAGTATTGCATGTGTTAAAGCTAGAATGTAGTATGTGTCACATACACATGTCTTATATGTATAATGAGTGTGTGGCTGTGCGCATGCACGTGTTTTTTTTTTTTTTATTTAATCTATATATTACTAAAAACTGAAGTGTAGCATTTAATGTTGCTACGCTCACGTTAAGCCACGTCAGCAACCATGTCAATATCAATTTTTTTTCCCTATTTTTTATACAATTTTTTAATATTTAAAGTGAATTTAAAACTCTATTATATTACAACCAAAATATCATATTTAATTTATCTTATTTTTAACTATTCTTATTTATTATTAAATTTTCAATTCTATTTTAACTTTTCATATCCCCACTACGCTCTGCTTAAGTTTCTTCAACCTTTCTCGTTCCATTTTAACTTTTCATATCCCCACTACTCTTAATATTACTATTATTCTATCTTTTTATCTTCTTTTATTTTTTACTCTTCTTATTCTAATCCTCATACTATAAAATTGTCATTCCCTCTCTTATTCCATGCATAATTTCTATTTTTCCACACACAAAAACCTCTCTCTCTCTCTCTCTCTCTCTCTCTCTCTCTATATATATATATATATATTCTTTAGTTTTTGGTATATATATTTTTTGTTTTAGTGCAACAGGTTGACCATCAAAACATATTGATGCAATATTGAAAGCTCCACCAAATGCATCGCAGAAATCAGGTTTTGACTACTTCAGTCAGTTTGCTAAAATTGGAATTGATTGGTAATCCGACTTGATACGATTTAGTTTTGTGTTTTATGTTGTTATCTTTTTTATTCTCATTGGTTGTTAAATGTTATATTATTGCATTATAAAGATAGTATATAAAAAAATAATATTATTTTATATAGCATAATTAAAATAATATGGTGTTTATTGCTATACATTTCATTTTTACTATTTTTCTTCTCATCTTATTTTATTCAACATTTAAATTTAGCAACATTCTCCATATCATAATTATTTATATTTTGTCTCATTTTTTTAAAATTAAACATATAATATTTTTTTTAATTCAATAAATAAAAATTATTCTTATAAAGTCTTCCCATGAAATGTTACAATACATCAATGGAAAAATGAAATACAAAACAAATATCAATTTAGAAACACTCAATTAAAAAAAAAATAGAATAAAAAATTTTCTTATAAAGTATTCCCACAAAACGTTACAATGCAACAATAGAAAAAGAGAATACAAAACACCTTCTATTTTAGAAACACTAAATTTATTTCATAAAAAAAAAAAGAAACACTAAATAATAATAATAATAATAATAATAATAATAATAATAATAATAATAATAATAATAATAATAATATGAAACCAAACATATTAAAAAATAAACTAATAGTTATGGATATACTAACTTCATGGTAGCAAAATGGAATATAATAAAAATAAAAATAAAAATAAACGTTACAATATACATATTTAGTACATTAAAATTATCATCAAATTTGGGAAACAATAGGATGTTAACAAAGAGAGAGAGAAAGAGATTAGTAAAAGAAATCAAACGTCAATTAAATAAATTAATTAGTAACCGTTAATTGGAAAACAAAGAGGTTGATGGCTAAAGGAGTAAAAAATTAATTAAAGATAACCTTACGAATGTTATTAAAAACTTTACAATGCAAATAAATTAATTGTTAAATTCACTTAATTAAATCATATAATCAACAATTAATTACAATTATACAAAATTTAAACTTGAAACTAATCAAACTCTAATATAGAAAATCATATTTATTATCAAAACTAAAAGGAAGACATTCTTCAGTAATAATAGAAATATATAAGAAATAAAGATGAAAATTTTCAAAATCCTTTTTTCTCATTTTATTTAACATTATTTATAAATAATAAAAAAATATAAAAAAAAAATCTTTAAATGCTTATATTCTTCACACACCACGACTTTTAAAATCTAATGAAAGGTTCTAAGAATTTAACTCTCATTTAATGCCTTTATTATGAAAATTATCAGCCAATAAAATATGATAACAGTAAGAAACTTTATAAATGAGATTATGAAAAAACTAATTGGTCACTATTATTATGGCATAAATGTCTCTTTTTATGCATCTAATAAATGAAAAGTATAGAGTTTACTTATTAAGGTATATGTAAGGATTCACGTTAAAAAAAATATGTAAAAGTTTTTTTGAAAAAAAGAAGTATATTTAAGGTTTTTATTAACTTAAAAGAAAATGACAAACCAATTTTTAACTACTACAATTGTCGCTACTCTATAAATCACACATAACACTATATTCAATATCCTAAACTACAAAGTTAGGCCCTTTTGGATACACACCACCATATTCAACTTATAAATTACAACCCAAATCAATCATGCAACTACACAATCAAAGCATGAACATGTAACATGATTACCTTCTGAATTATTGCTTGGAATTTTCACAATTATTGAAAGAGAACCACCAAATTTAATTTTTAGAAAACATCAACAAAAGGTGAATTTTAATTTTTTTAACTTCCATAGAAAAAAAAATTACCCACGTTATTTCAACTCTTATGGAAAAGAAGATTTACATGTAACATGAAAAACGTGTTTAATTAACTTAGAGATGTAAAAATTAGTCAACCGACTATGGTAGAATTAAGGTTTCAAATTTTAAATAAAACAATTCTACAATAATAATAAATTATTTTGTGATAAATATGATTGTAAAATGTATTACTTTCATTAAATTAGTTCAAATTACAAAATACTAATAATAATGAGACCACCTTAAAAAATAATCACGCTTAACGCATGGGTCCGCGACTAATTATATTTTTATTGGTAGCTAGCCTTTAGAATTTTGGAGCAAAGGCTCGGCCAAGTCTGAGGATGGGCATTCAGAAGTTGGACCCTAGAGGGAAACCAAAATTGACAGGTACTGGTGATGGTGATGGAACACCTTCAAATTTCGTGAAGCGAGTAAGACCAATATGTTGGTAGCCACACTTATCACTACTGTGACCTTCACGGCAGCTTTCACGGTTCTTGGTGGATATAACCAAACGAAAGTAATAATGGGGATGATGGCTTGGCAGTACTAAGGAAAAGAACTGCTTTCGGCGTATTTCTAATAGCTAATACTTTAGCTTTTGGTCTTTCCACCACCTCAGTATTCGTCCACTTTTTGGCTTCAGCAACGATTATGGAAGCCGTTTTTCACAGAGAAGTGGCACGACGTACCTCTCTTCTCATCAATTGGTCTATTGGAGCATTGCTGGTAGCTTTTATTGCAGGCACCTATACAGTGGTGCCACACTCTTTGGGGATTGCTGTAGTCGTTATTCTTTGTTGTTGCTTCCAAAGTACGATGCTTTTTTCTCTCTCATTAGACGAGTACTAAATAACTGTTTGATTGCTATGCCCAAACTGGTCTGGGATGATTTGTATCAAGTTTGAGAGAGTGAATTGGAAAACTGATTGTATTAAGCTAATAATGAATTACATTGCTCTGCTTTACATATGAAGCAACAGACTCGCGGGAAAGATAAAATAATAAACTTACAAACTTCCTAACAGCCATCAGATGTAACTAACTCTAATGATAAGCTTACTCCTGTAAATTTTTTTTGCAGGATCCTGTATTGTTTCAATTTTGAAGTTTGCAGCAGCACAAGAATTGGTTTTTAGTCTAATTGGCTTATACCTCTCTGTGTGCATGCTTAGCCTGTTCTTGCTTGTATTTGGCCATATGTTTAAATTGCTGACACCAAATTTATATAACACAGTATTTCTCGATTATTGGTTATGCTCTTCATTTCTTACTCCATCTTCTACAAAAGAGGGCAAATGAAATAAATTTGAAGAGGGTAGGAATGTAGATACTTCACAACCAAACAATACTAACAACGCAACCAAAGCACATTGACATTATCCATCATTTTTAATTTGGTTGAAGCACAAAATGAAGAGTTAATTAAATGAATATCTTAAATCTTTAGTTCAGGTTAATTAAACAATGCCCTTTTTTGATGTTGCTTAGTGTCTTCTTCATTTCTTTTCTGCCTATTACTGGATTCAAATGTCTCAAAAATGAACCTCTCAAGAGGAATACCAAATCCCCTCATACAAAATTCCTTCTTCTTTCCATCTGTGTACACCCAATTCAAAGTTGTGGAATAACCAAAAATTTTTGCAGAATCATTCCACCTTTATCAATATGGTATTCAATCCATCCCTCAACTTCAGATTTTGTTCAAGTTGCATCTCCTTGGTCATGTATTAAGCAATCCAAATATGGTACATATCCTGCCTCTTTCATATGCCAAATCAACAAATCCAAAACTCCACACACCCACTTCATGTGAGTACCCATCTTATCTCCAACAACAAAACTATATAAACCTGGTCTCTTACCTCAATCCAACTCCTCCCTGCCTCTTTCTTACTCCCCATCCCTCTCATCAACTTCCTCATATTTGCATACACGATCCCCCCCTCCCCCCCCCCCTCGACTTACCTTCAGCTGCATATATATTTGACAGCATCACGCAAGTCCCCACCATAGTTGGCCTCAAATCTAAAATCCTATGAGCCACCAATTTGCCCAAATTCGGAAGCTTATGTGCTTTACAAGCTCCAAGAAGTGCCCCCCCCATACAGACTCATCAGGTTTAAATATATGGCATACTCTCTATTAGCTCATAAGCCTCCTCAACTCTCCCTGCACGCCCTAGCAGATCCACGACACAGCCATAAATCTCCTGATTTGGAGTAATATTATAATCACCCACCATTGATTTGAAATACCTCAAACCTTCATCTACAAGTCCAGCATGGCTGCAAGCACTCAGAACTGCCATATACACAATCTTATCAGATCTAATACCAGACCTGATCATCTCATCAAACAATTCAACAGTCTCTTTTCCAAATCCATGAGCCCCATATCCGATCATCATAGTAGTCCAAGAGACCAAATCTCTGCAAGTCATTTCACTAAAAACTTTTCGCGAATCACTTATGCTCCCACACTTGGCATACATGTCAATAAGTGCAATGGTCAATGCCAAGTTCCCGTCAAGGCCTCTGTGAACAATTCCTCCATGAACCTGTTGTCCACAATTCAATACGGCTAAATTTGCACAGGCAGCTGTAACACTGGTAAATGTGAAGCAATTTGGACTAAAACCTTCTGACTCCATTTGTGAAAAGATACGTAATGACTCAGTAGAGTCCAATCTTTCATAACCAGTTATCAAGGTATTCCATGTAATTAATCTTTCTCATTCATTTCATGGAAAAACTGATTTGCCTCCGATAAACCACCATGACAGGAAGATTGGTATTGAACCAATATGTAATCACTGCTGAATGTATTAGCTTGCCCAAAGCGTATAAGCCAATTGAGATGCATGCTCTAACAGCAAGTGAAAAGCTAAATGGGTTGAGTTCTGCTTCCTCCTGTTTGTCAAATAAATTCAAGAACTTAACCTATACTGTGAGATATATAAAGCTGATATGAATTCTTTTTAAAAATGGAAACCTTTTTAATTGTAGATACACAATAACAAGTGAGATTTGGAACCCAAGTGTTTTCATAGAATTTGAGGTTGTTTCAACTACTTATCAGCAACATTTGCCTGAAAACTCGAAGCCCACCATAGCCATCACCTCTTTGAGTGTAACCAGTGATCAAAGTAGTCCATGAAACAACATTTTTTGCATCTATCTCCTTAAAGACCATGCATGCCTCATTCATGCTAACACAACACGTTGCATACATATCCATGAGTGCAATATTAACATACATAGACTCTTTCATACCATGCTTCGTGGCCAAGCCATGGACCAATGCCCAATTTGAAAGAGCCTTCATGCTCTTACAACCCTTCCAAGCACTGGACAGAGTAAAAGCATTTGGCACCACTCCATTCCTTACCATCTCACAGAACATAGCCCATGCATGGCTGTAGTGGTTGCAAGATGTGTACCCTGCAATTATGGCAGTCCATGCAACCACATCTCTCTCAGGCATTTCATCGAACAGTATCCGGGCCTCTTTTATCAAGCCCCTTTCAGAGTATGATTTGATGAGTTTTGTAGCTAATACGGAAGGACCCTTTGGTAAGAAAGGTGTGTTCGATTGGGTGGTGGAGTTAGTGAGCCATTGAAAGGAGTTTCGGATAATGGGTGGGATTGCATAGAAATCAGCCGTAGAAGGAAGTCTTTTAGTGCTCATAATTCCATGCCAAGTGAGGACCCAAAAATGCGACTGTAACTGAAGTTTTTATAACGGAAATCTGGGCATTCCAAGAAGGTCTTCATCAAGTTTTTATAGTTTGGTTGGTTAGTGAGTTCGGTTTGTTAAAGAAAGGGTCTGTAAGTCTGTTTCGGTTAATGGTGTGTTCCTGTCTGGTATGCCGTTGTAAGGGAGTATATTATAAAAGTATAGGCCCCATAGGGTTACCAAATCATTAGCGGACCCCCCAAGTTTGTGTGTCGGGCCTTTGGGGCCACTACAATTCTATTCTTTGAAATAATTTAGTCCGAGAGGTTGATATGGGAGTTCATCAGGCTTTATAATATTCATGAGATTTTAGATTCGAAACTACTTGTCATCATTTTATAGCTACCCTCATAGAATTTCTCTTTGTAATAACTTGATGCGTGTGAGACAAAAGAGGGCTGCATCCACCCGAGCTCGTTTGCCAAAAAAAAAAAAGAAAATGCACATCTAACTATTTTCTTCCTTTTTTTTTTGAGATTTTTTTCCCTCTCATCCTTATTAATTGGCTAAATAACCCACTTTTGTTGAATTATATATATTTTGTGTAATGACATGCACTGGACATTCACACTCATTTTGCTACTCATGCTAAATGAGTAGTGCCCCAGTATAGCCTGGTGGCCCAAGATTGTATGAACCTAATATCGCAACTTTGAATCTTTGATGGTTGACAATTCATTTAATTGATCCAAAAAAAAAAAAAAAAAAAAACCCTCTTTAACCCCATTACAAACTCACCTCCTGTGATGATGGATGGGTTGGTTTATGGGAGGTACTTTGCTATACAACATAAACATTTGCAGCTCGAGGGCTAACATTCATGCTAGAATCCAGCGCAAGGTTTGTTCCAAAGTAGAATGCCAAACATGGGAAAGAAACAATACCCAATCATATTTTTGACCAGCTTGCAGCATTGCTGGGAACACAATCTTTTACATAAGTTGTTGATCTTTTACATAACTTGTTGAAGTGTCAAGTTGTTAATGACTCTATTTCTAATATAGGTCATATTATCGGGTGCTCTTAAGATAATTGTTAATAAACTATTTTAAGAAAATTTTTATACCATTTTTATGAGAAATTTAAAAAGTTATCAAAACATTAATTTCTTTTTTTTTCAAAAATATTTTCTTAAAATAACTCACTAACAAATGTTCTTAGGACATTTGTTAACTTTTCTCTTCTAATATAACATTTTTATTATATAACAATCACAACTTGTTAGTCGTAAACATTTTTCACTAATATTATTGATGTATATATTGGCTTTGCATAGCCTGAGTAGGCTTCAAATAGAACTCTTAAAAGACAACTCTATTTGATGCTTAATACAAAATCACAGGATTAATTTCAGTTGAGTAACACTCAATCACATGTATCTAAACTTTTTTTTTTAAAAAGAACTTCCAGACAAATAACTTAAAGAGGCTTCTGAAATTAATTTGTTTAGCAGGATGAATGATTAGGAATAAACGGTATTAGAGAAAACATTTTCATGCAGAAAGAAATTGAGAATAGTCACCGACTCGTTGGTCAGTTGCCAATACAATGCAAGAATTTACCCAAAAGCATTTACATCATTAGCTTTTTGCTTTGGATCATAAAGTCAAACTATGCTTCCAATTAATTGGTAAAGTCTAAACAATTCGTTGAAAATGCCTAATGAGACAGATTTTACGAAACAGAGTTGGCTGGCATCTTGGCCTCACGGCTTGACTAAGTTGCAAGTTCAAGCCGCGAACAAACTGAAAGGCCAGATTGAAATTTTTGTCCTGTAATGCGACAGCTGGCATGACTGTTCATATTCTGGCAGCTTTCAGTCGCGAGTCACCCTCGAGATCCAGTCGCGAGTTCTCCTTTGCACGCTTCTCTCGTGTGCAACATCTGGCGGCTTGCCAGTCGCGAGACGCCAGCGAGGTCCAGTCGCGAGTCCCTGTTGTGCAGCACAGTTTTGAGCAATTCTTCACACTCTCTCACACTACCCTTACATGATTCCTACCTAAATACAGGGTTTCTAACTGCTGAAAATATAAGCAAACTGGCACGGAATAAAGCCAACAAAATGGTTGATAAAATTCAACCTTACATCAGATAATACTTTTACATCAAAGAATCACAACAAGTTGGCCAAGGCTTTAGCAAGTTTCATTGAGGTTTACCTCCTTTCTATTCTTTTAATTCACTTTATTTTGACCAGCTCCCAAATTTTCCAAATAGGTGGATTGTGGCAGAGTTCAAAAATAATTAATTAAATTCAAGTTTCAAAGAGAAAATTTTGGATAATAACTAAACTTTGCATTGTCAATTATTTAGCTCCCTGCCCAAAACCTGAATTTGACCAAATGGTTGTGAACTTACCTTAAATTACTAGTAACATTGAGCAAGCCATGCCAAGTTTGCAAAACGGACAACCCCATTTAATACCGAAGTACAAAATGAGATCAACAAAGGTTTTCAAGTTTCAAGTATAGAGAAGTCATACCTGGGAAGCCATAATCCATTTTCCAAAATTTAAGATACTGTAATGGTAATTTTTTCATCGCCTTCTTGACAAGGAAGGTGTGAAGGGTTAATGAGCTCACTGGCAGTAGACTCCTCCTGTTACTATTTTCCACATTAGAAGTCATGACTAACAAGGTAAAGGAAAAGAAAGAGAAGAAAAAAAAGATTGAGCATATACCTGAGTAGAGAAGGAAGGCGTGAGGCGGGTGATGTTGAACTCCTCATAATCCCACCCCTCAAGAAGTCGTTCGACGTAGGGAACACCACTCCCCTATAAGTTTTACATAGCATCGGTCATGGAGTGTGGAGCAACTGGAACCACACCCTTTCCACCAAATAGAACACCCTCAAGCCCGCTCCTTCAAAGGGTCGGGTGATCTCTAAAGCAATGAAAGCAGCAAGCTTCAAGTCTCAAGAAGCAAGAAGGAGCTGGCCGGCTCATGGAGCCCAATTAACCTAAAAAGATAGAAGGTTAGAAGGAGGGTATTCTAAGGCAAATGCATGAAGAAGCATGAAAAACTAGAGCTCTTGAACTTACCTCATTAGAAGTCAACCCAGCTAGGTAGGCCCTCACTTGAGGAAAATCCTTTCTAACTAGGTTAGAACTCAAAGTTATAATGCCATACATAACCACCCACCGCTACAAGAGAAGCACAAGCCATATGTTAGATGAAAGATGACAATTTACATGACAACAGTTTGCAAGATGATAGATGCAAGATGATAATTTTCAAGACAATACAATTTGCAAGTCTACAAGCTACAAATGAAAATGCAAGATATGGAAAGAGAACTGTCCTCAAAGAGCTTCCAAGGTCCTACAATCTTCCACAAAGTGCCCCGGCTAAGAGTATCAATGGTGGAGTGAAGATAGGTGTTAGGTCATAAGACTTTAGGAACTAATGTATTAGAATTTCAATTTGTATTGTGTTGGCAAACCATGATCAAAACATTTAGTCTAGGTTTAGACTTGCTTAAAGTGTGATTTATTAAAAAATTGGAATAGAGTGATTGCAGGATTTATTGGACAAAATCTGCAAGGCTCGATCGATCGAAACTTAGACTCAATCAATTGAACCATGTGCAGATTGATTGTTCTGCAGAATTCCAATTCAGCCCAAACTCTATTAAATATATTGGGTATCAAGTAAAACACTCGTAGTATATAAAGGAAACCCTAAGAATGTTTTTATAAGACTTTTCATAGAGAGAAGAGTGTGCCTCTTTTGTATTTAGGGTTTTGTTCCTAAAAACTTCTCTCATATCTTCTACCAATGTCATTACTTAAAGAATCTCCAGATCCGATGTTGTAGAAGTTGCTGCCTTTTCTAGTCATCAAAGATGCTAATGATCTAAACCTTCAAGGGTGGTCTTGGAGTCACAAACAGGAGAGTTTGTGTTGCTAAACCTTTGAGTGGGATCTCAAAGTCACAAACGTGGGTGTTTGTGTTTTGCAAAGGCCAAGGAAAGAAGTATTCTGTGGACTTGGAGCTGTCACATGGTCGTGGTAGTAAGTTTTCTACTCGAGGTAGCAATAGAATGTTAGTGGTCTAAGTCGCTATTGTACAAACTTCAATTCTTTCATAGTGGTTTTGCTTTTTACCTTGAGGATAGCTAGGTTAAATCCTCCCCAGGTTTTTTACTGCTTAGGTTTTCCTAGGTCATCATATCATTGTGTTCTTTATTTTTTTGCTGCTTTACTTGATATGATTGTTATTGTTTTAACTTAGATTTGAATAATAAATCTAAGTTAATCACTTGGTTAATTAATTAGGATCAACAATCTAGTTTACAGGAATCTAAAAACGTACAAGTGGTATTAGAGCGGGTTAGCTCTAGTGTTTAGATCTTTTGATCTAAGAATTGATCATTGATCTCTGTTATCATGGATAATTTTTAGTGTCTTACTGTTTTTGATTGTGATGATTTGAATAAAAGGACATTGTTGTTTCTGTTGATCTTATTGAATAAAAGTCAATGCATACATGAAGGAGGAATAAAACTCTTTTAGAAATAGTAAAGCACATGATAAATATTTTCATTTGCTTATTTATTTTGGAGATATACTCTAATAATTACTATACATTTTCTAAAGTTGATTTCAAAAGTTTGTTCCTAGGACATTTGTCATATTGTGGTTTGGGTGAAAACCTAGTATATGATACTTCCACTTTTGGAGATGTCCAGCACTTGTGCTAGAAAGGAAGTCTGACAAATTAAAATCAAAAGGTAGAAAAATGTGTTTTTATGGTGGGTATCCAAAGGGAATTCCAAAAGATTGTTTTGGTAGTCATAAAGAAAACAAGATGTTTGTAAACTTCAATTACAAAGTTCTTGATGATGATTATGTGAATAATCTTAAAGCAAATCATAGATTGTTCTAGAAGAAAAATGTTAGAATTTGTTGAAAGACAACTATAAAATACATTTAGAAATGAGATGGTTGTATTAACTACACCACATGACATTATTCTAAATGTATAGCTAATACACTGGTACAATATCGTAGTGGGAGGATTATTAATTACCAAGTAAGTTCATACTTTTGGGATAAACTTTTGAAGATATTCCACAAGGATATGAATTTGATCCTCGGTTCTACGTAAAGGAAATAGATGATACGAATATAGATTACTGGATCAAGGTTATGTGAATAGAATTAGATGCTATTTAAAGTCTAGAACTTGTTGAGGCGCCTAATGGCATTATGCCTATTGTTCTCAAATAGGACTACAAGGAATTGAGATTGATAGATTAGAAGGTGTAAACCTTCAAAGTCAAGACTAGTGGTGAAAAGATTTATTCAGAAAGAAATGGTTTAATTATGAAAAGATTTTTTCACCAATAGTCAAGTTTGACTCTATCTAGATTCTCTTATCCATTATATTTCATTTGGATGAAATATGACAATGGATATCAAAAAAGCTTCTTTTAGTAGCAATCTTGAGGAAGACATCTATATGATGTAACTAGACTTGTACATAGCAAAGAAACAGTAGTGTTTAGTATGCAAGTTGCTTAAATTCCATTTATGGGCTAAAGCAAGCATCTAAATCATAAAATATCATCATTGATCAAGTAATCAATTTGTTTGATTTTGATTAAGTATTAAAAGGCCTTATATGTGTAAAAGTTATATAGAATAATAAATTTCTTAATGTATGTTGATGACATTCTAATCATTTAGAATGATGTAGAGTTATTGTCATCAATGAAGTTTTGGTTGTCCAATCCAGTTTGATATAAAGTACTTGGGAAAGATTAGTCATATCCTAAGAATTTAAACTTTGTTAAAATTCAGAAATTAGGATGTTAAATCTATCTCAAACTGCTTAAATAGATTAGATTCTAGCCAAGTATAGCATGTAAAACTTCAAGAAAGGATTCTTTCCTTTTAAGTTTGAAGTTCCTTTATATAGGACTATAGTCCTAAGACATATAAAAGGAAGAGCATATTAAGACGGTTCTTTATATCAAATGAAAAGGAAGTCTTTATGCTATGCTATATACAAGGCTAAATATCTATTTTGTGGTGGGCATGGTAAGCAAATATCAATTGAATCAAAGATCACTTAATTTAGTGGGAGTAAAGCATATACTCAAATATCTTAGGAGAATGAGAGATTATATGCTTGTCCACAAAAGTGAGGTTTTGATGGTTATTGGATGTACAAATGCTGACGTGTAATTTGATTGTGAATCATGAAGTTGGACTTCAAGATATGTGTTCATCCTAGTGGTGAAGATACACATTAAACATAAGTACTATCTCATTAGAGAAATATAAATACGTGAGTAGTAGTAGAAAAGATAATTTATGCAATAAATCTGGCTGAAACTTGTTTCCAAAACTTGCCTTAGAGTGACTATGAATTACTCTAAAGGGAGATAAGTGTCGGATATATGGTAAATTGTCTTTGAGGGCAAATGGGAGATTGTTGGGGTTTATGCCCTAAAATCTAATTTATTGGCATGTCATAAATAATTAAATTGTTTAATTATATGAGACTATCTATAAATGAACTAATGGGACATTATCTTAGTCCATGAGATGCATAGTATGTGATTTATGTGAAAAGTTACAAAAGATATAAATTGCAAGTTCTTTGTAAACTCAGAATGTAGTTCGTAGTCGGTGATGAAATTGGGCGTTTTATCTGCGAAGATTATAACATATCAACTAAGATAATTTGTCTTGATCATGGAAATGGAAATTTCTAGTTGGTATGTTGATATGTTTTAAGAGTTAAGACATACTGAATTGGACTGCTGTGAGATTTATTATTCTCTTAACAACTGTCAAATGAATAATAAATCTCACGACTTCTATTTACATCAACTCTAAATCCTGAGAGAATAATGGACTTGGTCATGAGATGTAGATTACTTTGATATATCAGGAGTGAAATCTATAAGTTACGGTCAAAACCTCAGTATGTTGGACAGCCGCATTTAGTGTTGATGGAACATTATTCTCAAGATGGAATTCATAATCTCTTAACGGAGATATAAAATATTCCCTTGAGATAAGTTTAATGGGATTGGTTATCTAGAGTGTTGGGCCTAACCACTTTAGTAAGGAGTTACTAAAGTATATATTTATGGAATTGGATTTCATAAATATATGATGAATAACATTAAGGATTAAACCGGGTACTCAAGGATTAAGATGTAGTAATCTTCAAAGTGGCAGTCTATATTCATGACTTTGTATTACTACGAATATTTTAATGAAGGGGTTGCATGTATAATAAAGTCTTGGGATATAATTTATTAATAAGGCCTAGAGTGCAATTATATTCATACAGTGGTATTAAATATAATTAATGGTAACTTTGGACTTGTCAAGAGTTGACAGAAAAAGCCAAGGCCCATTGGAGCTAGAGTCTTATTTGTTCCCCTTTTGGTCCTACTCCAAGCCACACACTAGAGCCTAATTGGAATGATCTCAAAGGCTAGCCCAATTAGATAATCAGTTGTATATAAGGAGAGAAACATATAGAATTTTAAGGTTCTTTTATGAGTGCTTTTTACAAGTAAGTTTTCTGTGTGTTTTCATTATGATCACAAAAGAACATGAAATGGTTTGTATGTGAGTGTTAGACACTTCCTTGTTCTCTCCTTGGAAACTGATTGAGAGACCGCACATCTTGGGTATTAAGTGGAATTGGAGTGAAGATTAAAAGTCTTCCTAAGAACTTGTCATCTTCGGTTTTGAATTTCAGCGTATTAAGGTACGCTTTCTTGTTCTTAAATTCTGAAACTTACATAGTTCATGTTATCAATTGCGAATGAAGTAGATCTGTTAATTTTTCACTGCGTATATTTTTGTTTGTGATACAAATAAACATGTAATTTTTCCAACACTTTACTAGTTTGAGCTTTGTAGTACATGTTGTGTAGGAAGATGTTTATAGTTTTTGATCACTTTGTCTTGATCTTGAAGTCACATGCCTTTGATTGTCGGACTTGAACTTATTGAGAAGGCATAAATAACCATCTCACCACTGTTTACTAGCCAATCATGAACACCTTAGTGCACATCGTAAGATTTTGTACTCGAGACTGTGTAGCACATGCACAAACAGAACATAAGGTGTATTATAGGAGATGTGAGAGTTATATGATGTAACTCTTTAGGTGATAGTCTCTTTCAAACTTATGTGATGAATTTTGTAGAAAATGTGATTGATCACTATTCATATATCATCTCACATGTATCTTAAGTTTTTGCTAGTTGCACACACTACGCAAGCTACTCTTTGCTAAACTTAGTACATGATATTGTGTGTGAATTTGTTTTGGCCATCCAAGATTATATGTTCCTTGATTTTAATGCAAAATGTGTTTAATATTTGAGTTTTGAGGTCAAATTGGTTGAAAAACTTGTTTTTGAGAGATCTGGGTTGAATTCATGTGTTTTTGAAAAACTTTTAATCTCATACTCATGTATTCATTCTTGAAATATTGTGCTTTGAGGGATTTTTGTATAATATTGCTCTGTTTTTCAAAAAAAAAATTAAGTTCTCGAAATTTTCGATCGATCAAACCTGTTGCTCGACCGATCGAAATTACGATAAAAATTTTGGTTTGAATCTGCTTGGCTCGATTGGTATTCGATCGATACTCGATCGATTGAAACAGAAAAATTTTCAGTTTTTAAGTATTTGACCAAATTTTTTTTCATGCATCATTTATGTTTAGGATTCACATGAATTGCATTGTTTTTGTATCCATCTTGTAGTTCTGCAATCATATCTCTCATTGTTTTCATACATAATATGCATAGACTTTGATCGATTATCCATCATATCTCTTAAGAAAAATATTTTTTGCAGTGCACACATAAAAAATAGCATATACTAAAACGTACAAAGGACTCAAAAATTAATCAATCAATTTTTAAATCAAGTTGAGTACCCAGTTGAGCAAAGTGTATGCATGTTATGTATGAAAACAATGAGAGATATGACTGCAGAACTGCAAGATGGATACAAAAACAATGCAATTCATGTGAATCCTAAACATAAATGATGCATGAAAAAAAATTTGGTCAAATACTTAAAAACTGAAAATTTTTCAATTTCGATTGATCGAGCATCGATCGAATACCAATCGAGC
Organism: Lithocarpus polystachyus; assembly: GCA_033629205.1. Classification (NCBI taxonomy): domain Eukaryota; kingdom Viridiplantae; phylum Streptophyta; class Magnoliopsida; order Fagales; family Fagaceae; genus Lithocarpus; species Lithocarpus polystachyus. The sequence goes on along the minus strand of CM066164.1, from coordinate 566,936 downwards.
CAAGCAGATTCAAACCAAAATTTTCATCGTAATTTCGATCGGTCGAACAATAGGGTCGATCGATCAAAAATCTAGAAAACCTTTTTTTTTTTTTGAAAAACAGAGAAATTTTATACAGAAACTCCTCAAAACACATGAATTTAACCCAGATCTCTCAAAAACAAGTTTTTCAATCAAATTGACCTCAAAACTCAAATATTAAACACATTTTGCATTAAAATCTCAACTCATGCAACTGTTTATGGGTCACACAGTGGAAAGTTTGCATTTATTGAGGGAGTGAATTTTTTTTTTTTTCATGTGTGTCCTCAACTTAGTTTTTTTTAGTTTGGTTTGCGTTTTGTCCACACCACCTAAATTTTCCCCAAAACAAATTTTCCCAAAACTTGTTTTGTTTTTCCTTTTTTATAGGGGGGAAAAGTTTTTTTTTTTAACCTTTGTTGTTCTTAGAGGGAGTTGTTGCTTCATAGGGGGAGTTGCTTCTATTCTTTATAGAACTAGATTGATTTGTTTCCTTGATTCTCTATTTTCTCTTGACTTTTGTTGCGTATGTTTTCCGTTTACTCTTTCTTTGAGTTGTCTTTTTCATTATGTGACAAAAAGGGGGAGATTTACATGAAATGTGGGAATATGGGGGAATCCTGTTTGTTTTTGTTTAGAGGAAGTTGAATTTTTTTTTTGAATGGGGGAGAAAATAAATTTTTTTTGATTTATCTAACTTTGGGGGAGAGTTAGTTTGCATATTTGTTATTTGATTTTGTTTGATTATTTATTGTTTATATGTCTTTCTTTCCACAAATGCAGTGATGTGTTCTTTTGAGTGTTTTCAAGAAAGACAGGTACATTCTGATCAAGACTTTCTACCTCTTCTTGCAAATTCTAGGTTCGGAGTTTTAGATTGGGATTTGTGTTGTATTTGGGCTGTTTGTAACTTTGAGCATTTCATGTTTGTGATGTGTTTTGTCACGGATTGCCAAAGGGAGAGTTTGTTAGGTTCTAAGACTTTAGGAACTAATGTATTAGAACTTTAATTTGTATTGTATTGGCAAACTATGATCAAAACATTTAGACTTTGTTTAGACTTGCTCAAAGTGTGATTTATTGTAAAATTGGAATCGAGTGATTGCAGGATTTATTGGACAAAATCTGCAAGGCTCAATCGATCGAAAATTAGACTCGATCGATCGAACCACGTGCAGATTGATTTTTCTGCAGAATTCCAATTCAGCCCAAACTCTATTAAACGTATAGGGCTTCAAGTAAAATACTCCTAGTATATAAAGGAAACCCTAAGCACGTTTTTATAAGACTTTTCAGAAAGAGAAGAGTGTGCCTCTTTTGTATTTAGGATTTTGTTCCTAAAAAGCTCTCTCATATCTTCTACCGATGTCATTACTTAAAGAATCTCAAGATCCGGTATTGTAGAAGTTGCTGTCTTCTCTAGTCATTAAAGGTGCTGATGATCTAAACCTTCAAGGGTGGTCTTGGAGACACAAACAAGAGAGTTTGTGTTGCTAAACCTTTGAGTGGGATCTCAAAGTCACAAACGTGAGTATTTGTGTTTTGTAAAGGCCAAGGAAAGAAGTAATCCGTGGACTCGGAGCTGTCACATAGTCGTGGTAGTAAGTTTTCTACTCGAGGTAGCAATAGGATGTTAGTGGTCTAAGTCACTGTTGTACAAACTTCAATTCTTTTATAGTGGTTTTGCTTTTTACCTTGAGGATAGCTAGGTTAAATCCTCCCTAGGTTTTTTACTGGTTAGGTTTTCCTGGGTCATCATATCATTGTGTACTTTATTTTTCCATTGCTTTACGTGATATGATTGTTATTATTTTAACCTAGATCTGAATAATAAACATAAGTTAATCACTTGGTTAATTAATTAGGTTAAACAATCTAGTTTACAGGGATCTAAAAACGTACAGACATGTCTGCCCCTAGTTGGCCCTCTATGCCTCTTCAAAGTCTTGGAAGAGGGTCAATTACCTTAAAGACACCATTTGCCCACCATTGGCAAAGAGGTAAACCCCCAAAAAATGAAGAAGGAAGGCCCTAGCCATCCGGATGCACACCTCTATGGCCCTACCAAGTCGAAGTAGCGGATGGTCTCAATTTAATACTTCCTCCCTAGCATGTTGAGACCTAGCTGGATGCCCAACACATCATCCAAGTTAATGATGGCCCCCTCACAGCTAAGGTTGGTCATGCGGTAGAAGTCGTAGGGAGTCACCCTCATCTCCTGCTCAGCAATATGAAAGGTGTGGGTGGTGTCCTACCACCTCTCAATGAGACACTGCACCAAAGTGGCGCTCACATATCTTTTTGAAATGAGGCTGTTAGGCTCTAAAAGTTTAGAACAATTGGCAATCGTGAGCACACAAGAACATACAAGCTGTAGAAAGAAGATTTCAGAATTTGCCTGATTCGACCGATCGAAAAACAGGCTCAATCGATCGAAAGTCGTATCTGCAGAATTTTAAGTTGGCCCAAACAGCAGTTCAAGCCCATTAAGGATTAGGGTTTCAATTCTACTTCTCCCACTATATAAAGGAAACCCTAAGCACGTTTTTTATAAAGGCTTTTTAGAGAGAGAAGAGTGTGCCTCTTTTGTATTTAGGGTTTTGTTCCTAAAACCTCTCTTATAACTTCTACCGGTGTTGTTCCTTGAAGAATCTCTAGATCCGGTATTGTTAAAGTTGCTGCCTTCTGTAGTCATCAAAGGTGCTGATGATCTAAACCTTCAAAGGTGGTCTTGGAGTCACAAACAGGAGAGTTTGTGTTGCAAAACCTTTGAGTGGGATCTCAAAGTCACAAACGTGGGTGTTTGTGTTTTGTAAAGGTCAAAGAAAGAAGGAGTCCGTGGTCTCGAACCTGTCACGTGGTCATGGTAGTAAGTTTCCTACAGGCAGGTGGCAATAGGATGTTAGTGGTCTAAGTCGCTATTGTGTAAACTTCAATTCTTTCTATTGGATTTTCTATTTTACCTTGAGGATAGCTAGGTTAAATCCTCCCTAGGTTTTTTACCGGTTTGGTTTTCCTGGGTCATCAGATCTTTGTGTTCTTTATTTTCCGTTGCTTTATTGTTTATGATTATTTGTATTTAACCTAGATCTGAATAATAAACCTAAGTATTCACTTGGTTAATTAATTAGGTTAAACAATCTAAGTTTACAGGGGTCTAAACGAACTTACAATTGGTATCAGAGCGGGTAACTCTTTTGTGTTAGATCTTTTGATCTAAGAGTTGATCCTTGATCCCTGTTATCATGGATAATTTGAAGTGTCTTTCTGCTTATGTTTGTGATGATTTGAATAAAAATGACACTATTGTTTCTGTTGATCTTTTTGATGTTTGTGAAACTCTTCGTAAGGAATTATTTAAGTCTTTGAAACTTGCTAAGAAATTTAAAGAAGAGTTAAAATTAGCTAATCTTGAAAAAGAGGAATTGATTGTTAGATTAGATGAATCTAATAAAAAGAATGAATTTTTTAGAAATCAAATTTCCTTTCAAGATGAGAAGATGAAAAGCTTGGAACAAGAGTTAGCTGAATCTAAAGCTAAAATTGAAAATTTGACTAGTACCAAGCCTGCTGTTAATAACAGAAGTGTTTCCGTTTCTCTTAAGCCTAAAACTAAAAAAGTTTATATCCCTCATTTCAAGAGGAATAATAAAGAAAAGGCTTATTTTGCTAGGTTAGACAAAGGTAAAAGTTTTGATGTAGACGCTGAAGTTTCTACACCTAAGTCTAAACCTACTGTTAGAGAGTATAATAAATCTGTTTTTGTGTCTACCTGTCACCTTTGTGGTGTTGTTGGTCATATTAGATCAAATTGTTCTTTGTTGAGGCAAAAACTAAAATCTGAGACTAGATTTGCTGTTAGGAATACTGATGTTCCTAAATTTGTTCCTGTTTGTCACTTTTGTGGTGTCTTCGGTCACATTCGTCCTAATTGTCATAAATTGAAATTTAAAAATTCTGTATTTCAATCTAAGATATGTGATGATATTTCTCCTGCCATAAGTCCAAATAAATTGTTTCATATGCTTTTGAAAAATTTAAGCTTGTTGGCTTCTGAAAGGAATTTGCAGGATTTTAGTCTTTCTCAGAAGATTGGTGTAATCCCTCAAACACACTCTACTTCACATGGATTTTCACCTACAAAGCCGAAGCCTCGTGCTATATGGGTGAGAAAAGATTCTCTAAGGTGAGTTTTGCTGACTTGTCCCTGATTTAATTCTTTCAATTATTTGTGGACATGTTTTATTTCTGTTTTTGGTTGTTTTGTTTTTTTTAGGTTGTTTTTTATTTAAAAAAAAAGCCAAAAACATTGAAAACAATTTCAAAAAGACAAAAATATTTTATTTTGTGTCTAGTTTTAATTTTTCTTGAGGATTACATGGATTATGATATCTCTCTCTTGATTTAGAACATGCTTGACATTGTGGAGAAACTTAAATAGCATGCGTTCTATAAGTGCTAAGCTATTTTTTGAGTATGTACTAGTTTGTACATGTACTCAAGGGTTAATTAAGAAATTGATATTTCTTGTTTGTATACCCTCTATAGCTTAGTTAAGCACTATCATGCATTGCATTTGCATTTTTGTTCATTTAGCATGATGTGTGCTTTTTGTTTTTGGTCATAAAATTTTTTTAAACCAAAAATATTTTTATGTGATTTGTATTATATATCTTGGATTTATAATTAAGGTTGGCCATATTTATCTTTACATAACATGTTTATGTACTTTGTTTAGCTTAGATGAGCTTGTTTATTGCACTTTACTAGCTAAAGTCTTTGTAGTGCATGTTGTGTGGGAAAGATGTTTATAGTTTTTGATCACATGATTTTGATCTTGAAGTCACATGCCTTTGATTGTTGGACTTTAATTTATAGAGAAAGGCATAAATAACCATCTCACCACTGTTTACTAGTCAATCATGAACACCTTAGTGCATATCATAAGATTTTGTGCTCGAGAAAGTGTAGCACATGCACAAAAAGAAAATAAGGTGTAGCCTAGGTTAAAATGCTAAAATTATTGTGTACATTATTGGACTTTAATTAAATCAATCAAATAAAATAGGTGTGTACAATATGAGGCAAATCAAGAAACTTACATGATTGCAAGCTTGTTTTCTAGGAGATATGAGAGTTATATGATGTAACTCTTTAGGTGATAGTCTCTTTCAAATTTATGTGATGAATTTTGTATACTTTGTGATTGCTTACTATTCGCATATCACCTCACATGTTTCTCAAGCTTTTGCTAGTTGCACACACTACACAAGTTACTCTTTGCTAAACTTTGTACATGTTATTGTGTGTGATTTTGTTGTGGCCATCCAAAATTATATGTTCCTTGATTTTGATGCAAAATTTGTGTTTTAAGGACAAATTGATTGAAAATCTTAATTTTGGAAGATCTGGGCTATATTCATGTGTTTTTGAAAAACTTTCAGTCTTATACTCATGCATTTCATTCATGAATCACTATGCTTTGAGGAGTTACTGCATTAAATTGCTCTGTTTTTCAAAAATTTGAGTTTTCTCTAATTTCGACCGATCAAATCTGTCTCTCGACCGATCGAAATTGCGATTAAAATTTTTGGTTTGATTTCGTCTGACTCGATTGGTATTCGATCGATACTCGATCGATCGAAACTGAAAAATTTTCAGTTTTTAGAGTTTTTGACCAAATTTTTTTTATGCATCATTTATGGTTAGGATTCACATGAGTTGCATTGTTTTTGTATCCATATTGCAGTTTTGCAGTAATATTTCTTATTGTTTTCACACATAACTTGCATACACTTTGCTAAATTGGGTACTCAACTTGAATTAAAAATTGATTGATTAATTTTTGAGTTATGTACTTTTCTAGTATATGCTATTTTTATGTGTGAACTACAGAAAATATTTTTCTTAAGTCATGTGATGGATAATCAATGTGCAATTATTTTCTCTACTCATGCAACTATTTATGGGACACTTAGTGTCAAGTTTGCATTTATTGAAAGAGAGAATATTTTTCTTCATGTGTATCTTCAACACATTTTTTTAGGTTTGTGTGTTTTTATTTATCCCCACCTCCTAAATTTTCCCTAAAACTATTTTTCTCAAAACTTGTTTTGTTTTTCCTATTTTTATAGGGGGAGAAAAGTTTTTTTTTGACTTTGTTGTTCATAGGGGGAGTTGTTGCTCTTCATACGGGGAGTTCTCTCTATTTTCTCTTGAGCTACACTGTTTTATGTTCCCTCTCTCTTTTTTCTCTCATGTTTACTCTTTGTTTGAGTTGTCTTTGTCAATACGTGACAAAAAGGGGGAGAAATAGATGAAATGTGGGAATTCTGTTTGTCTTGTTTAGGGGGAGAAAATTGTTTTTGAAAATGGGAGAATATAAAAACTTTTTGATGTATCTAACTTAGGGGGAGAGTTAGTTTACTTTTGTTTTTATATTGTGCTTCATTTTGTTTATATGTCTTTCTTTCCACACATGCGGTGATGTGTTTGTTGAGTGTTTCAGGAAAGACAGGTACATTCTGAGCAAGACCTTCTACCTCTTCTTGGCAACTTCTAGGTTAAGAGTCTTCGATTGGGATTTGTGATGTAATTGGGCATTTTATTGTATTGGGTTGTTCTTGTATTTTAACATTTCATTTTGTATGAAAGTTTTGTCACGAATTGCCAAAGGGGGAGATTGTTAGGCTCTTAAAGTTTAGAACAATTGGCAAATCGTGAGCACACAAGAACATACAAGCTGCAGAAAGAATATTTCAGAATTTGATTGAAACAGATCGAAAAACAGGCTCGATCGATCGAAAGTCGTATCTGCAGAATTTTAAGTTGGCCCAAATAGCAGTTCAAGCACATTAAGGATTAGGGTTTCAAATCAATTTCTCCCACTATATAAAGGAAACCCTAAGCACGTTTTTTATAAGGCTTTTTAGAGAGAGAAGAGTGTGCCTCTTTTGTATTTAGGGTTTTGTTCCTAAAACCTCTCTTATAACTTCTACCGGTGTTGTTCCTTGAAGAATCTCTAGATCCAGTATTGTTGAAGTTGCTGCCTTTTGTAGTCATCAAAGGTGCTGATGATCTAAACCTTCAAGGGTGGTCTTGGAGTCACAAACAGGAGAGTTTGTGTTGCTAAACCTTTGAGTGGGATCTTAAAGTCACAAACGTGGGTGTTTGTGTTTTGCAAAGGTCAAAGAAAGAAGGAGTCTGTGGTCTCGGAGCTGTCACATGGTCGTGGTAGTAAGTTTCCTACAGGCAGGTAGCAATAGGATGTTAGTGGTTTAAGTCGCTATTGTGTAAACTTCAATTCTTTCTAGTGGATTTGCTATTTTACCTTGAGGATAGCTAGGTTAAATCCTCCCCAGGTTTTTTACCGGTTTGGTTTTCCTGGGTAATCAGATCTTTGTGTTCTTTATTTTCCGCGGCTTTATTGTTTATGATTATTTGTATTTAACCTAGATCTGAATAATAAACCTAAGTATTCACTTGGTTAATTAATTAGGTTAAACAATCTAAGTTTACAGGGGTCTAAACAAACTTACAAAGGCCAATGGCGGGCTCGAAGCCCACCTCTTGGATGTAGGCCCTGGTATCAAAGGCGAGAAGGTTGTACCATTCTACCACTTTATTAGTGCTTCCCCTACCAGCGTAAGGGGTTGACGACTGCAAAATGGGGAAGGCGATGTTAGATTCTTAATTCAAGCAAAAATGATAGAAAATGAAGTTTTCCATGCAAGAATGAAGATAAAAATAATGATACAGTGATATTCAGGTGCTAAAATGAAAAAAAGGTGTGTTAGAATTGCATATGGAAGTGAAACAGTTGAAAAAGGAGTGAAAATGGGTAGAGTAGGGCTTCTGCAAGGCGTCTCATGAATGCGAATCAAAGCCCACGTACGCAGACAAGACCACACGTACTCAAGCCCATCCCCACGTATGTAGAACCTCGAGAACATACTTGCGTACGCAAGAACAGAGTTGCGTACGCATGAATGTAAGTTGCGTACGTAGGCCCGAGCCCACACACACAGGAACATAGACAAAAGCAGTTCTTCGACATGTTCCTTACCCTCCTAATGTGTTAGGTTTTCATCTTAACCCATCCCATAGCAAAACCCAAGCACTTATATGGCCAAAAACACATTAAAACATAAGATCAGAGAGAAACTTGAAAATGAGAAAAAAGTATGAAAACTTACAGATTCAGTAATGGAAATGTGATTCTTAGGCTAGTATGTTAGTGGTGAAGATTCCATCAATCTTATGGCCCTACTCTAGCGGGTGAGGTGCAACGCATTAGAGGAAAGAATGTAAGAGGTCTTCTTGGCCTTGGGAGCCATGGAGGAGATGAAGATAGCTAGAGAAGAGATGAGAGAATAAGAAGGTGAGAGGAAAAGAGAGGATATAGAGGTTTTTGTAGAGAGAGAAAAAAACAACCATTCGTAACCGTTGGAGAAAATGAAAAGACGGGAACACACCTAATGGCTAAACAAATTGTAGTTTAGGGCTCACCACTAAAGTACGTGTTGTTTAGTCATGAACGATAAAAAAACTAACTAAATAAAAAAATTCCTTTCAAAAGAGAAGAACATCACAAGACTACCCCAATTAGGCACAAAATCATCAAAAAACTCTATAGTGAGCGGTAAAGGAAGCAAAAGATTCTTCCCTCAATTAAGCATGTACACCCCAAAACCATTTCCAACGGATTACACAAATTCAAAAGCATCATACCCCCAGTAGGGAAGTAGAAGATTCTGAAAGTTTGTTTAGACCCCTTAAACCCAAACAAATTAACCTAGATAATTAGCCAAGTGATTAACTTAGGTAAATTAAACAAAAACTAGGTTAACACAAATATATCAAATCATGCAAAAGTGCAGAATAATGAGGAACACATGATATGATGACCCAGGAAACCAAACCGGTAAAAACCTGGGGAGGATTTAACCTAGCTATCCTCAAGGTAAAACGAATTCACTATGAAAGAATCGAAGTTTACACAATAGCGACTTAGACCACTAACATCCTATTGCTACCTGCCTATAGAAAACTTACTACCACGATCACGTCACAGTTTCGAGACCACGGACTCCTTCTTTCCTTGAATTCTTCAGCAAAGCACAAGCAACACCTGCTTGTATATCTTGAAGCTCTTTTGTTGTTCTGCAACTGTATGATTTACCAATCTCTTGACATGAATCTTGAGTTTGGAAACCCTAAGTGTATGTGAAGGTAAACACCTCTAGATCTAACAATTAGATTCACAAACACAGCATTCAGAACACTAAAAACGTGGCTAGGGTTTTCCCTTATATACTTAGGGCAAAACATAAAACCCTATACATTAAATGGGCTAGGGCTGAGTTGGAAAATTCTGCAGAGAAACGTTCTGCACGACTTTCGATCGGTCGAGTCTAATTCTCGATCGATCGAGTCAGGCAGAAGTGCACAGTAAATTCTGCAGTTAACTCGATTCCAACTTTACATAAAAAGCCATACTTTGAGCAAGTCTAACACAAGACTAAAGATTGTTTTGATCAAGGTTTGCTAACATTACAAATTGAAGTTCTAATACATTAGTTCCTAATTCCTTAGAACCTAACAAACTCCCCTTTTGACAATCCGTGACAAAACACAAACTTAACGAAAAGCTCAAAGTTTACAAAATAAAACAGCCCATTACAAAATAAAAAGCCACTAAACAAATTCAACCTAACTACTATCTAACAGTTGCAAAGTAAACAGCAGCACGACTGAATCAACCTGTATATTCCTGCAACACTTAACAAACACATAAACGCATGTGTGGAAAATACAAGTAATAATAAAAAAAAGTTCTTGATTTCACATAACACAAAATAAAGACATATATCATGAATAACATCATAAATATAAATCAATAAGCAATGTAGCAAGTGAAACAAGAAACATATACATAAAAATATATCCCAAAAATATATATCTCCACTATCATGGGCCAAAAAAGTAAATACACAGTGAAGCACCTAGATACAATCTAAAAGAACTCCACAAGCTTCTCAGTATCACAAAGAGATCCAAAAACTCCCCCTAAAACAAAAATCTCCTCTACAAAATATGAACTCCTCAATAGAATGCACTCCCCCTTTTTGTGACGAATTGCCAAAGGACACTCACTCATCATCAAAAGGAGGCGGTGGAGGAGAACGACGAAAACTTGCCAAATCCACTCTCAAAGCATGAAGCTCATCAAGTACATCCACTAAAAGCTGACCATGAGCCGCCTGAACGGTCATGACAGTGTCCAAAGTCCGACGAATATCAGATACATCCGAAGGAGAAGGTGGAGGAACAGTAGCAGCATCAGCAACCTCAGCAGACATCTCAGTCGCAGGAGCATCTGTAGAAGAAGAAGGAGGTGGAGTGACACCGGAAGACTCTACTCTATGACGCTTAGAGCTAGCTCGAAGTTGAGCAGCCCTTTGCCTCAGAAAGGTAGCACCTATAGGAGCAATAATGTGTACGGGCTCAGAAGCAGGAAAATCATCTAAACTGAGATGAAGGAGAATCCTATGAATAAAAATAGGAAAGAATAAAGCATGAGCCGTAGAACTACTCCGATGCACCTCGTTCAAAGAACGAAGAAACAGGTGTGGAAAACTGATAGGAGCATCAGTAACAAGAGCATACAAAAAGACACACCGCTCAATAGGAATAGTATGAAGATGAGAAATAGGCCACAAGGAATGACAGGCAATCCTAAAGAAAAGATAGTGAAGCTCAGAGAGCTCAGCAGACGTGATCCTAGGATCAGAACCCCATTGGATAGAAGATCCAGTGATGTAGGACATCACGTCATCAAGAGGCGGAGACTCATCATAGGGAAAGACGGGATGATCAACAATAGGCACCCCAAAAGCATCAAAAACTACCAAAGGAGTAATGCGATACTCCACACCTCATAACCAAACCTTAATTAAGGTGTTAGTATCATAGACATGGATAGAGAGGTTCGAATAGAACTCTCTAATCAAGGTAGCCGGAGGCGGATGCTCAATATCTAACAAAGGTAACCAACCCCGACGCTCAAAATTACGCCTAACCTCAAGATCAACCTCATCTAGAATGACCCTACGCTCACCCCAAATATGACGCCTAAGATTACAGGTCTCATAAGTCTCTTGGTTCTTCTCACTAGGAAACCGATCACTATCAAAGGAAGGTGAAGGGTTAGAACTCCTATGGGCTCTAGTTTTCCTAGGCATGGTGCTAAGGACAGAAAAAAGAGACACAGAAAGAGGACAGCAAAAACAAAAACCAAGGGCAGACTGCAAGTTAGCACAGCAAAAAAATAGAAATACCAATTCTATATGATGCATGAACAAAATATGCAAATGATGCATGAACTAATGCAATGACACAATTCAAATAGAATCTAAATTCACAAAATTGGCTTGAGCATGAAATTTTTATAAAAAATTCCCAATTTTCAAAAACCCAATTTTACAAAACACAACAAATTGATAAATTGATTAACACAACAGTTAAATAACACAATATAATGATCAAATTAATCAATCTAACAAGCCAATTTCATCAATTTATATTAATTTGAACAAAATCCCCAATTCATCAAATTCAAGCCCTAGATTTTCAAATTTTCCACAAACACCAATTTAATCAAATTAAACCACTGGTTGTACTTGTATATGGTGTCCCCACAAAAACCAATGATTAATTTGAAAGAAAAACACCCAAAATCAATACCAAGAATATCAAAACTCTAAATGCCAAAAGTACCCAAAAATGCATGAAAAAGATGCATGAAACATGAAAATAAAATCAAAAGTAGGGGCAAAAGAGTCTTACCAACCTTGGGAGAGAGAATTGATGCAAAAAGAACAGAGGAAAACGACAAAAACAGCAAAAAATGGCTTGACCGGTTGGTGAGAAAAGAAAAAAGGATTTGAATAGTGTTTGAAAAGTGAAGAACACGTGAGAAAAAAATCCTTTTTAAAAACACTCAGCCCAATTTTCAATCGATCGAAAAACAGATTCGATCGGTCAAAAATACCTCGATTGATCTAGCACCAATCGAATACCGATTGAAACAACCCGAGACTTTCCAGGAATTTTGAAAACATTTTCGATCGGTCGAAAAATATGTTCGATCGATCGAAATTCTGGAAAAAACACATTTTTGAAAAACAAATCAATTTTAGTGCAGAAACTCCTCAAAGCATTAGTTTTTATGAATAAAATGCATGAGTATGAGATGAAATTTTTGTCAAAAACTCATGAATTTATCCCAGATCTCCCAAAACAAGATTTTCTTATAGTTTCCCTTAAGAATTCAAACAGCAAACATGTTCTGGATCAATTTCAAGAAATTTTCAAACTTGGTTGGTCAGACCAAAAAAAAAAAAAAAAAACACACAATAACATGTACACAGTTTAGCAGAGAATAACTTGTGTAGTGTGTGTAACTAGTAAAAGCTTGAGAAACATGTGAGGAGATATGCTCATAATAATCAATCACAATTTTTACAAAATTCATCACATGAAATTGAAAGAGACTATAACTTAAAGAGTTACATCATATAACTCTCACATCTCCTAGAATAAAAGCTTGCAATCATGTAAGTTTCTTGATTTGTCTCATAATTAATATCAATTTAAATTGATTAGAAACTTAGTAACAAAGTTGGGATAATGTACTCACCAATTTTATTTGAATTGTGAATTTATTATAGCCCAATAATGTACACACCAATTTTAGCAGTTTAACAGAGGCTACACTTATGTTCTTTTTGTGCATGTGCTACACTTTCTTGAGCACAAAATCATATGATATGTACTAAGGTGTTCATGATTGGTTAATAAACAGTGGTGAGATGGTTATTTATACCTTTCTCAAAAAGTTTAAGTCCGACAATCAAAGGCATGTGACTTTAAGATCAAGATCATGTGATCAAAAACTATAAACATCTTTCCCACACAACATGCACTACAAAATTTTCAGCTAGTAAAGTGCAGTAAAAATAAGTGCATTCAAGCTAAACAAGGTACATAAACATGTTATGCAAAAGAGATTGACCAGCCTTGTCTTCCAAATTAAGAAAAGTATAGCAAAAACACATTTTGCACAATTTTTTTTTTTTTTTAATTTTATAAAGGAAATAAACAACCTAGAATGAGATGCATGAATGTTATGCAATGCAAACCCAAAAAAAATGGTCACAAAATATAGAACAATGAAGCACAAGGACCATGTCAGACAGACTTAATTAGGTCTAGCCTTTTGCATCCAAAACCTTTTAGATGCAACTCTTGCATTGGAGTTATGATTCACATTGGAATTCTGAGCAACTCCAAGATTGGAATAAAGGTTTAACGCCTTTACCAATTCACCAATAAGTACCATAGGATCTTGTGCTTAAGGCACAGGTACTTTGGATTTATTTGCTCGCTTTGCAGCTTGCAACTTGAAACAATTTGGATGAATATGTCCAGACTTTCCACAAAAATAACAAACCCAAGTAGGCTTATCAAGCAATTTGCCCTTAGAAGAAGTAGAAGCTCTAAAATGAGATTCTTGAAGATCAACCCTAATCTTCCTAGGTGAAGTAACATCTACAGATTTAACAGGTTCACTCACCAAAGGTTTGACAATCTCACTCTTAGGAGGTTCAGTAGAGGGAACAAAATTTGTAGAATGAGATTCAGGCACAGAGATGCTTTCCACAAAACCTAATCCAGTTTTGTTAGAAGGAGACTTTTGAACACTCAACATGTGATCAAGTTTGGAGCTTGCAGACCTATTAGATTGTTCTCTGGCAACAGATAATTCAAGTTCCAAATTTTTAATTTTATCAAGTAAGAACATGTTCTTAGTTTTCACATTATTCAAAAGCTCATTAGCATCAAACAATTTCACAAGCAAATTCTTTTTATCAAGTTCAAGCGATGCAATTTTCTTCAAGCCTAAATCCACATTCATAGCATCCTTTGTAGCAACTTTGCAAAGTTTATTAAAGACTTCTTGTAGATTTGCATCTTCAGAGAGTTCCCCATCAGAAGGGTTCTCTTCAACAGACACGCTTTCATTAACTGCAGCAGTAGCAGTGAAAGCAATGAAGTTTCCATCCTCATCACTAGCAGATTCATTGTTAGAAACTTCATCATCATTAAGAGTCATAGCCATAGCTTTACCCTTAGACTTCAAATATGTAGGACAGTCAGATTTCATATGACCATACCCTTGACATACATAACATTGTTGTCCCAAAGAATTATTAGAAGGTTGACCTACTTTCTCTTTAGGTTTTTCAGTGTTATTAACCTTAGTGGGATCATTTCTCCTAAAATTTCTAGATTCAACAGTGTTCTTACCTCTTGCCCTTCTGTTATTGTTCCTAAGAAAGTTTCTAAAGTTCTTGGCAAGATAGGCAATCTCTGTTGCAGAGAGTTCATCATCAAATCCACCATCCTCAACATCATCAACTGACTTAAGAGCCATTGATTTGGATTTATTTGTCTTGGGTAGGTCCAACTCATAGGCCTGAAGAGATCCTACAAGTTCATCAACAGGGATGGAGTCCACATCCTTGCTTTCAGTGATGGCAGTCACTTTGGGTCTAAAATCCTCAGTCAAAGATCTAAGAATCTTCCTAACAATTTTAGGTTGATCATAGATTTCACCCAAATTATATGTAGAATTAACAATATCATTCAATTTTGCATAGAACTCATCAAAAGATTCATCATCATTCATTCTAATGCCTTCAAATCTAGTAGTTAATTGCTGCAACTTATTAATCTTAACTGCCTTTGTGCCTTCATGCACAATATGGAGGATATTCCAAGCAGTATGAGCAACCTCAACATTAGAGATTCTCTTATATTCCTCCATAGAGACAGCATTGAAAATAGCATTCATAGCTTTGTTATTGAAGGTAGCTGCCTCCTTTTGAGAAGTTTGCCACTCACTCACAGGAGTAGTGGGCTTCTCCCATCCATATTCAACAGAATTCCAGACTCTCTCATCAATGGATTTCAGGAATGCTTTCATCCTTACTTTCCAATAAGCATAGTTGTTTCCATTAAAATGAGGTGGAACAACAAGAGAGTGTCCGTGTTCCATGACAACAGGGGTTAAGGATCAGCTCAAAGATCAAAGGATCAAAAACAAAAGCTACTCGCTCTGATACCAATTGAAAGTTTGTTTAGACCCCTTAAACCCAAACAAATTAACCTAGATAATTAGCCAAGTGATTAACTTAGGTAAATTAAATAGAAACCAGGTTAACACAAATATATCAAATCATGCAAAAGTGCGGAATAATAAAGAACACATGATATGATGACCCAGGAGACCAAACCGGTAAAAACCTGGGGAGAATTTAACCTAACTATCCTCAAGGTAAAACGAATTCACTATGAAAGAATCGAAGTTTGCACAACAATGACTTAGACCACTAACATCCTATTGCTACCTGCCTGTAGGAAACTTAATACCACGACCACGTGACAGCTCCGAGACCACGGACTCCTTCTTCCCTTGAATTTTTCAGCAAAGCACAAGCAACACCTGTTTGTATATCTTAAAGCTCTTTTGTTGTTCTGCAACTGTATGATTTACCAATCTCTTGACATGAATCTTGAGTTTGGAAACCCTAAGTGTATGTGAAGGTAAACACCTCTAGATCTAACAATTAGATTCACAAACACAACATTCAGAACACTAAAAACGTGGCTAGGGTTTTTCCTTATATACTTAGGGCAAAACATAAAACCCTATACATTAAATAGGCTAGGGCTGAATTGGAAAATTCTGCAAAAAAACGTTCTGCACGACTTTCGATCGGTTGAGTCTAATTTTCGATCGATCGAGTCAGGCAGAAGTGCACAGTAAATTCTGCAATTAACTCGATTTCAACTTTACATAAAAAGCCATACTTTGAGCAAGTCTAACACAAGACTAAAGATTGTTTTGATCATGGTTTGCCAACATTACAAATTGAAGTTCTAATACATTAGTTTCTAATTCCTTAGAACCTAACAGATTCTTCCTCAATAGTTCAAGCATATCAAGTATCATCCCCATAAAGGAGGTAGAAGATTCTTCTCTAATGGATCCAAGTACATTAAAGCAATCCACAGTAAGGAAGTAGAAGATTCTTCCTCAATAATTCAAGCATATCAAGCATTATCCCCATGAATGAGGCAGAAGATTTTTCCCCAATGGACCCAAGCACATTAAAGCAATTCCTAGTAAGGAATCAAAAGATTCTTCCCTCAAAGTATCCCCAATGAGTCTAATACAGCAAAAATCCCAGCAAGGAAGCAAAAGATTCTTCCCTACGGTCCTCAGCAAATCACGAAGGAAGCAGAAGATTCTTCCCCAATGGATCATACACTACTCCTCAACGAGTCCATTTCTACTACTCCTTAGTGAGTATCTCATTCCCAAGTAAGTCATGAAGAGGCAGAAGATTCCTCCCCATGCAAACCCACTCCTCAGCGAGTTTTCACCATCCTTAGTGGATCCAACAATCAAGACTACTCGTGCACATATTGTTGATACCGTATTTTGTTCGCCCTCAATTTACATGCCGAACCTCGAAAAATCCAAAAATGTTATTTTCTCTCCATGGGGCTGTGAGGACATTCAAAATGATGTGACACCACCTGTTTGGACACCGAAGCACCTAAAGTGCCTTTTTCAGCTAAAATGACCAAAATGCCCCTAGTCAACCTAGGGTTGACCAAAGGTTAAACAAGGTCAAAACGCTCACAAAACAACACTTTTCATAGTTTTACATCAAAGCCGAGCTTTTTGGAGATTTTTTGGCAACTTTGACCAAGTTAGACCTAGTTAGACCTGGAGTTGACCCTAAATGACCCCTAAAAATTCTAATTTTGATCCGATCGTTAGAATGAGTTGAAACCAACATCATTGCGAAGATTATCAAATTCTCAGTCCAGCTACTATTCATGGATCGAAATCAAAGTTAGAACAACAGAGATATCTCAAAAATCGGGATAACGCATTGATCAATGCACCACTAACTTTCGAGAGTCATAACTTTTGATTCGGCCGTTGGATTTTCAAGTTCCATACCTTTTTAGAAATAGGAAGTCAAGATCTTTCCAAAGGTGTCAAGATCAACCCGATCTAAGACCATTTTAAGGTGGCAGCCTTACTGTCACCTCGTAAAGCGTGTCGGGGCTATAAATGGCCCCAAGCACCTCCAAACCAAAAAAAGAGGGACTTCTGGGCTGCCTGCTTTTTGCCTGGATGTTTTTTACACATTTCTCCTCTCTTCCAAACACAATAAACACACAAATGAACACAAAAAAATACATCAAAAACCTCTTGCTTCTTCTCTTCACCAAAAATACAACGTATTGTTCTTATACCCAATCTTCTTTTTATTGGTTCTATTCCTTTTCATTTGGGGTTTAGGGGTGTGGATGTAGCATTTTAGCTACTATCCACACCCCTAATTTTCTAAATCTTTTTCTAGCATTTATTTTGCTTTTTTTCCCCTAATAACATGATTCATTGCTTTCTTTAGAATGTTTCTTGCTTTATTTGTGCTTCTAGCTTAAATCTCCTTGATTTTTATGCCTTACGCCATGTTTCATGCTGAGATCTATTGGGAAATTTAGACCCCTGTTGATAGAATTAACAAGTTTTAAACCCAAGTTGTTAATTAGATTTATTACGAATAAAACTTGTTAAAACAAACAAACATCAATATCATGTCAAAATCGTGCAGCAAAAAAATTAATAAGACAAGATATGATGACCCAGCAAAACCAATGAAACAAACTTGTTTCACAGTAAAAAACTTGGAGGGAAACCTTCCTAAAAGGCAATCCACTATAGTAAAGAGAAGTTTCAGATCTAGTACAAAACCTTTGTCCCTAGACTTTACAATCCATGTAGATGAACTTACAGCGGAAACTTTCTACCATTTTAGAACCTCTGAACTCTTCAATATATGAACGCCACCCTCTGTGATGCACGGATCCCAGTACGTGACTTACTCCTTTGCACGAATCCTAGTACGTGACTCATTCACCAACTTAAGGAAGAAGAATGTTGGCTGCAAAGTTCTTCACTTCCTTAACAATGAAGATCAAGAAGCACTTGGTTACAAAACCCTAAGGCGCAAAGACGCAATAGCTTCCTTCAAAGAGAATAAGGCATCGTTCACCTTTTGCATATGTTCTCCTTGTATTCTCTCATGTGACGGCCTCTAAAATAAGCCTTATATATGTCTAGAGTTGTGAGAAAAGAAACCCTACATAAATACATAAGCTTAGGCCCAAAATCAGATCTGGAAACCTAAATTCCCGTAACCTCAATAGATACTTCAATCTATCGAGAATCTGTCGAGCTTCATTCATTTAATCTCGCTAGATAGCTATCTGTCGAGCAACTGTCGAGCTATCTGTCCACAAGTGTCAAGA
This sequence comes from Lithocarpus polystachyus, assembly GCA_033629205.1. Taxonomy (NCBI): domain Eukaryota; kingdom Viridiplantae; phylum Streptophyta; class Magnoliopsida; order Fagales; family Fagaceae; genus Lithocarpus; species Lithocarpus polystachyus. Next base: position 548,456 of record CM066164.1, on the reverse strand, counting down.
TATCTGTCCAGCTTTGATGAATAGCCCTTCTTCACTTGTTTCTTGGTCCAATCTTTATGGCTGTAATACTAGAATTGAACAACATGTTCTTTGAAGTATTAAACTCATCCTAGATCTACCCAAATATAAGTAAAGTGCATTTTATCAAAGGATTAGCCAATTACATAAAATAATAACATATGTTCTTAACAAGTGAAACACATATGTCCTAACAAGATCTACATCCTTACATGCTTATATGTTTAGATCTATATGGTTTATGCTTTGTGTAATGTTTTCCTATGCTTCGTTCCTTTTTTTTTTTTTTTTTGTCCTATGTTAATGTTAGGGTTATATGCTCACATGCTTGTATGATGTTGTTGGCTATGTCTTGCTTGGATCTATGTGTTTATGTGTCTATTTCCGTGCTATATGGTTAGATCCTTGTCTTCACTTGTGTATATGCTTGGATCCATGTTCTTCCATGTTTATGTGCTAGGCTTTTACATGTTTACATGCATGTTTCTATGCCTACATGTCCAGATCTATGTTTTTACATGCCTATGTGCCTGGATTTATGTTCTCTACATGCTTCATACTATCTTCCATGTGCTTGTGCACTCCATGCCATGTTTGTGTGCCTCGGCCTAGACCTTGTTTGTCATAGCATGTGCTATTGTAGCCCTTTGTTTCCTTTATTGCGTTTTCTTGTGCTTTGGGCTAATGGTTAGGACCTGATCTAGACCTTATGGTCTTTGTCGTCGTCCATACACCAAGTCCCACATCAAAGGGTTTGGATCATCACTTTTGCATGTCTATATTTTCTTGCTTCTATGCTTTATGCTTGTGTTAGCCTCTCTTGTTCTAGGCTTTGCCATGTTTGACGCCCTCGGAGGGCTTGATCCTGTTTGGTTACATCCGATGCCCATGTGGCCTTGTTTGGGTTTAACCACTTAGGATGCGTTTCCAAATGTTGGGTTGCTCCATGCAATGCTATGCTTACCACGCTTGTTAGTGCCACCCGTTGGCTTGCTATGTATCTTTATAGGCTCGCTTACATGTTCATGCATGAGTCTTGCTTGTTAGTGTGTTGTCCATACTTCAACACAATAAAGTTATGGACATCCGATCTAAACCTACATTTGTCCCCCGTGGACACCACCTTTTGTTTGCCTTTTTGCTTGTTTGCCTTCTTTCTTGCTTGCTTGCCTGCTTGTTTGCCTTCTTGCTTTCTTGTTTGTTTGTTTATCTGGTGGCTCGCCATGCCTCCTACCATGTTCTTTGCTTGCCATGTCTATCATGTTTATCTGCTTTATGCCTCTTTCATATGTTCTTTGCATCTTTTCCTTTCATTGTTTATCTGTTGGTTTCTTGTCTTTGCATGTCCACACATGGAGCGAGGAGGAATAGAGCTAGGGCACGGTTTCCCAGGTGCAAGCAAAAAGGGCAAGGATGCAAGCACTCGGATATGAGCCAAGTGGCTATGTTCAGTAGATTTAAGGGTCTAGCCTCTCCCATTTGGTTATGTACTCTTTTAAACCCCCTTCCTTCCTCCCTCCTTTCTCTCTTAGATGGGTTATATTAGGTATATTATGTCGTGCACCATTCATCCTCATATCTAGAGTATGACGACCCCTATTTTCTGTCATGAATCTATATTTTAGGTCATGCTCTAGGGATATAGGCATTTACTTTCCTACTGTGTGCTTGTAATGTGCATGATGTATGTATATATATACCTGCTCCCCCCTTCTGGTGTGATTATCACAATCCATGTCACCTAAGGCAAAGCAATGCCTAATTTCCGCCACGAAAGTAAGGTGACATGTCACCGGATTTTTGCCGTGGAAATCTAGTACTTTGCCCGAATGCCTTAGGAAAGCATAGATTAGGACCATACCCATTCAAAAGCCAAACCTCAAAGCCCCCATGCCTGCAAAGCCCCAAAATCCAATGCCAAAATCATGTTTTATACTGTCAATCTCTGAAAATTAAGGTTTTATCAAAACAAAGGACTGTCCTTGGACAGGCGTTGTGGGAAGCCTAACACCTTCCCCACACGTAACCAAACTTCTAGACTCAATAATCAATATTTTTTGCCATCAACATTAGATTAGGAAAAATGTCATTTTTCTTAGCCTAGAATTGGTAATAAAATCAACTAGAAACAGGTAACCAATCACACGTTAGAAAAATCCAATGATTGGTGGTGACTTCACTTACCTTTGGTAATCCTTTAAAATTTGGCCAAGATTCTAGCCACACCTCCAAAGGTAGACAAATAATCTCCTTCACCAAGAGAGAGAGAGAGAGAGAGCACCCAAAGCACCACCTAAACCACACTACACGCACATCATCGAGAAGGGCCTCTGACAGGCCCCGTGCATGCAAGAGCATCGCCACGGCAAATGGTCGAACGAAGGTCGAACGACAGTTTTTCCGTTCTGATCGAGGCCTGGGCATCGACACATATCCTGCGGGAATTGAATATTCAGGCACAGTAGAAAAAGGTAAAGAAAGAAGTGAAGAAGACAAAAGGAACAAGTCACCCGGAGAAGTTTGAGGCCAAAACCCCGGTTGGACACCACAGAGACTATATCCTTTTTTTGTTTGTTGGGTTAGCTCATAAGAGTACCCCTTTGTTTGTTTTCTTTTCTTTTTAAGTGACTTTAGTATAGTGAGTCACTCGCCATTTGCTTGCAAGTGGCAAAACAGGTTCGGGATAATGAACCTGTCTTTGCTTGTTTCTTGAGCAATAAAGATGGGACTTCGAACATATGAATCTCACGCAGATCTTCGGACTTGCACCCCACCCCAAGTATGCGAGATGTGTGTCACGTGCATGGGTTGGCCCTGAGCCACACATCAAAACAAAATGTTTTATCTCTTATTCTTTTGATTCTGTTAGCGAAGCTCACAAATCAAAAGAGGGGCATTTGTAGAAACTGCATTTTGTACCCCTTACGACTTGGGCCCCTGTTCCCCAATAATGCTCAGACTATATGGCCCAAGGCCAGTTTAGAGCCCAATCAGATATTAAATTAACTTGATGAGTGTTAAAATGGAAAATATAACCTTTTAAATGAGTAAAAATCTATTTATAGAAATAAAATGACCAAAGTGGCCCTCGACTTGCGTATGTGGTCCATGGCCTGAGTATGCACGCCAAAGAATGCATACGTAGGTGCTTGCATACGCAACTAAGGTTTCAGAAGTATAAGAAAGGCAAGTTTTTTGAATTAATGGCTGAGGCTTGGAATGAATCCCACATCATCTGGGATCCACTCCAAACCCCATTTCTTTCACTATATAAAGCCTTACATAGTACATTTTCAAAAAACACAGAAATCACACGGGAAAAACCTAAGATTCACTAGAAAATAGTGAATAAAAAGGGAGTTTTTTCACAGAATACCCTTAAGTCATTTTTATTTTATTGGTACCGTTTTTGACTCCAATCCTTTTAGTTTAATGTTGCTAATCACATATTTTATTGAATTGCGATAGATTTGACTAAGAGGAACAATAAAAAATCAAGCCTAGGAGCTTTTTGGTGTAAGGTATTCTTTCTAGCTTTGCTTTTTATTTTTTGTTTTTCTTTTCTTGTTTTAATCTTGTTTTTTGGTTTGGCTTATGTCTGTGCATGTCTGCCTAGGATAGTATGAATTCTGTTTTAGTTCTATTCATATTCTGAGCATGCTAGGTTGTTAGAATTAGGGTTTTCTTGCTTGTGCTCTATTTTCAATTTCATGTTTCTAGGTTAGGGATCTGAGTAAGTCCCACACACGCATACCAAGAGCATGCGTACATAGGTTAAATTCTGCGTATGCAGGCTTTTGGCTGCTAACGCAGGTGCTTACCTAAAAACCTTTATCCAAATTTCTTGTTTGTTTGTTTGTTTTGTTTGGTTAGGACATATGTGTTTCACTTGTTAGAAACATATGTCACTGTTTCATGTAATTGGCTAATCCTTTGATAAAACGCACTTTACTTATATTTGGGTAGATCTAGGATGCGTTTAATACTTCAAGAAACCTTGTTTCAAGTTCAAGTGTTAAAACCATGCAAGTTTGTCAAAGAAACAAGTGAAGAAGTGCTAATTCAATAAAGCTCGACAGCTGCTCGACAAATAGCTCTCTATTAAGGTTTAATGAGGCTCAACAAATACTATCTATTAAGGTATCTATCGAGAATTACGAAAATCAGTTTTTCAAATCTGATTTTCAGCTCATGCTTTTGTATTTGTGTAGGGTTTCTTTTCTTACAACCCTAGACATATATAAGGCTTGTTTTAGAGGCTATCACGTAAGAGAATACAAGGAGAACATATGCAAAAGGTGACAGATGTCTTATTCTCTTTGAAAGAAGATACCTGCGTCTTTGCGCCTTAGGGTTTTGTAACCAAGTGTTTCTTGATCTTCATTGTTGATGAAGTGAAGAACTTTGCAGCCAACATTCTTCTTCCTCAAGTTGGTGAGTGAGTCATGTACTGAGATTCGTGCATCTTTGGTTAGTCACGTACTGAGATCCATACAACAAAAGGGTGGTGTTCATATATTGAGGAGTTCAGAGATTCTGAAACAGTAAAAAGTTTCTACTGTAAGTTCATCTACGGGGATTGTAGAGTTTAGGGACAAAGGTTTTGTGCTAGGTCTGAAACTTCTCTTTACTATAGTGGATTGCTTTTCGATCCATCGAGGTCTGCTCGATAGCATCTTGACACCTCTCAATCCATCCAGATCCTCTTGCATGCATTGTTTTTAACATGTTTGCATCTTTCTTTTATCTTGTCATCCATAGCATCTTGTTTCATTACTTTCATACATTTATATGGATTCTTTGTACCCCCTTGATCATTTTTTATCATCTTTATATTTCTCTGGTGAAGCTTTCTAGCTTCTTATACCCTTTGTCAATCATGACAAAAAGGGAGAGAAATTGTTGAAATGTGGTTTCTTTTTAAGATTCTACATGTTAGAGGGAGAAATACATGCCCTTGTAAGGAGGAGTTGTGTTTCATCTTGTTAGGTGGAGTGCTTACCTCCTTCTTCTTGTACATCAGTCTTGTGACCATGCTTACATACATTGTGCTTATCTTTGATATATATGATGATGTATGTCTTCTTTACCTACCTCTACATTTATTGTTCATTTTCTATCTTTATACACATGTTTCTTTATTTGTATGCAATCTATTATTTTTGTTTCACACTGAGAAGCCTTGATGAGTTTTATTTAAAGTGTTTCAGAAATACAGGTTGCCAAAGTCTTTCTTGCCATGAACTCTCTTCTTGCAAAGTTTTTCAAGAGCTTGCGTTAGGTTAGATTTTATTGTGTTCAACAAGTGAATATGAGTTGAGTGATTTATGGCTTCTCTCATATGTTCACTTGTTTGTTGTGGTTTTGTCACGGATTGCCAAAGAGAGAGATTGTTAAGACATATGTGTTTCACTTGTTAGGAACATATGTCACTATTTTATGTAATTGGCTAATCCTTTGACAAAACGCATTTTACTTGTATTTGGATAGATCTAGGATGTGTTTAATACTTCAAGAAACCTTGTTTCAAGTTCAAGTGTTAAAGCCATGCAAGTTTGTCAAAGAAACAAGCCTTGCTTATATTTATCATTGCGCACATCAACTGTTTAAATATAAGCTTGTGTTAGTAATTTTGAATTTGGAGGTCTAAACATTCACAAGTGTTTTACACATAAAGTGAGCTTTCACTTCCATCTTGAGTTTGAGAGGGAATGTTAGAGATATATTAGTCCATTAGCATAAGCCCAAGCCTAATTCTACTTGTGTGCAAGCCAAGTCTCCTACTTGTACTAGAAGTCTATTAGTCTAGCGTTTAGTCTATTATATATATATATATATATATATATATATACACATATTATGGTTCATTGTAACACATGATTTGCACTAAAATCTAATATATTATTGATGTAACCTTTGAGGGTTTCCTCCATGAATGTAGGCCGTTAGGCTACACGCGTAACTTTCATGTGTTATTGTGTTCTATGCTTTATGCTTTCATTTCTGCATCCATACTAGCATATTTAACCTGATATATCAATGCTAATATTTAACAGTTGGCATTGTAGTGTCCATTGCACTTAAATGGCTGGACATTTGACAACTTGACATCAATAATGCATTTCTTAATAGAAATTTGACAAAATCATCTTAAATGGTTGTACCATTTGATAGCTTGACATCAATAATGCATTTTTTAATGGAAATTTGACAAAAAAATCAATTTATATTACTCACCCTTTTGGGTTTGTAGATTTTAGTTTTACTAGACCGAATCATGTTTTCAAATTTCAATGCTCACTTTATGGTCTCAAACAATCCCTAAGAGCTTGGTTTAATTGCCTATCTAGCTTACTTCTTTGTCATGGCTTTCATGCCTTCAAATCTAATACCTCTTTGTTTCTCTACCATCGAGACGATGTTTGCATTGTTATACTAGTGCGTGTTGATTATATTACTGTGAGCAGTAACAATTTTCAATGTGTATCATCCATTATCTCTACATTACAATCTGAGTTTGGTTGTGTTGATGACCATCCGCAACTGATGTTTATGCTATTTTCCGAAGTCATAATTTCATCTCATGGTCCTCCAAGAAACGATGTACCATTGCTCAATCCTTGAACTGAATCTGAAAATAAAGCCCTAGTTGACACTGCTGCTGAGATTACTTGGCTTAGGTCATTGATCAATGAACTTGGTGTCTCTCTGCCTTCTTCTCATGTTGTTTAGTGCAACAATGTTGGGGCTACTTATCTAGTTGCAAATATTGTGTTCCATGCACGCGCTAAGCATGCGGAAATCAATTTTCACTTATTTGGAAAAAAGGTCACAAGTCTGGCTTTAGATGTTCGCGCGATTTATTCCCACCAATGACTAAATGTTTTATCTTTTCCACAGTTTGCTTTCGTTTGTGACAAGTTGAATCTCTCCTCCGAAGATATTTCAACTTGAGGGGGCGTACCATATTTCCATATTTTGTATTTATCAATCCATATTGTTTGAATTACTGTAATCTCTATTTGTTACCATCCTTATCATGTATATCCATTTATACAAGACTGGTGTTTATTACACACCACTTAATGCACACAACATACACAAAAATAATGATTTCAATGCAAAAGTGATTTGTGTGTAGGTTTTATGCATTAAGGGAGTGCATGATACAAAACACTCAATAGAGTGTGAGAGGATTACAACAATCAAACCCATGCACGTCTGTTTCAATAAGGAATATCCATGACTAATGTTAGAAAATATATGGTCTAGAGTGCAGCAATGACGGCTTAATGGCACGGATTCAGGGCGGCTCTATATTAAAGCTAGGGTGGTCATAGGACCATCATAACCTAGAAAAAAATAATTATTATTATAAATTTTAAAAATTTTATAATTTCTTTTACCTTTAAAAAATATTGTGAACATCATAACTTTTTTTAGACCCAATATAATTAAATCTTGGATAAAGTTTGTCAACAAACTTAATTGTAGACTAAACCTACAAATCCACTTAATATTTTTTATTTATGTAAATTTTGACAAATCTACCATTAAATTACATTTTCTTCTTATATCCTTAATGCTTGTAAAATTTCAATAAAATCAAAAATCTATAGCTTTGTTATTTGACAAATGTATAAATTTTGAGTTTTGTAATAAAAAATTATACATAAAAAATAAGTTTATGGATCAAATAGTAAATAATACGTGTTTTAAAAATATAAAGAACATGCAATTCAATAGTTAGATTTTTAGAATATGTAGTTATGTTAATTTTTTTAGTGAGAATTGCAGTCTTAGGCTATAACTAAGTTTGAACTAAAATTTTGTAAGAAATGTAATTTGCAACATTGATAATAAAACTATTATGCAACGAGTTCAAAATAAAAAAACATATAGCAGAAATTATAAAACTTTATGTATTTGCATGTGTGTGTATATTTTTTTTTTTCAATATATGAAGTTTTTTAATTAGATTTTGTATAATTTAAATTTCATAACGACCACCTTGAAAAAAAAAAAAATTGGAGCTGCAACTGTAAGGACTATGATGTAAGATCCGATCCAAGGCTCATCCTCTTTGTTCCAAATATATTCATTAAATATATCCATAATGCCAAGGATATATAACAAGGTTGCATATTTGTTACTTGCATTGTGTAGCTAATAAAAAATTCACAAATTGCATTCCACCTATTCAATTATGAATTATCCCCGAAGACGATCATTCATAATCGTAGGAGTAAGGTTATTGACCCCAAAAAACGAGGAGAAGTGTATAAAATAGGGCAAAGGAACAACTGCAGCACCACCTGCAACAACAAACATAGGAAAGATACGAACCCTTATTGTAGCTACGCAAATGCATGCATGTCTCATGCATATGATGAATCATCACCTTTATTTATCTTGCCCTGTTCCTTCGTTATCCAATGGCTGCTCAGCTAATGCTTTCGCTTGTCTTCTTTCTGGAGCTGCCCAATTGAGGATTCCTGTTCTTTGTTAGGTGGTGCAGAAGAGCCTACATTTTCCTCCGGGCGTTCATTATCTCCATCTTGGAGCAGCTCAATTGAAGATTTCTGGCCTTTGTTAGTTGGTGCAGAAGAGCCTACATTTTCCTTCGGGGTTTTATCAGCTACACCATGGAGATGCTCAATTAAGGATTTCTGGTCTTTGTTAGGTGGTGCAGAAGAGCCTACATATACTTTCAGGCGTTCATCATCTCCACCTTGGAGCTGCTCAATTATTGATGATTTCAGGTCTTTGTTAGGTGGTGCAGAAGAGCCTACATATTCATTAAGGCGTTCATCATCTCCACCTTGGAGCTGCTCAATTGAGGATTTCTGGTCTTTGTTAGTTGGTGCAGAAGAGCCTACATATACTTTCAGGCGTTCATCATCTCCACCTTGGATCTGCTCAATTGAGGATTTCTGGCTTTGTTAGGTGGTGCAGAAGAGCCTACATATTCATTCTTGGGCTGTGATACGACTTTATCACCATCAGCAGCATCCTTAGATGGAGTGCTCTCCTTCCCCTTTGATGGTTTAGAATCTTGGGCTGGTTGATCCATAGGGAGAATCTTCTTGAAGATAGAATAGAAATGATCACATTGATCCCCTTTTAAAGAATTTAACACCTTCACTGCTTACCTCTTTTATTTTCCATAGGGGGGAAAAGTTTTTTTTTAACCTTTGTTGTTCTTAGAGGGAGTTGTTGCTTCATAGGGGAAGTTGCCTCTATTCTTTATAGAACTGGATTGATTTGTTTCCTTGATTCTCTTGACTTTTGTTGCTTATGTTTTCCGTTTACTCTTTCTTTGAGTTGTCTTTTTCAATATGTGACAAAAAGGGGGAGATTTATATGAAATGTAGGAATATGTGGGAATCCTATTTGTTTTTGTTTAGGGGAAGTTGAAATTGTTTTTGAAAGGGGGAGAAAATAAATTTTTTTTGACTTATCTAACTTTGGGGGAGAGTTAGTTTGCATATTTGTTATTTGCTTTTGTTTGATTATTTATTCTTTATATGTCTTTCTTTCCACACATGCAGTGATGTGTTCTTTTGAGTGTTTTCAAGAAAGACAAGTACATTCTGATCAAGACTTTCTACCTCTTCTTGCAGATTCTAGGTTAGGAGTTTTAGATTGGGATTTGTGTTCTATTTGGGCTATTTGTAACTTTGAGCATTTCATGTTTGTGATGTGTTTTGTCACGGATTGCCAAAGAGGGAGTTTGTTAGGTTCTAAGACTTTAGGAACTAATGTATTAGAACTTCAATTTGTATTGTGTTGGCAAACTATGATCAAAACATTTAGTCTATGTTTAAACTTGCTTAAAATGTGATTTATTATAAAATTGGAATCGAGTGATTGCAGGGTTTATTGGACAAAATCTGCAAGGCTCGATCGATCGAAAATTAGACTCGATCGATCGAACCACGTGCAGATTGATTTTTTTGCAGAATTCCAATTCAACCTAAACTCTATTAAACGTATTGGGTTTCAAGTAAAACACTCCTAATATATAAAGGAAATCCTAAGCACGTTTTTATAAGACTTTTCAGAGAGAAAAGAGTATGCCTCTTTTGTATTTAGAATTTTGTTCCTAAAAAGCTCTCTCATATCTTCTACCAGTGTCATTACTTAAAGAATCTCAAGATCCGGTGTTGTAGAAGTTGCTGCCTTCTCTAGTCATCAAAGGTGCTGATGATCTAAACCTTCAAGGGTAGTCTTGGAGTTACAAACAGGAGAGTTTGTGTTGCTAAACCTTTGAGTGGGATCTCAAAGTCACAAACATCGGTGTTTGTGTTTTGCAAAGGCCAAGGAAAGAAGTAGTCCGTGGACTCGGAGCTGTCACATGGTCGTGGTAGTAAGTTTTCTACTCAAGGTAGCAATAGGATGTTAGTGGTCTAAATCGCTATTGTATAAACTTCAATTCTTTCATAGTGATTTTTCTTTTTACTTTGAGGATAGCTAGGTTAAATCCTTTCTAGGTTTTTCACTGGTTATGTTTTCCTGGGTCATCATATCATTGTGTACTTTATGTTTCTGCTGCTTTACATGATATGATTGTTATTATTTTAACCTAGATTTGAATAATAAACCTAAGTTAATCACTTGGTTAATTAATTAGGTTAAACAATCTAGTTTACAATGATCTAAAAACGTATAATAGGCAAGACATGTCTGCCCCTAGTTGGCCCTCTATGCCTCTCCAAAGTCTTGGAAGAGGCTCAATTACCTTAAAGACACCATTTGCCCACCATTGGCAAAGAGGTAAGCCCCCAAAAAATGAAGAAGGAAGGCCCTAACCATCCGGATACACACCTCTATGGTCCTTTATGGGAGATACATGTAGTCCGATACCAAGTCGAAGTAGCGGATGGTCTCAATGGAATACTTCCTCCCTAGCATGTCGAGACCCAGTTGGATGCCCAACACACCATCCAAGTTGATGATTGCCCCCTCAAAGCTAAGGTCGATCATGCGGCAGAAGTCGTAGGGATTCACCGTCATCTCCTGCTCAGCAATATGAAAGGTATGGGTGGCGTCCGACCACCTCTCAATGAGGCACTGCACCAAAGTGGCGCTCGCAAATCTTTCTGAAATGAGGCCAATGGTGGGCTCGAAGCCCACCTCCTGGATGTAGGCCCTGGTATCAAAGGCGAGAAGGTTGTACCATTCTACCACTTTATTAGTGCTTCTCCTACCATCGTAAGGGGTTGACGACTGCAAAATGGGGAAGACGATGTTAGATTCTTAATTCAAGAAAAAATGATAGAAAATGAAGTTTTCCATGCAAGAATGAAGATAAAAATAATGATATAGTGATATTCAGGTGCTAAAATGAAAAAAAGGTGTGTTAGAATTGCATATGGAAGTGAAATAGTTGAAAAAGGAGTGAAAATGGGTAGAGTAGGGCTTCTGCTAGGCGTCTCATGAATGCAAGTCAAATTCCACCTACGCAGAGAAGACCACTCGTACGCATGCCCATCCCCACGTATGTAGAACCTCGAGAACATACTTGCGTACGCAAGAACAGAGTTGCGTACGCATGAATGTAAGCTGCGTACGTAGGCCCGAGCCCACACACATAGGAACATAGACAAAAGCAGTTCTTCGACATGTTCCTACCCCTCCTAATGTGTTAGGTTTTCATCTTAACCCATCCCATAGCAAAACCCATGCACTTACATGGCCAAAAACACATTAAAACATAAGATCAGAGAGAAACTTGAAAATGAGAAAAAAGTTTGAAAACTTACAAATTCTGCAATGGAAATGTGATTCTTAGGCTAGTATGTTAGTGGTGAAGATTCCATCAATCTCATGGCCCCACTCTAGCGGGTGAGGTGCAACGCATTAGAGGAAAGAACGTAAGAGGTCTTCTTGGCCTTGGGAGCCATGGAGGAGATGAAGATAGCTAGAGAAGAGATGAGAGAATAAGAAGGTGAAAGGAAAAGAGAGGATATAGAGGTTTTTGTAGAGAGAGAGAAAAAAAAAAAAAAAACCGTTCGTAACCGTTGGAGAAAATGAAAAGACAGGAACACACCTAATGGCTAAACAAATTGTAGTTTATGGCTCACCACTAAACTATGTGTTGTTTAGTCATGAACAATAAAAAAACTAATTAAATAAAAAAATTCCTTTCAAAAGAGAAGAACATCACAAGACTACCCCAATTAGGCACAAAATCATCAAAAAAATCTATAGTGAGCGGTAAAGGAAGCAAAAGATTCTTCCCTCAATTAAGCATGTACACCCCAAAACCATTTCCAACGGATTACACAAATTCAAAAGCATCATACCCCCAGTAGGGAAGTAGAAGATTCTTCCTCAATAGTTCAAGCATATCAAGTATCATCCCCATAAAGGAGGTAGAAGATTCTTCTCTAATGGATCCAAGCACATTAAAGAAATCCCCAGTAAGGAAGTAGAAGATTCTTCCTCAATAATTCAAGCATATCAAGAATTATCCCCATGAATGAGGCAGAAGATTTTTCCCCAATGGACCCAAGCACATTAAAGCAATTCCTAGTAAGGAATCAAAAGATTCTTCCCTCAAAGTATCCCCAATGAGTCTATACAGCAAAAATCCCCAGCAAGGAAGCAAAAGATTCTTCCCTAAGGTCCTCAGCAAACCACGAAGGAAGCAGAAGATTCTTTCCCAATGGATCACACACTACTCCTCAACGAGTCCATTTCTACTACTCCTTAGTGAGTATCTCATTCCCAATGAGTGATAATCCTCATGATTGTGATGCTATGTTACATGAATCTTTGGATGTTGTTGATATTCCTAACATCAAACTCTTTAAGAAAAAGGCTAAAAACTTTAATAAGGATTTGAGCAAGTTATTTTGTGAAAAGGTTGATTTGATTGCTAAGCTCAATGAATCCAAAAAATTGGTTAAGAAATATAAGAAACTTGCTGAAAATTCTCTTGAAAAGCTAAAAGAGTTTGAATGTTTGAATATGGACTTGGATGCTAAACTTTTTCTGTCTAACAAACTTGTTGATGAGCTAAAATGTAAAAATGAATCTCTTAAGATGCATGCCAAGTGTTTGATTGTTGAACCTATTGCTAAAAAGGTTGAAAATATTTGTTGCAATTATGTTGTGGTACCCGATTTTGTGCCTAGTGTGTGCTTTACCTCAAAGGACAAATCGGTGTATATTCCTCCACATAAAAGAAATCAAAAAGTGGAGAGAAAGGCTATTAAGTCAAAGCCTCCGTTTAGGTCTCAACCTAAGGCTTTAGATGGATCTAAGTTTGTTCCAACTTGTCACCATTGTGGTGTGACTGGTCATATAAGACCTCAATGTCACACAAGTTCAAGAGAAAACAAAACCATGTTGTTAAATCCCTTTCCAAAAAGCCTAGTGGACCTAAACGCATTGTTTGTCACCATTGTGGTGCCTTTGGTCATCTAAGACCTCATTGTTCTAAGTTTCAAGACTCTTAAAAGAATCAAAAGAAAAGAGAAACTTGAACTTTTTGGAAGTTGTGCTCAAAAGGGTCAACCGGATTTGAGTGAAAATAGCATGTTGTTAAAAAAATGTTTAATGCTCGTAACTCCTTGTCTATGTGCATCTCTGGTTCTTGTTCTTCCAATCCTCGTCTCATTTCTCATGAGACACTCATTCCAAACAATCGTTCTGTTTGGATGAGGAAGGGTTCCTATGGTTGAGCTTTTGCTTTTTTGGTCCTTGATTTAATTCTTTTGATATTTATAGGACCCTTCATGCATTGAATGTCATATCTTTATGCATTTTATGCATCTTGCATTTATTCATATGCATTGTTTTTGTTTTGATCTTACTTTTATATTTTAGTTTTGTGTAAGTAAAAATCTAAAACCACATAAAAAGTGAAAAATTCAAAAAGTTTAATCGTATATGTTTGAGCACATATCTCATGTGAGTTTTGCCTTGTACCTTCATACAAATGGCTTTGTGCATTTACGAGCATAGCTTATTTTTTATGCACTTATATCATTGTGGGAAAAATCTTGACATCTTTGTGTGATTGTTGTAAATCGATCTTCGAGCTTGTCATGAATGATTAGCCAATAGTCATGTTGGTTTAGATACATGCATAGACTTGTGTCTATATATCTTTCCACACTTTTATATTTTTTTGCTTAAAGAGCTCAACCAATGTAAATCTCAAAATGAAAAGAGATAATGAGCTGCAAAAGCCGTTGCACATACTAGTATTTGACTAGGAAAAAGGAAAAGCGACTTTTATGAAAAGGAACACCACTCATTCGCAATTAATAACATGTGCTATTCATCATGTGTATCGCATACAAAACATATGCAGCGGAAAATTAACGGATCTACTTCATTTGCTATTGATAACATGTGCTATGTAAATTTCGAAATATAAGAACAAGAGAGTGTACCTTGGTATGGTGAATTCAAAACCGAAGATGAAAAGCACTTGGGAACACTTTTAATCTTCACTCCAATCTCACTTGATACCTAAAATGTGTGGTCTCTCAATTAATTATGTGTATATGTTCTAGAGAGCATATGAAGAAGTGTCTTACACCAACATACAAACCATTTTATGTTCATAAAAATTCTGTATGTCTCTCTCCACATAACTGATTATCTAATTGGGTTAGCCTTTTGGGCATTCTCAATTGGATTTTAGCGTGTGGCTTGGAGTGGGACTAAAAGGGAACAAATAAGACTCTAGCTCCAATGGGCCTTGGGCTTTTCTGTCAACTCTTGACAAGTCCAAAGTTACCATTAATTATATTTAATACCACTATATAAATATAATTGCACTCTAGGCCTTATTAATAAATTATTTTCCAAGACTTTATTGTACATGCAACCCTTTCATAAAATATTCGTAGTAATATAAAGTCATGATGGTAGACTGCCACTTTGTGAATTACTACATCTTAATCCTTGTGTACCCGGTTTAATCCTTTTAAGTTATTCATCATATATTTATAAAATCTAATTTCATAAATATATAATTTAGTCTTACTAAAGTGGTTAGGCCTAACTCTCTGAATAACTGAAGCCATTAGTACTACATTCTAATATGTTATTGATGTAATCCTTTAGGGTTTCCTCCGTGGATGTAAGTCGTTAGGCTAAACCACATAACCCTCATATGTTATTGTGTTCTAGGCTTTATATTTTCACTTCCGCATCCATATTAGCATATTCAACATAGTATATCAATGCTTATATTTAACATGGTGTTAGAGTCACCTTCCTATGACCATGGTTTTTTGTCCTTACGATATATTAAGAGCAATCTTTGTCTTCTTCAGTAGTTCTTCATTGCATTCATCTTCTTTGACTTCCCACTGCTACCATCAAAACTCTCCAGTATAATCATGCCACCGTTAGAAGTCGTATCAACACTCCAAGACCATTGCCTTCCTCAAACAACCGTCACATAGCCAAACTTCATTCAAGGGATCTTCTCAACCTTATCAAATCTTAAAGTTTCATCAAATTTCCTGTTAGTTATGACTTTTATCATAACATTAGTGTTGGCTTATTCCATGATAAAAAATGTTGTAATTGCATAAATTTATTTCCTTATATTTTTATGGAATTTATTTGTAATTGGTTTAGTATTAACTGGTAGAGATTTGATCAAGACAGCTAAAATTCATATGAGGAGCACATGCAAGAAGCTAAAGAGACAAGTGCTAGCTGTGGAAGTTGAAGAGTGACCCGCAAATTTCACTGGTTAGAGGATTTTTGAGTGTGACTTATTTACCCATCACTCATACTATATATACTCTTATTAGCCACAGAAATTGTAAAGAGCCTATTGAGAGAAAAACCCTAAGAGAAGTTTCTACAACACACCCACCTTATTAGAGAGAAAGCTACTCATTCTTAGAGAAAAATCTTTGTAGTCTCTTCTCCTTTCCTCTCCTATAGTTGTACCTTGAGAGGATATTTGTACTCAAACACAACCCACACACCAATTTAGAGTGTTGAGACTACTTTTGGAGCTTTGGGAAGCACTGGAAGATGCCAAGGATGGCGGGAGCAATATGGAGTTATTGCGGGATTCGGAAAGTTAGAGAAGACACAGTTCGTTGCAACCTTTTTAGAGTAAGAAGCTTGGAGGGCTTAGATGCATCGGGTAGATTAGGCTTGGAGAGTCTATTGCTATTCATGTATCCCAACTGATTTTCTAGTGGATCATTGTACCACTTGGAAGGCTACAAAGAGGTATTTCGCCGAGTTTTTTGGTTTCCTTTTTGATAATAAGTCTCGGTGTTATCTTTGTATTTGCTTCTCTCTTCTCTACTTTATTCCTTTTAATTGCTGCTGTGTTTGTAATTAATTATGGTTTAGAGTGTTTTGCCATTTAGGTATTGCTTATATTTATCATTCCGCACATCAACTGTTTAAATATAAGCTTGTGTTAGTAATTTTGAATTTGGGGGTCTAAACATTCACAAGTGTTTTACACATTAAGTGAGCTTACACTTCCATCTTGAGTTTGAGAGGGAATGTTAGAGATATACATTCACAAGTGTTTTACACATTAAGTGAGCTTACACTTCCATCTTGAGTTTGAGAGGGAATGTTAGAGATATATTAGTCCATTAGCATTAGCCCAAGCCTAATTCTACTTTATGTGTAAGCTAAGTCACCTACTTGTACTTGAAGTCTATTAGTCTAAGGTTTAGTCTACTATATATATATATATATATATATATATACATATTATGGTTCATTGTAACACATGATTTGTACTAAAATCTAATATATTATTGATGTAGTTCTTGAGGGTTCCTCCATGAATGTAAGCCGTTAGGCTAAACTACGTAACTTTCATGTGTTATTGTGTTATACGCTTTATGCTTTCATTTCAGCATCCATACTACCATATTTAACATGATATATCAATGCTAATATTTAACAGTTGGCATTGTAGTGTCCATTGCACTTAAATGGCTAGACATTTGACAACTTGACATCAATAATGCATTTCTTAATAGAAATTTGACAAAATCATCTTAAATGGTTGTACCATTTGATAGCTTGACATCAATAATGCATTTTTTAATGGAAATTTGACAAAAAATCAATTTATATTACTCTCCCTCCTGGGTTTGTAGATTTTAGTTTTACTACACCGAATCATGTTTTCAAATTTCAATGCTCACTTTATGGTCTCAAACAATCCCTAAGAGCTTGGTTTAATTGCCTATCTAGCTTCCTTCTTTGTTATGGCTTTCATGCCTTCAAATCTAATTCCTCTTTGTTTCTCTACCATCGAGATGATGTTTGCATTGTTATACTAGTTCATGTTGATTATATTACTGTGAACAGTAACAATTTTCAATGTGTATCATCCATTATCTCTACATTACAATCTGAGTTTGGTTGTGTTGATGACCATCCCGCAACTGATGTTTATGCTATTTTCCGAAGTCATAATTTCATCTCATGGTCCTCCAAGAAACGATGTACCATTGCTCAATCCTTGAACTGAATCTGAAAATGAAGCCCTAGTTGACATTGCTGCTGAGATTACTTGGCTTAGGTCATTGACCAATGAACTTGGTGTCTCTCTTCCTTCTTCTCATGTTGTTTAGTGCAACAATGTTGGGGCTACTTATCTAGTTGCAAATATTGTGTTCCATGCACGCGCTAAGCATGCGGAAATCAATTTTCACTTATTTGGAAAAAAGGTCACAAGTCTGGCTTTAGATGTTCGCGCGATTTATTCCCACCAATGACTAAATGTTTTATCTTTTCCACAGTTTGCTTTCGTTTGTGACAAGTTGAATCTCTCCTCCGAAGATATTTCAACTTGAGGGGGCGTACCATATTTCCATATTTTGTATTTATCAATCCATATTGTTTGAATTACTGTAATCTCTATTTGTTACCATCCTTATCATGAATACTCATTTATACAAGACTGGTGTTTATTACACACCACTTAATGCACACAACATACACAAAAATAATGATTTCAATGCAAAAGTGATTTGTGTGTAGGTTTTATGCATTAAGGGAGTGCATGATACAAAACACTCAATAGAGTGTGAGAGGATTACAACAATCAAACCCATGCACGTCTGTTTCAATAAGGAATGTCCATGACTAATGTTAGAAAATATATGGTCTAGAGTGCAGCAATGACGGCTTAATGGCACGGATTCAGGGCGGCTCTATATTAAAGCCAGGGTGGTCATAGGACCATCATAACCTAGAAAAATATAATTATTATTATAAATTTTAAAAGTTTTATGATTTCTTTTACCTTTAAAAAATATTGTGAACATCATAAATTTTTTTAGACCCAATATAATTAAAACTTTGATAAAGTTTGTCAACAAACTTGATTGTAAACTAAACCTACAAATCCACTTAATATTTTTTATTTATGTGAATTTTGACAAATCTACCATTAAATTACATTTTCTTCTTATATCCTTAATGCTTGTAAAATTTCAATAAAATCAAAAATCTATAGCTTTGCTATTTGACAAATGTTTAAATTTTGAGTTTTGTAATATAAAATTATACATAAAAAATAAGTTTATGAATCAAATAGTAAATAACACGTGTTTTAAAAATATAAATAACATGTAATTCAATAGTTAGATTTTCAGAATATGTAGTTATGTTAATTTTTTTAGTGAAAATCGTAGTCTTAGGCTGTAACTAAGTTTGTAGCCAAATAGTCCAAGAAAAAATATATTGAACTAAAATTTTGTAAGAAATGTAATTTGCAATATTGATAATAAAACTATTATGCAACGAGTTCAAAATAAAAAAACATATAGCGAAAATTATAAAACTTTATGTATTTACATGTGTGTGTATGTGTTTTTTTTTTTTTTTTTTTTTTTTTTTTTTTTTTATATATATGAAGTTTTTTAATTAGATTTTGTATAATTTAAATTTCATAACGACCACCTTGAAAAAAAGAAATTGGAGCTGCAACTGTAAGGACTATGATGTAAGATCCGATCCAAGGCTCATCCTCTTTGTTCCAAATATATTCATTAAATATATCCATAATGCCAAGGATATATAACAAGGTTGCATATTTGTTACTTGCATTGTGTAGCTACTATAGTAGTTTTTCTTGGTTGAATATAGTTTCATTCATAACATAACAGGAAAATAAAAAATTCACAAATTGCATTCCACCTATTCAATTATGAATTATCCCCGAAGACGTTCATTCATAATCGTAGGAGTAAGGTTACTGACCCCAAAAAACGAGGAGAAATATATAAAATAGGGCAAAGGAACAACTGCAGCACCACCTGCAACAACAAACATAGGAAAGATACGAACCCTTATTGTAGCTACGCAAATGCATGCATGTCTCATGCATATGATGAATCATCACCTTTATTTATCTTGCCCTGTTCCTTCGTTATCCAATGGCTGCTCAGCTAACGCTTTCGCTTGTCTTCTTTCTGGAGCTGCCCAATTGAGGATTCCTGTTCTTTGTTAGGTTGTGCAGAAGAGCCTTCATTTTCCTCCGGGCGTTCATTATCTCCACCTTGGAGCAGATCAATTGTAGATTTCTGGCCTTTTTTAGTTGGTGCAGAAGAGCCTACATTTGCCTTCGAGGTTTTATCAGCTTCACCATGGAGATGCTCAATTAAGGATTTCTTTTCTTTGTTAGGTGGTGCAGAAGTGCCTACATATACTTTCAGGCGTTCAACATCTCCACCATGGAGCTGCTCAATTATTGATGATTTCTGGTCTTTGTTAGGTGGTGCAGAAGAGCCTACATATTCATTAAGGCGTTCATCATCTCCACCTTGGAGCTGCTCAACTGAGGATTTCTGGTCTTTGTTAGTTGGTGCAGAAGAGCCTACATTTTCCTTCAGGGTTTTATCATCTCCACCTTGGAGCTGCTCAATTGAGGATTTCTGGTCTTTGTTAGGTGGTGCAGAAGAGCCTACATATACTTTCAGGCGTTCATCATCTCCACCTTGAAGCTGCTCAATTGAGGATTTCTGGTCTTTGTTAGGTGGTGCAGAAGAGCCTACATATTCATTCTTAGGCTGTGATACGACTTTATCACCATCAGCAGCATCCTTAGATGGAGTGCTCTCCTTCCCCTTTGATGGTTTAGAATCTTGGGCTGGTTGATCCATAGGGAGAATCTTCTTGAAGATAGAATAGAAATGATCACATTGATCCCCTTTTAAAGAATTTAACACCTTCACTGCTTACCTCTTTTATTTTTCTTTAAAGATCTATCACAATTTGCAGACTACACCAACTCCCACATGTAGTAAAAAATTACAACGTTAACTATAGCATTTTCTGTGTTTTTAAGCAATACTAATGTGAATCTTAAATTCTATTTGCACTTTAATTAACTAACAGCATGGAGTAAAATGTTTATTTTTCACTCAAGTAAAATGTTCAAGAATATTTTGATCATTTAAAAATCAATCATGATGATTAAATTAATAATTGTATAATTACTTAATATGTTTATAGACATTTATTGTTTTAAAAAATTAAAAATTATATATATTTTAGATTATAATGCTGCTTAAAAGCGAAATATACAAATTTTAAATATATTTGGAAAGCATGAATGCCAACTATTGGAAATTCTAATGCTTGAAAGTTTAAAATATCAAAAATATAAATATAATTTGGAGATTTTGAAATTCTCAATAACTAAATAGGGTAGAGTTTGACACTACAATTTTTTGTACTTCTCTCTTTCAAAAAACGTACATATTATAAATAAATAACAAACTGTAAAGTTGTAATTTACAACTATTTTATGTTGGCTTTAATTTAGTGTCAAATTTGATTGAAATTTCTTCAGTCATTTTTTTCTGTATGTATTTGGGTTTTTAATTGTAAGGGATAAGTGTGAAAGAGTGTGAAGACTCAAGTTTAAAATGACAAACAAGTAGATTTCGCAAGTGTCTCACGAGAAGCTTACCCGCAAAGAGTCACGTGTAGAGCACATGACTAGAAGATGAAGAGTCATACCAGCCTAGAGGTTTTCGCAAAGTATTCACGAAACATTCTATTTGGCAAAAAGTTATGTTTTGTTTAACTAAATCTTTACCCCCACTATATATACTGTCATTACCCACAAATTATAAGGAGTGTTTTTTAGAGAGAAATTTCTAGAAAATATACTAGAGAGTTAGAGATTGTTATACCCACAATCATCTACACATTTCCTTATGGTTTTCCTCAACTCCTACCTCTTCATCTTTACATCCTTAAGAGGTTGATAGGCCAAACACTTGTCACACTCATTCTGAGTGTAAAGTGAGATTTTGGTGTTGTTGGGAAGTATTGGAATGAGCCATTCATTGGTGGATGCAATCGGGTTGGATTGCAGGATCTGGAAAGCTAAAGAAGACAAGGTTTTGAGAAGTCAGTTGGCTCAAGTACATAGGGTAAACTAGGCTTGGAGGGTTTTTTGCTATTCATATACTCCAACTTTATTCTCTAGTGGATCGATTTCGACTTAGAGGGTCGTGGAGAGGTTTTTTGCGGAGTTATTTGGTTTCCTTTTTGATAACACGTCTTGGTGTTATCTTGTGTTTGCATCTCTCTTTCCAACTCTTTAAACTTTTCTTTTGTTGTTGATAACGGATGAATATGGCTTAGGGTAGAGTTATCGGTTGTTTGGGCTCATTTACTTTTTGTTAGGTTCTAAGAGTTTAGAACAATTGGCAAATCTTGAGCACACAAGAACATACAAGCTGCAGAAAGAAGATTTCAAAATTTGCCTGATTCGATCGATCGAAAAACAGGCTCGATCGATCGAAAGTCGTATCTGCAGAATTTTAAGTTGGCCCAAATAGCAGCTCAAGCCCATTAAGGATTAGGGTTTCAGATCTACTTCTCCCACTATATAAAGGAAACCCTAAGCACGTTTTTTACAAGACTTTTTAGAGAGAGAAGAGTGTGCCTCTTTTGTATTTAGGGTTTTGTTCCTAAAACCTCTTTTATAACTTCTACCGGTGTTGTTTCTTGAAGAATCTCAAGATCCGGTATTGCTGAAGTTGCTGCCTTCTCTAGTTATCAAAGGTGCTGATGATCTAAACCTTCAAGGGTGGTCTTGGAGTCACAAACAGGAGAGTTTGTGTTGCTAAAGCTTTGAGTGGGATCTCAAAGTTACAAGCGTGGGTGTTTGTGTTTTGAAAAGATTAAGAAAAGAAGGAGTCCGTGGTCTCGGAGCTGTCACGTGGTCGTGGTAGTAAGTTTCCTACAAGCAGGTAGCAATAGGATGTTAGTGGTCTAAGTCGCTATTGTGTAAACTTCAATTCTTTCTAGTGGATTTGCTATTTTACCTTGAGGATAGCTAGGTTAAATCTTCCCCAGGTTTTTTACCTGTTTGGTTTTCCTGGGTCATCATATCTTTGTGTTCTTTATTTTTCCACTGTTTTACTTGATATGATTGATATTGTTTTAACCTAGATCTGAATAATAAACCTAAGTATTCACTTGGTTAATTAATTAGGTTAAACAATCTAGTTTACAGGGGTCTAAACATTCTAACACTTTTGTTCCACACTTAGTCTAAGTTAGAGTAAAAACAATCTAGTTGTAATTTTTTATTGGGGTCTGAACAAACTCTTGTGTATTTACACAAATCCAAGTTTTCACAAACAAATAAAAAGCGCCAGCGAGAACAAAGAAAAAAGAAACTAGAAAGGAATAAACATTTTTAAAATGAAATTGGTTTAAAAATTACATTTGATACCAAAGAATTAAAATATACATTTACAATATTGATTTAAAAGGTTCATGTCTTAAAAAATAAAAAGCTGATAATAATTACATTTGTTAACAGAGACGGTTGTTTAAATCGAACAAATGAAATAGATGTTTTATTTACGCGATGGTTCTTCAGCTCTTCAGAAATCAAAATAGACCTTATCCTCACAAGAAAATAAGTCATTCATTATCCAAAAAAGAAAAGAACTCATTGAAATATATAACTCAAATTTTACAGCATTTACTGCATTAATCTCATACTTATGCATTTCATTCATGAAATATTATGCTTTGAGGAGTTTCTATATAAAATTTCTCTGTTTTTCAAAAAAAAAAAAAAAAAATTTTCCAGATTTTTGATTGATCGACCTTGTTGTTCGACAGATCGAAATTACAATAAAAATTTTGGTTTGAATCTGCTTGGCTCGATTGGTATTCGATCAATGCTCGATCAATCGAAACTGAAAAATTTTCAGTTTTTAAGTATTTGACCAAATTTTTTTTCATGCATCATTTATGTTTAGGATTCACATGAATTGCATTGTTTTTGTATCCATCTTGCAGTTCTGCGTCATATCTCTCATTGTTTTCATATATAACATGCATACACTTTGCTCAATTGGGTACTCAACTTGATTTAAAAATTGATTGATTAATTTTTGAGTCCTTTGTACGTTTTACTATATGCTATTTTTTATGTGTGCACTGCAAAAAATATTTTTCTTAAGAGATATGATGAATAATTGATGTGCAAATATTTTCTCTACTCATGCAACTGTTTATGGGTCACATAGTGGTAAGTTTGCATTTATTGAAAGAGAGAATTTTTTTTTTCCTGTTTATCCTCAACTTAGTTTTTTTTAGTTTGGTTTGCATTTTATCCACACCACCTAAATTTTTCCCAAAACTTGTTTTGTTTTTCCTTTTTTATAGGGGGGAAAAGTTTTTTTTTAACCTTTGTTGTTCTTAGAGGGAGTTGTTGCTTCATAGGGGGAGTTGCCTGTATTCTTTATAGAACTGGATTGATTTGTTTCCTTGATTCTCTATTTTCTCTTGACTCTTGTTGCGTATGTTTTCCGTTTACCCTTTCTTTGAGTTGTCTTTTTCAATATGTGACAAAAAGGGGGAGATTTATATGAAATGTAGGAATATGTGGGAATCCTGTTTGTTTTTGTTTAGGGGAAGTTGAAATTGTTTTTGAAAGGGGGACAAAATAAAATTTTTTTGATTTATCTAACTTTGGGGGAGAGTTAGTTTGCATATTTGTTATTTGCTTTTGTTTGATTATTTATTCTTTATATGTCCTTCTTTCCACACATGCAGTGATGTGTTCTTTTGAGTGTTTTCAAGAAAGACAGGTACATTCTAATCAAGACTTTCTACCTCTTCTTGCAAATTCTAGGTTAGGAGTTTTAGATTGGGATTTGTGTTGTATTTGGGCTGTTTGTAACTTTGAGCATTTCATGTTTGTGATGTGTTTTGTCACGGATTGCAAAAGGGAAAGTTTGTTAGGTTCTACGACTTTAGGAACTAATGTATTAGAACTTTAATTTGTATTGTGTTGGCAAACCATGACCAAAACATTTAGTCTATGTTTAGACTTGCTCAAAGTGTGATTTATTGTAAAATTGGAATCGAGTGATTGCAGGATTTATTGGACAAAATCTGCAAGGCTCGATCGATCAAAAATTAGACTCGATCGATCGAACCACGTGTAGATTGATTTTTCTGCAAAATTCCAATTCAGCCCAAACTCTATTAAACGTATTGGGTTTCAGGTAAAACACTCCTAGTATATAAAGGAAACCCTAAGCACGTTTTTTTAAGACTTTTCAGAGAGAGAAGAGTGTGCCTCTTTTATATTTAGGATTTTGTTCCTAAAAAGCTCTCTCATATCTTCTACCGGTGTTATTACTTAAAGAATCTCAAGATCCGGTGTTGTAGAAGTTGCTGCCTTTTCTAGTCATCAAAGGTGCTGATGATCTAAACTTTCAAGGGTGATCTTGAAGTCACAAACAGGAGAGTTTGTGTTGCTAAACCTTTGAGTGGGATCTTAAAGTCACAAACGTGGGTGTTTGTGTTTTGCAAAGGCCAAGAAAAGAAGTAGTCTGTGGACTCGGAGCTGTCACATGGTCGTGATAGAAAGTTTTCTACTCGAGGTAGCAATAGGATGTTAGTGGTCTAAATCGCTATTGTACAAACTTCAATTCTTTCATAATGGTTTTGCTTTTTACCTTGAGGATAGCTAGGTTAAATCCTCCCTAGGTTTTTTACTAGTTAGGTTTTCTTGGGTCATCATATCATTATGTACTTTATTTTTCCGCTACTTTACATGATATGATTGTTATTATTTTAACCTAGATCTGAATAATAAACCTAAGTTAATCACTTGGTTAATTAATTTGGTTAAACAATCTAGTTTACAGGGATCTAAAAACGTACAATAGGCAAGACATGTCTGCCCCTAGTTGGCCCTCTATGCCTCTCCAAAGTCTTGAAAGAGGGTCAATTACCTTGAAGACACCATTTGCCCACCATTGGCAAAGAGGTAAGCCCCCAAAAAATGAAGAAGAAAGGCCCTAGCCATTCGGATGCACACCTCTATGGTCCTTTATGGGAGATACATGTAGTCTGATACCAAGTCAAAGTAGTAGATGGTCTCAATGGAATACTTCCTCCCTAGCATGTCGAGACCTAGCTGGATGCCCAACACATCATCCAAGTTGATGATGGCCCCCTCAAAGCTAAGGTCGGTCATGCGGCAGAAGTCGTAGGGAGTCACTGTCATCTCCTGCTCAGCAATATGAAAGGAGTGAAAATGGGTAGAGTAGGGCTTCTGCTAGGCATCTCATGAATGCGAGTCAAAGCCCACATATGCAGACAAGACCACGCGTATGCAAGCCCATCCCCATGTATGTAGAACCTCAAGAACATACTTGCGTACGCAAGAACAGAGTTGCATATCCATGAATGAAAGCTGCGTACGTAGGCCCAAGCCCACACACACAGGGACACAGACAAAAGCAGTTCTTTGACATGTTCCTACCCCTCCTAATGTGTTAGGTTTTCATCTTAACCCATCCCATAGCAAAACCCAAGCATTTACATGGCCAAAAACAAATTAAAACATAAGATTAGAGAGAAACTTGAAAATGAGAAAAAAGTTTGAAAACTTACAGATTCAACAATGGAAATGTGATTCTTAGGCCAGTATGTTAGTGGTGAAGATTCCATCAATCTCATGGCCCCACTACAGCAGGTGAGGTGCAACGCATTAGAGGAAAGAACGTAAGAGGTCTTCTTGGCCTTGGGAGCCATGGAGGAGATGAAGATAGCTAGAGAAGAGATGAGAGAATGAGAGAATAAGAAGGTGAAAGGAAAAGAGAGGATATAGAGGTTTTTGTATAGAGAGAAAAAGAAATCATTCGTAACCGTAAGAGAAAATGAAAAGACGGGAACACACCTAATGGCTAAACAAATTGTAGTTTAGGGCTCACCATTAAACTACGTGTTGTTTAGTCATGAACGATAAAAAAACTAATTAAATAAAAAATTTCCTTTCAAAAGAGAAGAACATCACAAGACTACCCCAATTAGGCACAAAATCATCAAAAAACTTTATAGTGAGCGATAAAGGAAGCAAAAGATTCTTCCCTCAATTAAGCATGTACACCCCAAAATCGTTTCCAACGGATTACACAAATTCAAAAGCATCATACCCCCAGTAGGGAAGTAGAAGATTCTTTCTCAATAGTTCAAGCATATCAAGTATCATCCCCATAAAGGAGGTAGAAGATTCTTCTCTAATGGATCCAAGCACATTAAAGCAATCCCCAGTAAGGAAGTAGAAGATTCTTCCTCAATAATTTAAGCATATCAAGCATTATCCCCATGAATGAGGCAGAATATTTTTCCCCAATGGACTCAAGCACATTGAATCAAAAGATTCTTCCCTCAAAGTATCCCCAATGAGTCTAATACAGCAAAAATCCCCAGCAAGGAAGCAAAAGATTCTTCCCTAAGGTCCTAAGCAAACCACGAAGGAAGCAGAAGATTCTTCCCCAATGGATCATACACTACTCCTCAACGAGTCCATTTCTACTACTCCTTAGTGAGTATTTCATTCCCAAGTAAGTCATGAAGAGGCAGAAGATTCCTCCCCATGCAAACCCACTCCTCAACGAGTTTTCACCATCCTCAGTAGATCCAACAATCAAGACTACTCGTGCACATATTGTTGATACCGTATTTTGTCCACCCTCAATTTACGTGCCGAACCCCGAAAAATCCAAAAATGTTATTTTCTCTCCATGGAGCTGTGAGGACATTCAGAATGATGTGGCACTACCTGTTTGGACACCAAAGCACCCAAAATGCCTTTTTCAGCTAAAATGACCAAAATGCCCCTAGTAAACCTAGGGTTGACCAAAGGTCAAACAAGGTCAAAACGCTCACAAAACAACACTTTTCATAGTTTTACATCAAAGTCGAGCTTTTTGGAGATTTTTGGCAACTTTGACCAAGTTAGACCTAGTTTGACCCGGAGTTAACCCTGAATGGCCCCTAAAAATTCTAATTTTGATCTGATCGTTAGAATGAGTTGAAACCAACATCATTGCGAAGATTATCAAATTCTCAGTCCAGCAACTATTCATGGATCGAAATCAGAGTTAGAACAGCAGAGATATCTCGAAAATTGGGATAATGCATTGATTAATGCACCACTAACTTTCGAGAGTCATAACTTTTGATTCGACCGTTGGATTTTCAGGTTCCATACCTTTTTAGAAATAGGTAGTCAAGATCTTTCCAAAGTTGTCAAGATCAACCCGATATAAGACCATTTGAAGGTGGTGGCCTTACTGTCACCTGGTAAAGCGTGTCAGGGCTATAAAAGGCCCCAAGCAGCTCCAAACCAAAAAAAGAGGGACTTCTGGGCTGCCTGCTTTTTTCCTGGATGTTTTCTACACATTTCTCCTCTCTTCCAAACACAATAAACACACAAATGAACACAAAAAAATACATCAAAAACCTCTTGCTTCTTCTCTTCACCAAAAATACAAGGTATTGTTCTTATACCCAATCTTCTTTTTCTTGGTTCTATTCCTTTTGATTTGGGGTTTGGGGGTGTGGATAGTAGCTTTTTTAGCTACTATCCACACATAGCTACTATCCACACCCCTAATAACATGATTCATTTCTTTCTTTAGAATGTTTCTTGCTTTATTTGTGCTTCTAGCTTAAATCTCCTTGATTTTTATGCCCTATGCCATGTTTCATGCTTAGATCTGTTGGGAAATTTAGACCCAGTTGATAGAATTAACAAGTTTTAAACCCAAGTTGTTAATTAGATTTATTATGAATAAAACTTGTTAAAACAAAAAAACATCAATATCATGTCAAAATCATGCAACAAAAATATTAATAAGACAAGATATGATGACCCAGCAAAACCAATGAAACAAACTTGTTTCACAGTAAAAAACCTAGAGTGAAACCTTCCCAAAAGGCAATCCACTATAGTAAAGAGAAGTTTCAGATCTAGTACAAAACCTATATCCCTAGACTTTACAATCCCCGTAGATGAACTTACAGCAGAAACCTTCTATTGTTTCAGAACCTCTAAACTCTTCAATATATGAACGCCACCCTTTTTGATGCATGGATTCCAGTACGTGACTTACTCCTTTGCACGAATCCCAGTACGTGACTCATTCACCAACTTAAGGAAGAAGAATGTTGGCTGCAAAGTTCTTCACTTCCTTAACAATGAAGATCAAGAAGCACTTGGTTACAAAACCCTAAGACGTAAAGACGCAGTAGCTTCCTTCAAAGAGAATAAGGCATCGGTCACCTTTTGCATATGTTCTCCTTGTATTCTCTTATGTGACAGCCTCTAAAATAAGCCTTATATATGTCTAGGGTTGTGAGAAAAGAAACCCTACACAAATACATAAGCTTGGGCCAAAAATCAGATCTGGAAATCTGAATTCCCGTAACCTCGATAGACACCTCAATCTATCGAGAATCTGTCGAGCTTCATTCATTTAATCTCGATAGATAGCTATCTGTCGAGCAACTGTCGAGCTATCTGTCCACAGGTGTCAAGCTATCTGTCCAGCTTTGATGAATAGCCCTTCTTCACTTGTTTCTTGGTCCAATCTTCATGGCTGTAATACTAGACTTGAACAACATGTTCTTTGAAGTATTAAACTCATCCTAGATCTACCCAAATACAAGTAAAGTGCATTTTATCAAAGGATTAGCCAATTACATAAAATAATGACATATGTTCTTAACAAGTGAAACACATATGTCCTAACAAGATCTACATCCTTACATGCTTATATGTTTAGATCTATATGGTTTATGCTTTATGTAATGTTTTCCTATGCTTCGTTCCTTTTTTTTTTTTTTTTTTTGTCCTATGTTAATGTTAGGGTTATATGCTCACATGCTTGTATGATGTTGTTGGCTATGCCTTGCTTGGATCTATGTGTTTATGTGTCTATTTCCGTGCTATATGGTTAGATCCTTGTCTTCACTTGTGTATATGCTTGGATCCATGTTCTTCCATGTTTATGTGCTAGGCTTTTACATGTTTACATGCATGTTTCTATGCCTA
Organism: Lithocarpus polystachyus; assembly: GCA_033629205.1. Taxonomy (NCBI): domain Eukaryota; kingdom Viridiplantae; phylum Streptophyta; class Magnoliopsida; order Fagales; family Fagaceae; genus Lithocarpus; species Lithocarpus polystachyus. The sequence goes on along the minus strand of CM066164.1, from coordinate 519,073 downwards.
CATGTCTAGATCTATGTTTTTACATGCCTATGTGCCTGGATCTATGTTCTCTACATGCTTCATACTATCTTCCATGTGCTTGTGCACTCCATGCCATGTTTGTGTGCCTAGGCCTAGACCTTGTTTGTCAAAGCATGTGCTATTGTAGCCCTTTGTTTCCTTTATCGCGTTTTCTTGTGCTTTGGCCTAATGGTTAGGACCTGATCTAGACCTTATGGTCTTTGTCGTCGTCCATACACCAAGTCCCACATCAAAGGGTTTGGATCATCCCTTTTGCATGTCTATATTTGCTTGCTTCTATGCTTTTTGCTTGTGTTAGCCTCTCTTGTTCTAGGCTTTTCCATGTTTGACGCCCTCTGAGGGCTTGATCCCGTTTGGTTACATCCGACGCCCATGTGGCCTTGTTTGGGTTTAACCACTTAAGATGCGTCTCCAAATGTTGGGTTGCTCCATGCAAAGCTATGCTTACCATGCTTGTTAGTGCCACCCGTTGGCTTGCTATGTATCTTTACACGCTTGCTTACATGTTCATGCACGAATCTTGCTTGTTAGTGTGTTGTCCATACTTCAACACAATAAAGTTATGGACATCCAATCTAAACCTACATTTATCCCCCGTGGACACCACCTTTTGTTTGCCTTTTTGCTTGTTTGCCTTCTTTCTTGCTTGCTTGCCTGCTTGTTTGCCTTCTTGCTTCCTTGTTTGTTTGTTTATCTGGTGGCTCGCCATGCCTTCTACCATGTTCTTTGCTTGCCATGTCTATCATGTTTATCTGCTTTATGCCTCTTTCATATGTTCTTTGCATCTTTTCCTTTCATTGCTTATCTGTTGGTTTCTTGTCTTTGCATGTACACACATGGAGCGAGGACGCATAAAGCTAGGGCACGGTTTCCCAGGTGCAAGCAAAAAGGGCGAGGATGCAAGCACTCGGATATGAGCCAAGTGGCTATGTTCAGTAGATTTAAGGGTCTAGCCTCTCCCATTTGGTTATGTACTCTTTTAAACCCCCTTCCTTCTTCCCTCCTTTCTCTCTTAGATGGGTTATATTTTGGTATATTATGTCGTGCACCATTCGTCCTCATCCCTAGAGTATTACGACCCCTATTTACTTTCCTGAATCTATATTTTAGGTCATGCTCTAGGGATATAGGCATTTACTTTTCTACTGTGTGCTTGTAATGTGCATGATGTATGTATATATATACCTGCTCCCCCCTTCTGGTGTGATTATAACAATCCATGTCACATAAGGCAAAGCAATGCCTAATTTCCGCCATGAAAGTAAGGTGACATGTCGCCGGATTTTCGCCGTGGAAATCTGGTACTTTGCCCAAATGCCTTAGGAAAGCATAGATTGGGACCATACCCATTCAAAAGCCAAACCTCAAAGCCCTCCATGCCTGTAAAGCCCCAAAATCCAATGCCAAAATCACGTTTTATACTGTCAATCTCTGAAAATTAACGTTTTATCAAAACAAAGGACTATCCTTGGACAGGCGTTGTGGGGAGCCTAACACCTTCCCTACATGTAACCAAACTTCTAGACTCAAGAATCAATATTTTTTGCATCCACATTAGATAAGGAAAAATGTCATTTTTCTTAGCCTAGAATTGGTAATAAAATCAACTAAAAACAGGTAACCAATCACACGTTAGAAAAATCCAATGATTGGTGGTGACTTCACTTACCTTTGGTAATCCTTTAAAATTTGGCCAAGATTCTAGCCACACCTCCAAAGGTAGACAAATAATCTCCTTCACCGAGAGAGAGAGAGAGCAACCAAAGCACCACCTGAACCACACTACACGCACATCATCGAGAAGGGCCTCTGACAGGCCCTGTGCGTGCAAGAGCGTCGCCACAGCAAGTGGTTGAACAAAGGTTGGACGATAGTTTTTCCGTTCCGATCGAGGTCTGGGCATCGACACATATCTTGCGGGAATTAAATATGTAGGCACGGTAGAAAAAGGTAAAGAAAGAAGTGAAGAAGACAAAAGGAACAAGTCACCCGGAGAAGTTTGAGGCAAAAACCCCGGTTGGACACCACAGAGACTATATCCTTTTTTTGTTTGTTGGGTTAGCTCATAAGAGCACCCTTTGTTTGTTTTCTTTTCTTTTTTAAGTAACTTTAGTATAGTGAGTCACTTGCCATTTGCTTGCAAGTGGCAAAACAGGTTCTGGGATAGTGAACTTGTCTTTGCTTGTTTCCTGAGCAACAAAGATGGGACTTCGGACATATGAATCTCACACAGCTCTTCAGACTTACACCCCACCCCAAGTATGCAAGATGTGTGTCACGTGCGTGGGTTGGGCCTGAGCCACACATCAAAACAAAATGTTTTGTCTCTTATTCTTTTGATTCTGTTAGCAAAGCTCACAAATCAAAAGAGGGGCATTTGTAGAAATCGCATTTTGTACCCCTTACGACTTGGGCCCCCATTCCCCGATAATGCTCAAACTCTATGGCCCAAGGCCAGTTTAGAGCCCAATCAGATATTAAATTGACTTGATGAGTGTTAAAATGGAAAATATAACCTTTTAAATGAGTAAAAATCTATTTATAGAAATAAAATGACCAAAGTGGCCCTCGACTTGCGTATGTGGTCCATGGCCTGAGCATGCAGGCCAAAGCATGCATACGCACATGCTTGCATACACAGCTAAGGTTTTAGAAGTATAAGAAAGGCAAGTTTTTTGAATTAATGGCTGAGGCTTGGAATGAATCCCACATCATCTGGGATCCACTCCAAACCCCATTTCTTTCACTATATAAAGTCTTACATGGTACATTTTCAAAAAACACAGAAATCACACAGGAAAAACCTAAGATTCACTAGAAAATAGTGAATAAAAAGGGAGTTTTTTCACAAAATACCCTGAAGTCATTTTTATTTTATTGGTATCGTTTTTGACTCCAATCCTTTTAGTTTAATGTTGTTAATCACATATTTTATTGAATTGTGATAGATTTGACTAAGAGGAACAGTGAAAAATAAAGCCTAGGAGCTTTTTGGTGTAAGGTATTCTTTCTAGCTTTGCTTTTTATTTTCTGTTTTTCTTTTCTTTTTTTAACCTTGTTTTTTGGTTTGGCTTATGTCTGTGCATGTCTGCCTAGGATAGTATGTAGTTCTGTTTTAATTCTGTTTATATTCTGAGCATGCTAGGTTGTTAGAATTAGGGTTTTCTTGCTTGTGCTCTATTTTCAATTTCATGTTTCTGGGTTAGGGATCTGAGTAAGTGCCACACACGCATACCAAGAGCATGCGTATATAGGTTAAATCCTGCGTATGCAGGCTTTTGGCTGCTAACGCATGTGCTTACCTAAAAACCTTTATCCAAATTTCTTGTTTGTTTGTTTGTTTGTTTTGTTTTGTTAGGACATATGTGTTTCACATGTTAGAAACATATGTCACTATTTCATGTAATTGGCTAATCCTTTGACAAAACACACTTTACTTATATTTGGGTAGATCTAGGATGCGTTTAATACTTCAAGAAACCTTGTTTCAAGTTCAAGTGTTAAAACCATGCAAGTTTGTCAAAGAAACAAGTGAAGAAATGCTAATTCAATAAAGCTCGACAGCTGCTCGACAGATAACTATATATCGAGGTTTAATGAGGCTCGACAAATACTATCTATTAAGGTATCTATCGAGAATTACAGAAATCAATTCTTTAGATCTGATTTTCAGCTCATGCTTTTGTATTTGTGTAGGGTTTCTTCTCTTACAACCCTAGACATATATAAGGCTTATTTTAGAGGCTGTCACATAAGAGAATACAAGGAGAACATATGCAAAAGGTGACCGATGCCTTATTCTCTTTGAAATAAGCTACTGCGTCTTTGCACCTTAGGGTTTTGTAACCAAGTGCTTCTTGATCTTCATTGTTGATGAAGTGAAGAACTTTGCAGCCAACATTCTTCTTCCTCAAGTTGGTGAGTGAGTCATGTACTGGGATTCGTGCATCTTTGGTTAGTCACGTACTGGGATCCGTGCAACAAAAGGGTGGCGTCCATATATTGAAGAGTTTAGAGGTTCTGAAACGGTAGAAGGTTTCTACTGTATGTTCATCTACGGGGATTGTGGAGTCTAAGGACAAAAGATTTATACTAGATCTAAAACTTCTCTTTACTATAGTGGATTGCTTTTCGGGAAGGTTTCCCCTCAGGTTTTTTATTGTGAAACTAGTTTGTTTCATTGGTTTTCCTAAATCAACATATCTTGTCTTATTTACATTTCCGCTGCATTTATTTTTGACATGATATTGATGTTTATTTGTTTTAACAAGTATTATTCATAATAAATCTAATTAACAACTTGAGTTTAAAACTTGATAATTCAATCAACCGCGGTCTAAATTTCGTAACAAGTGGTATCAGAGCGGGTACACTTTGATTGGATTAAATTTCCTGAGTGTGATCCTTCACCCCCATTGTCATGGATCGTGGACAATCTCTTTTGATTCCTCCTTTATTTTATGGCACTAATTATGTGTACTAGAAAGTTCGTATGAAAGTTTTTTGTGGGCTTGAGCTAAACAAGTATGGCAAGCTGTTGAAGTTGGCTGGATTAAGCCAAAGAAAGCGCCGATGGATTGGATCAAGCCAATAGGGCATTGAATGCTTTGTTTTTTAGGGTGACCAATGAAGAATTTAAGAAAATATTATCCACGAAAGTTGCCAAGGAAGTATAGACCATTCTTGAGACCACCTATGAAGGTACCAAGGCAGTAAAGATTGTGAAGCTTTAATGACTCACTAGTAGTTTTCAAGAAATAAGGATGGAGGAGAATGAGACCTTTGATGAGTTCTATGCTAAACTCAAGGACATTGTGAATTCTGCCTTTAACCTTGGAGAATCCAAAATTGTTAGGAAAATCCTTAGGTCCTTACCTGAAAGATTCCATGCTAAGATCACTGCCATTGAAGAAGTGAAGGACATTGATCAAATTCCTTTGACTGAGCTTGTAAGGAACCTTCAAACCTATAAGATGGGATTAGGCTCAATGGGAAAAGGTGGAAAGAGTAAAAACTTGGCTCTTATAGGTATAGAGGACTCTGAAGATGAAGATGAAAGTGAAGATGAAGATGAAGATGAAGATGATGATGAAGATGAGGATCTAACCTTCATAACTAATGAAATTATCAAGCATCTTCAATTTAGGAAAAAGGATAAGGGCAAATCTCCTAGAAAATCTAAATCCTCAAGGAAGGGAAAGAATGAGAAACCCCTCATTAAATGCCATGAGTGCAAAGGTTTTGGTCATATAAGGATAGAGTGCCCAAATTACCTTATGAAGGAAAAGACCGAGAAGTCAAAAGATAAAGGGTTGATTGCTACCTGGGGTGATACTAAGGATGACTCTTCTAATGAGTATATGGATGAATGTGGTCACTTTATAGCTTTTGCCGCTTTAAACGATAAGGTGATTATGGAGAATGCTAATGATAGTGAGGATTCTTCTAATGATGAAGTACCCAAGAAGATAACCTTTCAGGAAGCCTATGATAAGCTATGCATTGAATTCATGAAATTTGAAAAGACTTCTCATCTTTGTAGAAGAGAGCTTAATGAGGTAAAAAGTGAAAAAGTTGAATTGTTAGTCAAATTAGATGAGACTACAAGGTTAGTTAAGACTCTTATTGTAGTGAACACCTTATTAGGTCCTCTTAAGGACCTACACCTTTGTTTGGAGAGTTATTAAAAGCTTTGAGTTTTTTAACTCAAGTTCAGGAGAATCTTAATTCTTCTATGTCCTTTAGTAGACATACTAGGACACATGCCTTTTCATCTTTACGGCCAAGGACTCGTGCTGTGTGGGTGATAAAGGATCCTAAGATGTAATTGTCTTTCTGTTTGTCCTCTACTCTAATTCTTCCTATCTAAAGTAAGACTCTCTTTGCTTGATTTCTTATCTTCTTTTGAAATCATGCTTTCATGCATTTGCATCTAGTTTTATGTGTTGCTTTGTTTCACATGTTTTTGTTTGTTTATTTTCAGTTTTGCTTTATTTTTTTCATAAAATAAAAAAAATTGGAAAATAAGAAAAATAAAAAAACAGTGTGTGTTTGTGTACATTGGTACTTGTGTACCTTGGATGGCCATTGAAACAAAGTTTTCTAAAGTTTGTATCTTTTGTAGCTTAGATGAGCATCTCTATGCACAACTAAGCAAGCGAGCTTTGTAGCTCGTGTGTGTGATGAGTAAGATTAAGTAATCTCTTGTACTTAATACTCGTATCACTCTTTTTGATGGGAAGGACTAGAAAATCCTAAGAAAAAGGCATAAATAATCATCTCACCACTGTTGCCCGCCAATCATGAAATGACATCCTTATGCTTTGGCATAGCAAAAGTGCAATGTCAATGACATCTATATGCTTTGGCATAGTAAAAGTGCAATATCAAATGCTTAACATCATTGAGTATTTCTTTTCTCTCTCTTATATGCCCATGCATGATATGCTTATTAAAAGAAAAATGTGCAAAGAAATAAAAGCAAAAAGATCAAAATGCTTCATATATTATTGCAAGCGTGTATTTTAGGAGATGTGGGAGTTATAGAATGTACCTCGAAGGTGATATTCACCATCAAACAGTTATGATTGTGTGTGAATTAAAGTGATTTTCTCATATCTCAAATCGTCATAACATGCATACACTTATGCAATTTTGCAATGTTTTCACACACAACACGCAATATTCTTTGCTACTCTTGATACATGTGCAGGTACAATTGTTGGAGTTTTTGCCCTAAAATCTAATTTATTGGTATGTCATAAATAATTAAATCGTTTAATTATATGAGGCTATCTATAAATGAACTAATGGGACATTATCTTAGTCCATGAGATGCATCGTATGTGATTTATGTGAAAAGTCACAGAAGATATAAATTACAAGTTCTTTGTAAACTCAAAATTTTAGTTCGTAGTCGGTGATGAAATTGGGCATTTCATCTGCAAAGACTATAATATATCAACTAAGATGATTTGTCTTGATCATGGAAGTGGAGACTTTTAGTTGATATGTTGATATGTTTTAAGAGTTAAGACATATTGAACTGTACCGCTGTGAGATTTATTATTCTCCTAACGACTGTCGAATGAATAATAAATCTTATGACTTCTATTTACATCAATTCTAAAATCCTGAGAGAATAATGGACTTGATCATGAGGTGTAGGTTGCTTTGATATATCAGGAGTGAGATCTATAAGTCACGATCAAAACCTCAGTATGTTGGGTAGTCATATTTAGTGTTGATGGAACATATATTCTCAAGATAGAATTCATAATCTCTTAACGGACTTGAGATAAATTTAATGGGTTTGGTTATTCAGAGTGTTGGGCCCAACCATTTTAGTAAGTAGTTACTAAAGTATATATTTATGAAATTAGATTTCATAAATATATGATGAATAACATAAAGAATTAAACCGGGTATTCAAGGATTAAGATGTAGTAATCTTCAAAGTGGCAGTCTATATTCATGACTTTGTATTACTACGAATATTTTAATGACGAGGTTGCACGTATAATAAAGTCTTGGGATATAATTTATTAATAAGGTTTAGAGTGCAATTATATTCATATAGTGGTATTGAATATAATTAATGGTAACTTTGTACTTGTCAAAAGTTGACAGAAAAGCCCAAGGCCCATTAGAGCTAAAGTCTTATTTGTTCCCTTTTGGTCCCACTCCAAGCCACACACTAGAGCCCATTTGGAATGGCCCAAAAGGCTAGTCCAATTAGATAATCAGTTATATTTAAGGAGAGAAACATACAAGATTTCTAAGTTAGTTTTTTGAGTGGCCTTCATTATGATCGCGTGAGAATATTTAATGGTTTTTATGTGAGCGTTGGACACTCTCTTATTCTCTCCTTGGAAACTGGTTGAGAGACTGCACTTCTTGGGCATTAAGTGGAATTGGAGTGAAGATTAAAAGTGTTCTCAAGTACTTCTAATCTTTTGGTTTTGAATTTCATCACACTAAGGTACGCTTTCTAGTTCTTAAATTCTAAAACTTACATAGTACATGTTATCAATTGCGAATGAAGTAAATCCGTTAATTTTCCGCTGTGTATGTTTTTTATGTGATACAAACATGTATTTTTCCAACAACAATGTGATTTAGCCATCACAAAAAAATACATGTGTTAATGTATACTTACTAAACTATCTTAACTCGTTTTTGAAATATAAAATTTGTTAGACTTGTTTAGTGTGTGTATGTGTGTGTGTTTGGATCTATGTGCTTACATTTTTCTTGATTGAGAGATGCTTTTGAGAGGTTAAATTTTGATTGGATCTTTGATTGAGTAGCATACTTGATTGCATTCATATCTGTGTTTTTCTCCTTTTTGAAAAACTGCTTTTAAGCAATCTCGACAGCTTCTCAACACCTCTCGACAGCTAGGTTATCTATCGAGATTTTTCAGCTTCTCTTTATCGCATTCTTGATAGCTTCTCGATCCATCGAGAAAGTTTCTGTTTCCCTGATAGCTTCTCGATAGATGTTCGATCCATCAAGGTCTGCTCGATAGCATCTTGACACCTCTAAATCCATCCAGATCCTCTTGCATGCATTGTTTTTAACATGTTTGCATATTTCTTTTATCTTGTTATCCATAGCATCTTGTTTCATTAATTTCATACATTTATATGGATTCTTTGTACCCCCTTGATCATCTTTGATCATCTTTATATTTCTCGGGTGAAGCTTTCTAGCTTATTATACCCTTTGTCAATCATGACAAAAAGGGGGAGAAATTGTGGAAATGTGGTTTCTTTTTAAGATTCTACATGTTAGAGGAAGAAATACATGCTCTTGTAAAGGGAGTTGTGTTTCATCTTGTTAGGTGGAGTGCTTACCTCCTTCTTCTTGTACACCGGTCTTGTGACCATGTTTACATACATTGTGCTTATCTTTGATATATATGATGATGTATGTCTTCTTTACCTACCTCTACATTTATTGTTTCTTTTCTATCTTTATGCACATGCTTCTTTATTTGTATGCAATCTATTATTTTTGTTTCACACTAAGAAGCCTTGATGTGTTTTGTTTAAAGTGTTTCAGTAATACAGGTTGCCAAAGTCTTTCTTGCCATGAACTCTCTTCTTGCAAAGTTTTTCAAGAGTTTGTGTTAGGTTAAATTTTATTGTGTTCAACAAGTGAATATGAGTTGAGTGATTTATGACTTCTCTCATATGTTCATTTGTTTGTTGTGGTTTTTCACAAATTGCCAAAGAGAGAGATTGTTAAGACATATGTGTTTCACTTGTTAGGAACATATGTCACTATTTTATGTAATTGGCTAATTCTTTGACAAAACGCATTTTACTTGTATTTGGGTAGATCTAGGATGTGTTTAATACTTCAAGAAACCTTGTTTCAAGTTCAAGTGTTAAAGCCATGCAAGTTTGTCAAAGAAACAAGTGAAGAAGTGTTGATTCATTAAAGCTCGACAGCTACTCGACAGCTACTCGACAGATAGCTATCTATCGAGGTTTAATGAGGCTCAACAGATATTATCTATCGAGGTATCTATCGAGAATTACAAAAATCAGTTTTTCAGATTTGATTTTCTGCCCATGCTTTTGTATTTGTGTAGGGTTTCTTTTCTCACAACCCTAGACATATATAAGGCTTATTTTAGAGGTCGTCACATAAGAAAATACAAGGAGAACATATGCAAAAGGTGACCGATGTCTTATTCTCTTTGAAAGAAGCTACTACATCTTTGCGCCTTAGGGTTTTGTAACCAAATGCTTCTTGATCTTCATTATTGATGAAGTAAAGAACTCTGCAGCCAACATTATTCTTCTTCAAGTTGGTGAATGAGTCACGTACTGGGATTCGTGCATCTCTAGTTAGTTACGTACTGGGATCCGTGCAACAAAAGGGTGGTGGTCATATATTGAAGAGTTCAGACGTTCTGAAGCAGTAAAAGGTTTCTACTGTAAGTTCATCTACGAGGATTGTAGAGTCTAGGGACAAAGGTTTTGTACTAGGTCTGAAATTTCTCTTTACTATAGTGGATTGCTTTTCGAGAAGGTTTCACTCCAGGTTTTTTACTATGCAGCTAGTTTGTTTCGTAGGTTTTCCTAGGTCAACATATCTTTTCTTATTTACTTTTCTGCTGCATTTATTTTTTACATGATATTGATGTTTATTTGTTTTAACAAGTTTTATTCATAATAAATCTAATCAACAACATGGGTTTAAAACTTGTTAATTCTATCAACTGGGTCTAAATTTCCCAACATGTTTATTTCACATGTTTTGTCCCTTTTTTTTAAAGCCTTTTTCACATGTTTATACGTGCTTATGTCTCTTATATGCTTAACAAGCTTAGATTAGGGTTTGGTTTATTTTCTTGCTTTGATGCCATGCCATTCATTCACATGTCCATGCATCCATGACATAGGTGCTATGTTGCTGCAAGGTAAGTAAAGGGTAAGTCATGCATTAAAAATGTCCACGCATTTATTTTACTTTGATGATAGGATGGAACATGCTTAGATGTATGATTAGGGTTTGTATAATATGTTAGGTGCATGCTAGTGTGTGTGTGAGTTTAGGATACAAGTGTTAAGATTATTTTTAACAAGGTTAAGGTATAAGACACAATGATGGGTGGCCAACCTTAGGGTTGGGCGATCTTGGGTGCCTAACACATTCCCAAGAGCGTACCTAAACTTCGAACCCATACTCTGGTAGTAAGATCAAAAGTTCCTTCCTCAAAGGGATGCTATATATATGGTTCTTAAACCATTGCAAAAACTAGGTGGCGACTCTTCCCTTGTGCCCATAATACCCATAATGGGTAGAGGGTTTTAGACGATACAAATGAAGAAACTCGTTCAGTGATTTTTAAAGAGTTTAAGCTAATTTAAGTATCAGAGGGTCCTTGGCAGGCCCTAAATTAGTGTCATTATCTACTTACTGTTTTCTCTCATATAGGATCTCAACATCGTCTATCATATTAACGAGGAACATACTAATGAGGCGAAATCGCGCTCTATCAATGTTATTTAATCTAATACATAAGGATAATGGTTTTAGGCAAATATTTTGGCTTTAAAAATATGTAAATTTTAAGTTTTATATTGATAATAATATGTACATAAATAAATACATGCATACACACTAATTGCCAAAATAGTTGTAACCTTGAAACAGTAAACTAGAATGAACTGGTGCCAAAATATCATGATTTCCTGGCATACCGAAACAGATTCTAGTCCAAAATTGACTCTCTTGATAGTTAACCCAATAATTACTTTATCTAATACTATTAGCGTACCTTGATGCTGTGAAATTCAAAATTAGGACTTGAGAATACCTTTAATCTTCATCTCAATTCCACATGGTGCCCAAGCAGAGTGGTCTCTCAATCAGTCTTTATATACGTCGATTCTCAAAGAAAGTCCTTTTTCTTCTCCTTGTAGAGAAAACCCATTTTCTTTTCTTTTCATCATACATACATTCTAACTACTTTGGTAGTTACTTTATTTAATAACTCTTATTAAATAAAAACTGATTACCTAATTAGGTTAGCCTTTTAGGCCTATTCAATTGGGCTTTAGTTTGTGGCTTGAGATGGGACCAAAGGGAACAAATAAGACTCTAGCTCTAATAGGCCTTGGGATTTTCTGTCAACTCTTGACAAGTTCAAAGTTATCATTAATTATATTTAGTACCACTATATAAATATAATTGCACTCTAATAATATCATTTGACCCCTCCATGAAATATCCATAGTAACAAAGTCATAATAAACTGTCACTTTGTAAACAATTATTATATCCTTGAGTACCTGGTTTAATCTTTTAGTTATTCACATTTATTGAAATCCGATTTCAATAAATATAAGCTTTAGTAACTCCTTACTAAAGTGGGCGCCCTGAATAACCAGTTCCTATTAAACTTATCTTAAGGGGATATTTCGTGTCTCTATAAAAAGAGATTATGGATTCCATCTTGAGAATATGTGTTCCCTCAACACTACGTGTGGTTACCCAACATACTAAGGTTTTGACTGTGAATATTAGATCTTACTCCTAATATATCAAAGTAATCTACATTTCATGATTGGGTTCACTATCCTCTCAGGATTGAGAGTCTATGAAATTAGAAGTCGTGAGATTAATTATTCAGATGATAGTTGTTGATTGAATAATTAATCTCATAGTGGTCTAGTTCAATATGTCTTAACTCTTAAGAAACATCAACACATCAACTAGAAGTTTCCACTTCCATGATCAAGACAAATCATCTTAGTTGATGTGTTATAATCTTCGCAGATGAAATGCCCAATTTCATCATCGACTACAAACTACATTTTGAGTTTACAAGGAACTTGTGATTTACATCTTCTATGACTAAATCACATACAATGCATCTCATTGACTATAATAATGTCCCATTAGTTCATTCATAAATAGTCTCATATAATTAAACAATTTAATTATTTATGACATGCCGATAAATTGGATTTTAGGGCATAAACCCAAACATAGACAACCCAAAATTTAGAACCAGATAAAATGAAAATTCAGTCTAAAAAAATTACTTACAAAACAATCACAAATAAACACACTAAAAAAATCCCTAATCCCAACATTTTACCCATACCGTTTCTCTCTCTCTCTCTCAATCTTGCTCTCTGCCTCCTCAGCTCTGCCTTTGCAATTTTTGCATCTCATTCTTCCTCTTCATTGGACAATGGTCACTACTCTTAAAAGTTAAATCTCTTTCGTTGGTGGCTTCACTTTTCCTTTGATCTGGTCTATCATTTACTGCTCACACTCACGGTTGATGTATCTCTCTCTGATGTGTGGGATTTTGATTTCAAATATTATAAATCTCGTGGGTCAGTGGGTGGAACTTGTGGGCTGTTGCTGCTAAGTGATGATATTGATTGCTATCAAGACTTTAGACTTGTGGTTGTGGGCTGGGTTCTACTTTTGGGTTGTTATAGGATGCGTTTTACACTTTTACCCAATCTTCCATTTTGTTGTGTATTAGTAGTCACAGACTACACTAAGACTAAAGCAAATAATAATAATAATAATAGTAAAAACAAAATAAAACAGTACACATGTGTGAGTGGAGAATACCACACATATTGTAGCACATAATTTTTTTTTCTTTACCAAAGCATGAGAAAAACATCTTAAAGGTACCTGTAAATTTGTTCCTTTTAGCAATTCAATCCAAATAAAATCATAACAAATAACAACATCAAGAATTATCCTAACAATTCCATTAAATATACTCTCAAAGTAAGTTAGAGCTCTATGCAATAAATACAATGACTATTGGTCACAAAAGAATGGAGGTCTGAATAAATTGTAAGTTTGTTTAGACCCCTATAAACTAGATTATTTAACCTAATTAATTAACCAAGTGGATACTTAGGTTTATTATTCAGATCTAGGTTAAACACAAATAATCATAAACAATAAAGCAGCGGAAAATAAAGAACACAAAGATCTGATGACCCAGGAAAACCAAACCGGTAAAAAACCTGGGGAGGATTTACCCTAGCTACCCTCAAGGTAAAATAGCAAATCCACTAGAAAGAATTGAAGTTTACACAATAGTAACTTAGACCACTAACATCCTATTGCTACCTGCCTGTAGGAAACTTACTACCACGACCATGTGACAGCTCCGAGACCACGGACTCCTTCTTTCTTTAATCTTTGCAAAACACAAACACCCACATTTGTGACTTTGAGATCCCACTCAAAGGTTTAGCAACACAAACACTCCTGTTTGTGACTCCAAGACCACCTTGAAGGTTTAGATCATCAGCACATTTGATGACTAGAGAAGGCGGCAACTTCAACAATATCGGATCTTGAGATTCTTCAAGGAATAACACCGGTAGAAGTTATAAGAGAGGTTTTAGGAACAAAACCCTAAATACAAAAGAGGCACACTCTTCTCTCTCCAAAAATCCTTGTAAAAACGTGCTTAGGGTTTCCTTTATATAGTGGGAGAAGTAGATCTGAAACCCTAATCCTTAATGGGCTTGAACTGCTGTTTGGGCCAACTTAAAATTCTGCAGATACGACTTTCGATCGGTCGAGCCTGTTTTTCGATCGATCGAATCAGGCAAATTCTGAAATCTTCTTTCTGCAGCTTGTATGTTCTTGTGTGCTCATGATTTGCCAATTGTTCTAAACTTTTAGAACCTAACATAAATAATTACATAACATCAACTTGTCCCATTAGTGGAAAATAAAAGCATAACCACTATTAGATATAAAAGAATTGGGTCAAGCCTACTCTAAGTTATACATCATCAATTATTTCCATCACAAAAGTCAGCCTCCATTAGCAGTTAGTCTAACTACTGCTAGCCACCAAAAAGCTCTCTCAAAAAGATAGTTGCCTACTCTGAAAAAGTTTGTAAAATAATAGAATGCCCAAGATATTCACAAATTTCTCAAAGCCCTCAACTCATTTCTTGTCAAAATGATTTTGTATTAACTTCCCAAATAACATAGGTCAAGATAAAGCATCTTTATAATTTGTAAATAATGTAATAAATCCATAAAATTCATTCTCAAGAATTTAATCAAGATGCTAGTCTTTTGTAAGCTAACAAATCATGCAATTCCTCATATGCAATAAGAATATGCACTTTCATATATAATCATAAATAGTAGGTTCACAACACAACACTTTTTAGAGAAACATGGTTCCACCATTAAATTTCCAAAATGTTTTTGACCCAAAAATAATATTTATGCAACATGATTATTTTCCAAAAATCCCATTAAAAGATACTTACCTTGCAACCCGCAAAATCCTAATTTTCTAAGCTCCAAAAGAAATTAGCTAGAACCTAAATAATACCATGCATACCTATTAAAATAAGCATAAAGCTTGAAATTGTATCTAGCTACCTATTAGAAATTGCTAACTAAGAAATTAATTAGGCAAGCCTAGCATTTAACCTCACAAATAATCTATTCCACTTCCAAAGTTTCTCAACAATTTCATTACAAGGCATTGGCTCCAACTTATCATCATATCATTCCAAGCTTCACCTTTACCATAAGATATCCTAACACTTTATAAATTTTTTCCTCAATATACATGTCATTTTCAAGAGACCCACAAAACAACAACATATATAACAATAGTCACCACTACAAACCCCAAATGTAAATCCTCCACTAGCTCTAAATACACAATCAAAACTAGATTCATCAACTATTTCACATTAGAAAGCCAAAACTCCCAAATCTTCACCACTCAGCTAACCACCATTGCAAAAATCATAAACCCACTTATCAAATACATCCACCAAGACCAAAACCCATACATAAAAACACATAAATATCACTTCTAGTGCTCATAAATCACATGGGTATTATTATTAAAGCTTAGATAAACATAACCTTAAGTGAAAGCATATAAACCCACAAAAAGATTAGAAATTTTACTTCAAATAGTAGAGGTGAGCGAGCCTTACCGTTTTCCTATGGAGTTTTTCGGTGATCTTGTCGGAAAAGATAGTGGAGGTGATGAGAAGTTAAAGTGCCAATGGGAGAGTGAGGGACTGTAAGAGAGAAGTGTTTGTATTGTGTGAAAAAAAGAAAAAAAGAAAAAAGAATATGGTGGAAAGGTGTGATGGCCGGTCAATCTGACTCCCCCCCCCCCCTTTTTTCTTGATTTGGGCTGAGGCATTATATCATCAATTTTGAAAAATCCCAAAAATTTCAAAAACCCTAGAAGTTAGGTCAAAAGTGCAGGAAATGTATGATAAAAAGATGAAAAGAGATCATACCAGTGAAAAATGCAAGGAAAAGACCGAAGCTTGAGTGGGGTAGATGAAGTGGTTAAGTTTGAGGTGTTTGGCAGAGGGAGAGACACTTTTCTGTCGAGAAAGATCGATGAGAAATGAGAGAAATTCACGCTGACCCTTATATAGAAAGCTCATAAATCTCGTTGGATCGAGAGGTGTCGAGATTTAAAACGCGAGAAACAGCTATCAAGGAGTTATCCAAAAGCTATCGAAAGGTGTCCACAGCAAAAAGAGCTCAATGGATCGAGAAGCTATCCAGTAGCTATTGAGGAGACAGAAGATATCTCGATGGATCGAGAGGCTATCTAGAATCTATCGAGAATGAAGGTTAAGAACCTCAATGGATCGAAGAGCTGTCAAGAAGCTATCGAGAAGGAAGAAGCTTTCTTGATGGATCGAGGAGTGGTCAGGAAGCTACTGAGAATGCGATAAATAGAAGCTGAAGAGCTTGATAGATAGCCTAGATGTCGAGAGGTGTCCTACAGCTATCGAGATTGCTTGAAAACAGTTTTTCAAGAAGAGAAAAAACAAACATGAATGCAATCAAGCATGCTACACAACCAAGGATCCAAACAACATTTGAATCTCTCAAAGTCATCTCTCAGCAAGAAAAATGTCAAGAACATAGATCCAAAACACCCACACACACACACACACACACACACACACAAAACAAGTCTAACCAATTTTATATTTAAAAAGCAAGTTAAGACAATTTAGTGAGCATACATTAACACATGTATTTCTTGTGATGGCCAAATCATATTGTACCTACTCATGTATCAAGAGTAGCAAAGAATATTGCGTGTTGTGTGTGAAAAACATCGCAAGATTGCATAAGTGTCTACATGTTATGACGATTTGGGACATGAGAAAATCACTTTCACTCACACACAATCATAACTGTTTGATGGGGACTATCACATTCGAGGTACATCCTATAACTCCCACATCCCCTAGAAGACATGCTTGCAATCATATATAAATCATTTTAATTCTTTTTTCTTTTTATTTGCTTTGAATATTTTCTTTTTAAGCAAACCATGCATGGGCATAAAAAAGAGAGAAAAAAAATACCCAATGATGTTAAGCTTTTGACATTGCACTTTTGTTATGCCGAAGCATACATATGTTATTTCATGATTAGCGGGCAACAATGGTGAGATGGTTATTTATGCCTTTCTCTTAGGATTTTCTAGTCCTACTCGTGACATGAGTGCTAAGTAAAAGAGATTACTTAATCTTACTCATCACAAACATGAGCCACAAAGCTCACTTGCTTAGTTGTGCATAGAGATGCTCATCTAAGTTACAAACGATACAAAATTTAGAAAATTTTGTTTCAATGGCCATCCAAGGTACACAAGTACCAATGTACACAAAACACATACTGTTTTTGTATTTTCTAAATTTTTCAATTTTATTTTTATTTTTATATAAAAAATAAAATAAAGCAAAACTGAAAACAAAAAAAAACATGTTAAACAAAGTAAAGCATGAAACTAGATGCAAATGCATGAGGAAAGAGGAGGAGAAGAGAATATCAGTCCATGGACATAACACCAATGTTTTGGTGAAGAAATTCAAACCACTTGCTATCAAGAGGTTTGGTGAACAAATCTGTCTTCTGATCATCAGTGTGAATGAACTCAAGAGTGAGAGTACCATCTTCGACAAGCTCCCGAATGAAATGATGTCGACTCTATGTGTCTAGTTCAAGAATATTGCACCGGATTCTTAAAGATGTTAATGGCACTGGTATTGTCACAATAGATAGTAAGATGTTCTTGACGAATACCATAATCAAAGAGGAGTTTTTGCATCCATAGAAGTTGGGTGAAACAGCTACTGACAGCGATGTATTCAGCCTCTGCAGTGGATAAGGAGATGGAGTTCTGCTTTTTGCTCATCCAAGAGACAAGATTATTACCCATATAAAAACAACCCCCTAAAGTACTCTTTCTATCATCAGCATTCCCAGCCTAGTCTACGTCAGAATACTCAGCTAAGACATCATTTGTATCTTTGCTATACCACTCTCCAAAGTCGGCAGTGGTTTTGACATACTTTATAATTCTTTTTAAAGCAGTCATATCAGACTCTTTGGGATTTGCCTGATATCTAGCAAACACTTCTACATTGCAACTAATGTCAGGACTACTAGCAGTAAGGTAAAGAAGACTACTTATCATGCTTTTAATGCCTTTATAGAGAGATGAATCAACACTCTTACCCAACAAGTCAACAGTGAGTTTAACATTTGGGCTCATAGGGGTTCTATTAGAACTAGCAGATTCCAAACCAAATTTTTTCACAAGATTCTTAGCATATTTAGATTGAGATATGAACATACCTTACTCTTGTTGAAGATTCTACAACCCGAGGAAGTGATTTAACTCTCCAATCATACTTATCTCAAACTCGGCCTGCATGAGTTTGAAGAAGCCATGAGCAAGTTCATCCTTTGTTGACCCGAAGATGATATCATCAACATAGACTTGGGCAATTATCAACTCGCCATCTTCCCTTTTGATGAAGAGAGTTTTAATACATTATTAATAATTTAACTTAGAGGCCAATATTCTTATGGATCAAGTTATGTTTTTGGTATTTCCATGGAAACATTATAATCCACTTCTCCCTCCCCTAATTTTCAAATTATCAACAAAAAAAAAAAAAAAAAAAAAACCCTTATAACTTACGTATAACTTAGGTATGGAACTATAAATTCAATTTAAACCCACAATTTTAGAAAATTTAAATTAAACCATACAATTTCAAAAAAAAAAAATTTTTAATTGTAGAAAATGCTTTAGAAATGATACTTTTTGGCAAAGAGTGAAATATTGTTCATATATAATATGCACATGTGTATGAACTATTTCTATTAATGAACTCATCATAAATAGGTTTACAATGTTAATTGAAACTTTTGTTTCTCTGTTTTAATTACACAACAAAGAAGAAATATATGAACCTTAGATGTCATAGACATACAAGAGATGCCAAGAAATTAAACTACAAAATCATTGGCAATTGAAACGTATTTAAATTTGAAGTATAGAGTTTAATTTGAAACTATAGACAGTGTAAAGTTTAAAATATTTATGATTTTAAAATATAATTTTTCTATATATATACATACACAGTGTACATGCCACATGGTAAAATCAAGACTAATACTGATAGAATGCTTTATTAGATAGGGTGGAAACAAATAAAAAGGCATAATAGATGTCACGATAAAAGTACTGGTTCACAAAGAATATCAAAATTATTTATCTTAAAATGTAGATGATATGTAGTTAATACTTGCAACACAATATTTTAGGTGAGAATGTTTAGACATAATAAATATAATAATTAGTGTACATGTGCATCCTCTTAGGGCCATGCTGTTTGTTTTTTTAACCGTACGGCCATAACTAGTAGTGTTACCTAAAAATGGTGTTTTTACTTTAATTTGTTTTTATTCTGGAAAAATAAAAAAATAAAATGGTGTTGTTACTTTTTATATATATGGTATTTTCCTATCGATAGAAAACTGATCATGTTACGTATGTTTTAATCACTGAATATCAGTTAAACCCATGTAGAAAGATAATCCTATTTCATTCTTTGAGCACTTCTAATCCCTAATGAATGTAAAACTTGATGTTTAACTTACGGCTTAGATCAAATTATGTCACATAAAAATTAAGGCTAACGATCTTGAATACTTGATGCATAGTTCCAATCAGAAACAGGAAATGTTGGATTCTCTTATTCTGCAATGCATGTGGCCCCCTATTTCTTTTATTTTCAGCAGATGACTCATATTCGTAGTACGTCTTGTAGCTGTATCATTATAGCTGAAATAATCATACACCAATATTGTCTGACTGTGTGCCTTACCGCTCACAATCATTATGAAAAGTAGTTGGCATCATTTATAATTTTCCAACTGCTATATTTACTAAAATCTTAAAATTTAAGTACTTGTGGAGTGTGGGGGCCGGGTAAAAATTAGAGTTCAAGTTTTCAGAAAGGAGTTTCATGCACATATACACTTTGATTAGACTAAAGTAGAATTTCTATCTTGTATCAAAAGATAAAAACCCAAAGTTTTACACATTGAATAAAAATACACAGTTGATGTCTAGATGATAAAAATTATAACCACACTAAAAACAGCTCACAATTTTTTTTTTTTTTTTTTTTTTGAGAAACAACTCACAAATATATATAAACTGAAATCCCAAATTCGCCCAAAGTTGCTTTCACACCAACTGACCAACACACATGTACACTAACATACTAAACAAACCCCATCTCCAACCTCCCACATAAAAACAACAGTGACTCTATTCATAGAAACTATCATATCGCATTAGCCTTTTTTTTTTTTTCTTGAAACATTTCTCATTAGCTACTTAATCCAAAAAACTTAAGCCTAATGGATATGAGTTGAACAATTTTATATTAAACACAAATTCTTCTTATTATTATTTAATGTGAGATTTCACTCACGTGTATATACTCAATAGTGGAATAAATCCCATAAAACACACTTCAACCGTGACTAATGACAAATATCTGTTTTACATATAACAACAAAAAAAGGAAGAATTGCTGGACATATATATATATATATATATATATGCTGAACCCTACTAAATTGTTATGTTCTAATATAAAACAGAACACCTTTCAGCTCATTTATGCAGTATGTACATTTTTTAGACCCCAAACTAGATTGTTTAACCTAATTACTTAACCAAGTGAATACTTAGGTTTATTATTCAGATCTAAGTTAAAACAATAACAATCATATCATGTAAAGCAACGGAAAAATAAAGAACACAAAGAGATGATAACCCAGGAAAACCAAACTAGTAAAAAACTTGGGGAGGATTTAACCTAGCTATCCTCAAGATAAAACAACAAATCCACTATAAAAGAATTGAAGTTTGTATAATAGAACTTAGACCACTAACATTCTATTGCTATCTTAAGTAGAAAACTTATTACCACAACCCCATGATAGCTCCGAGTCCACGGACTACTTCTTTCCTTGGCCTTTGCAAAACATAAACACCCACGTTTGTGACTTTGAGATCCCACTCAAAGGTTTAGCAACACAAACTCTCCTGTTTGTGACTCCAAGACCACCCTTGAAAGTTTAGATCATCAGCACCTTTGATGACTAGATTGTTTAACCTAATTACTTAACCAAGTGAATACTTAGGTTTATTATTTAGATCTAGGTTAAAACAATAACAATCATATTGTTAGGTTCTAAAAGTTTAGAACAATTGGCAAATCGTGAGCACACAAGAACATGTAAGCTGCAGAAAGAAGATTTCAGAATCTGCCTGGTTCGATCGATCGAAAAACAGGCTCGATCGATCGAGAATCGTATCTGCAGAATTTTAAGTTGGCCCAAACAGCAGTTCTAGCCCATTAAGAATTAGGGTTTCAGATCTATTTCTCCCACTATATAAAGGAAACTCTAAGCACGTTTTTTACAGGGCTTTTTAGAGAGAAAAGAGTGTGCCTCTTTTGTATTTAGGGTTTTGTTCCTAAAACCTCTCTTATTACTTCTACCGGTGTTGTTCCTTGAAAAATCTCAAGATCCGGTATTGCTGAAGTTGCTGCCTTCTCTAGTCATCAAAGGTGCTGATGATCTAAACCTTCAAGGGTGGTCTTGGAGTCACAAACAGGAGATTTTGTGTTGCTAAACCTTTGAGTGGGATCTCAAAGTCACAAGCTTGAGTGTTTGTGTTTTGCAAAGATTAAAGAAAGAAGGAGTCCGTGGATCTCGGAGCTATCATGGGGTCGTGGTAGTAAGTTTCCTACACTTGGGTAGCAATAGGATGTTAGTGGTCTAAGTCGCTATTGTGTAAACTTCGATTCTTTCATAGTGGATTCAGTTTACCTTGAGGATAGCTAGGTCAAATCCTCCCTAGATTTTTACCGGTGTGGTTTCCTGAGTCATCAGATCTTTGTGTTATTTAATTTCCGCTGCTTTGTTGTTTTTGTTTATTTTGTGTTAACCTAGATTTAATTAAATTACCTAAGTTATTCACTTGGCTAATTCACTAGGTTAATCTGTTGGGTTTAAGGGGTCTAAACGAACTGACAAGTGGTATCAGAGCGGGTAGCTTTTGTTTTAGATCCTTTGATCTAAGAGTTGATCCTTGATCCCTGTTATCATAGATAATTTTAAGTGTCTTACTGTTTTTGATTGTGATGATTTGAATAAGAAGGACACTGTTGTTTCTGTTGATCTTTTTGATGCCTTTGAAACTCTTCGTAAGGAATTATTGAAATCTATGAAAATTGCTAAGAAATTCAAGGAAGAGTTAAAATTGGCTAATCTTGAAAAAGAGGAATTGATTGTTAGATTAGATGAATCTAATAAAAAGAATGAATTTTTGAGAAATCAAATTTCCCCTCAAGATGAGAAGGTGAAAAGTTTGGAACAAGAGTTAGCTGAATCTAAGGCTAAAATTGAAAATTTGACTAGTACCAAGCTTGCTGATGATAACAGAAATGTTTCTGTTTCTCTTAAGCCTAAAACTGAAAAAGTTTATATCCCTCCTTTCAAGAGGAATAATAGAGAAAAGGCTTATTTTGCTAGGTTAGACAAAGGTAAAAGTTCTGATGTAGACGCTGAAGTTTCTAAACCTATGTCTAAACCTATGTCTAAACCTACTGTTAGAGAGCATAAGAAATCTGTTTTTGTGCCTACTTGTCACCTTTGTGGTGTTGTTGGTCATATTAGACCAAATTGTTCTTTGTTGAGGCAAAAACCAAAATCTGAGACTAGATTTGCTGTTAGGAATACTGATGTTTCTAAATTTATTCCTGTTTGTCACTTTATGGTGTCTCTGGTTACATTCGTCCTAATTGTCATAAATTGAAATTTAAAAATTCTGTATTTCAATCTAGGATATGTGATGATATTTCTCCTGCCATGAGTTCAAATAAATTATTTCGTATGCTTTTGAAAAATTTAAGCTTGTTGGCTTGTGAAAGGAATTTGCAGGATTTTAGTCTTTCTCAGAAGATTGGTGTAATCCCTCAAACACACTCTGCTTCACATGGATTTTCACCTACAAAGCCGAAGACTCGTGCTATATGGGTGAGAAAAGATTCTCTAAGGTGAGTGTTGTTTACTTGTCCCTGATTTAATTCTTTCAATTATTTGTGGACATGTTTTGTTTTTGTTTTTGGTTGTTTTGTTTTTTAGGTTGTTTTTTATTAAAAAAAAATCCAAAAACATTGATAAATTTCAAAAAGACAAAAATATTTTATTTTGTGTCTAGTTTTATTTTTCTTGAGGATTACATGGATTATGATATCTCTCTCTTGATTTAGAACATGCTTAACATTGTGGAGAAACTTGAATAGTATGTGTTCTATAGGTGCTAAGCTATTTTTTGATTTTTTTTTTGAGTATGTACTAGTTTGTACATGTACTCAAGGGTTAATTAAGAAATTTATATTTCTTGTTTGTGTACCCTCTATAGCTTAGTTTAGCACTGTCATGCATTGCATTTGCATTTTTTTTTAATAATCTAGCATAATGTGTGCTTTTTGTTTTTGGTCATAAAATTTTTTTTAAAACCAAAAAGTTTTTTTTTTGTGTTTTGTATTATATATCTTGGATTTATAATCAAGGTTGGCCATATTATCTTTACATAACATGTTTATGTACCTTGTTTAGCTTGGATGAACTTATTTATTGCACTTTACTAGCTAAACTCTTTGTAGTGCATGTTGTGTGGGAATTGTTTATAGTTTTTGACCACACGATCTTGATTTTGAAGTCACATGTCTTTGATTGTTGGACTTGAACTTAATGAGAAAGGCATAAATAACCATCTCACCTCTGTTTACTAGCCAATCATAAACACCTTAGTGCATATCGTAAGATTTTGTGCTCGAGAAAGTGTAGCACATGCACAAAAAGAACATAAGGTGTAGCCTTGGTTTAAAATTCTAAAACTGGTATGTACATTATCCCGGCTATTTTAATAAGTTTCTAATCAATTGAAATTGGTGTGTATATTATGAGGCAAATCAAAAAATTTACATGATTGCAAGCTTTTATTCTAGGAGATGTGAGAGTTATATGATATAACTCTTTAAGTAATAGTCTCTTTCAAATTCATGTGATGGATTTTGTAGAAATTGTGATTGATTACTATTCACATATCACCTCACATGTTTCTCAAGCTTATGTTAGTTGCACACACTACACATGTTACTCTTTTCTAAACTTTGTACATGTTATTGTGTGTGATTTTGTTGTGGCCATCCAAGATTAAAAATTCCTTGATTTTGATGCAAAATTTGAGTTTTAAGGACAAATTGATTGAAAATCTTAATTTTGGAAGATCTGGGCTGTATTCATGTGTTTTTGAAAAACTTTTAGTCTCATACTCATGCATTTCATTCATGAAATATTGTGCTTTGAGGAGTTTCTGCATAAAATTGCTCTGTTTTTCAAAAATTTAATTTTTCCAGAATTTCGACTGATCGAAGCTGTTTCTCGACCGATCGAAATTGCGATTAAAATTTTTGGTTTGATTCTGTTTGACTCGATTGGTATTCGATTGATGCTCGATCGATCGAAACTGAAAAATTTTCAGTTTTTAGAGTTTTTGACCAAATTTTTTTATGCATCATTTATGGTTAGGATTCACATGAGTTGCATTATTTTTCTGTGTCCATCTTGCAGTTTTGCAATCATATCTCTCATTGTTTTCACACATAACATGCATACACTTTACTAAATAGGGTACTCAACTTGATTTAAAAATTGATTGATTAATTTTTGAGTCCTTTGTACATTTTAGTATATGCTATTTTTTCTTGATGTGTGAATTGCAGAAAATATTTTTCTTAAGAGATATGATGGATAATCAATGTGCAAATATTTTCTCTACTCATGCAACTGTTTATGGGTCACATAGTGTCAAGTTGCATTTATTGAAAGAAAGAATATTTTTTTTCATGTGTATCCTCAACACATTTTTTTTAGGTTTGTGTGTTTTTATTTATCACTACCTCCTAAATTTTCCCTAAAACTGTTTTTCCCAAAACTTGTTTTGTTTTTCCTATTTTTATAGGGGGAGTTGTTGCTCTTCATAGGGGGAGTTCTCCTATTTTCTATAGAGCTAAATTGTTTTATATTCCCTTGGTTCTCTTTTTTCTCTCATGTTTACTATCACTTTACTCTTTTTTTGGGTTGTATTTGTCAATACGTGACAAAAAGGGGGAGAAATAGATGAAATGTGGGAATCCTGGGAATCTTGTTTGTGTTGTTTAGGGGGAGATAAATTTGTTTTGTTTAGGGGGAGAATATAAAAACTTTTTTGATGTATCTAACTTAGGGGGAGAGTTAGAATTTATTTTTGTTTTTATATTCTGTTTTATATTATTGTTTATATGTCTTTCTTTCCACACATGCGGTGATGTGTTTGTTGAGTGTTTCAGGAAAGATAGGTGCATTCTGATCAAGACCTTCTACCTCTTCTTGGCAACTTCTAGGTTAAGAGTCTTAAATTGGGATTTGTGATGTAATTGGGCATTTTATTGTATTAGGTTGTTTTTGTATTTTAACATTTCATTTTGTATGAAAGTTTTGTCACGAATTGCCAAAGGGGGAGATTGTTAGGTTCTAAAAGTTTAGAACAATTGGCAAATCGTGAGCACACAAGAACGTGTAAGTTGCAGAAAGAAGATTTCAGAATCTGCCTGGTTCGATCAATCGAAAAACAGGCTCGATCGATCGAGAATCATATCTGTAGAATTTTAAGTTGGCCCAAACAGTAGTTCTAGCCCATTAAGGATTAGGGTTTCAGATCTACTTCTCCCACTATATAAAGGAAACCCTAAGCACGTTTTTTACAGGGCTTTTAGAGAGAAAAGAGTGTGCCTCTTTTGTATTTAGGGTTTTGTTCCTAAAACCTCTCTTATTATTTCTACCGGTGTTGTTCCTTGAAAAATCTCAAGATCCGGTATTACTGAAGTTGCTGCCTTCTCTAGTCATCAAAGGTGCTGATGATCTAAACCTTCAAAGGTGGTCTTGGAGTCACAAACAGGAGAGTTTGTGTTGCTAAACCTTTGAGTGGGATCTCAAAGTCACAAGCGTGAGTGTTTGTGTTTTGCAAAGATTAAAGAAAGAAGGAGTCCGTGGATCTTGGAGCTATCATGGGGTCGTGGTAGTAAGTTTCCTACACTTGAGTAGCAATAGGATGTTAGTGGTCTAAGTCGCTATTGTGTAAACTTCGATTCTTTCATAGTGGATTCAGTTTACCTTGAGGATAGCTAGGTCAAATCCTCCCTAGGTTTTTACCGGTGTGGTTTCCTAGGTCATCAGATCTTTGTGTTATTTAATTTCCGCTGCTTTGTTGTTTTTGTTTATTTTGTGTTAACCTAGATTTAATTAAATTACCTAAGTTATTCACTTGGCTAATTCACTAGGTTAATCTGTTGGGTTTAAGGGGTCTAAACGAACTGACACATATCATGTAAAGCTACGGAAAAATAAAGAACACAATGAGATGATAACCCAGGAAAACCAAACTAGTAAAAAACTTGGGGAGGATTTAACCTAGCTATCCTCAAGATAAAACAACAAATCCACTATGAAAGAATTGAAGTTTGTATAATAGAACTTAGACTACTAACATTCTATTGCTATCTCAAGTAGAAAACTTATTACCATAACCCCATGATAGCTCCGAGTCCACGGACTACTTCTTTCCTTGGCCTTTGCAAAACATAAACACCCACGTTTGTGACTTTGAGATCCCACTCAAAGGTTTAGCAACACAAACTCTCCTGTTTGTGACTCCAAGACCACCCTTGAAAGTTTAGATCATCAGCACCTTTGATGACTAGAGAAGGCAGCAACTTTTACAGCACCGAATCTTGAGATTCTTCATGGAATAACACCGAAAAAAGACATGAGAGAGCTTTTTGGTTACAAAACCCTAAATACCAAAAAGGCACACTCTTCTCTCTCTGAAAAGCCTTTTAAAAATGTGCTTAGGTTTTCCTTTATATACTAGAAGAAGTAGATCTGAACGCCTAATTCTTAATGGGTTTGGACTACTGTTTGGGCTTCATTAAAATTTTGCAGATACGACTTTCAATCGGTTGAACCAGGTAGATTTCAAATTCCTCTTTCTGCAGCTTCTATGTTCTCAAATCTTGACATGAATCACCTTGATCATTGTCTAATAATACCTATAGACTCTAGGATCTATATCTAGACAATTTTGTGTTCACGATTTGCCAATTGTTCCAAACTTTTAGCACCTAACAATCTCCCTCTTTGGCAATTTGTGACAAAACTCACATACAAAATGAAATGCTCAAATACAAGAACTACCCAATACAATAATATGCCCAATTACATCATAAATCCCAATCTAAGATTCCTAACCTAGAAGTTACAAGAAGAGGTAGAAGATTTTGATCAGAATGTACCTGTCTTTCCTAAAAACACTCAAAAGAACACATCACCGCATGTGTGGAAAGAAAGACATATAAACAATAATACGAAACAGAATATAGAAACAAAAGTAAATTCTAACTCTCCCCCTAAGTTAGATACATCAAAATGTTTTTATATTCTCCCTCTTTCAAAAATAATTTTATCTCCCCCTAAACAAAACATTTTAAAAACCTTTTCCAAATTTCATCTATTCTCTCCATTTTTTGTCACATATTGACAAAGACAACCCAAACAAAGAGTAACAACTCAACAGAGAATAAGAGAAAATAGAGAATTAAGGGAACACAAAACAATTCAACTCTATAGTAAATAGAGACAACTCTCCCTATGAACAACAAAGATTAAAAACAAGCTTCTCCCCTATAAAAATAGGAAAAATAAACAAGTTTTGGAAAAAACAATGTTGGGGAAAATTTAGGATGTGGGGATAAATAAAGACACATAAACCAAACTTAAAAACTAAATTGAGGATACACATGAACACAAATATTCTCTCGTTTAATAAATGCAAATTTGACACTATGTCACCCATAAACAGATGGTGTTTGAACTCAAATCAAGTAGAGAAAATATTTACACATTGATTATCCATCATATCTCTTAAGAAAAATATTTTCTGCAGTTCACACATAAAAATAGCATATACTAAAATGTACAAAAGACTCAAAAGTTAATCAATCAATTTTTAAATCAAGTTGAGTACCCAATTTAGCAAAGTGTATGCATGTTGTGGATGAAAAAAATTAGAGATATGATTGCAAAACTGCAAGATGGATACAAAAAAAAAAAAATGCAATGCATGTGAATCCTAAACATAAATGATGCATGAAAAAAAATTTGGTAAAAAACTTAGAAATTGAAAATTTTTCAATTTCGATTAGTCGAGCATCGATCAAACATCAATTGAGCCAGGCAGATTCAAAAAAAAAAAAATTTATCGCAATTTCGATCAATCGAGAAACAGCTTCGATCGATCGAAAATTTAGAAAACTTAAATTTTTGAAAAACAAAGCAATTTTATACAGAAACTCCTCAAAGCACAATATTTCATGAATGAAATGCATGAGTATGAGTTTAAAAGTTTTTCCAAAACACTTAAATTCAACCCAAATCTTCAATCAATGAAAATGTTTTGTATCAACATCAAGAAACATATAATCTTGGATGGCCACAATAAAATCACACAGAATAACATATACAAATTTTAGCAAAGAGTAACATATGTAGTGTGTGCAACAAGCAAAAGCTTGAGAAACATGTGAGGTGATATATGAATAGTAAGCAATCACAATTTCTACAAAATTCATCACATACAATTGAAAGAGACTTTCACCTAAAGAGTTACGTCATATTACTCCCACATCTCCTGGAAAACAAGCTTGCAATCATGTAAGTTTTTTGAATTACCTCATAATGTACACATCAATTTTATTTGATTAGAAACTTATTAAAATAGCTAGGATAATGTACACACCAATTTTATTTGTTTGTGATGTTATTATAGCTCAATAATGTACACACTAATTTTAGCATTTAATTCGAGGTTACACCTTATGTTCTTTTTATGCATGTGTTACACTTTCTCGAGCACAAAATCTTATGATATAGACTAAGGTGTTCATGATTGGCTAGTAAACAGTGGTGAAATGGTTATTTATGCCTTTCTCAATAAGTTTAAGTCCAACCATCAAAGGCATGTGACTTCAAGATTAAGATCAAGTGATCAAAAATTATAAGCATCTTTGCACACAATATGCACTACAAAGCTCAAACTAGTAAAGTGCAATAAATTAAGCTCATTCAAGCTAAACGAAGTACATAAACTTGTCATGAAAAGATTGTATAGCCAACCTCAACTATAAATCCAAGATATATAATACGAAACATAAAAATCTTTTTGGTTTAAAAAAATTTTATAACCTAAAACAAAAAGCACACCTTATGCTAAATGATTAAAAATGCAAATGCAATACGTGACAATGCTTAACTAAGCTATAGAGGGTATACAAACAAGAAATATCAATTTCTTAATTAACCCTTGAGTATATGTACAAACTAGTACATACTCACATAAAATCAGAAATAGCTTAACACCTATAGAACATGTACTTTTTATGTTTCTCCATAATATCAAGCATGTTCTAAATTAAGAGAGAGATATCATAATTCATGTAATCCTCAAGAAAAATTAAAACTAGACACAAAATAAAATATTTGTCTTTTTGAAAATTTTCAATGTTTTTGGATTTTTTTTTTAATAAAAAACAACCTAAAAAAAAAAACAATAAAAAACAAAAACAAAACATGTCCACAAATAATTGAAAGAATTAAATCAGGGACAAGTCAGCAACACTCACCTTAGAGAATCTTTTCTCACCCATAGCATGAGTCTTCGGCTTTGTAGGTAAAAATCCATGAGAAGAAGAGTGTATTTGAGGGATTACACCAATCTTTTGAGAAAGACTGAAATCCTATAAATTCCTTTCACAAGCCAACAAGCTTAACCTTTTCAAAAGAATATGAAACAATTTGTATGGACTTATGGTAGGAGAAATATCATCGCCTATCCTAGATTAAAATACAGAATTTTTAAATTTCAATTTATGACAATTAAGATGATTGTGACTGGAGACACCACAAAAGTGACAAACAGGAAAAAATTTAGGAACATCAGTATTCCTAACAGCAAATCTACTCTCAGATTTCAATTTTTGCCTCAACAAAGAGCAATTTGGTCTAATATGACCAACAACACGACAAAGATGATAAGTCGGCACAAAAACAAATTTATTGTACTCTCTAACAGTGG
This sequence comes from Lithocarpus polystachyus, assembly GCA_033629205.1. Taxonomy (NCBI): domain Eukaryota; kingdom Viridiplantae; phylum Streptophyta; class Magnoliopsida; order Fagales; family Fagaceae; genus Lithocarpus; species Lithocarpus polystachyus. The sequence continues at coordinate 488,910 of CM066164.1, read as the reverse complement.
GTTTAGACATAGGTTTAGAAACTTCAGCGTCTACATCAGAACTTTTACCTTCGTCTAACCTAACAAAATAAGCATTTTCTTTGTGATTCCTCTTAAAAGGAGGGATATAAACTCTTTTCAGATTTAGGCTTAAGAGAAACAGAAACACTTATGTCATCAACAACAGACTTGGTACTAGTCAAATTTTCAATTTTAGCTTTAGATTCAACTAACTCTTGCTCCAAGCTTCTCATCTTCTCATCTTCTCATCTTGAGAGGAAAATTGTTTTCTCAAAAATTCATTCTTTTTATTAGATTCTTCTAATCTAACAACCAATTCCTCTTTTTCAAGATTAGCCAATTTTAACTCTTCCTTGAATTTCTTAGCAATTTTCATAAATTTCAATAATTCCTTACGGAGAGTTTTACAAGCATCAATAAGATCAACAGAAACAACAATGTCTTTTTTATTCAAAACATCACAATCAGGAACAGTAAGAAACCTAAAATTATCCATGATAACAGGGATCAAGGATCAACTCTTAGATCAAAAGATTTAACACAAGAGCTAACCCGCTCTAATACCACTTGTACGATTTTTAGACCCTTGTAAACTAGATTGTTTAACCTAATTAATTAACCAAGTGAATACTTAGGTTTATAATTCAGATCTAGGTTAAAACAATAACAATCATATCATGTAAAGCAGCGAAAAAATAAAGAACACAACGATATGATAAGCCAAGAAAACCAAACAGGTAAAAAACCAGGGGAGGATTTAACCTAGTTATCCTCAAGGTAAAACAGCAAATCTGCTATGAAAGAATTGAAGTTTGTACAATAGAACTTAGACCACTAACAATCTATTGCTATCTCGAGTAAAAAACTTACTACCTTGACCCCATGATAGCTCCGAGTCCACGGACTACTTCTTTACTTAGCCTTTGCAAAACACAAACACCCACATTTGTGACTTTAAGATCCCCCTCAAAGGTTTAGCAACACAAACTCTCATGTTTGTGACTCCAAGACAACCCTTGAAGGTTTAGATCATAAGCACCTTTGATGGCTTGAGAAGGCAGCAACTTCTACAACACCGAATCTTGAGATTTTTCATGGAATAACACTGGAAGAAGACTTGAGAGAGCTTTTTGGTTATGTAAGGTTGAATTTAATCATCCATTCTGTTGGCTTTATTCTGTGTCAAATTTACTTGTATTTCAGCATTTAGAAACCCTGTATTTAGGTGGAAATCATGTAAGGGTAGTGTATGAGATAGTGTGAAGAAATGCTCAAGACTGTGCAGTGAAGCAGGAACTCGCGACTAGATCTTATGGATGGCTCGCAACTGGCAAGCCGCCAGCAGAAGCATACGAGTGAAGCATGTAGAGAAGCTGAACCATCATGCCAGCTGTAGCACTATAAGACAAAAGTCCAGCTTGGCCATTCAGTTAGCTCGCGGCTTGAACTCGCGACTCAGTTAAGTCACGAAGCCAAGTTACCAGCCAGCTCTGTTTTGGAAAAACTGACTCTTCGCATTCCATTCTCACTCTAGTATAAATACCCCTATACCCACGAAATGTAGAGAGCTTCTAGAGAAAATTTTGAGAGAGAAACTCTAGAGAAAAACAATATTAACTCATCTGCAATCTTCATCTTTGATTCTCCAAATTCTTTTACTCTCACCCTCTCCATTGTTACATCCTTGAGAGGTACATTACTCAAATCCTTTTCTCACCTTACCCATATCTGTGAGAAGGCTATTGGTACTTGGGAAGCAATTAGGAAGGGACCAATTGATATTGGTTGATGCTATGGGCTATAGCGGAATCCAGTAAGCTAAAGAAGACAAAGGTTTGGCTCAACCTCGTTGGAGCAAGAAGCTTAGAGGGCTTAGATACACTGGGTAGATTAGGCTTGGAGGTGTTGGGGTTTATACCCTAAAATCCAATTTATTGGCATGTCATAAATAATTAAATTGTTTAATTATATGAGACTATCTATAAATGAACTAATGGGACATTATCTTAGTCCATGAAATGCATAGTATGTGATTTATGTGACTTAGTCACAGAAGATATAAATTGCAAGTTCTTTATAAACTTAGAATGTAGTTCGTAGTTGGTGATAAAATTGGGCGTTTCATCTGCGAAGACTATAACGTATCAACTAAGATGATTTGTCTTGATCACGAAAATGGAGATTTCTAGTTGGTATGTTGATATGTTTTAAGAGTTAAGACATATTGAACTGGACCGCTGTGAGATTTGTTATTCTCCTAACGATTGTCAATTGAATAATAAATCTCACGACTTCTATTTGCATCAACTCTAAATCTTGAGAGAATAATGGACCTGATCATGAGATGTAAGTTGCTTTGATATATCAGGAGTGAGATCTATAAGTTACGGTCAAAACCTCAGTATGTTGGGCAGCCACATTTAGTGTTGATGGAACATATATTCTCAAGATAGAATTCATAATCTCTTAACGGAAATATAAAACATTCACTTAAGATAAGTTTAATGGGATTGGTTATTCAGAGTGTTGGGCCCAACCACTTTAGTAAGGAGTTACTAAAGTATATATTTATGGAATTGGATTTCATAAATATATGATGAATAACATTAAGGATTAAACCGGGTACTCAAGGATTAAGATGTAGTAATCTTTAAAGTGGCAGTCTATATTCATGACTTTGTATTACTACAAATATTTTAATGAAGGGGTTGCATATGTAATAAAGTCTTGGGATATAATTTATTAATAAGGCCTAGAGTGCAATTATATTCATATAGTGGTATTGAATATAATTAATGGTAACTTTGGACTTGTCAAGAGTTGACAGAAAAGCCCAAGGCCCATTGGAGCTAGAGTCTTATTTGTTCTCTTTTGGTCCCACTCCAAGCCACACACTAGAGCCCAATTGGAATGGCCCAAAAAGCTAGCCCAATTAGATAATCAGTTGTATATAAGAAGAGAAACATACAGAATTTCATTAAGTCCTTTCGTGAGTCTTTTCATAAGTGTTTTTTATCAAGATTACACAAGGAATGAAATAGTTTGTATGTGAGTGTTGGACACTCTCTTGTTCTCTCCTTAGAAATTGATTGAGAGTTCACACATCTTGGGCATTAAGTGGAATTGGAGTGAAGATTAAAAGTCTTCCCAAGAACTTCTGATCTTTGGTTTTGAATTTCACCGCACCAAGGTACGCTTTCTTGTTCTTAAATTTTGAAACTTTCATAGTGTATGTTATCAATTGCGAATGAAGTAGATCCGTTAATTTTCTGCTGCGTATGTTTTGTATGTGATACGAACATGTATTTTCCCAACAGGAGGGTCTTCTGTTGTTCATGTATTCCAACTTCATTCTTTAGTGGATTATTAACCGCTTAGAGGGCAGCGGAGAGGTTTTACGCCAAGGGTTTCGATTTCCTCTTCAATAACACATCATTATGTTGTCCTTAGGCTTGCATCTCTCTTCCCTTAATCTTTGCCATTTAATTTCTGCTGTGGATGTGATTTTATTTGGCTTAGATTGCCTATCAATTCTATTATAAGCTTATGTTCATTTTCCGCACATACATTATTTGATATTAAGCTTGAATTGGTAATTTGTAATTTGGGGGTCTAAATGTTCAAGGTGTTTTTCACACTATTTGAACATTCAATTGGTATCAGAGCGGGTACACTTGTTGTGATTTAAATACCTAAGTATGATCCTTGACCCTTTATGTTTATTTGCCATGGATTGTGATTTGTATGCTTTTTTGGTTGTTGATGATTGTAGCATGTCACGTATTTGTAAAAATGCCTCTATGAGTAATAATCCTCATGATTGTGATGCTATGTTACATGAATCTTTGGATGTTGTTGATATTCCTAACATCAAACTCTTTAAGAAAAAGGCTAAGAAGTTTAATAAGGATTTGAGCAAGTTATTTTGTGGAAAGGATGATTTGATTGCTAAGCTCAATGAATCCAACAAATTAGTTGAGAAATATAAGAAATTTGCTGAAAATTCTCTTAAAAAGCTAAAAGAGTTTGAATGTTTGAATATGGACTTGGATGCTAAACTTTTTTTGTCTAACAAACTTGTTGATGAGCTAAAATGTAAAAAAGAATCTCTTAAGATGCATGCCAAGTGTTTGATTGTTGAACCTATTGCTAAAAAGGTTGAAAATATTTGTTGCAATCATGTTATGGTACCCGATTTTGTGCCTAGTGTGTGCTTTACCTCAAAGGACAAATCGGTGTACATTCCTCCACATAAAAGAAATCAAAAAGTGGAGAGAAAGGCTATTAAGTCAAAGCCTCCGTTTAGGTCTCAACCTAAGGCTTTGGATGGATCTAAATTTATTCCAACTTGTCACCATTGTGGTGTGATTGGTCATATAAGACCTCAATGTCACACAAGTTCAAGAGAAAACAAAACCATGTTGTTAAATCCCTTTCCAAAAAGCCTAGTGGACCTAAACGCATTGTTTATCACCATTGTGGTGCCTTTGGTCATCTAAGACCTCATTGCTCTAAGTTTCAAGACTCCTAAAAGAATCAAAAGAAAAGAGAAACTTGAGCTTTTTGGAAGTTGTGATAAAAATGGTCAACCGGATTTGAGTGAAAATAGCATGTTGTTAAAAGAATGTTTAATGCTCTTAACTCCTTGTCTATGTGCATCTCTGGTTCTTGTTCTTCCAACCCTCGTCTCATTTCTCATGAGACACTCATTCCAAACAATCATTCCTTTTGGATGAGGAAGGGTTCTTATGGTTGAGCTTTTGCTCTTTTGGTCCTTGATTTAATTCTTTCGATCTTTATAGGACCCTTCATGCATTGAATGTCATATCTGTATGCATTTTATGCATCTTGGGAACACTTTTAATCTTCACTCCAATCCCACTTGATGCCTAAAATGTGTGGTCTCTCAATCAATTATGTGTATATGTTCTAGAGAGCATATGAAGAAGTGTCTTACACCAACATACAAACCATTTTATGTTCATAAAAATTCTGTATGTTTCTCTTCACATAACTGATTATCTAATTGGGCTAGCCTTTTGGGCCTTCCCAATTGGGTTTTAGCGTGTGGCTTGGAGTGGGACCAAAAGGGAACAAATAAGACTCTAGCTCCAATGGGCCTTGAGCTTTTCTGTCAACTCTTGACAAGTCCAAAGTTACCATTAATTATATTTAATACCACTATATAAATATAATTGCACTCTAGGCCTTATTAATAAATTATTTTCCAAGACTTTATTGTACATGCAACTCCTTCATAAAATATTCGTAGTAATACAAAGTCATGATTGTAGACTGCCACTTTGTGAATTATTACATCTTAATCCTTGAGTACCCGATTTAATCCTTTTAAGTTATTCATCATATATTTATGAAATCTAATTTCATAAATATATAATTTAGTCTTACTAAAGTGGTTAGGCCTAACTCTCTGAATAACTGAAGCCATTAGTACTACATTCTAATATGTTATTGATGTAATCCTTTAGGGTTTCCTCCGTGGATGTAAGCCGTTAGGTTGAACCACATAACCCTCATATGTTATTGTGTTCTACGCTTTATATTTTGGCTTCCGCATCCATATTAGCATATTCAACATGGTATATCAATGCTTATATTTAACATGGTATTAGAGACACCTTCCTATGACCATGGTTTTCTGTCCTTACGATATATTAAGAGCAATCTTTGTCTTCTTCAGTATTTCTTCGCTGCGTTCATCTTCTTTGACTTCCCACTGCTATCATCAAAACTCTCCAGTATGCCACCGTTAGAAGTCGTATCAACACTCCAAGACCATTGCCTTCCTCAAACAACCGTCACATAGCCAAACTTCATTCAAGGGATCTTCTCAACCTTATCAAATCTCAAGGTTTCATCAAATTTCCTGTTAGTTATAACTTTTATCATAACATTAGTGTTGGCTTATTCCATGATAAAAAATGTTGTAATTGCATAAATTTATTTCCTTATATTTTGTGGGATTTATTTGTAATAGGTTTAGTATTAAGTGGTAGAGATTTGATCAAGACGGCTAAAATTCATATGAGGAGCACATGCAAGAAGTTAAAGAGACAAGTGCCAGCTGTGGAAATTGAAGAGTGACCCGCAAATTTCACTGGTTAGAGAATTTTTGAGTGTGACTTATTTGCCCATCACTCATACTATATATACCCTTATTAGCCACAGAAATTGTAAAGAGCCTATTGAGAGACAAAACCCTAAGAGAAGTTTCTACAACACACCCACCTTATTAGAGAGAAAGCTACTCATTCTTAGAGAAAAATCTTTGTAGTCTCTTCTCCTTCCCTCTCCTATAGTTGTACCTTGAGAGGATATTTGTACTCAAACACAACCCACACCAATTTAGAGTGTTGAGACTGTTTTTGGAGCTTTGGGAAGCATTGGAAGATGCCAAGGATGGCGGGAGCAATATGGAGCTTATTGCGGGATTCGGAAAGTTAGAGAAGACACAGTTCGGTGTAACCTTTTTAGAGTAAGTAGCTTGGAGGGCTTAGGTGCATCGGGTAGATTAGGCTTGGAGAGTCTATTGTTATTCATGTATCCCAACCGATTTTCTAGTGGATCATTTTACCACTTGGAAGGCTACAAAGAGGTTTTTCGCCGAGTTCTTTGGTTTCCTTTTCGATAATAAGTCTCGGTGTTATCTTTGTATTTGCTTCTCTCTTCTCTACTTTATTCCTTTTAATTGCTGCTGTATTTGTGATTAATTATGGTTTAGAGTGTTTTGCCATTTAGGTATTGCTTATATTTATCATTCTGCACATCAACTGTTTAAATATAAGCTTGTGTTAGTAATTTTGAATTTGGGGGTCTAAACATTTACAAGTGTTTTACACATTAAGTGAGCTTTCACTTCCATCTTGAGTTTAAGAGGGAATGTTAGAGATATATTAGTCCATTAGCATAAGCCCAAGCCTAATTCTACTTTATGTGCAAGCCAAGTCTCCTTCTTGTACTAGAAGTCTATTAGTCTAGGGTTTAGTTTACTATATATATATATATATATATATATATATAGCATAAGCCCAAGCCTAATTCTACTTTATGTGCAAGCCAAGTCTCCTTCTTGTACTAGAAGTCTATTAGTCTAGGGTTTAGTCTACTATATATATATATATATATATATATATATACATATTATGGTTTATTGTAACACATGATTTGTACTAAAATCTAATATATTATTGATGTAGTCCTTGAGGGTTTCCTCCATAAATGTAGGCCGTTAGGCTAAACCACGTAACTTTCATGTGTTATTGTGTTCTACGCTTTATGCTTTCATTTCTGCATCCATACTAACATATTTAACATGATATATCAATGCTAATATTTAAAAGTTGGCATTGTAGTGTCCATTGCACTTAAATGGCTGGACATTTGACAACTTGACATCAATAATGCATTTCTTAATAGAAATTTGACAAAATCATCTTAAATGGTTGTACCATTTGATAGCTTGACATTAATAATGCATTTTTTAATGGAAATTTGAGAAAAAATCAATTTATATTACTCTCCCTCCTGGGTTTGTAGATTTTAGTTTTACTAGACCGAATCATGTTTTCAAATTTCAATGCTCACTTTATGGTCTCAAACAATCCCTAAGAGCTTGGTTTAATTGCCTATCTAGCTTCCTTCTTTGTCATGGCTTTCATGCCTTCAAATCTAATACCTCTTTGTTTCTCTACCATCGAGATGATGTTTGCATTGTTATACTAGTGCATGTTGATTATATTACTGTGAACAGTAGCAATTTTCAATGTGTATCATCCATTATCTCTACATTACAATCTGAGTTTGGTTGTGTTGATGACCATCCCGCAACTGATGTTTATGCTATTTTCCGAAGTCATAATTTCATCTCATGGTCCTCCAAGAAACGATGTACCATTGCTCAATCCTTGAACTGAATCTGAAAATAAAGCCCTAGTTGACACTGCTGCTGAGATTACTTGGCTTAGGTCATTGATCAATGAACTTGGTGTCTCTCTTCCTTCTTCTCATGTTGTTTAGTGCAACAATGTTGGGGCTACTTATCTAGTTGCAAATATTGTGTTCCATGCACGCGCTAAGCATGTGGAAATCAATTTTCACTTAGTTGGAAAAAAGGTCACAAGTCTGGCTTTAGATGTTCGCGCGATTTATTCCCACCAATGACTAAATGTTTTATCTTTTCCACAGTTTGCTTTCGTTTGTGACAAGTTGAATCTCTCCTACAAGATATTTCAACTTGAGGGGGCGTACCATATTTCCATATTTTGTATTTATCAATCCATATTGTTTGAATTACTGTAATCTCTATTTGTTACCATACTTATCATGTATATCCATTTATACAAGAGTGGTGTTTATTACACACCACTTAATGCACACAACATACACAAAAATAATGATTTCAATGCGAAAGTGATTTGTGTGTAGGTTTTATGCATTAAGGGAGTGCATGATACAAGACACTCAATAGAGTGTGAGAGGATTACAACAATCAAACCCATGCACGTCTGTTTCAATAAGGAATATCCATGACTAATGTTAGAAAATATATGGTCTAGAGTGCAGCAATGACGGCTTAATGGCACGGATTCAGGGCGGCTCTATATTAAAGCTAGGGTGGTCATAGGACCATCATAACCTAGAAAAATATAATTATTATTATAAATTTTAAAAGTTTTATGATTTCTTTTACCTTTAAAAAATATTGTGAACATCATAAATTATTTTAGACCCAATATAATTAAAACTTTGATAAAGTTTGTCAACAAACTTAATTGATTGTAGACTAAACCTACAAATCCACTTAATATTTTTTATTTATGTGAATTTTGACAAATCTACTATTGAATTACATTTTTTTCTTATATCCTTAATGCTTATAAAATTTCAATAAAATAAAAAATCAATAGCTTTGCTATTTGACAAATGTTTAAATTTTGAGTTTTGTAATATAAAATTATTCATAAAAAATAAGTTTATGGATCAAATAGTAAATAACACGTATTTTAAAAATATAAATAACATGCAATTCAATAGTTAGATTTTCAGAATATGTAGTTATGTTAATTTTTTTAGTGAAAATCGTAGTCTTAAGCTATAATTAAGTTTGTAGCCAAATAGTCCAAGAAAAAACATATTGAACTAAAATTTTGTAAGAAATGTAATTTGCAATATTGATAATAAAACTATTATGCAACGAGTTCAAAATAAAAAAAACATATAGCAGAAATTATAAAACTTTATGTATTTGCATGTGTGTGTATGTTTTTTTTTTTTCAATATATGAAGTTTTTTAATTAGATTTTGTATAATTTAAATTTCACAACGATCACCTTGAAAAAAAAAAGGGGCTGCAACTGTAAGGACTATGATGTAAGATCCGATCCAAGGCTCATCCTCTTTGTTCCAAATATATTCATTAAATATATCCATAATGCCAAGGATATATAACAAGGTTGCATATTTGTTACTTGCATTGTGTAGCTACTATAGTAGTTTTTCTTGGTTGAATATAGTTCCATTCATAACATAACAGGGAAAAAAAAAAAAAATTCACAAATTGCATTCCACCTATTCAATTATGAATTATCCCCGAAGACGATCATTCATAATCGTAGGAGTAAGGTTATTGACCCCAAAAAACGAGGAGAAATATATAAAATAGGGCAAAGGAACAACTGCAGCACCACCTGCAACAACAAACATAGGAAAGATACGAACCCTTATTGTAGCTACGCAAATGCATGCATGTCTCATGCATATGATGAATCATCACCTTTATTTATCTTGCCCTGTTCCTTCGTTATCCAATGGCTGCTCAGCTAACGCTTTCGCTTGTCTTCTTTCTGGAGCTGCCCAATTGAGGATTCCTGTTCTTTGTTAGGTTGTGTAGAAGAGCCTTCATTTTCCTCCGGGCGTTCATTATATCCAACTTGGAGCAGATCAATTGTAGATTGCTGGCCTTTTTTAGTTGGTGCAGAAGAGCCTACATTTGCCTTTGAGGTTTTATCAGCTTCACAGTGGAGATGCTCAATTAAGGATTTCTTTTCTTTGTTAGGTGGTGCAGAAGAGCCTACATATACTTTCAGGCGTTCAACATCTCCACCTTGGTGCTGCTCAATTATTGATGATTTCTGGTCTTTGTTAGGTGGTGCAGAAGAGCCTACATATTCATTAAGGCGTTCATCATCTCCAACTTGGAGCTGCTCAATTGAGGATTTCTGGTCTTTGTTAGTTGGTGCAGAAGAGCCTACATTTTCCTTCAGGGTTTTATCATCTCCACCTTGGAGCTGCTCAATTGAGGATTTCTGGTCTTTGTTAGGTGGAGCAGAAGAGCCTACATATACTTTCAGGCGTTCATCATCTCCACCTTGGAGCTGCTCAATTGAGGATTTCTGGTCTTTGTTAGGTGGTGCAGAAGAGCCTACATATTCATTCTTAGGCTGTGATACGACTTTATCACCATCAGCAGCATCCTTAGATGGAGTGCTTTCCTTCCCCTTTGATGGTTTAGAATCTTGGGCTGGTTGATCCATAGGGAGAATCTTCTTGAAGATAGAATAGAAATGATCACATTGATCCCCTTTTAAAGAATTTAACACCTTCACTGCTTACCTCTTTTATTTTTCTTTAAAGATCTATCACAAATTGTGCTACTTGTTATGCCTCCACTCAACTTCACGCAGAGTACAGTGTGTAGTCTGTACAATTGGTAAAAATATATTATTTTTTGGAACAGTGATATATTTTTTGGGGTTTAATAAGGTTAGCTTTTAATATTTGAATTTTGAAGAGATTCAGTTCAGAGAACAAAAATGTTTTAAACAACGCACTAAAAATAAAAATAACTAATGCTTAAAAAAAAAGACAAAATTCTTTCATGTAATAGGGAGATGTGGTCCATGTGGAGGTACCTGATTTTGTGGGAAAGAAGTGCATGAAGTTTGACTGAAGCACATCATACTTGAGCTACGGTTTGAACTTAGAACCATGAATTGAATAATGGGGTTGTTTATTGTTTTTTCTTTTTGTTCTAATTTAAGTTTTTAGTACGTGAGGTCTTGGGTACAAGAAACAGGTGATGATGCCATTTAAGATTTGGAGCCTAGCATTTGCCCAAGAATATTTAACTTGGAGAAGCAACTCATGACAACTACATGAATCATTTACTACTAGCACATCACAGTCAGCAGTTAGGTTGAATATTAATACAAAGTTGGGAGATTGATTTTTGGATAAATTATTGCTAAACTTTTCGTGATTCATTTTTTATTCTGTGTTATGAAGGAACCAATGTCCAACAAACTGATATTTTTGGTAAGGACAAGATTTAGGAACAGTATTTAAGTGTTATTCATTAAGTTCCTTTTTTAAAATTCTATCATGTAAATTTTTTTTCATGGGATAGAAGTGTATTTTTTAATTAAGTAGCCACGTGCCTGAATTTTAAAAAAAGAATCTAAAAAACAGCACGTTAAGTACTGTACCTAAATTTTGTCATTTTGGTAAAGATTAAGGCTTCAAATTTGAATTGGATATGAAGTGTGTGTGTGTATTTTTTAATTTATTCACAATTTGCAGACTACACCAACTCCCACATGTAGTAAAAAATTACAACGTTAACTATAGCATTTTCTGTGTTTTTAAGCAATACTAATGCGAAACTTAAATTCTATTTGCACTTTAATTAACTAACAGCATGGAGTAAAATGTTTATTTTTCACTCAAGTAAAATGTTCAAGAATATTTTGATCATTTAAAAATCAATCATGATGATTAAATTAATAATTGTATAATTACTTAATATGTTTATAGACATTTATTGTTTTAAAAAATTAAAAATTATATATATTTTAGATTATAATGCTGCTTAAAAGCGAAATATACAAATTTTAAATATATTTGAAAAGCATGAATGCCAACTATTGGAAATTCTAATGCTTGAAAGTTTAAAATATCAAAAATATAAATATAATTTGGAGATTTTGAAATTCTCAATAACTAAATAGGGTAGCGTTTGACACTACAATTTTTCGTACTTCTCTCCTTCAAATAACGTACATATTATAAATAAATAACAAACCATAAAGTTGTAATTTACAACTAATTTATGTTGGCTTTAATTCAGTGTCAAATTTGATTATAATTTCTTCAGTCATTTTTTTTTATATGTATGTGGGTTTTTAATTGTAAGGGATAAGTGTGAGAGAGCGTGAAGACTCAAGTCTAAAATGACAAACAAGTAGATTTCGCAAGTGTCTCACGAGAAGCTTACCCGCAAAAGAGTCACGTGTAGAGCACATGACTAGAAGATGAAGAGTCATACCAGCCTAGAGGTTTTCGCAAAGTATTCACGAAATATTCTATTTGGCAAAAAGTTATGTTTTGTTTTACTGAGTCTTTACCCCCACTATATATACTTTCATTACCCACAAATTATAAGGAGTGTTTTTTAGAGAGAAAACTCTAGAAAATATACTAGAGAGTTAGAGATTGTTATACCCACAATGATCTACACATTTCCTTGTAGTTTTCCTCAACTCCTACCTCTTCATCTCTACAGAAACTCCTCAAAGCACAATATTTCATGAATGAAATGCATGAGTATGAGTTTAAAAGTTTTTCGAAAACACTTAAATTCAACCCAAATCTTCAATCAATGAAAATGTTTTGTATCAACATCAAGAAACATATAATCTTGGATGGCCACAATAAAATCACACAGAATAACATATACAAATTTTAGCAAAGAGTAACATGTGTAGTGTGTGCAACAAGCAAAAGCTTGAGAAACATGTGAGGTGATATATGAATAGTAAGCAATCACAATTTCTACAAAATTCATCACATACAATTGAAAGAGACTTTCACCTAAAGAGTTACGTCATATTACTCACACATCTCCTGGAAAACAAGCTTGCAATCATGTAAGTTTTTTGAATTACCTCATAATGTACACATCAATTTTATTTGATTAGAAACTTATTAAAATAGCTAGGATAATGTACACACCAATTTTATTTGTTTGTGATGTTATTATAGCTCAATAATGTACACACTAATTTTAGCATTTAATTCGAGGTTACACCTTATGTTCTTTTTATGCATGTGTTACACTTTCTCGAGCACAAAATCTTATGATATAGACTAAGGTGTTCATGATTGGCTAGTAAACAGTGGTGAAATGGTTATTTATGCCTTTCTCAATAAGTTTAAGTCCAACCATCAAAGGCATGTGACTTCAAGATTAAGATCAAGTGATCAAAAATTATAAGCATCTTTGCACACAATATGCACTACAAAGCTCAAACTAGTAAAGTGCAATAAATTAAGCTCATCCAAGCTAAACGAAGTACATAAACTTGTCATGAAAAGATTGTATGGCCAACCTCAACTATAAATCCAAGATATATAATACGAAACATAAAAATCTTTTTGGATTAAAAAAATTTTATAACCTAAAACAAAAAGCACACCTTATGCTAAATGATTAAAAATGCAAATGCAATACGTGACAATGCTTAACTAAGCTATAGAGGGTACACAAACAAGAAATATCAATTTCTTAATTAACCCTTGAGTATATGTACAAACTAGTACATACTCACATAAAATCAGAAATAGCTTAACACCTATAGAACATGTACTTTTTATGTTTCTCCATAATATCAAGCATGTTCTAAATTAAGAGAGGGATATCATAATTCATGTAATCCTCAAGAAAAATTAAAACTAGACACAAAATAAAATATTTGTCTTTTTGAAAATTTTCAATGTTTTTGGATTTTTTTTTAATAAAAAACAACCTAAAAAAAAAAAACAATAAAAAACAAAAACAAAACATGTCCACAAATAATTGAAAGAATTAAATCAGGGACAAGTCAGCAACACTCACCTTAGAGAATCTTTTCTCACCCATAGCATGAGTCTTCGGCTTTGTAGGTAAAAATCCATGAGAAACAGAGTGTATTTGAGGGATTACACCAATCTTTTGAGAAAGACTGAAATCCTATAAATTCCTTTCACAAGCCAACAAGCTTAACCTTTTCAAAAGAATATGAAACAATTTGTATGGACTTATGGTAGGAGAAATATCATCGCCTATCCTAGATTAAAATACAGAATTTTTAAATTTCAATTTATGACAATTAAGATGATTGTGACTGGAGACACCACAAAAGTGACAAACAGGAAAAAATTTAGGAACATCAGTATTCCTAACAGCAAATCTACTCTCAGATTTCGATTTTTGCCTCAACAAAGAGCAATTTGGTCTAATATGACCAACAACACGACAAAGATGATAGGTCGGCACAAAAACAAATTTATTGTACTCTCTAACAGTGGGTTTAGACATAGGTTTAGAAACTTCAGCGTCTACATCAGAACTTTTACCTTCGTCTAACCTAACAAAATAAGCATTTTCTTTGTGATTCCTCTTAAAAGGAGGGATATAAACTCTTTTCAGATTTAGGCTTAAGAGAAACAGAAACACTTATGTCATCAACAACAGACTTGGTACTAGTCAAATTTTCAATTTTAGCTTTAGATTCAACTAACTCTTGCTCCAAGCTTCTCATCTTCTCATCTTCTCATCTTGAGAGGAAATTTGTTTTCTCAAAAATTCATTCTTTTTATTAGATTCTTCTAATCTAACAACCAATTCCTCTTTTTCACGATTAGCCAATTTTAACTCTTCCTTGAATTTCTTAGCAATTTTCATAAATTTCAATAATTCCTTACGGAGAGTTTTACAAGCATCAATAAGATCAACAGAAACAACAATGTCTTTTTTATTCAAAACATCACAATCAGGAACAGTAAGAAACCTAAAATTATCCATGATAACAGGGATCAAGGATCAACTCTTAGATCAAAAGATTTAACACAAGAGCTAACCCGCTCTAATACCACTTGTACGATTTTTAGACCCTTGTAAACTAGATTGTTTAACCTAATTAATTAACCAAGTGAATACTTAGGTTTATAATTCAGATCTAGGTTAAAACAATAACAATCATATCATGTAAAGCAGCGAAAAAATAAAGAACACAACGATATGATAAGCCAAGAAAACCAAACAGGTAAAAAACCAGGGGAGGATTTAACCTAGTTATCCTCAAGGTAAAACAGCAAATCTGCTATGAAAGAATTGAAGTTTGTACAATAGAACTTAGACCACTAACAATCTATTGCTATCTCGAGTAAAAAACTTACTACCTTGACCCCATGATAGCTCCGAGTCCACGGACTACTTCTTTACTTAGCCTTTGCAAAACACAAACACCCACATTTGTGACTTTAAGATCCCCCTCAAAGGTTTAGCAACACAAACTCTCATGTTTGTGACTCCAAGACAACCCTTGAAGGTTTAGATCATAAGCACCTTTGATGGCTTGAGAAGGCAGCAACTTCTACAACACCGAATCTTGAGATTTTTCATGGAATAACACTGGAAGAAGACTTGAGAGAGCTTTTTGGTTATGTAAGGTTGAATTTAATCATCCATTCTGTTGGCTTTATTCTGTGTCAAATTTACTTGTATTTCAGCATTTAGAAATCCTGTATTTAGGTGGAAATCATGTAAGGGTAGTGTATGAGATAGTGTGAAGAAATGCTCAAAACTGTGCAGTGAAGCAGGAACTCGCGACTAGATCTTATGGATGGCTCGCAACTGGCAAGCCGCCAGCAGAAGCATACGAGTGAAGCATGTAGAGAAGCTGAACCATCATGCCAGCTGTAGCACTATAAGACAAAAGTCCAGCTTGGCCATTCAGTTAGCTCGCGGCTTGAACTCGCGACTCAGTTAAGTCACGAAGCCAAGTTACCAGCCAGCTCTGTTTTGGAAAAACTGACTCTTCGCATTCCATTCTCACTCTAGTATAAATACCCCTATACCCACGAAATGTAGAGAGCTTCTAGAGAGAATTTTGAGAGAGAAACTCTAGAGAAAAACAATATTAACTCATCCGCAATCTTCATCTTTGATTCTCCAAATTCTTTTACTCTCACCCTCTCCATTGTTACATCCTTGAGAGGTACATTACTCAAATCCTTTTCTCACCTTACCCATATCTGTGAGAAGGCTATTGGTACTTGGGAAGCAATTAGGAAGGGACCAATTGATATTGGTTGATGCTATGGGCTATAGCGGAATCCAGTAAGCTAAAGAAGACAAAGGTTTGGCTCAACCTCGTTGGAGCAAGAAGCTTAGAGGGCTTAGATACACTAGGTAGATTAGGCTTGGAGGTGTTGGGGTTTATACCCTAAAATCCAATTTATTGGCATGTCATAAATAATTAAATTGTTTAATTATATGAGACTATCTATAAATGAACTAATGGGACATTATCTTAGTCCATGAAATGCATAGTATGTGATTTATGTGACTTAGTCACAGAAGATATAAATTGCAAGTTCTTTATAAACTTAGAATGTAGTTCGTAGTTGGTGATAAAATTGGGCGTTTCATCAGCGAAGACTATAACGTATCAACTAAGATGATTTGTCTTGATCATGAAAATGGAGATTTCTAGTTGGTATGTTGACATGTTTTAAGAGTTAAGACATATTGAACTGGACCGCTGTGAGATTTGTTATTCTCCTAACGATTGTCAATTGAATAATAAATCTCACGACTTCTATTTACATCAACTCTAAATCCTGAGAGAATAATGGACCTGATCATGAGATGTAAGTTGCTTTGATATATCAGGAGTGAGATCTATAAGTTACGGTCAAAACCTCAGTATGTTGGGCAGCCACATTTAGTGTTGATGGAACATATATTCTCAAGATAGAATTCATAATCTCTTAACGGAAATATAAAACATTCACTTAAGATAAGTTTAATGGGATTGGTTATTCAGAGTGTTGGGCCCAACCACTTTAGTAAGGAGTTACTAAAGTATATATTTATGGAATTGGATTTCATAAATATATGATGAATAACATTAAGGATTAAACCGGGTACTCAAGGATTAAGATGTAGTAATCTTTAAAGTGGCAGTCTATATTCATGACTTTGTATTACTACAAATATTTTAATGAAGGGGTTGCATATGTAATAAAGTCTTGGATATAATTTATTAATAAGGCCTAGAGTGCAATTATATTCATATAGTGGTATTGAATATAATTAATGGTAACTTTGGACTTGTCAAGAGTTGACAGAAAAGCCCAAGGCCCATTGGAGCTAGAGTCTTATTTGTTCTCTTTTGGTCCCACTCCAAGCCACACACTAGAGCCCAATTGGAATGGCCCAAAAAGCTAGCCCAATTAGATAATCAGTTGTATATAAGGAGAGAAACATACAGAATTTCATTAAGTCCTTTCGTGAGTCTTTTCATAAGTGTTTTTCATCAAGATTACACAAGGAATGAAATAGTTTGTATGTGAGTGTTGGACACTCTCTTGTTCTCTCCTTAGAAATTGATTGAGAGTTCACACAGCTTGGGCATTAAGTGGAATTGGAGTGAAGATTAAAAATCTTCCCAAGAACTTCTGATCTTTGGTTTTGAATTTCACCGCACCAAGGTACGCTTTCTTGTTCTTAAATTCTGAAACTTTCATAGTGCATGTTATCAATTGCGAATGAAGTAGATCCGTTAATTTTCTGCTGCGTATATTTTGTATGTGATACGAACATGTATTTTCCCAACAGGAGGGTCTTCTGTTGTTTATGTATTCCAACTTCATTCTTTAGTGGATTATTAACCGCTTAGAGGGCAGCGGAGAGGTTTTACGCCAAGGGTTTCGATTTCCTCTGCAATAACACATCATTATGTTGTCCTTATGCTTGCATCTCTCTTCCCTTAATCTTTGCCATTTAATTTCTGCTGTGGATGTGATTTTATTTGGCTTAGATTGCCTATCAATTCTATTATAAGCTTATGTTCATTTTCCACACATACATTATTTGATATTAAGCTTGAATTGGTAATTTGTAATTTGGGGGTCTAAATGTTTAAGGTGTTTTTCACACTATTTGAACATTCAATTGGTATCAGAGCGGGTACACTTGTTGTGATTTAAATACCTAAGTATGATCCTTGACCCTTTATGTTTATTTGCCATGGATTGTGATTTGTATGCTTTTTTGGTTGTTGATGATTGTAGCATGTCACATATTTGTAAAAATGCCTCTATGAGTAATAATCCTCATGATTGTGATGCTATGTTACATGAATCTTTGGATGCTGTTGATATTCCTAACATCAAACTCTTTAAGAAAAAGGCTAAGAAGTTTAATAAGGATTTGAGCAAGTTATTTTGTGGAAATGATGATTTGATTGCTAAGCTCAATGAATCCAACAAATTAGTTGAGAAATATAAGAAACTTGCTGAAAATTCTCTTAAAAAGCTAAAAGAGTTTGAATGTTTGAATATGGACTTGGATGCTAAACTTTTTTTGTCTAACAAACTTGTTGATGAGCTAAAATGTAAAAATGAATCTCTTAAGATGCATGCCAAGTGTTTGATTGTTGAACCTATTGCTAAAAAGGTTGAAAATATGTGTTGCAATCATGTTATGGTACCCGATTTTGTGCCTAGTGTGTGCTTTACCTCAAAGGACAAATCGGTGTACATTCCTCCACATAAAAGAAATCAAAAAGTGGAGAGAAAGGCTATTAAGTCAAAGCCTCCGTTTAGGTCTCAACCTAAGGCTTTGGATGGATCTAAATTTATTCCAACTTGTCACCATTGTGGTGTGATTGGTCATATAAGACCTCAATGTCACACAAGTTCAAGAGAAAACAAAACCATGTTGTTAAATCCCTTTCCAAAAAGCCTAGTGGACCTAAACGCATTGTTTATCACCATTGTGGTGCCTTTGGTCATCTAAGACCTCATTGCTCTAAGTTTCAAGACTCCTAAAAGAATCAAAAGAAAAGAGAAACTTGAGCTTTTTGGAAGTTGTGATAAAAATGGTCAACCGGATTTGAGTGAAAATAGCATGTTGTTAAAAGAATGTTTAATGCTCTTAACTCCTTGTCTATGTGCATCTCTGGTTCTTGTTCTTCCAACCCTCGTCTCATTTCTCATGAGACACTCATTCCAAACAATCATTCCTTTTGGATGAGGAAGGGTTCTTATGGTTGAGCTTTTGCTCTTTTGGTCCTTGATTTAATTCTTTCGATCTTTATAGGACCCTTCATGCATTGAATGTCATATCTGTATGCATTTTATGCATCTTGGGAACACTTTTAATCTTCACTCCAATCCCACTTGATGCCTAAAATGTGTGGTCTCTCAATCAATTATGTGTATATGTTCTAGAGAGCATATGAAGAAGTGTCTTACACCAACATACAAACCATTTTATGTTCATAAAAATTCTGTATGTTTCTCTTCACATAACTGATTATCTAATTGGGCTAGCCTTTTGGGCCTTCCCAATTGGGTTTTAGCGTGTGGCTTGGAGTGGGACCAAAAGGGAACAAATAAGACTCTAGCTCCAATGGGCCTTGAGCTTTTCTGTCAACTCTTGACAAGTCCAAAGTTACCATTAATTATATTTAATACCACTATATAAATATAATTGCACTCTAGGCCTTATTAATAAATTATTTTCCAAGACTTTATTGTACATGCAACTCCTTCATAAAATATTCATAGTAATACAAAGTCATGATTGTAGACTGCCACTTTGTGAATTATTACATCTTAATCCTTGAGTACCCGATTTAATCCTTTTAAGTTATTCATCATATATTTATGAAATCTAATTTCATAAATATATAATTTAGTCTTACTAAAGTGGTTAGGCCTAACTCTCTGAATAACTGAAGCCATTAGTACTACATTCTAATATGTTATTGATGTAATCCTTTAGGGTTTCCTCCGTGGATGTAAGCCGTTAGGTTGAACCACATAACCCTCATATGTTATTGTGTTCTACGCTTTATATTTTGGCTTCCGCATCCATATTAGCATATTCAACATGGTATATCAATGCTTATATTTAACATGGTATTAGAGACACCTTCCTATGACCATGGTTTTCTGTCCTTACGATATATTAAGAGCAATCTTTGTCTTCTTCAGTATTTCTTCGCTGCGTTCATCTTCTTTGACTTCCCACTGCTATCATCAAAACTCTCCAGTATGCCACCGTTAGAAGTCGTATCAACACTCCAAGACCATTGCCTTCCTCAAACAACCGTCACATAGCCAAACTTCATTCAAGGGATCTTCTCAACCTTATCAAATCTCAAGGTTTCATCAAATTTCCTGTTAGTTATAACTTTTATCATAACATTAGTGTTGGCTTATTCCATGATAAAAAATGTTGTAATTGCATAAATTTATTTCCTTATATTTTGTGGGATTTATTTGTAATAGGTTTAGTATTAAGTGGTAGAGATTTGATCAAGACGGCTAAAATTCATATGAGGAGCACATGCAAGAAGTTAAAGAGACAAGTGCCAGCTGTGGAAATTGAAGAGTGACCCGCAAATTTCACTGGTTAGAGAATTTTTGAGTGTGACTTATTTGCCCATCACTCATACTATATATACCCTTATTAGCCACAGAAATTGTAAAGAGCCTATTGAGAGACAAAACCCTAAGAGAAGTTTCTACAACACACCCACCTTATTAGAGAGAAAGCTACTCATTCTTAGAGAAAAATCTTTGTAGTCTCTTCTCCTTCCCTCTCCTATAGTTGTACCTTGAGAGGATATTTGTACTCAAACACAACCCACACCAATTTAGAGTGTTGAGACTGTTTTTGGAGCTTTGGGAAGCATTGGAAGATGCCAAGGATGGCGGGAGCAATATGGAGCTTATTGCGGGATTCGGAAAGTTAGAGAAGACACAGTTCGGTGTAACCTTTTTAGAGTAAGTAGCTTGGAGGGCTTAGGTGCATCGGGTAGATTAGGCTTGGAGAGTCTATTGTTATTCATGTATCCCAACCGATTTTCTAGTGGATCATTTTACCACTTGGAAGGCTACAAAGAGGTTTTTCGCCGAGTTCTTTGGTTTCCTTTTCGATAATAAGTCTCGGTGTTATCTTTGTATTTGCTTCTCTCTTCTCTACTTTATTCCTTTTAATTGCTGCTGTATTTGTGATTAATTATGGTTTAGAGTGTTTTGCCATTTAGGTATTGCTTATATTTATCATTCTGCACATCAACTGTTTAAATATAAGCTTGTGTTAGTAATTTTGAATTTGGGGGTCTAAACATTTACAAGTGTTTTACACATTAAGTGAGCTTTCACTTCCATCTTGAGTTTGAGAGGGAATGTTAGAGATATATTAGTCCATTAGCATAAGCCCAAGCCTAATTCTACTTTATGTGCAAGCCAAGTCTCCTTCTTGTACTAGAAGTCTATTAGTCTAGGGTTTAGTTTACTATATATATATATATATATATATATATATATATAGCATAAGCCCAAGCCTAATTCTACTTTATGTGCAAGCCAAGTCTCCTTCTTGTACTAGAAGTCTATTAGTCTAGGGTTTAGTCTACTATATATATATATATATATATATATATACATATTATGGTTTATTGTAACACATGATTTGTACTAAAATCTAATATATTATTGATGTAGTCCTTGAGGGTTTCCTCCATAAATGTTGGCCGTTAGGCTAAACCACGTAACTTTCATGTGTTATTGTGTTCTACGCTTTATGCTTTCATTTCTGCATCCATACTAACATATTTAACATGATATATCAATGCTAATATTTAAAAGTTGGCATTGTAGTGTCCATTGCACTTAAATGGCTGGACATTTGACAACTTGACATCAATAATGCATTTCTTAATAGAAATTTGACAAAATCATCTTAAATGGTTGTACCATTTGATAGCTTGACATTAATAATGCATTTTTTAATGGAAATTTGAGAAAAAATCAATTTATATTACTCTCCCTCCTGGGTTTGTAGATTTTAGTTTTACTAGACCGAATCATGTTTTCAAATTTCAATGCTCACTTTATGGTCTCAAACAATCCCTAAGAGCTTGGTTTAATTGCCTATCTAGCTTCCTTCTTTGTCATGGCTTTCATGCCTTCAAATCTAATACCTCTTTGTTTCTCTACCATCGAGATGATGTTTGCATTGTTATACTAGTGCATGTTGATTATATTACTGTGAACAGTAGCAATTTTCAATGTGTATCATCCATTATCTCTACATTACAATCTGAGTTTGGTTGTGTTGATGACCATCCCGCAACTGATGTTTATGCTATTTTCCGAAGTCATAATTTCATCTCATGGTCCTCCAAGAAACGATGTACCATTGCTCAATCCTTGAACTGAATCTGAAAATAAAGCCCTAGTTGACACTGCTGCTGAGATTACTTGGCTTAGGTCATTGATCAATGAACTTGGTGTCTCTCTTCCTTCTTCTCATGTTGTTTAGTGCAACAATGTTGGGGCTACTTATCTAGTTGCAAATATTGTGTTCCATGCACGCGCTAAGCATGTGGAAATCAATTTTCACTTAGTTGGAAAAAAGGTCACAAGTCTGGCTTTAGATGTTCGCGCGATTTATTCCCACCAATGACTAAATGTTTTATCTTTTCCACAGTTTGCTTTCGTTTGTGACAAGTTGAATCTCTCCTACAAGATATTTCAACTTGAGGGGGCGTACCATATTTCCATATTTTGTATTTATCAATCCATATTGTTTGAATTACTGTAATCTCTATTTGTTACCATACTTATCATGTATATCCATTTATACAAGAGTGGTGTTTATTACACACCACTTAATGCACACAACATACACAAAAATAATGATTTCAATGCGAAAGTGATTTGTGTGTAGGTTTTATGCATTAAGGGAGTGCATGATACAAGACACTCAATAGAGTGTGAGAGGATTACAACAATCAAACCCATGCACGTCTGTTTCAATAAGGAATATCCATGACTAATGTTAGAAAATATATGGTCTAGAGTGCAGCAATGACGGCTTAATGGCACGGATTCAGGGCGGCTCTATATTAAAGCTAGGGTGGTCATAGGACCATCATAACCTAGAAAAATATAATTATTATTATAAATTTTAAAAGTTTTATGATTTCTTTTACCTTTAAAAAATATTGTGAACATCATAAATTATTTTAGACCCAATATAATTAAAACTTTGATAAAGTTTGTCAACAAACTTAATTGATTGTAGACTAAACCTACAAATCCACTTAATATTTTTTATTTATGTGAATTTTGACAAATCTACTATTGAATTACATTTTTTTCTTATATCCTTAATGCTTATAAAATTTCAATAAAATAAAAAATCAATAGCTTTGCTATTTGACAAATGTTTAAATTTTGAGTTTTGTAATATAAAATTATTCATAAAAAATAAGTTTATGGATCAAATAGTAAATAACACGTATTTTAAAAATATAAATAACATGCAATTCAATAGTTAGATTTTCAGAATATGTAGTTATGTTAATTTTTTTAGTGAAAATCGTAGTCTTAAGCTATAATTAAGTTTGTAGCCAAATAGTCCAAGAAAAAACATATTGAACTAAAATTTTGTAAGAAATGTAATTTGCAATATTGATAATAAAACTATTATGCAACGAGTTCAAAATAAAAAAAACATATAGCAGAAATTATAAAACTTTATGTATTTGCATGTGTGTGTATGTTTTTTTTTTTTTCAATATATGAAGTTTTTTAATTAGATTTTGTATAATTTAAATTTCACAACGATCACCTTGAAAAAAAAAAGGGGCTGCAACTGTAAGGACTATGATGTAAGATCCGATCCAAGGCTCATCCTCTTTGTTCCAAATATATTCATTAAATATATCCATAATGCCAAGGATATATAACAAGGTTGCATATTTGTTACTTGCATTGTGTAGCTACTATAGTAGTTTTTCTTGGTTGAATATAGTTCCATTCATAACATAACAGGGAAAAAAAAAAAAAAATTCACAAATTGCATTCCACCTATTCAATTATGAATTATCCCCGAAGACGATCATTCATAATCGTAGGAGTAAGGTTATTGACCCCAAAAAACGAGGAGAAATATATAAAATAGGGCAAAGGAACAACTGCAGCACCACCTGCAACAACAAACATAGGAAAGATACGAACCCTTATTGTAGCTACGCAAATGCATGCATGTCTCATGCATATGATGAATCATCACCTTTATTTATCTTGCCCTGTTCCTTCGTTATCCAATGGCTGCTCAGCTAACGCTTTCGCTTGTCTTCTTTCTGGAGCTGCCCAATTGAGGATTCCTGTTCTTTGTTAGGTTGTGTAGAAGAGCCTTCATTTTCCTCCGGGCGTTCATTATATCCAACTTGGAGCAGATCAATTGTAGATTGCTGGCCTTTTTTAGTTGGTGCAGAAGAGCCTACATTTGCCTTTGAGGTTTTATCAGCTTCACAGTGGAGATGCTCAATTAAGGATTTCTTTTCTTTGTTAGGTGGTGCAGAAGAGCCTACATATACTTTCAGGCGTTCAACATCTCCACCTTGGTGCTGCTCAATTATTGATGATTTCTGGTCTTTGTTAGGTGGTGCAGAAGAGCCTACATATTCATTAAGGCGTTCATCATCTCCAACTTGGAGCTGCTCAATTGAGGATTTCTGGTCTTTGTTAGTTGGTGCAGAAGAGCCTACATTTTCCTTCAGGGTTTTATCATCTCCACCTTGGAGCTGCTCAATTGAGGATTTCTGGTCTTTGTTAGGTGGTGCAGAAGAGCCTACATATTCATTCTTAGGCTGTGATACGACTTTATCACCATCAGCAGCATCCTTAGATGGAGTGCTTTCCTTCCCCTTTGATGGTTTAGAATCTTGGGCTGGTTGATCCATAGGGAGAATCTTCTTGAAGATAGAATAGAAATGATCACATTGATCCCCTTTTAAAGAATTTAACACCTTCACTGCTTACCTCTTTTATTTTTCTTTAAAGATCTATCACAAATTGTGCTACTTGTTATGCCTCCACTCAACTTCACGCAGAGTACAGTGTGTAGTCTGTACAATTGGTAAAAATATATTATTTTTTGGAACAGTGATATATTTTTTGGGGTTTAATAAGGTTAGCTTTTAATATTTGAATTTTGAAGAGATTCAGTTCAGAGAACAAAAATGTTTTAAACAACGCACTAAAAATAAAAATAACTAATGCTTAAAAAAAAAGACAAAATTCTTTCATGTAATAGGGAGATGTGGTCCATGTGGAGGTACCTGATTTTGTGGGAAAGAAGTGCATGAAGTTTGACTGAAGCACATCATACTTGAGCTACGGTTTGAACTTAGAACCATGAATTGAATAATGGGGTTGTTTATTGTTTTTTCTTTTTGTTCTAATTTAAGTTTTTAGTACGTGAGGTCTTGGGTACAAGAAACAGGTGATGATGCCATTTAAGATTTGGAGCCTAGCATTTGCCCAAGAATATTTAACTTGGAGAAGCAACTCATGACAACTACATGAATCATTTACTACTAGCACATCACAGTCAGCAGTTAGGTTGAATATTAATACAAAGTTGGGAGATTGATTTTTGGATAAATTATTGCTAAACTTTTCGTGATTCATTTTTTATTCTGTGTTATGAAGGAACCAATGTCCAACAAACTGATATTTTTGGTAAGGACAAGATTTAGGAACAGTATTTAAGTGTTATTCATTAAGTTCCTTTTTTAAAATTCTATCATGTAAATTTTTTTTCATGGGATAGAAGTGTATTTTTTAATTAAGTAGCCACGTGCCTGAATTTTAAAAAAAGAATCTAAAAAACAGCACGTTAAGTACTGTACCTAAATTTTGTCATTTTGGTAAAGATTAAGGCTTCAAATTTGAATTGGATATGAAGTGTGTGTGTGTATTTTTTAATTTATTCACAATTTGCAGACTACACCAACTCCCACATGTAGTAAAAAATTACAACGTTAACTATAGCATTTTCTGTGTTTTTAAGCAATACTAATGCGAAACTTAAATTCTATTTGCACTTTAATTAACTAACAGCATGGAGTAAAATGTTTATTTTTCACTCAAGTAAAATGTTCAAGAATATTTTGATCATTTAAAAATCAATCATGATGATTAAATTAATAATTGTATAATTACTTAATATGTTTATAGACATTTATTGTTTTAAAAAATTAAAAATTATATATATTTTAGATTATAATGCTGCTTAAAAGCGAAATATACAAATTTTAAATATATTTGAAAAGCATGAATGCCAACTATTGGAAATTCTAATGCTTGAAAGTTTAAAATATCAAAAATATAAATATAATTTGGAGATTTTGAAATTCTCAATAACTAAATAGGGTAGCGTTTGACACTACAATTTTTCGTACTTCTCTCCTTCAAATAACGTACATATTATAAATAAATAACAAACCATAAAGTTGTAATTTACAACTAATTTATGTTGGTTTTAATTCAGTGTCAAATTTGATTATAATTTCTTCAGTCATTTTTTTTTATATGTATGTGGGTTTTTAATTGTAAGGGATAAGTGTGAGAGAGCGTGAAGACTCAAGTCTAAAATGACAAACAAGTAGATTTCGCAAGTGTCTCACGAGAAGCTTACCCGCAAAAGAGTCACGTGTAGAGCACATGACTAGAAGATGAAGAGTCATACCAGCCTAGAGGTTTTCGCAAAGTATTCACGAAATATTCTATTTGGCAAAAAGTTATGTTTTGTTTTACTGAGTCTTTACCCCCACTATATATACTTTCATTACCCACAAATTATAAGGAGTGTTTTTTAGAGAGAAAACTCTAGAAAATATACTAGAGAGTTAGAGATTGTTATACCCACAATGATCTACACATTTCCTTGTAGTTTTCCTCAACTCCTACCTCTTCATCTCTACAGAAACTCCTCAAAGCACAATATTTCATGAATGAAATGCATGAGTATGAGTTTAAAAGTTTTTCGAAAACACTTAAATTCAACCCAAATCTTCAATCAATGAAAATGTTTTGTATCAACATCAAGAAACATATAATCTTGGATGGCCACAATAAAATCACACAGAATAACATATACAAATTTTAGCAAAGAGTAACATGTGTAGTGTGTGCAACAAGCAAAAGCTTGAGAAACATGTGAGGTGATATATGAATAGTAAGCAATCACAATTTCTACAAAATTCATCACATACAATTGAAAGAGACTTTCACCTAAAGAGTTACGTCATATTACTCCCACATCTCCTGGAAAACAAGCTTGCAATCATGTAAGTTTTTTGAATTACCTCATAATGTACACATCAATTTTATTTGATTAGAAACTTATTAAAATAGCTAGGATAATGTACACACCAATTTTATTTGTTTGTGATGTTATTATAGCTCAATAATGTACACACTAATTTTAGCATTTAATTCGAGGTTACACCTTATGTTCTTTTTATGCATGTGTTACACTTTCTCGAGCACAAAATCTTATGATATAGACTAAGGTGTTCATGATTGGCTAGTAAACAGTGGTGAAATGGTTATTTATGCCTTTCTCAATAAGTTTAAGTCCAACCATCAAAGGCATGTGACTTCAAGATTAAGATCAAGTGATCAAAAATTATAAGCATCTTTGCACACAATATGCACTACAAAGCTCAAACTAGTAAAGTGCAATAAATTAAGCTCATCCAAGCTAAACGAAGTACATAAACTTGTCATGAAAAGATTGTATGGCCAACCTCAACTATAAATCCAAGATATATAATACGAAACATAAAAATCTTTTTGGTTTAAAAAAATTTTATAACCTAAAACAAAAAGCACACCTTATGCTAAATGATTAAAAATGCAAATGCAATACGTGACAATGCTTAACTAAGCTATAGAGGGTACACAAACAAGAAATATCAATTTCTTAATTAACCCTTGAGTATATGTACAAACTAGTACATACTCACATAAAATCAGAAATAGCTTAACACCTATAGAACATGTACTTTTTATGTTTCTCCATAATATCAAGCATGTTCTAAATTAAGAGAGAGATATCATAATTCATGTAATCCTCAAGAAAAATTAAAACTAGACACAAAATAAAATATTTGTCTTTTTGAAAATTTTCAATGTTTTTGGATTTTTTTTTAATAAAAAACAACCTAAAAAAAAAACAATAAAAAACAAAAACAAAACATGTCCACAAATAATTGAAAGAATTAAATCAGGGACAAGTCAGCAACACTCACCTTAGAGAATCTTTTCTCACCCATAGCATGAGTCTTCGGCTTTGTAGGTAAAAATCCATGAGAAGCAGAGTGTATTTGAGGGATTACACCAATCTTTTGAGAAAGACTGAAATCCTATAAATTCCTTTCACAAGCCAACAAGCTTAACCTTTTCAAAAGAATATGAAACAATTTGTATGGACTTATGGTAGGAGAAATATCATCGCCTATCCTAGATTAAAATACAGAATTTTTAAATTTCAATTTATGACAATTAAGATGATTGTGACTGGAGACACCACAAAAGTGACAAACAGGAAAAAATTTAGGAACATCAGTATTCCTAACAGCAAATCTACTCTCAGATTTCGATTTTTGCCTCAACAAAGAGCAATTTGGTCTAATATGACCAACAACACGACAAAGATGATAAGTCGGCACAAAAACAAATTTATTGTACTCTCTAACAGTGGGTTTAGACATAGGTTTAGAAACTTCAGCGTCTACATCAGAACTTTTACCTTCGTCTAACCTAACAAAATAAGCATTTTCTTTGTGATTCCTCTTAAAAGGAGGGATATAAACTCTTTTCAGATTTAGGCTTAAGAGAAACAGAAACACTTATGTCATCAACAACAGACTTGGTACTAGTCAAATTTTCAATTTTAGCTTTAGATTCAACTAACTCTTGCTCCAAGCTTCTCATCTTCTCATCTTCTCATCTTGAGAGGAAATTTGTTTTCTCAAAAATTCATTCTTTTTATTAGATTCTTCTAATCTAACAACCAATTCCTCTTTTTCAAGATTAGCCAATTTTAACTCTTCCTTGAATTTCTTAGCAATTTTCATAAATTTCAATAATTCCTTACGGAGAGTTTTACAAGCATCAATAAGATCAACAGAAACAACAATGTCTTTTTTATTCAAAACATCACAATCAGGAACAGTAAGAAACCTAAAATTATCCATGATAACAGGGATCAAGGATCAACTCTTAGATCAAAAGATTTAACACAAGAGCTAACCCGCTCTAATACCACTTGTACGATTTTTAGACCCTTGTAAACTAGATTGTTTAACCTAATTAATTAACCAAGTGAATACTTAGGTTTATAATTCAGATCTAGGTTAAAACAATAACAATCATATCATGTAAAGCAGCGAAAAAATAAAGAACACAACGATATGATAAGCCAAGAAAACCAAACAGGTAAAAAACCAGGGGAGGATTTAACCTAGTTATCCTCAAGGTAAAACAGCAAATCTGCTATGAAAGAATTGAAGTTTGTACAATAGAACTTAGACCACTAACAATCTATTGCTATCTCGAGTAAAAAACTTACTACCTTGACCCCATGATAGCTCCGAGTCCACGGACTACTTCTTTACTTAGCCTTTGCAAAACACAAACACCCACATTTGTGACTTTAAGATCCCCCTCAAAGGTTTAGCAACACAAACTCTCATGTTTGTGACTCCAAGACAACCCTTGAAGGTTTAGATCATAAGCACCTTTGATGGCTTGAGAAGGCAGCAACTTCTACAACACCGAATCTTGAGATTTTTCATGGAATAACACTGGAAGAAGACTTGAGAGAGCTTTTTGGTTATGTAAGGTTGAATTTAATCATCCATTCTGTTGGCTTTATTCTGTGTCAAATTTACTTGTATTTCAGCATTTAGAAACCCTGTATTTAGGTGGAAATCATGTAAGGGTAGTGTATGAGATAGTGTGAAGAAATGCTCAAAACTGTGCAGTGAAGCAGGAACTCGCGACTAGATCTTATGGATGGCTCGCAACTGGCAAGCCGCCAGCAGAAGCATACGAGTGAAGCATGTAGAGAAGCTGAACCATCATGCCAGCTGTAGCACTATAAGACAAAAGTCCAGCTTGGCCATTCAGTTAGCTCGCGGCTTGAACTCGCGACTCAGTTAAGTCACGAAGCCAAGTTACCAGCCAGCTCTGTTTTGGAAAAACTGACTCTTCGCATTCCATTCTCACTCTAGTATAAATACCCCTATACCCACGAAATGTAGAGAGCTTCTAGAGAGAATTTTGAGAGAGAAACTCTAGAGAAAAACAATATTAACTCATCCGCAATCTTCATCTTTGATTCTCCAAATTCTTTTACTCTCACCCTCTCCATTGTTACATCCTTGAGAGGTACATTACTCAAATCCTTTTCTCACCTTACCCATATCTGTGAGAAGGCTATTGGTACTTGGGAAGCAATTAGGAAGGGACCAATTGATATTGGTTGATGCTATGGGCTATAGCGGAATCCAGTAAGCTAAAGAAGACAAAGGTTTGGCTCAACCTCGTTGGAGCAAGAAGCTTAGAGGGCTTAGATACACTAGGTAGATTAGGCTTGGAGGTGTTGGGGTTTATACCCTAAAATCCAATTTATTGGCATGTCATAAATAATTAAATTGTTTAATTATATGAGACTATCTATAAATGAACTAATGGGACATTATCTTAGTCCATGAAATGCATAGTATGTGATTTATGTGACTTAGTCACAGAAGATATAAATTGCAAGTTCTTTATAAACTTAGAATGTAGTTCGTAGTTGGTGATAAAATTGGGCGTTTCATCAGCGAAGACTATAACGTATCAACTAAGATGATTTGTCTTGATCATGAAAATGGAGATTTCTAGTTGGTATGTTGACATGTTTTAAGAGTTAAGACATATTGAACTGGACCGCTGTGAGATTTGTTATTCTCCTAACGATTGTCAATTGAATAATAAATCTCACGACTTCTATTTACATCAACTCTAAATCCTGAGAGAATAATGGACCTGATCATGAGATGTAAGTTGCTTTGATATATCAGGAGTGAGATCTATAAGTTACGGTCAAAACCTCAGTATGTTGGGCAGCCACATTTAGTGTTGATGGAACATATATTCTCAAGATAGAATTCATAATCTCTTAACGGAAATATAAAACATTCACTTAAGATAAGTTTAATGGGATTGGTTATTCAGAGTGTTGGGCCCAACCACTTTAGTAAGGAGTTACTAAAGTATATATTTATGGAATTGGATTTCATAAATATATGATGAATAACATTAAGGATTAAACCGGGTACTCAAGGATTAAGATGTAGTAATCTTTAAAGTGGCAGTCTATATTCATGACTTTGTATTACTACAAATATTTTAATGAAGGGGTTGCATATGTAATAAAGTCTTGGATATAATTTATTAATAAGGCCTAGAGTGCAATTATATTCATATAGTGGTATTGAATATAATTAATGGTAACTTTGGACTTGTCAAGAGTTGACAGAAAAGCCCAAGGCCCATTGGAGCTAGAGTCTTATTTGTTCTCTTTTGGTCCCACTCCAAGCCACACACTAGAGCCCAATTGGAATGGCCCAAAAAGCTAGCCCAATTAGATAATCAGTTGTATATAAGGAGAGAAACATACAGAATTTCATTAAGTCCTTTCGTGAGTCTTTTCATAAGTGTTTTTCATCAAGATTACACAAGGAATGAAATAGTTTGTATGTGAGTGTTGGACACTCTCTTGTTCTCTCCTTAGAAATTGATTGAGAGTTCACACAGCTTGGGCATTAAGTGGAATTGGAGTGAAGATTAAAAATCTTCCCAAGAACTTCTGATCTTTGGTTTTGAATTTCACCGCACCAAGGTACGCTTTCTTGTTCTTAAATTCTGAAACTTTCATAGTGCATGTTATCAATTGCGAATGAAGTAGATCCGTTAATTTTCTGCTGCGTATATTTTGTATGTGATACGAACATGTATTTTCCCAACAGGAGGGTCTTCTGTTGTTTATGTATTCCAACTTCATTCTTTAGTGGATTATTAACCGCTTAGAGGGCAGCGGAGAGGTTTTACGCCAAGGGTTTCGATTTCCTCTGCAATAACACATCATTATGTTGTCCTTATGCTTGCATCTCTCTTCCCTTAATCTTTGCCATTTAATTTCTGCTGTGGATGTGATTTTATTTGGCTTAGATTGCCTATCAATTCTATTATAAGCTTATGTTCATTTTCCACACATACATTATTTGATATTAAGCTTGAATTGGTAATTTGTAATTTGGGGGTCTAAATGTTTAAGGTGTTTTTCACACTATTTGAACATTCAATTGGTATCAGAGCGGGTACACTTGTTGTGATTTAAATACCTAAGTATGATCCTTGACCCTTTATGTTTATTTGCCATGGATTGTGATTTGTATGCTTTTTTGGTTGTTGATGATTGTAGCATGTCACATATTTGTAAAAATGCCTCTATGAGTAATAATCCTCATGATTGTGATGCTATGTTACATGAATCTTTGGATGCTGTTGATATTCCTAACATCAAACTCTTTAAGAAAAAGGCTAAGAAGTTTAATAAGGATTTGAGCAAGTTATTTTGTGGAAATGATGATTTGATTGCTAAGCTCAATGAATCCAACAAATTAGTTGAGAAATATAAGAAACTTGCTGAAAATTCTCTTAAAAAGCTAAAAGAGTTTGAATGTTTGAATATGGACTTGGATGCTAAACTTTTTTTGTCTAACAAACTTGTTGATGAGCTAAAATGTAAAAATGAATCTCTTAAGATGCATGCCAAGTGTTTGATTGTTGAACCTATTGCTAAAAAGGTTGAAAATATTTGTTGCAATCATGTTATGGTACCCGATTTTGTGCCTAGTGTGTGCTTTACCTCAAAGGACAAATCGGTGTACATTCCTCCACATAAAAGAAATCAAAAAGTGGAGAGAAAGGCTATTAAGTCAAAGCCTCTGTTTAGGTCTCAACCTAAGGCTTTGGATGGATCTAAATTTATTCCAACTTGTCACCATTGTGGTGTGATTGGTCATATAAGACCTCAATGTCACACAAGTTCAAGAGAAAACAAAACCATGTTGTTAAATCCCTTTCCAAAAAGCCTAGTGGACCTAAACGCATTGTTTATCACCATTGTGGTGCCTTTGGTCATCTAAGACCTCATTGCTCTAAGTTTCAAGACTCCTAAAAGAATCAAAAGAAAAGAGAAACTTGAGCTTTTTGGAAGTTGTGATAAAAATGGTCAACCGGATTTGAGTGAAAATAGCATGTTGTTAAAAGAATGTTTAATGCTCTTAACTCCTTGTCTATGTGCATCTCTGGTTCTTGTTCTTCCAACCCTCGTCTCATTTCTCATGAGACACTCATTCCAAACAATCATTCCTTTTGGATGAGGAAGGGTTCTTATGGTTGAGCTTTTGCTCTTTTGGTCCTTGATTTAATTCTTTCGATCTTTATAGGACCCTTCATGCATTGAATGTCATATCTGTATGCATTTTATGCATCTTGGGAACACTTTTAATCTTCACTCCAATCCCACTTGATGCCTAAAATGTGTGGTCTCTCAATCAATTATGTGTATATGTTCTAGAGAGCATATGAAGAAGTGTCTTACACCAACATACAAACCATTTTATGTTCATAAAAATTCTGTATGTTTCTCTTCACATAACTGATTATCTAATTGGGCTAGCCTTTTGGGCCTTCCCAATTGGGTTTTAGCGTGTGGCTTGGAGTGGGACCAAAAGGGAACAAATAAGACTCTAGCTCCAATGGGCCTTGAGCTTTTCTGTCAACTCTTGACAAGTCCAAAGTTACCATTAATTATATTTAATACCACTATATAAATATAATTGCACTCTAGGCCTTATTAATAAATTATTTTCCAAGACTTTATTGTACATGCAACTCCTTCATAAAATATTCGTAGTAACACAAAGTCATGATTGTAGACTGCCACTTTGTGAATTATTACATCTTAATCCTTGAGTACCCGATTTAATCCTTTTAAGTTATTCATCATATATTTATGAAATCTAATTTCATAAATATATAATTTAGTCTTACTAAAGTGGTTAGGCCTAAATCTCTGAATAACTGAAGCCATTAGTACTACATTCTAATATGTTATTGATGTAATCCTTTAGGGTTTCCTCCGTGGATGTAAGCCGTTAGGTTGAACCACATAACCCTCATATGTTATTGTGTTCTACGCTTTATATTTTGACTTCCGCATCCATATTAGCATATTCAACATGGTATATCAATGCTTATATTTAACATGGTATTAGAGACACCTTCCTATGACCATGGTTTTCTGTCCTTACAATATATTAAGAGCAATCTTTGTCTTCTTCAGTATTTCTTCGCTGCGTTCATCTTCTTTGACTTCCCACTGCTATCATCAAAACTCTCCAGTATGCCACCGTTAGAAGTCGTATCAACACTCCAAGACCATTGCCTTCCTCAAACAACCGTCACATAGCCAAACTTCATTCAAGGGATCTTCTCAACCTTATCAAATCTCAAGGTTTCATCAAATTTCCTGTTAGTTATAACTTTTATCATAACATTAGTGTTGGCTTATTCCATGATAAAAAATGTTGTAATTGCATAAATTTATTTCCTTATATTTTGTGGGATTTATTTGTAATAGGTTTAGTATTAAGTGGTAGAGATTTGATCAAGACGGCTAAAATTCATATGAGGAGCACATGCAAGAAGTTAAAGAGACAAGTGCCAGCTGTGGAAATTGAAGAGTGACCCGCAAATTTCACTGGTTAGAGAATTTTTGAGTGTGACTTATTTGCCCATCACTCATACTATATATACCCTTATTAGCCACAGAAATTGTAAAGAGCCTATTGAGAGACAAAACCCTAAGAGAAGTTTCTACAACACACCCACCTTATTAGAGAGAAAGCTACTCATTCTTAGAGAAAAATCTTTGTAGTCTCTTCTCCTTCCCTCTCCTATAGTTGTACCTTGAGAGGATATTTGTACTCAAACACAACCCACACCAATTTAGAGTGTTGAGACTGTTTTTGGAGCTTTGGGAAGCATTGGAAGATGCCAAGGATGGCGGGAGCAATATGGAGCTTATTGCGGGATTCGGAAAGTTAGAGAAGACACAGTTCGGTGTAACCTTTTTAGAGTAAGTAGCTTGGAGGGCTTAAGTGCATCGGGTAGATTAGGCTTGGAGAGTCTATTGTTATTCATGTATCCCAACCGATTTTCTAGTGGATCATTTTACCACTTGGAAGGCTACAAAGAGGTTTTTCGCCGAGTTCTTTGGTTTCCTTTTCGATAATAAGTCTCGGTGTTATCTTTGTATTTGCTTCTCTCTTCTCTACTTTATTCCTTTTAATTGCTGCTGTATTTGTGATTAATTATGGTTTAGAGTGTTTTGCCATTTAGGTATTGCTTATATTTATCATTCTGCACATCAACTGTTTAAATATAAGCTTGTGTTAGTAATTTTGAATTTGGGGGTCTAAACATTTACAAGTGTTTTACACATTAAGTGAGCTTTCACTTCCATCTTGAGTTTGAGAGGGAATGTTAGAGATATATTAGTCCATTAGCATAAGCCCAAGCCTAATTCTACTTTATGTGCAAGCCAAGTCTCCTTCTTGTACTAGAAGTCTATTAGTCTAGGGTTTAGTTTACTATATATATATATATATATATATATATATAGCATAAGCCCAAGCCTAATTCTACTTTATGTGCAAGCCAAGTCTCCTTCTTGTACTAGAAGTCTATTAGTCTAGGGTTTAGTCTACTATATATATATATATATATATATATATATACATATTATGGTTTATTGTAACACATGATTTGTACTAAAATCTAATATATTATTGATGTAGTCCTTGAGGGTTTCCTCCATAAATGTAGGCCGTTAGGCTAAACCACGTAACTTTCATGTGTTATTGTGTTCTACGCTTTATGCTTTCATTTCTGCATCCATACTAACATATTTAACATGATATATCAATGCTAATATTTAAAAGTTGGCATTGTAGTGTCCATTGCACTTAAATGGCTGGACATTTGACAACTTGACATCAATAATGCATTTCTTAATAGAAATTTGACAAAATCATCTTAAATGGTTGTACCATTTGATAGCTTGACATTAATAATGCATTTTTTAATGGAAATTTGAGAAAAAATCAATTTATATTACTCTCCCTCCTGGGTTTGTAGATTTTAGTTTTACTAGACCGAATCATGTTTTCAAATTTCAATGCTCACTTTATGGTCTCAAACAATCCCTAAGAGCTTGGTTTAATTGCCTATCTAGCTTCCTTCTTTGTCATGGCTTTCATGCCTTCAAATCTAATACCTCTTTGTTTCTCTACCATCGAGATGATGTTTGCATTGTTATACTAGTGCATGTTGATTATATTACTGTGAACAGTAGCAATTTTCAATGTGTATCATCCATTATCTCTACATTACAATCTGAGTTTGGTTGTGTTGATGACCATCCCGCAACTGATGTTTATGCTATTTTCCGAAGTCATAATTTCATCTCATGGTCCTCCAAGAAACGATGTACCATTGCTCAATCCTTGAACTGAATCTGAAAATAAAGCCCTAGTTGACACTGCTGCTGAGATTACTTGGCTTAGGTCATTGATCAATGAACTTGGTGTCTCTCTTCCTTCTTCTCATGTTGTTTAGTGCAACAATGTTGGGGCTACTTATCTAGTTGCAAATATTGTGTTCCATGCACGCGCTAAGCATGTGGAAATCAATTTTCACTTAGTTGGAAAAAAGGTCACAAGTCTGGCTTTAGATGTTCGCGCGATTTATTCCCACCAATGACTAAATGTTTTATCTTTTCCACAGTTTGCTTTCGTTTGTGACAAGTTGAATCTCTCCTACAAGATATTTCAACTTGAGGGGGCGTACCATATTTCCATATTTTGTATTTATCAATCCATATTGTTTGAATTACTGTAATCTCTATTTGTTACCATACTTATCATGTATATCCATTTATACAAGAGTGGTGTTTATTACACACCACTTAATGCACACAACATACACAAAAATAATGATTTCAATGCGAAAGTGATTTGTGTGTAGGTTTTATGCATTAAGGGAGTGCATGATACAAGACACTCAATAGAGTGTGAGAGGATTACAACAATCAAACCCATGCACGTCTGTTTCAATAAGGAATATCCATGACTAATGTTAGAAAATATATGGTCTAGAGTGCAGCAATGACGGCTTAATGGCACGGATTCAGGGCGGCTCTATATTAAAGCTAGGGTGGTCATAGGACCATCATAACCTAGAAAAATATAATTATTATTATAAATTTTAAAAGTTTTATGATTTCTTTTACCTTTAAAAAATATTGTGAACATCATAAATTATTTTAGACCCAATATAATTAAAACTTTGATAAAGTTTGTCAACAAACTTAATTGATTGTAGACTAAACCTACAAATCCACTTAATATTTTTTATTTATGTGAATTTTGACAAATCTACTATTGAATTACATTTTTTTCTTATATCCTTAATGCTTATAAAATTTCAATAAAATAAAAAATCAATAGCTTTGCTATTTGACAAATGTTTAAATTTTGAGTTTTGTAATATAAAATTATTCATAAAAAATAAGTTTATGGATCAAATAGTAAATAACACGTATTTTAAAAATATAAATAACATGCAATTCAATAGTTAGATTTTCAGAACATGTAGTTATGTTAATTTTTTTAGTGAAAATCGTAGTCTTAAGCTATAATTAAGTTTGTAGCCAAATAGTCCAAGAAAAAACATATTGAACTAAAATTTTGTAAGAAATGTAATTTGCAATATTGATAATAAAACTATTATGCAACGAGTTCAAAATAAAAAAAACATATAGCAGAAATTATAAAACTTTATGTATTTGCATGTGTGTGTATGTTTTTTTTTTTCAATATATGAAGTTTTTTAATTAGATTTTGTATAATTTAAATTTCACAACGATCACCTTGAAAAAAAAAAGGGGCTGCAACTGTAAGGACTATGA
Source organism: Lithocarpus polystachyus (assembly GCA_033629205.1). Taxonomy (NCBI): domain Eukaryota; kingdom Viridiplantae; phylum Streptophyta; class Magnoliopsida; order Fagales; family Fagaceae; genus Lithocarpus; species Lithocarpus polystachyus. Next base: position 450,881 of record CM066164.1, on the reverse strand, counting down.
TGTAAGATCCGATCCAAGGCTCATCCTCTTTGTTCCAAATATATTCATTAAATATATCCATAATGCCAAGGATATATAACAAGGTTGCATATTTGTTACTTGCATTGTGTAGCTACTATAGTAGTTTTTCTTGGTTGAATATAGTTCCATTCATAACATAACAGGGAAAAAAAAAAAAAAATTCACAAATTGCATTCCACCTATTCAATTATGAATTATCCCCGAAGACGATCATTCATAATCGTAGGAGTAAGGTTATTGACCCCAAAAAACGAGGAGAAATATATAAAATAGGGCAAAGGAACAACTGCAGCACCACCTGCAACAACAAACATAGGAAAGATACGAACCCTTATTGTAGCTACGCAAATGCATGCATGTCTCATGCATATGATGAATCATCACCTTTATTTATCTTGCCCTGTTCCTTCGTTATCCAATGGCTGCTCAGCTAACGCTTTCGCTTGTCTTCTTTCTGGAGCTGCCCAATTGAGGATTCCTGTTCTTTGTTAGGTTGTGTAGAAGAGCCTTCATTTTCCTCCGGGCGTTCATTATATCCAACTTGGAGCAGATCAATTGTAGATTGCTGGCCTTTTTTAGTTGGTGCAGAAGAGCCTACATTTGCCTTTGAGGTTTTATCAGCTTCACAGTGGAGATGCTCAATTAAGGATTTCTTTTCTTTGTTAGGTGGTGCAGAAGAGCCTACATATACTTTCAGGCGTTCAACATCTCCACCTTGGTGCTGCTCAATTATTGATGATTTCTGGTCTTTGTTAGGTGGTGCAGAAGAGCCTACATATTCATTAAGGCGTTCATCATCTCCAACTTGGAGCTGCTCAATTGAGGATTTCTGGTCTTTGTTAGTTGGTGCAGAAGAGCCTACATTTTCCTTCAGGGTTTTATCATCTCCACCTTGGAGCTGCTCAATTGAGGATTTCTGGTCTTTGTTAGGTGGTGCAGAAGAGCCTACATATTCATTCTTAGGCTGTGATACGACTTTATCACCATCAGCAGCATCCTTAGATGGAGTGCTTTCCTTCCCCTTTGATGGTTTAGAATCTTGGGCTGGTTGATCCATAGGGAGAATCTTCTTGAAGATAGAATAGAAATGATCACATTGATCCCCTTTTAAAGAATTTAACACCTTCACTGCTTACCTCTTTTATTTTTCTTTAAAGATCTATCACAAATTGTGCTACTTGTTATGCCTCCACTCAACTTCACGCAGAGTACAGTGTGTAGTCTGTACAATTGGTAAAAATATATTATTTTTTGGAACAGTGATATATTTTTTGGGGTTTAATAAGGTTAGCTTTTAATATTTGAATTTTGAAGAGCTTCAGTTCAGAGAACAAAAATGTTTTAAACAACGCACTAAAAATAAAAATAACTAATGCTTAAAAAAAAAGACAAAATTCTTTCATGTAATAGGGAGATGTGGTCCATGTGGAGGTACCTGATTTTGTGGGAAAGAAGTGCATGAAGTTTGACTGAAGCACATCATACTTGAGCTACGGTTTGAACTTAGAACCATGAATTGAATAATGGGGTTGTTTATTGTTTTTTCTTTTTGTTCTAATTTAAGTTTTTAGTACGTGAGGTCTTGGGTACAAGAAACAGGTGATGATGCCATTTAAGATTTGGAGCCTAGCATTTGCCCAAGAATATTTAACTTGGAGAAGCAACTCATGACAACTACATGAATCATTTACTACTAGCACATCACAGTCAGCAGTTAGGTTGAATATTAATACAAAGTTGGGAGATTGATTTTTGGATAAATTATTGCTAAACTTTTCGTGATTCATTTTTTATTCTGTGTTATGAAGGAACCAATGTCCAACAAACTGATATTTTTGGTAAGGACAAGATTTAGGAACAGTATTTAAGTGTTATTCATTAAGTTCCTTTTTTAAAATTCTATCATGTAAATTTTTTTTCATGGGATAGAAGTGTATTTTTTAATTAAGTAGCCACGTGCCTGAATTTTAAAAAAAGAATCTAAAAAACAGCACGTTAAGTACTGTACCTAAATTTTGTCATTTTGGTAAAGATTAAGGCTTCAAATTTGAATTGGATATGAAGTGTGTGTGTGTATTTTTTAATTTATTCACAATTTGCAGACTACACCAACTCCCACATGTAGTAAAAAATTACAACGTTAACTATAGCATTTTCTGTGTTTTTAAGCAATACTAATGCGAAACTTAAATTCTATTTGCACTTTAATTAACTAACAGCATGGAGTAAAATGTTTATTTTTCACTCAAGTAAAATGTTCAAGAATATTTTGATCATTTAAAAATCAATCATGATGATTAAATTAATAATTGTATAATTACTTAATATGTTTATAGACATTTATTGTTTTAAAAAATTAAAAATTATATATATTTTAGATTATAATGCTGCTTAAAAGCGAAATATACAAATTTTAAATATATTTGAAAAGCATGAATGCCAACTATTGGAAATTCTAATGCTTGAAAGTTTAAAATATCAAAAATATAAATATAATTTGGAGATTTTGAAATTCTCAATAACTAAATAGGGTAGCGTTTGACACTACAATTTTTCGTACTTCTCTCCTTCAAATAACGTACATATTATAAATAAATAACAAACCATAAAGTTGTAATTTACAACTAATTTATGTTGGTTTTAATTCAGTGTCAAATTTGATTATAATTTCTTCAGTCATTTTTTTTTATATGTATGTGGGTTTTTAATTGTAAGGGATAAGTGTGAGAGAGCGTGAAGACTCAAGTCTAAAATGACAAACAAGTAGATTTCGCAAGTGTCTCACGAGAAGCTTACCCGCAAAAGAGTCACGTGTAGAGCACATGACTAGAAGATGAAGAGTCATACCAGCCTAGAGGTTTTCGCAAAGTATTCACGAAATATTCTATTTGGCAAAAAGTTATGTTTTGTTTTACTGAGTCTTTACCCCCACTATATATACTTTCATTACCCACAAATTATAAGGAGTGTTTTTTAGAGAGAAAACTCTAGAAAATATACTAGAGAGTTAGAGATTGTTATACCCACAATGATCTACACATTTCCTTGTAGTTTTCCTCAACTCCTACCTCTTCATCTCTACAGAAACTCCTCAAAGCACAATATTTCATGAATGAAATGCATGAGTATGAGTTTAAAAGTTTTTCGAAAACACTTAAATTCAACCCAAATCTTCAATCAATGAAAATGTTTTGTATCAACATCAAGAAACATATAATCTTGGATGGCCACAATAAAATCACACAGAATAACATATACAAATTTTAGCAAAGAGTAACATGTGTAGTGTGTGCAACAAGCAAAAGCTTGAGAAACATGTGAGGTGATATATGAATAGTAAGCAATCACAATTTCTACAAAATTCATCACATACAATTGAAAGAGACTTTCACCTAAAGAGTTACGTCATATTACTCCCACATCTCCTGGAAAACAAGCTTGCAATCATGTAAGTTTTTTGAATTACCTCATAATGTACACATCAATTTTATTTGATTAGAAACTTATTAAAATAGCTAGGATAATGTACACACCAATTTTATTTGTTTGTGATGTTATTATAGCTCAATAATGTACACACTAATTTTAGCATTTAATTCGAGGTTACACCTTATGTTCTTTTTATGCATGTGTTACACTTTCTCGAGCACAAAATCTTATGATATAGACTAAGGTGTTCATGATTGGCTAGTAAACAGTGGTGAAATGGTTATTTATGCCTTTCTCAATAAGTTTAAGTCCAACCATCAAAGGCATGTGACTTCAAGATTAAGATCAAGTGATCAAAAATTATAAGCATCTTTGCACACAATATGCACTACAAAGCTCAAACTAGTAAAGTGCAATAAATTAAGCTCATCCAAGCTAAACGAAGTACATAAACTTGTCATGAAAAGATTGTATGGCCAACCTCAACTATAAATCCAAGATATATAATACGAAACATAAAAATCTTTTTGGTTTAAAAAAATTTTATAACCTAAAACAAAAAGCACACCTTATGCTAAATGATTAAAAATGCAAATGCAATACGTGACAATGCTTAACTAAGCTATAGAGGGTACACAAACAAGAAATATCAATTTCTTAATTAACCCTTGAGTATATGTACAAACTAGTACATACTCACATAAAATCAGAAATAGCTTAACACCTATAGAACATGTACTTTTTATGTTTCTCCATAATATCAAGCATGTTCTAAATTAAGAGAGAGATATCATAATTCATGTAATCCTCAAGAAAAATTAAAACTAGACACAAAATAAAATATTTGTCTTTTTGAAAATTTTCAATGTTTTTGGATTTTTTTTTAATAAAAAACAACCTAAAAAAAAAACAATAAAAAACAAAAACAAAACATGTCCACAAATAATTGAAAGAATTAAATCAGGGACAAGTCAGCAACACTCACCTTAGAGAATCTTTTCTCACCCATAGCATGAGTCTTCGGCTTTGTAGGTAAAAATCCATGAGAAGCAGAGTGTATTTGAGGGATTACACCAATCTTTTGAGAAAGACTGAAATCCTATAAATTCCTTTCACAAGCCAACAAGCTTAACCTTTTCAAAAGAATATGAAACAATTTGTATGGACTTATGGTAGGAGAAATATCATCGCCTATCCTAGATTAAAATACAGAATTTTTAAATTTCAATTTATGACAATTAAGATGATTGTGACTGGAGACACCACAAAAGTGACAAACAGGAAAAAATTTAGGAACATCAGTATTCCTAACAGCAAATCTACTCTCAGATTTCGATTTTTGCCTCAACAAAGAGCAATTTGGTCTAATATGACCAACAACACGACAAAGATGATAAGTCGGCACAAAAACAAATTTATTGTACTCTCTAACAGTGGGTTTAGACATAGGTTTAGAAACTTCAGCGTCTACATCAGAACTTTTACCTTCGTCTAACCTAACAAAATAAGCATTTTCTTTGTGATTCCTCTTAAAAGGAGGGATATAAACTCTTTTCAGATTTAGGCTTAAGAGAAACAGAAACACTTATGTCATCAACAACAGACTTGGTACTAGTCAAATTTTCAATTTTAGCTTTAGATTCAACTAACTCTTGCTCCAAGCTTCTCATCTTCTCATCTTCTCATCTTGAGAGGAAATTTGTTTTCTCAAAAATTCATTCTTTTTATTAGATTCTTCTAATCTAACAACCAATTCCTCTTTTTCAAGATTAGCCAATTTTAACTCTTCCTTGAATTTCTTAGCAATTTTCATAAATTTCAATAATTCCTTACGGAGAGTTTTACAAGCATCAATAAGATCAACAGAAACAACAATGTCTTTTTTATTCAAAACATCACAATCAGGAACAGTAAGAAACCTAAAATTATCCATGATAACAGGGATCAAGGATCAACTCTTAGATCAAAAGATTTAACACAAGAGCTAACCCGCTCTAATACCACTTGTACGATTTTTAGACCCTTGTAAACTAGATTGTTTAACCTAATTAATTAACCAAGTGAATACTTAGGTTTATAATTCAGATCTAGGTTAAAACAATAACAATCATATCATGTAAAGCAGCGAAAAAATAAAGAACACAACGATATGATAAGCCAAGAAAACCAAACAGGTAAAAAACCAGGGGAGGATTTAACCTAGTTATCCTCAAGGTAAAACAGCAAATCTGCTATGAAAGAATTGAAGTTTGTACAATAGAACTTAGACCACTAACAATCTATTGCTATCTCGAGTAAAAAACTTACTACCTTGACCCCATGATAGCTCCGAGTCCACGGACTACTTCTTTACTTAGCCTTTGCAAAACACAAACACCCACATTTGTGACTTTAAGATCCCCCTCAAAGGTTTAGCAACACAAACTCTCATGTTTGTGACTCCAAGACAACCCTTGAAGGTTTAGATCATAAGCACCTTTGATGGCTTGAGAAGGCAGCAACTTCTACAACACCGAATCTTGAGATTTTTCATGGAATAACACTGGAAGAAGACTTGAGAGAGCTTTTTGGTTATGTAAGGTTGAATTTAATCATCCATTCTGTTGGCTTTATTCTGTGTCAAATTTACTTGTATTTCAGCATTTAGAAACCCTGTATTTAGGTGGAAATCATGTAAGGGTAGTGTATGAGATAGTGTGAAGAAATGCTCAAAACTGTGCAGTGAAGCAGGAACTCGCGACTAGATCTTATGGATGGCTCGCAACTGGCAAGCCGCCAGCAGAAGCATACGAGTGAAGCATGTAGAGAAGCTGAACCATCATGCCAGCTGTAGCACTATAAGACAAAAGTCCAGCTTGGCCATTCAGTTAGCTCGCGGCTTGAACTCGCGACTCAGTTAAGTCACGAAGCCAAGTTACCAGCCAGCTCTGTTTTGGAAAAACTGACTCTTCGCATTCCATTCTCACTCTAGTATAAATACCCCTATACCCACGAAATGTAGAGAGCTTCTAGAGAGAATTTTGAGAGAGAAACTCTAGAGAAAAACAATATTAACTCATCCGCAATCTTCATCTTTGATTCTCCAAATTCTTTTACTCTCACCCTCTCCATTGTTACATCCTTGAGAGGTACATTACTCAAATCCTTTTCTCACCTTACCCATATCTGTGAGAAGGCTATTGGTACTTGGGAAGCAATTAGGAAGGGACCAATTGATATTGGTTGATGCTATGGGCTATAGCGGAATCCAGTAAGCTAAAGAAGACAAAGGTTTGGCTTAACCTCGTTGGAGCAAGAAGCTTAGAGGGCTTAGATACACTAGGTAGATTAGGCTTGGAGGTGTTGGGGTTTATACCCTAAAATCCAATTTATTGGCATGTCATAAATAATTAAATTGTTTAATTATATGAGACTATCTATAAATGAACTAATGGGACATTATCTTAGTCCATGAAATGCATAGTATGTGATTTATGTGACTTAGTCACAGAAGATATAAATTGCAAGTTCTTTATAAACTTAGAATGTAGTTCGTAGTTGGTGATAAAATTGGGCGTTTCATCTGCGAAGACTATAACGTATCAACTAAGATGATTTGTCTTGATCATGAAAATGGAGATTTCTAGTTGGTATGTTGACATGTTTTAAGAGTTAAGACATATTGAACTGGACCGCTGTGAGATTTGTTATTCTCCTAACGATTGTCAATTGAATAATAAATCTCACGACTTCTATTTACATCAACTCTAAATCCTGAGAGAATAATGGACCTGATCATGAGATGTAAGTTGCTTTGATATATCAGGAGTGAGATCTATAAGTTACGGTCAAAACCTCAGTATGTTGGGCAGCCACATTTAGTGTTGATGGAATATATATTCTCAAGATAGAATTCATAATCTCTTAACGGAAATATAAAACATTCACTTAAGATAAGTTTAATGGGATTGGTTATTCAAAGTGTTGGGCCCAACCACTTTAGTAAGGAGTTACTAAAGTATATTTTTATGGAATTGGATTTCATAAATATATGATGAATAACATTAAGGATTAAACCGGGTACTCAAGGATTAAGATGTAGTAATCTTTAAAGTGGCAGTCTATATTCATGACTTTGTATTACTACAAATATTTTAATGAAGGGGTTGCATATGTAATAAAGTCTTGGATATAATTTATTAATAAGGCCTAGAGTGCAATTATATTCATATAGTGGTATTGAATATAATTAATGGTAACTTTGGACTTGTCAAGAGTTGACAGAAAAGCCCAAGGCCCATTGGAGCTAGAGTCTTATTTGTTCTCTTTTGGTCCCACTCCAAGCCACACACTAGAGCCCAATTGGAATGGCCCAAAAAGCTAGCCCAATTAGATAATCAGTTGTATATAAGGAGAGAAACATACAGAATTTCATTAAGTCCTTTCGTGAGTCTTTTCATAAGTGTTTTTCATCAAGATTACACAAGGAATGAAATAGTTTGTATGTGAGTGTTGGACACTCTCTTGTTCTCTCCTTAGAAATTGATTGAGAGTTCACACAGCTTGGGCATTAATTGGAATTGGAGTGAAGATTAAAAATCTTCCCAAGAACTTCTGATCTTTGGTTTTGAATTTCACCGCACCAAGGTACGCTTTCTTGTTCTTAAATTCTGAAACTTTCATAGTGCATGTTATCAATTGCGAATGAAGTAGATCCGTTAATTTTCTGCTGCGTATGTTTTGTATGTGATACGAACATGTATTTTCCCAACAGGAGGGTCTTCTGTTGTTCATGTATTCCAACTTCATTCTTTAGTGGATTATTAACCGCTTAGAGGACAGCGGAGAGGTTTTACGCCAAGGGTTTCGATTTCCTCTGCAATAACACATCATTATGTTGTCCTTATGCTTGCATCTCTCTTCCCTTAATCTTTGCCATTTAATTTCTGCTGTGGATGTGATTTTATTTGGCTTAGATTGCCTATCAATTCTATTATAAGCGTATGTTCATTTTCCGCACATACATTATTTGATATTAAGCTTGAATTGGTAATTTGTAATTTGGGGGTCTAAATGTTCAAGGTGTTTTTCACACTATTTGAACATTCAATTGGTATCAGAGCGGGTACACTTGTTGTGATTTAAATACCTAAGTATGATCCTTGACCCTTTATGTTTATTTGCCATGGATTGTGATTTGTATGCTTTTTTGGTTGTTGATGATTGTAGCATGTCACATATTTGTAAAAATGCCTCTATGAGTAATAATCCTCATGATTGTGATGCTATGTTACATGAATCTTTGGATGTTGTTGATATTCCTAACATCAAACTCTTTAAGAAAAAGGCTAAGAAGTTTAATAAGGATTTGAGCAAGTTATTTTGTGGAAAGGATGATTTGATTGCTAAGCTCAATGAATCCAACAAATTAGTTGAGAAATATAAGAAACTTGCTGAAAATTCTCTTAAAAAGCTAAAAGAGTTTGAATGTTTGAATATGGACTTGGATGCTAAATTTTTTTGTCTAACAAACTTGTTGATGAGCTAAAATGTAAAAATGAATCTCTTAAGATGCATGCCAAGTGTTTGATTGTTGAACCTATTGCTAAAAAGGTTGAAAATATTTGTTGCAATCATGTTATGGTACCCGATTTTGTGCCTAGTGTGTGCTTTACCTCAAAGGACAAATCGGTGTACATTCCTCCACATAAAAAAAATCAAAAAGTGGAGAGAAAGGCTATTAAGTCAAAGCCTCCGTTTAGGTCTCAACCTAAGGCTTTGGATGGATCTAAATTTATTCCAACTTGTCACCATTGTGGTGTGATTGGTCATATAAGACCTCAATGTCACACAAGTTCAAGAGAAAACAAAACCATGTTGTTAAATCCCTTTCCAAAAAGCCTAGTGGACCTAAACGCATTGTTTATCACCATTGTGGTGCCTTTGGTCATCTAAGACCTCATTGCTCTAAGTTTCAAGACTCCTAAAAGAATCAAAAGAAAAGAGAAACTTGAGCTTTTTGGAAGTTGTGATAAAAATGGTCAACCGGATTTGAGTGAAAATAGCATGTTGTTAAAAGAATGTTTAATGCTCTTAACTCCTTGTCTATGTGCATCTCTGGTTCTTGTTCTTCCAACCCTCGTCTCATTTCTCATGAGACACTCATTCCAAACAATCATTCCTTTTGGATGAGGAAGGGTTCTTATGGTTGAGCTTTTGCTCTTTTGGTCCTTAATTTAATTCTTTCGATCTTTATAGGACCCTTCATGCATTGAATGTCATATCTGTATGCATTTTATGCATCTTGCATTTATTCATATGCGTTGTTTTTGTTTTGATATTACTTTTATGTTTTTGTTTTGATTTTACTTTTATGTTTTAGTTTTGTGTAAGTAAAAATTCAAAACCACATAAAAAGTGAAAAATTCAAAAAGTTTAATCGTATATGTTTGAGCACATATCTCATGTGAATTTTGCCTTGTACCTTCGTACAAATGGCTTTGTGCATTTACTAGCGTAGCTTGTTCTTTATGCACTCATATCATTGTGGGAAAAATCTTGACATCTTTGTGTGATTGTTGTAAATCGATCTTCGAGCTTGTCATGAATGATTAGTCAATAGTCATGTTGGTTTAGATACATGCATAGACTTATGTCTATATATCTTTCCACACTTTTATATTTTTTTGCTTAAAGAGCTCAACCAATGTAAATCTCAAAATGAAAAGAGATAATGAGCTGCAAAAGCCGTCACACATACTAGTATTTGACTAGGAAAAATGGAAAGCGACTTTTATGAAAAGGAACGCCACTCATTCGCAATTGATAACATGTGCTATTCATCATGTGTATCGCATACAAAACATATGCAGCGGAAATTTAACGGATCTACTTCATTCGCTATTAATAACATGTGCTATGTAAATTTCAAAATATAAGAACAAGAGAGTATACCTTGGTATGGTGAATTTCAAAACCGAAGATGAAAAGCACTTGGGAACACTTTTAATCTTCACTCCAATCCCACTTGATGCCTAAAATGTGTGGTCTCTCAATCAATTATGTGTATATGTTCTAGAGAGCATATGAAGAAGTGTCTTACACCAACATACAAACCATTTTATGTTCATAAAAATTCTGTATGTTTCTCTTCACATAACTGATTATCTAATTGGGCTAGCCTTTTGGGCCTTCCCAATTGGGTTTTAGCGTGTGGCTTGGAGTGGGACCAAAAGGGAACAAATAAGACTCTAGCTCCAATGGGCCTTGAGCTTTTCTGTCAACTCTTGACAAGTCCAAAGTTACCATTAATTATATTTAATACCACTATATAAATATAATTGCACTCTAGGCCTTATTAATAAATTATTTTCCAAGACTTTATTGTACATGCAACTCCTTCATAAAATATTCGTAGTAATACAAAGTCATGATTGTAGACTGCCACTTTGTGAATTATTACATCTTAATCCTTGAGTACCCGATTTAATCCTTTTAAGTTATTCATCATATATTTATGAAATCTAATTTCATAAATATATAATTTAGTCTTACTAAAGTGGTTAGGCCTAACTCTCTGAATAACTGAAGCCATTAGTACTACATTCTAATATGTTATTGATGTAATCCTTTAGGGTTTCCTCCGTGGATGTAAGCCGTTAGGTTGAACCACATAACCCTCATATGTTATTGTGTTCTACGCTTTATATTTTGGCTTCCGCATCCATATTAGCATATTCAACATGGTATATCAATGCTTATATTTAACATGGTATTAGAGACACCTTCCTATGACCATGGTTTTCTGTCCTTATGACATATTAAGAGCAATCTTTGTCTTCTTCAGTATTTCTTCGCTGCGTTCATCTTCTTTGACTTCCCACTGCTATCATCAAAACTCTCCAGTATGCCACCGTTAGAAGTCGTATCAACACTCCAAGACCATTGCCTTCCTCAAACAACCGTCACATAGCCAAACTTCATTCAAGGGATCTTCTCAACCTTATCAAATCTCAAGGTTTCATCAAATTTCTTGTTAGTTATAACTTTTATCATAACATTAGTGTTGGCTTATTCCATGATAAAAAATGTTGTAATTGCATAAATTTATTTCCTTATATTTTGTGGGATTTATTTGTAATAGGTTTAGTATTAAGTGGTAGAGATTTGATCAAGACGGCTAAAATTCATATGAGGAGCACCTGCAAGAAGTTAAAGAGACAAGTGCCAGCTGTGGAAATTGAAGAGTGACCCGCAAATTTCACTGGTTAGAGAATTTTTGAGTTGACTTATTTGCCCATCACTCATACTATATGTACCCTTATTAGCCACAGAAATTGTAAAGAGCCTATTGAGAGACAAAACCCTAAGAGAAGTTTCTACAACACACCCACCTTATTAGAGAGAAAGCTACTCATTCTTAGAGAAAAATCTTTGTAGTCTCTTCTCCTTCCCTCTCCTATAGTTGTACCTTGAGAGGATATTTGTACTCAAACACAACCCACACCAATTTAGAGTGTTGAGACTATTTTTGGAGCTTTGGGAAGCATTGGAAGATGCCAAGGATGGCGGGAGCAATATGGAGCTTATTGCGGGATTCGGAAAGTTAGAGAAGACACAGTTCGGTGTAACCTTTTTAGAGTAAGAAGCTTGGAGGGCTTGAGTGCATCGGGTAGATTAGGCTTGGAGAGTCTATTGTTATTCATGTATCCCAACCGATTTTCTAGTGGATCATTTTACCACTTGGAAGGCTATAAAGAGGTTTTTCGCCGAGTTCTTTGGTTTCCTTTTCGATAATAAGTCTCGGTGTTATCTTTGTATTTGCTTCTCTCTTCTCTACTTTATTCCTTTTAATTGCTGCTGTATTTGTGATTAATTATGGTTTAGAGTGTTTTGCCATTTAGGTATTGCTTATATTTATCATTCTGCACATCAACTGTTTAAATATAAGCTTGTGTTAGTAATTTTGAATTTGGGGGTCTAAACATTTACAAGTGTTTTACACATTAAGTGAGCTTTCACTTCCATCTTGAGTTTGAGAGGGAATGTTAGAGATATATTAGTCCATTAGCATAAGCCCAAGCCTAATTCTACTTTATGTGCAAGCCAAGTCTCCTTCTTGTACTAGAAGTCTATTAGTCTAGGGTTTAGTTTACTATATATATATATATATATATATATATATAGCATAAGCCCAAGCCTAATTCTACTTTATGTGCAAGCCAAGTCTCCTTCTTGTACTAGAAGTCTATTAGTCTAGGGTTTAGTCTACTATATATATATATATATATATATATACATATTATGGTTTATTGTAACACATGATTTGTACTAAAATCTAATATATTATTGATGTAGTCCTTGAGGGTTTCCTCCATAAATGTAGGCCGTTAGGCTAAACCACGTAACTTTCATGTGTTATTGTGTTCTACGCTTTATGCTTTCATTTCTGCATCCATACTAACATATTTAACATGATATATCAATGCTAATATTTAAAAGTTGGCATTGTAGTGTCCATTGCACTTAAATGGCTGGATATTTGACAACTTGACATCAATAATGCATTTCTTAATAGAAATTTGACAAAATCATCTTAAATGGTTGTACCATTTGATAGCTTGACATTAATAATGCATTTTTTAATGGAAATTTGAGAAAAAATCAATTTATATTACTCTCCCTCCTGGGTTTGTAGATTTTAGTTTTACTAGACCGAATCATGTTTTCAAATTTCAATGCTCACTTTATGGTCTCAAACAATCCCTAAGAGCTTGGTTTAATTGCCTATCTAGCTTCCTTCTTTGTCATGGCTTTCATGCCTTCAAATCTAATACCTCTTTGTTTCTCTACCATCGAGATGATGTTTGCATTGTTATACTAGTGCATGTTGATTATATTACTGTGAACAGTAGCAATTTTCAATGTGTATCATCCATTATCTCTACATTACAATCTGAGTTTGGTTGTGTTGATGACCATCCCGCAACTGATGTTTATGCTATTTTCCGAAGTCATAATTTCATCTCATGGTCCTCCAAGGAACGATGTACCATTGCTCAATCCTTGAACTGAATCTGAAAATAAAGCCCTAGTTGACACTGCTGCTGAGATTACTTGGCTTAGGTCATTGATCAATGAACTTGGTGTCTCTCTTCCTTCTTCTCATGTTGTTTAGTGCAACAATGTTGGGGCTACTTATCTAGTTGCAAATATTGTGTTCCATGCACGCGCTAAGCATGTGGAAATCAATTTTCACTTAGTTGGAAAAAAGGTCACAAGTCTGGCTTTAGATGTTCGCGCGATTTATTCCCACCAATGACTAAATGTTTTATCTTTTCCACAGTTTGCTTTCGTTTGTGACAAGTTGAATCTCTCCTACAAGATATTTCAACTTGAGGGGGCGTACCATATTTCCATATTTTGTATTTATCAATCCATATTGTTTGAATTACTGTAATCTCTATTTGTTACCATACTTATCATGTATATCCATTTATACAAGAGTGGTGTTTATTACACACCACTTAATGCACACAACATACACAAAAATAATGATTTCAATGCGAAAGTGATTTGTGTGTAGGTTTTATGCATTAAGGGAGTGCATGATACAAGACACTCAATAGAGTGTGAGAGGATTACAACAATCAAACCCATGCACGTCTGTTTCAATAAGGAATATCCATGACTAATGTTAGAAAATATATGGTCTAGAGTGCAGCAATGACGGCTTAATGGCACGGATTCAGGGCGGCTCTATATTAAAGCTAGGGTGGTCATAGGACCATCATAACCTAGAAAAATATAATTATTATTATAAATTTTAAAAGTTTTATGATTTCTTTTACCTTTAAAAAATATTGTGAACATCATAAATTATTTTAGACCCAATATAATTAAAACTTTGATAAAGTTTGTCAACAAACTTAATTGATTGTAGACTAAACCTACAAATCCACTTAATATTTTTTATTTATGTGAATTTTGACAAATCTACTATTGAATTACATTTTTTTCTTATATCCTTAATGCTTATAAAATTTCAATAAAATAAAAAATCAATAGCTTTGCTATTTGACAAATGTTTAAATTTTGAGTTTTGTAATATAAAATTATTCATAAAAAATAAGTTTATGGATCAAATAGTAAATAACACGTATTTTAAAAATATAAATAACATGCAATTCAATAGTTAGATTTTCAAAATATGTAGTTATGTTAATTTTTTTAGTGAAAATCGTAGTCTTAAGCTATAATTAAGTTTGTAGCCAAATAGTCCAAGAAAAAACATATTGAACTAAAATTTTGTAAGAAATGTAATTTGCAATATTGATAATAAAACTATTATGCAACGAGTTCAAAATAAAAAAAACATATAGCAGAAATTATAAAACTTTATGTATTTGCATGTGTGTGTATGTTTTTTTTTTTTCAATATATGAAGTTTTTTAATTAGATTTTGTATAATTTAAATTTCACAACGATCACCTTGAAAAAAAAAAGGGGCTGCAACTGTAAGGACTATGATGTAAGATCCGATCCAAGGCTCATCCTCTTTGTTCCAAATATATTCATTAAATATATCCATAATGCCAAGGATATATAACAAGGTTGCATATTTGTTACTTGCATTGTGTAGCTACTATAGTAGTTTTTCTTGGTTGAATATAGTTCCATTCATAACATAACAGGGAAAAAAAAAAAAATTCACAAATTGCATTCCACCTATTCAATTATGAATTATCCCCGAAGACGATCATTCATAATCGTAGGAGTAAGGTTATTGACCCCAAAAAACGAGGAGAAATATATAAAATAGGGCAAAGGAACAACTGCAGCACCACCTGCAACAACAAACATAGGAAAGATACGAACCCTTATTGTAGCTACGCAAATGCATGCATGTCTCATGCATATGATGAATCATCACCTTTATTTATCTTGCCCTGTTCCTTCGTTATCCAATGGCTGCTCAGCTAACGCTTTCGCTTGTCTTCTTTCTGGAGCTGCCCAATTGAGGATTCCTGTTCTTTGTTAGGTTGTGTAGAAGAGCCTTCATTTTCCTCCGGGCGTTCATTATATCCAACTTGGAGCAGATCAATTGTAGATTGCTGGCCTTTTTTAGTTGGTGCAGAAGAGCCTACATTTGCCTTTGAGGTTTTATCAGCTTCACATTGGAGATGCTCAATTAAGGATTTCTTTTCTTTGTTAGGTGGTGCAGAAGAGCCTACATATACTTTCAGGCGTTCAACATCTCCACCTTGGTGCTGCTCAATTATTGATGATTTCTGGTCTTTGTTAGGTGGTGCAGAAGAGCCTACATATTCATTAAGGCGTTCATCATCTCCAACTTGGAGCTGCTCAATTGAGGATTTCTGGTCTTTGTTAGTTGGTGCAGAAGAGCCTACATTTTCCTTCAGGGTTTTATCATCTCCACCTTGGAGCTGCTCAATTGAGGATTTCTGGTCTTTGTTAGGTGGAGCAGAAGAGCCTACATATACTTTCAGGCGTTCATCATCTCCACCTTGGAGCTGCTCAATTGAGGATTTCTGGTCTTTGTTAGGTGGTGCAGAAGAGCCTACATATTCATTCTTAGGCTGTGATACGACTTTATCACCATCAGCAGCATCCTTAGATGGAGTGCTTTCCTTCCCCTTTGATGGTTTAGAATCTTGGGCTGGTTGATCCATAGGGAGAATCTTCTTGAAGATAGAATAGAAATGATCACATTGATCCCCTTTTAAAGAATTTAACACCTTCACTGCTTACCTCTTTTATTTTTCTTTAAAGATCTATCACAAATTGTGCTACTTGTTATGCCTCCACTCAACTTCACGCAGAGTACAGTGTGTAGTCTGTACAATTGGTAAAAATATATTATTTTTTGGAACAGTGATATATTTTTTGGGGTTTAATAAGGTTAGCTTTTAATATTTGAATTTTGAAGAGATTCAGTTCAGAGAACAAAAATGTTTTAAACAACGCACTAAAAATAAAAATAACTAATGCTTAAAAAAAAAGACAAAATTCTTTCATGTAATAGGGAGATGTGGTCCATGTGGAGGTGGAGGCTGTGAATTGAATTCAAAGGAATCTGATTTTGTGGGAAAGAAGTGCATGAAGTTTGACTGAAGTACATCATACTTGAGCTACGGTTTGAACTTAGAACCATGAATTGAATAATGGGGTTGTTTATTGTTTTTTCTTTTTGTTCTAATTTAAGTTTTTAGTACGTGAGGTCTTGGGTACAAGAAACAGGTGATGATGCCATTTAAGATTTGGAGCCTAGCATTTGCCCAAGAATATTTAACTTGGAGAAGCAACTCATGACAACTACATGAATCATTTACTACTAGCACATCACAGTCAGCAGTTAGGTTGAATATTAATACAAAGTTGGGAGATTGATTTTTGGATAAATTATTGCTAAACTTTTCGTGATTCATTTTTTATTCTGTGTTATGAAGGAACCAATGTCCAACAAACTGATATTTTTGGTAAGGACAAGATTTAGGAACAGTATTTAAGTGTTATTCATTAAGTTCCTTTTTTAAAATTCTATCATGTAAATTTTTTTTCATGGGATAGAAGTGTATTTTTTAATTAAGCAGCCACGTGCCTGAATTTTAAAAAAATAATCTAAAAAACAGCACGTTAAGTACTGTACCTAAATTTTGTCATTTTGGTAAAGATTAAGGCTTCAAATTTGAATTGGATATGAAGTGTGTGTGTGTGTATTTTTTAATTTATTCACAATTTGCAGACTACACCAACTCCCACATGTAGTAAAAAATTACAACGTTAACTATAGCATTTTCTGTGTTTTTAAGCAATACTAATGCGAAACTTAAATTCTATTTGCACTTTAATTAACTAACAGCATGGAGTAAAATGTTTATTTTTCACTCAAGTAAAATGTTCAAGAATATTTTGATCATTTAAAAATCAATCATGATGATTAAATTAATAATTGTATAATTACTTAATATGTTTATAGACATTTATTGTTTTAAAAAATTAAAAATTATATATATTTTAGATTATAATGCTGCTTAAAAGCGAAATATACAAATTTTAAATATATTTGAAAAGCATGAATGCCAACTATTGGAAATTCTAATGCTTGAAAGTTTAAAATATCAAAAATATAAATATAATTTGGAGATTTTGAAATTCTCAATAACTAAATAGGGTAGCGTTTGACACTACAATTTTTCGTACTTCTCTCCTTCAAATAACGTACATATTATAAATAAATAACAAACCATAAAGTTGTAATTTACAACTAATTTATGTTGGCTTTAATTCAGTGTCAAATTTGATTATAATTTCTTCAGTCATTTTTTTTTATATGTATGTGGGTTTTTAATTGTAAGGGATAAGTGTGAGAGAGCGTGAAGACTCAAGTCTAAAATGACAAACAAGTAGATTTCGCAAGTGTCTCACGAGAAGCTTACCCGCAAAAGAGTCACGTGTAGAGCACATGACTAGAAGATGAAGAGTCATACCAGCCTAGAGGTTTTCGCAAAGTATTCACGAAATATTCTATTTGGCAAAAAGTTATGTTTTGTTTTACTGAGTCTTTACTCCCACTATATATACTTTCATTACCCACAAATTATAAGGAGTGTTTTTTAGAGAGAAAACTCTAGAAAATATACTAGAGAGTTAGAGATTGTTATACCCACAATGATCTACACATTTCCTTGTAGTTTTCCTCAACTCCTACCTCTTCATCTCTACATTCTTAAGAGGTTGATAGCCCAGACACTTGTCACACTCATTCTGAGTGTAAAGTGAGATTTTGGTGCTGTTGGGAAGCATTGGAAGGAGCCATTCATTGGCGGATGCAATCGGGTTGGATTGCAGGATCCGAAAAGCTAAAGAAGACAAGGTTTCGAGAAGTCAATTGGCTCAAGTACATAGGGTAAACTAGACTTGGAGGGTTTTTTGCTATTCATGTACTCCAACTTTATTTTCTAGTGGATCGATTTCGACTTAGACGGTCGCGGAGAGATTTTTCGCAGAGTTATTTGGTTTCCTTTTTGATAACACGTCTTGGTGTTATCTTGTGTC
Organism: Lithocarpus polystachyus; assembly: GCA_033629205.1. Lineage (NCBI taxonomy): Eukaryota > Viridiplantae > Streptophyta > Magnoliopsida > Fagales > Fagaceae > Lithocarpus > Lithocarpus polystachyus. The sequence goes on along the minus strand of CM066164.1, from coordinate 432,374 downwards.
TGCATCTCTCTTTCCAACTCTTTAAACTTTTCTTTTGTTGTTGATAATGGATGAATATGGCTTAAGGTAGAGTTATCGGTTGTTTGCGCTCATTTACTTTTGTTCCGCACTTAGTCTAAGTTAGATTAAAAACAATCTAGTCGTAATTTTTTATTGGGGTCTGAACAAACTCTTGTGTATTTACACAAATCCAAGTTTTCACAAACAAATAAAAAGCGCCAGCGAGAACAAAGAAAAAAGAAACTAGAAAGGAATAAACATTTTTAAAATGAAATTGGTTTAAAAATTACATTTGATACCAAAGAATTAAATATACATTTACAATACTGATTTAAAAGGTTCATGTCTTAAAAAATAAAAAGCTGATAATAATTACATTTGTTAACAGAGACGGTTGTCTAAATCGAACAAATGAAATAGATGTTTTATTTACGCGATGGTTCTTCAGCTCTTCAGAAATCAAAATAGACCTTATCGTCACAAGAAAATAAGTCATTCATTATCGAAAAAAGAAAAGAACTCATTGAAATATATAACTCAAATTTTACAGCATTTACTGCATAAATGAGCTGAAAGGTGTTCTCTTGTATATTTGAACATAACAATTTAGTAGGATTCAGCCTATATATATATATATAAATATATGTCCAGCAAATCTTCCTTATTTTGTGGTTATATGTAAAACAAATATTTGTCATTAGTCATGATTGTAGTGTGTTTTATGGGATTTATTCCACTGTTGGGTATATACACGTACGTGAAGTCTCACATTAAATAATAATAATAACAAGAATTTGTGGTTAATATAAAATTGTTCAACTCATATCCATTAGACTTAAGTTTTTTGGATTAAGTAGCTAATGAGATATGTTTCAGGAAAAAAAAAAAAAGCTAATGAGATATGATAGTTTCTATATATGAATAGAGTGACTATTTTTTCTATATATGCGGGAGTTTGGAGACTGGGTTTGTTTAGTGTGTTAGCGTACATGTGTGTTGGTCAATTGGTGTGAAAGCAACTCTGGGCGAATTCGGGATTTCAGTCTATTTGTGAGTTGTTGTTTCTCAAAAAATAAAATAAAATTTGTGAGTTGTTTTTAGTGTGGTTATAATTTTTATCATCTAGACATCAACTGTCTATTTTTATTCAGTGTGTAAAACTTCGGGATTTTATTTTTTGATACAAGATAAAAATTCTATTATAATCTAATGTAAGTGTATATGTGTATGAAATTCCTTCCTCAAAATTTAAACTCCAATTTTTACCCCCCACACCCCACAAAAATTAAAATTTTAAGATTTTAGTCAATATAGCAGTTGGAAAATTATAAATGATGCCAACTACTTTTCATAATATTGGTGTATGATTATTTCAGCTATAATGATACAGCTACAAGACGTACTACGAATATCAGTCATATGACCATTAGGGTTATACATATGATCTGGAGAATCTGGACTGAAAATAAAAGAAATAGGGGGCCACATGCATTGCAGAATAAGAGAATCCAACATTTCCTGTTTCTGATTGGAACCATGCATCAAGTATTCAAGATCGTTGGCCTTAATTTTTATGTGGCATAATGTGATTTAAGCCGTACGTTAAACATCAAATTTTGCATTCATTAGGGATTAGAAGTGCTCAAAGAATGAAATAGGATTATCTTTCTACATGGGTTTAACAGGTTTTCAGTGATTAAAACATACATAACATGATCAGTTTTCTATCGATAGGGAAATACCACACAATAAAAAAAATAAAAAATAAAAACTCAGTATTTTTTGAATGAAAAAAAAGTCAGAATATGATTCAATACACATATATATAACAAGTAACAACACCATTTTATTTTTTTATTTTTCCAGAATAAAAACAAATTAAAGTAACAACACCATTTTTAGGTAACACTACTAGTTATGGCCGTACGGTTAAGAAAACAAACAGCATGGCCCTAAGAGGATGCACATGTACACTAATTATTATATTTATTATGTCTAAACATTCTCACCTAAAATATTGTGTCGCAAGTATTAACTACATATCATCTACATTTTAAGATAAATAATTTTGATATTCTTTGTGAACTACCTTTATCGTGACATCTATTATGCCTTTTTATTTGTAGTTTAATTTCTAGGCATCTCTTGTATGTCTATGACATCTGAGGTTCATATATCCCTTCTTTGTCGTAATTAAAACAAACAAACAAGTAAACATTTCAATTAACATTGTAAACCTATTTATGATGATGTCTAGCCGTACAGTTAAAAAAACAAACAGCATGGCCCTAAGAGGATGCACACATACACTAATTATTATATATATTATGTCTAAACATTCTCACCTAAAATATTGTGTCGCAAGTATTAACTACATATCATCTACATTTTAAGATAAATAATTTTGATATTCTTTGTGAACCAGTACTTTTATCGTGACATCTATTATGCCTTTTTATTTGTAGTTTAATATCTTGGCATCTCTTATATGTCTATGACATCTGAGGTTCATATATCCCTTCTTTGTCGTAATTAAAACAAACAAACAAACAAGCATTTCAATTAACATTGTAAACCTATTTATGATGATGTCATTAATAGAAATAGTTCATACACGTGCATATTATATATGAACAATATTTCACTCTTTGCCACAAAGCATTTTCTACAATTAAAAAACATTTTTGAAATTGTATGGTTTAATTTAAATTTTCTAAAATTCTGGGTTTATATTGAATTTATAGTTCCATACCTAAGTTATACGTAAGTTATAGGGTTTTTTTGTTGTTGATAATTTGAAAATTAGGGAAGGGAGAAGTGGATTATAATGTTTCCATTGAAAATACCAAAAACATACCTTGATCCATAAGAATCTTGACCTCTAAGTTAAATTATTAAAAATGTATTAAAACTCTATTTTTTTTTTCTACATATTACTTACTAGCATTCCATTACAACATACCTTACGCATTAATTGCATGGGTTAAAGCTTGATTTTCATAATTTTTAAACTTCTTACCATTTAGTAGATCCTACAAACTTTATTGGAGTTGTAAGTGAGTCAAGCATTAAGATATTCAAGCTTGTTTAGTTTACTCTGCAATCAAGATTGAGTTAAACTCAAGCTTAAAAATTGAGCTCAGTTATAATGTTCGAGCTTAGTTGCTTAATTTGCCAAATGCACACCAACTTTGTTATCAATTTATATACTGGAGCCTCACTATTTAATACCTACATACTAAATCTACAGATACAATTTATTTTTTCTGGCTTTAAAAAATTTCAAGGTTTAAATTAAATCCGGAGACTGTGTAAAAAGGCCTTGTTTGCACCAAGTAATGTGACACATCAGACTTTTACACTCAAAAAAAAAAAAAAAAAAGCATAACACGCATAATCACGCCCTCATAAATACATAATACTAGTCGCTAATCCGTGCAATGCACGGGATAGTTAAATTTAAAATTACATATATTTAAAAAAAAAAAAAACAAATAGAGAGTCTATATGAAAAAACTATTAAATAAAAGTTAATAGAAAATTTATTTTATAAATTAAAATAGTTTCCCATAGGTATTGTATAGATATCAACTAAGTAGGATTTATACTTAAAAAAAAAAGACCGTAATGGTGGGCAGTGGCTGCTTTTGTTTTATTATTTATCCAATAAAAAGAAATGGAATTTGATAGGATATGAACAAATGAATTGTAGTGGACGAATTTAGAGTGTAATCAAATAAAGATTTTTATCAATATAGAAATTATAGGAGAAGATGATAAGACTAAAAAAAAAATTATAAAATACAATTTTGTTAAAAAATTATAAAACAATAATGATGTGACAAGCTCTAGAAAGATCCACAAAAAGTCAAAAACTTCGGTTATATATGTATAAACCACTAAACACATTATTTATGTAAATTATCCCAAATAGTTGAATACTGAATAGTTTAATATTTGACAAAAAAATATTAAAAATAATAATGTAAAATATTATTAAAAAAAAAAGTGTGAATCTATTAGTGGCTTTAGACTACTGTTTGGGTGTGAGACTAGTGTTTTACAACTTTTTAAGTTGAATTGGTTTAGAGTAGTAGAATTACTCGTAGGTTTAATAGATGGACATAATTGATAAAAAAAAAAAAATATATATATATATATATATATATATGGACATAAACATCCATAAAAAGTCAAAAAATTGTCAGTTGAATTTAGAAATTTGCGATCTCTTGATCCATACATACTATTCTCCATTAGGGCTGTGATTTAACCGTCGGACAAACGATAGGTAAATAAATTTTCGTACTTTTATATGGGATGAATTCATATAAATGCTTAGAGAAAGATAGTGACAGAGGTGGAGGCTTCCAACTTGAACAGAGAAAATCATATTTGAGAGACTAAAAAGAGGAGAGGAGGAAAAAGAATCAAGTACCATCGGCTAAAAATAAGCATAAATTAATAAATAAAAAAAGATAAGAATATAAGCATAAAAAATAACAAATAATTAGAAGATGTGTAAAATTAGGAGGCTTCTAATAGTAGAGTTTGTTATGGAGAAAAATTCTCAAAAGTAGACGTGTTATAATTGGAATTGGTTATATAAATATATATATATATATATATATTTATTTATTTAAGTAATGCTGATGTGGAAAATTGAGGAGAGGTCAGAGGCTTCAGTTTTATATATATATAATAAAAATAAAAACCTAAATAAGTAGAAAAACCTATAGCCTTGGAAAACTATTCCTTGAGCTCATTGCCACCATCAATGGTAGTGGTTTTTAGAATCACATCCTCTCTCTCTCTCTCTCTCTCTCTCTCTCTCTCTCTCTCACTAGATGAAAGCCCCAAAACCAAGTTTTCTTGAGAGAGAGAGAGAGAGAGAGAGAGAGAGAGAGAGAGAGAGAGTGATGTTTAAAGTTGTTGCTAGTGATGGCGTTGGTGAGCGGTAAAATCATAGGTTAACAACAAGGTTTCTCTGCAATGATGTGAATTTTGATACAAGAAAAGGAAGAGAAATAGGAGAGAGTGTTTGCTTCATTTTAATTTCAAGAAAATGGGACTTGAACCTCAAATCTCCTATTCAACTATAAAAAACTTACCAGTTGAACTATTTGAAATCCACAAATAAGAACTAAATACATGTTAAGAGTAACTAAATCCCCTCTCAAAAAAATTGGTGATAGTTTCTAATTAATTAAGTTCATCTTGATTTACTATGGACTAATGGTTAATATTAAAAAAATAATAAAAATAAAATAAAATAAAATAAATAAGGGTAATGTAGCCTTGGCCTTCCTAAATTTAAGATACTGTAGTGGTAATTTTTTCATCGCCTTCTTGACAAACAAGGAAGGTGTGAAGGGTTAATGAGCTCACTGACAGTAGACTCCTCCTGTTACTATTTTCCACATTAGAAGTCATGACTAACAAGGTAAAGGAAAAGAAAGAGAAGAAAAAAAGATTGAGCATATGTTTGATAAATAGGTGTTTGTATCACATACAAAATATACGCAACAAAAAATTTTCGCAATTGATAACATGTACTATGTAAGTTTTAGAATTTAAGAACAAGAAAGTATACCTTGGTGCAGTGAAATTCAAAACCAAAAGATTAGAAGTTCTTGAGAAGACTTTTAATCTTCACTCCAATTCCACTTAATGCCCAAGATGTGTGATCTCTCAATCAGTTTCCAAGGAGAGAATAAGAGAGTGTCCAACACTCACATACAAACCATTTCATGTTCTCATGTGATCATAATGAAAACCACTTAGAAAACTCTCATGTGAAAAAGCACTCATCAAAAGAACCTTTTAAATTCTATATGTTTCTCTCTTTATATACAACTGATTATCTAATTAGGCTAGTCTTTTAGGTTATTCCAATTGGGCTCTAGTATGTGGCTTGGAGTGGGACCAAAAGAGAACAAATAAGACTCTAGCTCCAATGGGCCTTGGGCTTTTTTGTCAACTCTTGACAAGTCCAAAGTTACCATTAATTATATTTAATACCATTATATGAATAAAATTGCACTCTAGGCCTTATTAATAAATTATATTCCAAGATTTTATTATACATGCAATTCCTTCATTAAAATATTCATAGTAATACAAAGTCATGAATATAGACTGTCACTTTGAAGATTACTACATCTTAATTCATGAGTACCCTGTTTAATCCTTTACGTTATTCATCATATATTTATGAAATCCAATTCCATAATATACTTTAGTAACTCCTTACTAAAGTGGTTAGGCTCAACACTTTGAATAACTAATCCCATTAAATTTATCTCAAGGGAATATTTTATATCTCCGTTAAGAGATTAAGAACTCCATCTTGAGAATATATGTTCCATCAACACTAAATGTGGCTAGCTAAGGTTTTGACCGTAACTTATAGATCTCACTCCTGATATATCAAAACAACCTACATCTTATGATCAGGTCCATTATTCTCTTAGGATTTAGAGTTGATGTAAATAGAAGTCGTGAGATTTATTATTCATTTGACAGTCGTTAGGAGAATAATAAATCTCACAGCGATCCAGTTCAATATGTCTTAACTCTTAAAACATATCAACATACTAACTAGAAATCTCCGTTTCCATGATCAAGACAAATCATCTTAGTTGATATGTTATAGTCTTTGCAGATGAAATGCCCAATTTCATCACCGACTACGAACTATAATTCTGAGTTTACAAAGAACTTGTGATTTATATCTTTCGTGACTAAATCACATACTATGCATCTCATGGACTAAGATAATGTCCCATTAGTTCATTAATAAATAGTTTCATATAATTAAACAATTTAATTATTTATGACTTGCCAATAAATTGGATTTTAGGGCATAAACTCCAACAGCATATACTTGAGTAGAGAGCGAATGCGTGAGGCAGGTGATGTTGAACTCCTCATAATCCCACCCCTCAAGAAGCCGTCCGACGTAGGGAACGCCACTCCCCTATGAGTTGTACATAGCATTGGTCATGGAGTGTGGGGCAAGCATGAACTCAGGAGGGTCCATCAGAATCTGGGGTTCATCCCTGCCCACCAATTGGAACCACACCCTTTCCACCAAATACAACACCCTCAAGCCCGCTCCTTCAAAGGGTCGGGTGATCTCTAAAGCAATGAAAGCAGCAAGCTTCAAGTCTCAAGAAGCAAGAACGGGCTAGCCAACTCAAAGAGCCTAATTAACCTACAAAGACACAAGGTTAGAAGGAGGGTATTCTAAGGCAAATGCATGAAGAAGCATGAAAAACTAGAGCTCTTAAACTTAGCTCATTAGAAGTCAACCCAGCTAGGTAGACCCTCACCTGAGGAAAATCCTTTCGAACTAGGTTAGTACTTAAAGTTATAATGCCATACATAACCACTCACCGCTACAAAGAGAAGCACAAGCCACATGTTAGATGCAAGATGACAGTTTGCAAGACAACAGTTTGCAAGATGGCAGTTTGCAAGATGATAGATGCAAGATGATAATTTTCAAGACAATACAATTTGCAAGTCTACAAGCTACAAATGAAAATGCAAGATACGAAAAGAGAACTGTCCTCAAAAAGCTTCCAAGGCCCTACAATCTGCCACAAAGTGCCCCAACTAAGAGTATCCTAGGTGGAGTAAAGATAGGTGTTAGGTTCTAAGACTTTAGGAACTAATGTATTAGAAATTCAACTTGTACTGTGTTGGCAAACCATGATCAAAACATTTAGTGTAGGTTTAGACTTGCTCAAAGTGTGATTTATTAAAAAATTGGAATTGAGTGATTGTAGGATTTATTGGACAAAATCTGCAAGGCTCGATCGATCGAAACTTAGACTTGATCGATCGAACCATGTGCAGATTGATTTTTCTACAGAATTCCAATTCAGCCCAAACTCTATTAAACGTATTAGGTTTCAAGTAAAACACTCCTAATATATAAAGGAAGTCCTAAGAACGTTTTTATAAGACTCTTCAGAGAGAGAAGAGTGTGCCTCTTTTGTATTTAGAGTTTTGTTCCTAAAAAGCTCTCTCATATCCTCTACCAGTGTCATTACTTAAAGAATCTCCAAATTCGGTGTAGTAGAAGTTGCTGCATTTTCTAGTCATCAAAAGTGCTGATGATCTAAACCTTCAAGGGTAGTCTTAGAGTCACAAACGAAAAAGTTTGTGTTGCTAAACCTTTGAATGGGATCTCAAAGTCACAAACGTGGGTGTTTGTGTTTTGCAAAGGCCAAGGAAAGAAGTAATCCGTGGACTCGGAGCTGTCACATGGTCATGGTAGGAGTGAAAATGGGTAGGGTAGGGCTTCTGCTAGGTGTCTCATGAATGCGAGTCAAAGCCCACGTACGCAGACAAGACCACGTGTACGCAAGCCCATCCCCACGTATGTAGAACCTCAAGAACATACTTGCGTACAAAAGAACAGAGTTGCGTACGCATGAATGTAAGCTGCGTACATAAGCCCGAGCCCACACACACGGGAACACAGACAAAAGCAGTTCTTCGACATGTTCCTACCCCTCCTAATGTGTTAGGTTTTCATCTTAACCCATCCCATAGCAAAACCCAAGCATTTACATGGCCAAAAACACATTAAAACATAAGATCAGAGAGAAACTTGAAAATGAGAAAAAAGTTTGAAAACTTATAGATTCAGCAATGGAAATGTGATTCTTAGGCCAGTATGTTAGTGGTGAAGATTCCATCAATCTCATGGCCCCATTCTAGCGGGTGAGGTGCAACGCATTAGAGGAAAGAACGTAAGAGGTCTTCTTGGCCTTGGGAGCTATGGAGGAGATGAAGATAGCTAGAGAAGAGATGAGAGAATGAGAGAATAAGAAGGTGAGAGGAAAAGAGAGGATATAGAGGTTTTTGTAGTGAGAGAAAAAAAAAAACCGTTCGTAACCGTTAGAGAAAGTGAAAAGACGGGAACACACCTAATGGCAAAACAAATTGTAGTTTAGGGCTCACCACTAAACTACGTGTTGTTTAGTCATGAACGATAAAAAAAACTAATTAAATAAAAAAATTCCTTTCAAAAGAGAAGAACATCACAAGACTACCCCAATTAGGCACAAAATCATCAAAAAACTCTATAATGAGCGGTAAAGGAAGCAAAAGATTCTTCCTTTAATTAAGCATGTACACCCCAAAACCATTTCCAACGGATTACACAAATTCAAAAGCATCATACCCACAGTAGGGAAGTAGAAGATTCTTCCTCAATAGTTCAAGCATATCAAGTATCATCCCCATAAAGGAGGTAGAAGATTCTTCTAATATGGATCCAAGCACATTAAAGCAATCCCCAGTAAGGAAGTAGAAGATTCTTCCTCAATAATTCAAGCATATCAAGCATTATCCCATGAATGAGGCAGAAGATTTTTCCCCAATAGACCCAAGCACATTAAAGTAATTCCTATTAAGGAATCAAAAGATTCTTCCCTCAAAGTATCCCCAATGAGTCTAATACAACAAAAATCCCCAGCAAGGAAGCAAAAGATTCTTCCCTAAGGTCCTCAGCAAACCACAAAGGAAGCAAAAGATTTTTCCCCAATGGATCATACACTACTCCTCAACGAGTCCATTTCTACTACTCCTTAGTGAGTATCTCAATCCCAAGTAAGTCATGAAGAGGCAGAAGATTTCTCCCCATGAAAACCCACTCCTCAGTGAGTTTTCACCATCCTCAGTGGATCCAACAATCAAGACTACTCGTGCACATATTGTTGATACCGTATTTTGTCCGCCCTCAATTTACGTGCTGAACCCCGAAAAATCCAAAAATGTTATTTTCTCTCCATAGGGCTGTGAGGACATTCAAAATGATGTGGCACTACCTGTTTGGACATCGAAGCACCCAAAGTGCCTTTTTCAGCTAAAATGACCAAAATGCCCCTAGTCAACCTATGGTTAACCAAAGGTCAAACAAGGTCAAAACGCTCACAAAACAACACTTTTCATAGTTTTACATCAAAGCCGAACTTTTTGGAGATTTTTGGCAACTTTGACCAAGTTGGACCTAGTTTGACTCGGAGTTGACCCTGAATGGCCCCTAAAAATTCTAATTTTGATCTGATTGTTAGAATGAGTTGAAACCAACATCATTGCGAAGATTATAAAATTCTCAGTCCAGCAACTATTCATGGATCGAAATCAGAGTTAGAGCAGCAGAGATATCTTGAAAACCGGGATAATGCATTGATCAATGCACCACTAACTTTCGAGAGTCATAACTTTTGATTCGACTGTTGGATTTTCAAGTTCCATACCTTTTTAGAAATAGGTAGTCAAGATCTTTCCAAAGGTGTCAAGATCAACCCGATTGAAGACCATTTGAAGGTGGAGGCCTTACTGTCACCTCGTAAAGCGTGTCGGGCTATAAAAGGCCCCAAGCACCTCTAAACCAAAAAAAAGAGGGACTTTTGGGCTGCCTGCTTTTTGCCTGGATGTTTTCTACACATTTCTTCTCTCTTCCAAACACAATAAACACATAAATGAACACAAAAAAATACATCAAAAACCTGTTGCTTCTTCTCTTCACCAAAAATACAAGGTATTGTTCTTATACCCTGTTAGGTTCTAAGATTTAGGAACTAATGTATTAGAACTTCAATTTGTAATGTTGGAAAACCATGATCAAAACATTCTTTAAGTTGTTTGTTAGACTTGCTCAAAGTATGGCTTTTTATGTAAAGTTGGAATCGAGTTAACTGCAGAATTTACTGTGCACTTCTGCCTGACTCGATCGATCGAGAATTAGACTCGACTGATCGAAAATCGTGCAGAACATTTTTCTGCAGAAAATTCCCAACTCAGCCCAAGCCCATTTAATGTATAGGGTTTTATGTTTTGCCCTAAGTATATAAGGGAAAACCCTAGCCACGTTTTTAGAGTTCTGAATGCTGTGTTTGTGAATCTAATTGTTAGATCTTGAGGTGTTTGCCTTCACATACACTTAGGGTTTCCAAACTCTAGATTCATGTCAAGAGATTGGTAAATCATACAGTTGCAGAATCAAAAGAGCTTCAAGATATACAAGCAAGTGCGCTTGTGATTTGCTGAAGAATTCAAGGAAAGAAGGAGTCCATGGTCTCGGAGCTGTCACGTGGTCGTGGTAGTAAGTTTCCTACAGGCAGGTAGCAATAAGATGTTAGTGGTCTAAGTCTTTATTGTGTAAACTTCGATTCTTTCATAATGAATTCGCTTTACCTTGAGGATAGCTAGGTTAAATCCTCCCCAAGTTTTTACCGGTGTGGTTTTCTGGGTCATCATATCATGTGTTCTTTATTATTTAGTACTTTTACATGATTTGATATATTTGTTTTAACCTAGATCTGTTTAAATTACCTAAGTTAATCACTTAGTTAATTCTCTAGGTTAATATGTTTGGGTTTAAGGGGTCTAAACGAACTTACAATTGGTATCAGAGCGGATAGCTTTTGTTTTTGATCCTTTGATCTTTGAGCTGATCCTTGACCCCTGTTGTCATGGAACACGGACACTCTCTTGTTGTTCCACCTCATTTTGATGGGAACAATTATGCTTATTGGAAAGTAAAGATGAAAGCATTCCTGAAATCTATTGATGAGAGAGTCTGGAACTCCGTTGAGTACGAATGGGAGAAGCCCACTACTCCTGTGAGTGAGTGGCAAACTTCTCAAAAGGAGGCAGCTGCTTTCAATAGCAAAACTATGAATGCTATTTTCAATGCTGTCTCTATGGAAGAATTTAAGAGAATCTCTAATGTTGAGGTTGCTCATACTGCTTGGAATACCTCCAGACTGTGCATGAAGGCATAAAGGCAGTTAAGATTAATAAGTTGTAGCAATTGACTACTAGATTTGAAAGCATTAGAATGAATGATGATGAATCTTTTGATGAGTTCTATGTTAAACTGAATGATATAGTTAATTCTGCTTATAATTTGGGTGACATCTATGATCAACCTAAAATTGTTAGGAAGATTCTTAGATCTTTGACTGAGGATTTTAGATCCAAAGTGACTGCCATCACTGAAAGCAAGGATGTGGACTCCATCCCTGTTGATGAACTTGTAGGATCTCTTTAGTCCTATGAGTTGGACCTACCCAAGACAAACAAATCCAAATCAATGGCTCTTAAGTCTGTTGATGATGTTGAGGATGGTGGATTTGATGATGAACTTTCTGCTACAGAGATTGCCTATCTTGCCAAGAACTTTAGAAACTTTCTTAGGAACAATAACAGAAGGGCAAGAGGCAAGAACACTGTTGAACCTAGAAATTTTAGGAGGAATGATCCCACTAAGGCAAATAACACTCAAAAACCTAAAGAAAGAGTTGGTCAACCTTCTAATAATTCTATGGGACAACAATGTTATGGATGTCAAGGGTATGGGCATATGAAATCTGAATGTCCTACATACTTGAAGTCTAAGGGTAAGGCTATGACTGTAACCCTTAGTGATGATGAAGTTTCTGACAATGAATCTGCTAGTGATGAGGATGGAAACTTCATTGCTTTCACTGCTACTACTGTAGTTAATGAAAGCATGTCTGTTGAAGAGAACCCTTCTGATGGGGAACTCTCTAAAGATGCAGATTTACAGGAAGCCTATAATAAACTTTGCAAAGTTGCTGCAAAGGATGTCATGAATGTTGATTTAGGCTTAAAGAAAATTGCATCTCTTGAACTTGATAAGAAGAATTTGCTTGTGAAATTGTTTGATGCAAATGAGCTTTTGAATAATGTGAAAACTGAGAACATGCTTTTACTTGATAAAGTTAAATGTTTGGAACTTGAATTATCTGTTGCTAGAGAACAAACTAATAGGCCTGCAAGCTCCAAACTTGATCACATGTTGAGTGTTCAAAAGTCTCCTTCTGACAAAACTGGCTTAGGTTTTGTGGAAAGCATCTCTGTGCTTGAACCTTCTTCCACAAACTTTGTTCCTTCTACTGAACCTCCTAAGAGTGAGATTGTTAAACCTTCGGTGAGTGAACCTATTAAATCTGTAGATGTTACTCCACCTAGGAAGATTAGGGTTGATCTTCAAGAGTCTCATTCTAGAGCTTCTACTTCTACTAAGGGCAAGTTGCATGATAAGCCTGCATGGGTTTGTCATTTTTGTGAAAAGTCTGGACACATTCGTCCAAATTGTTTCAAGTTGCAAGCTGCAAAGCGAGCAAATAAACCTAAAGTACCTGTGCCTCAAGCACATGATCCTATGGTACTTATTGGTGAATTGGTAAAGGCGTTAAACCTTTATCCAATCCTGGAGTTGGTCAAAATTCTAATATGAATCATAACTCCAATGCAAAATTTGCATCTAAAAGGTTTTGGATGCAAAATACTCGACCTAATTGAGTCTGTCTGACATGGTCCTTGTGCTTCATTGTTCTATCTTTTGTGAACTTTGTTTTTAGGATTTGTATTGCATACCATTCATGCATTTCATTCTAGGGTGTTTATTTCCTTTATAAAATAAAAAAAATAAAAAAAAAATTTTGTGCAAATTGTGTTTCTGCTATTTTTTCTTGAATTTGAAAACAAGGTTAGTCAATCTAATTTTGCATAACATATTTATGTACCTTGTTTAGCTTTAATGCACTTATTTCTATTGCACTTTACTAGCTGAAGTTTTGTTATGCATGTTGAGTGGGAAGATGCTATATATGTTGATCACATGATCTTGATCTTAAAGTCTTATGTCTTTGATTGTCGGACTTGAACTTATTGAGAAAGGCATAAATAACCATCTCACCACTGTTTATTAGCCAATTATGAACACCTTAGTGCATATCGTAAGATTTTGTGCTCGAGAAAGTGTAGTACATGCATAAAAAGAACATAAGGTGTAGCCTCTTTTAAAATGCTAAAATTGGTGTGTACATTATTGGGCTATAATAATATCACAATTCAAATAAAATTGGTGTGTACATTATCCCGGCTATATTATTAAGTTTCTAATCAATTAAATTGAATATTAATTCTGAGGCAAATCAAGAAACTTACATGATTGCAAGCTTTTATTCTAGGAGATGTGAGAGTTATATGATGTAACTCTTTAAGTAATAGTCTCTTTCAAATTCATGTGATGAATTTTGTAGAAACTGTGATTGATCTCTATGTGCATATCACCTCACATGTTTCTCAAGCTTATACTAGTTGCACACACTACACAAGTTATTCTTTGCTAAAATGTGTACATGATGTTGTGTGTTTTTGGTCTGACCAACCAAGTTTGAAAATTTCTGAAAATTGATGCAAAACATGTTTGTTTGTTTAGAGTTTTTGAGGGATATTAAGAGAAAATCTTGTTTTGGGAGATCTGGGGTAAGTACATGTGTTTTTGGAAAACTTTTTAACTCATACTCATGCATTTTTTTCATAAAATCTAATGCTTTGAGGAATTTCATCACTGAAATTGGTTTGTTTTTCAAAAATTTGTTTTTCCAGAATTTCGATCGATCGAAACTGCTTTTCGACCAATCGAAAATGTTTTTAAAATCTCTGGAAAGTTTCTGGTTGTTTCGATCGGTCCTCGATTGGTGTTGGATCAATCAAAGGAATTTTCGACCAATCGAATCTGTTTTTCGATCGATCGAAAATCGGGCTAGTGGTTTTTAAACACTATTCAAATCCTTTTTTCACTCTCAACCAACCGGTCAAGCCAATTTTTGCTGTTTTTGTCGTTTTCCTCCGATCTTTTTGCATCAATTCTCTCTTCCAAGGCCGGTAAGACTCTTTTGCCCCTCCTTTAGATTTTTTTTTTTCATGTTTCATGCATAATTTTCATGCATTTTGGGTATTTTCGGCATTTAGAGTTTTGGTATTTTTGGGATTGATTTTGAATCTTTTTCTTTCAAATTAATCATGGGTTTTTGTGGGGACACCTTCTCCAAGTACTACAAGTGGTTTAATTTGATTAATTTGGTGTTTTGTGGGAAATTTGAAAATCTAGGGCTTGAAATTGATGAAATTGGGGTTTTTGTTCAATTTGATATAAATTGATGAAATTGGCTTGTTAGATTGTTAATTTGATCATTATATTGTGTTAGTTAACTGTTGTGATGACCAATTTCTCAATTTGTTGTGTTTTGAAAAATTGGGTTTTTCTCAAATTGGGTATTTTTTATTTAAATTTTATGCTCAAGCCAATTTTGTTAATTTGGATCATAATTGACCTATGTCACTGCATTAGTTCATGCATCATTTGCATATTTTGTTCATACATCATATAGATTGGTATTTCTATTTTTTTGCTGTGCTAACTTGCAGTCTGCCCTTGGTTTTTGTTTTTGCTCTCCTCTTTCTGTGTCTCTCTTTTCTGTCCTTAGCACCATGCCTAGGAAAACTAGAGCCTATAGGACTTCTGACCCTTCACCTTCCTTTGATAGTGATCGGTTTCCTAGTAAGAAGAACCAAGAGACATATGAGACCCTTAATCTTAGGCGTCATATTTGGGGTGAGCGTAGGGTCATTCTAGATGAGGTCAATCCTGAGGTGAGACGTAATTTTGAGCGTCGGGGTTGGTTACCTTTGTTAGATTTTGAGCATCCGCCTCCGGCTACCTTGATTAGAGAGTTCTATTCGAACCTCTCTATCCACGTCTATGATACCAACACCTTGGTTAAGGTTTGGTTACGAGGTGTGGAGTATCGTATTACCCCTTCGGTAGTGTCTGATGCTCTTGGGGTGCCTATTGTTGATCATCCTGTCTTTCCTTATGATGAGTCTCCGCCTCTTGATGACGTGATGTCATACATCACTGGATCTTCTATCCAGTGGGGTTCTGATCCTTGGATCACGTCTGCTGAGCTCTCTAAGCTTCACTATCTTTTCTTTAGGATTGCCTGTCATTCCTTGTGGCCTATTTCTCATCTTCATACTATTCCTATTGAGCGGTGTGTCTTTTTGTATGCTATTGTTACTGATGCTCCTATCAGTTTTCCACACCTATTTCTTCGTTCTTTGAACGAGGTACATCGGAGTAGTTCTATGGCTCATGCTTTATTCTTTCCTATTTTTATTCATAGGATTCTCCTTCACCTAGGTCTAGGTGATTTTCCTGCTTCTGAGCTCGTACACATTATTGCTCCTATAGGTGCTACCTTTTTAAGGCAAAGGGTTGCTCAACTTCGAGCTAGCTCTAAGCGTCCTAGGGTAGAGCCTTCCGGTGTCACTCCACCTCCTTCTTCTTCTACAGATGCTCCTACAGCTGAGACGTCTGATGATCCTGCTGCCGCTGCTGATGATGTTCCTCCACCTTCTCCTTCAGATGTTTCTGATATTCGTCGGACTCTGGACACTGTCATGACCATTCAGGCGGCTCATGATCAGCTTCTGATGGATGTCCTTGATGAGCTTCGTGCTTTGAGAGCGGATTTGGTGAGTTTTCGTCGTTCTCCTCCGCCGCCTCCTTTTGATGATGAGTGAGTGCCCTTTAGCAATTCGTCACAAAAAGGGGGAGTGCATGCTATTAAGGAGTTCATATCTTGTAAAGGAGATTTTTGTCTTAGGGGGAGTTTTGTACCTTGCTGTGATACTGAGGAGCTTGTGGAGTTATTAGATTGTATCTAGGTGCTTCACTTTGTATTTACATTTTTGGCTCTTGTTAGGAGATATTTTTTGAGATACATTTTTATGTATTTGTTTCTTGTTTCACTATGCTACTTTGCTTATTGATTTATATTTATGATGTTATTCATGATATATGTCTTTATTTTGTGTTATGTGAAATCAAGAAGTTCTTTTCTATATTCCTTGTATTTTCCACACATGCGTTTATGTGTTTGTTAAGTGTTACAAGAATATACAGGTTGATTCAGTCGTGCTGGTGTCTACTTTGCAACTGTTAGATAGTAGTTAGGTTGAATTTGTTTAGTGGCTTTTTATTTTGTAATGGGCTGTTTCAATTCGTAAACTTTGAGCTTTTTGTTAAGTCTATGTTTTGTCACGGATTACCAAAGGGGGAGTTTGTTAGGTTCTAAGATTTAGGAACTAATGTATTAGAACTTCAATTTGTAATGTTGGCAAATCATGATCAAAACATTCTTTAAGTTGTGTGTTAGACTTGCTCAAAGTATGGCTTTTTATGTAAAGTTGGAATCGAATTAACTGCAGAATTTACTGTGCACTTCTGCCTGACTCGCTCGATCGAGAATTAGACTCGACCGATCGAAAATCATGCAGAACATTTTTCTGCAGAAAATTCTCAACTCAGCCCAAGCCCATTTAATGTATAGGGTTTTATGTTTTGCCCTAAGTATATAAGGGAAAACCCTAGCCATGTTTTTAGAGTTCTGAATGTTGTGTTTGTGAATCTAATTGTTAGATCTAGAGGTGTTTGCCTTCACATACACTTAGGGTTTCCAAACTCTAGATTCATGTCAAGAGATTGGTAAATCATACAGTTGCAAAATCAAAAGAGCTTCAAGATATACAAGCAGGTGCACTTGTGATTTGCTGAAGAATTCAAGGAAAGAAGGAGTCCGTGGTCTCGGAGCTGTCACGTGGTCGTGGTAGTAAGTTTCCTATAGGCAAGTAGCAATAGGATGTTAGTGGTCTAAGTCTCTATTGTGTAAACTTCGATTCTTTCATAGTGAATTCGTTTTACCTTGAGGATAGCTAGGTTAAATCCTCCCCAGATTTTTACCGGTGTGGTTTCCTGGGTCATCATATCATGTGTTCTTTATTATTCCGCACTTTTACATGATTTGATATATTTGTTTTAACCTAGATCTGTTTAAATTACCTAAGTTAATCACTTGGCTAATTCTCTAGGTTAATCTGTTTGGGTTTAAGGGGTCTAAACAAACTTATATACCCAATCTTCTTTTTCTTGGTTCTATTCCTTTTGATTTGGGGTTTAGGGGTGTGGATAGTAGCTAAAAAAGCTACTATCCACACCCCTAACTTTCTAAATATTTTTCTAGCATTTATTTTCCTTTTTTTTCCCCTAATAACATGATTTATTGCTTTCTTTAGAATGTTTCTTGTTTTATTTGTGCTTCTAGCTTAAATCTCCTTGATTTTTATGCCTTATGCAATGTTTCATACTTAGATCTGTTGGGAAATTTAGACCCCAGTTGATAGAATTAACAAGTTTTAAACCCAAGTTGTTAATTAGATTTATTATGAATAAAACTTGTTAAAACAAACAAACATCAATATCATGTCAAAATCATGCAGCAAAAATATTAATAAGACAAGATATGATGACCCAGCAAAACCAATGAAACAAACTTGTTTCACAGTAAAAAACCTAGAGGGAAACCTTCCCAAAAGCCAATCCACTATAGTAAAGAGAAGTTTCAGATCTAGTACAAAACCTCTGTCCCTAGACTTTACAATCCCCGTAGATGAACTTACAGCAGAAACCTTCTACTGTTTCAAAACCTCTGAACTCTTCAATATATGAACGCCACCCTTTTTGATACACGAATCCCAGTACGTGACTTACTCCTTTGCACGAATTCCAGTACGTGACTCATTCACCAACTTAAGGAAGAAGAATGTTGGCTGCAAAGTTCTTCACTTCCTTAACAATGAAGATCAAGAAGCACTTGGTTACAAAACCCTAAGGTGTAAAGACGCAGTAGCTTCCTTCCAAGAGAATAAGGCATCGGTTACCTTTTGCATATGTTCTCCGTGTATTCTCTTATGTGACAGCCTCTAAAATAAGCCTTATATATGTCTAAGGTTGTGAGAAAAGAAACCCTACACAAATACATAAGCTTGGGCCAAAAATCAGATCTAGAAATCTGAATTCCCGTAATCTCGATAGATAGCTATCTGTCGAGCTTCATTCATTTAATCTCGATAGATAGCTATCTGTTGAGCAACTGTCGAGCGATTTGTCCACAGGTGTCAAGCTATCTGTCCAGCTTTGATGAATAGCCCTTCTTCACTTGTTTCTGTTGGGTAATATACATGTTTGCATCGCATACAAAACATACGCAGCAGAAAATAAATGGATCTACTTCATTCGCAATTGATAACATGCACTATGTAGGTTTTAGAATATAAGAACAAGAGAGTGTACCTTGATGCGGTGAAATTCAAAACCGAATAAAGAAGTACTCCGGAACACTTTCAATCTTCACTCCAATTCCACTTGATGCCCAAGATGTGTGGTCTCTCAATCAGTTCTATGTTTTCTAGAGAGAATATGAAAGAGTGTCTCTCTTCCTTATTTCATATATTTGTATTATTCATATTGAACATACAAACCATTTTATTGTATATAAAATTCTGTATGTTTCTCTCTACATAACTGATTATCTAATTGGGCTAGCCTTTTGGACCTTCCCAATTGGGCTTTAGTGTGTGGCTTGGAGTGGGACCAAAAGGGAACAAATAAGACACTAGCTCCAATAGGCCTTGGGCTTTTCTGTCAACTCTTGACAAGTCCAAAGTTACCATTAATTATATTTAATACCACTATATAAATATAATTGCACTCTAGGCCTCATTAATAAATTATATCCCAAGACTTTATTATACATGTAACCCCTTCATAAAATATTCGTAGTAATACAAAGTCATGAATATAGACTGTCACTTTATAAATTATTACATCTTAATCCTTGAGTACCCGGTTTAATCCTTTTGAGTTATTCTCCATACATTTATGAAATCCAATTTCATAAATATATACTTTAGTCTTACTAAAGTGGTTAGGCCTAACTCTCTGAATAACTGTACCCATTAAACTTATCTCAAGAGAATATTTTATATCTCCGTTAAGAGACTATGAATTCCATCTTGAGAATATATGTTCCATCAACACTAAATGTGGCTGCCCAACATACTGAGGTTTTGACCGTTACTTTAGATCTCACCCTGATATATCAAAGCAACCTACATTTCATGATCAGGTCCATTATTCTCTCAGGATTAAGAGTTCATGTGAATACAAGTCGTGAGATTTATTATTCAATTGACAGTCGTTAGGAGAATAATAAATCTCACAGCGGTCCAGTTCAATATGTCTTAACTCTTAAAACATATCAACATATTAACTAGAAATCATCATTTCCATGATTAAGACAAATCATCGTAGTTAATATGTTATAGTCTTCGCAGATGAAATGCCCAATTTCATCACCGACTACGAACCAAAATTCTGAGTTTACAAAGAACTTGTGATCTATATCTTCTGTGACTAAATCACATAAATCACATACTATGCATCTCATGGACTATTTGATAATGTCCGAATATTCATGTTACCATTATTTTAGATAAGAATAAAACAACTTATTAAACACAATTTTAAGTCATACATCATTTCTCACATAATGTCATACATAATATCATACATAGCATCATACAATAGGATTTAAGGGCACATATCCTAACAGTTTCTTGGTCCAATCTTCATGGCTGTAATACTAGACTTGAACAACATGTTCTTTGAAGTATTAAACTCATCCTATATCTACCCAAATACAAGTAAAGTGCATTTTATCAAAGGATTAGCCAATTAATTAAAATAATGACATATGTTCTTAACAAGTGAAACACATATGTCCTAACAAGATCTACATCCTTACATGCTTATATGTTTAGATCTATATGGTTTATGCTTTATGTAATGTTTTCCTATGCTTCGTTCCTTCTTTTTTTTTTTTTTTTTTTTATACTGTCAATCTCTGAAAATTAAGGTTATATCAAAACAAAGGACTTTCCTTGGACAGGCGTTGTGGGGAGCCTAACACCTTCCCTACACGTAACCAAACTTCTAGACTCAAGAATCAATATTTTTTGCCATCCATATTAGATTAGGAAAAATGTCATTTTTCTTAGCCCAGAATTGGTAATAAAATCAACTAGAAACAGTTAACCAATCACACGTTAGAAAAATCCAATGATTGGTGGTGACTTCACTTACCTTTGGTAATCCTTTAAAATTTGGCCAAGATTCTAGCCACACCTCCAAAGGTAGACAAATAATCTCCTTCACCGAGAGAGAGAGAGAGAGAGAGAGAGAGAGAGAGCACCCAAAGCACCACCTGAACCACACTACACGCACATCATCGAGAAGGGCCTCTGACAGGCCCTGTGCGTGTAAGAGCGTCGCCACGGCAAGTGGTCGAACGAAGGTTAGACGACAGTTTTTCCGTTCTGATTGAGGCCTGGGCATTGACACATATCCTGCAGGAATTGAATATGCAAGCACGGTAGAAAAAGGTAAAGAAAGAAGTGAAGAAGACAAAAGGAATAAGTCACCCAGAGAAGTTTGAGGCAGAAACCTCGGTTGGACACTACAGAGACTATATCCATTTTTTGTTTGTTGGGTTAGCTCATAAGAGCACCCTTTGTTTGTTTTCTTTTCTCTTTTAAGTGACTTTAGTAGAGTGAGTCACTCGCCATTTGCTTGCAAGTGGCAAAACAGGTTCTGGGATAGTGAACCTGTCTTTGCTTGTTTCCTGAGTAATAAAGATGGGACTTCGGACATATGAATCTCACGCAGCTCTTCGGACTTGTACCTCACCCCAAGTATGCGAGATGTGTGTCATGTGAGTAGGTTGGGCCTGAGCCACACATCAAAACAAAATGTTTTGTCTCTTATTCTATTGATTTTGTTAGCGAAGTTCATAAATCAAAAGAGGGGCATTTGTAGAAACTGCATTTTGTACCCCTTATGACTTGGGCCCCCGTTCCCCAATAATGCTCAGACTCTATGGCCCAAGGCCAGTTTAGAGCCCAATCAGATATTAAATTGACTTGATTAGTGTTAAAATAGAAAATATAACCTTTTAAATAAGTAAAAATTTATTTATAGAAATAAAATGACCAAAGTGGCCCTCGACTTGCGTATGTGGTCCATGGCCTGAGTATGCAGGCCAAAGCATGCATACGCAGGTGCTTGCATACACAACTAAGGTTTCAGAAGTATAAGAAAGGCAAGTTTTTTGAATTAATGGCTGAGGCTTGGAATGAATCCCACATCATCTGGGATCCACTCCAAACCCCATTTCTTTCATTATATAAAGCCTTACATGGTACATTTTCAAAAAACACAGAAATCACACGGGAAAAACCTAAGATTCACTAGAAAATAGTGAATAAAAAGGGAGTTTTTTCACAAAATACCCTTAAGTCATTTTTATTTTATTGGTACCATTTTTTACTCCAATCCTTTTAGTTTAATGCTACTAATCACATATTTTATTGAATTGTG
The DNA here is from genome assembly GCA_033629205.1 of Lithocarpus polystachyus. Classification (NCBI taxonomy): domain Eukaryota; kingdom Viridiplantae; phylum Streptophyta; class Magnoliopsida; order Fagales; family Fagaceae; genus Lithocarpus; species Lithocarpus polystachyus. The sequence goes on along the minus strand of CM066164.1, from coordinate 410,197 downwards.
ATAGATTTGACTAAGAGGAACAGTAAAAAATCAAGCCTAGGAGCTTTTTGGTGTAAGGTATTCTTTCTAGCTTTGCTTTCTATTTTCTGTTTTTCTTTTCTTGTTTTAATCTTGTTTTTTGGTTTGGCTTATGTCTGTGCATATCTGCCTAGGATAGTATGTAGTTCTGTTTTAGTTCTGTTTATATTCAGAGCATGCTAGGTTGTTAGAATTAGGGTTTTCTTGCTTGTGCTCTATTTTCAATTTCATGTTTCTGGGTTAGGGATCTGAGTAAGTCCCACACACGCATACCAAGAGCATGCATACATAGGTTAAATCCTGCGTATGTAGGCTTTTGGCTTCTAATGCAGGTGCTTACCTAAAATCATTTATCCAAATTTCTTGTTTGTTTGTTTATTTTGTTTTGTTAGGACATATGTGTTTCACATGTTAGAAACATATGTCACTATTTCATGTAATTGGCTAATCCTTTAACAAAACACACTTTACTTATATTTAGGTAGATCTAAGATGCGTTTAATACTTCAAGAAACCTTGTTTCAAGTTCAAGTGTTAAAACTATGCAAGTTTGTCAAAGAAACAAGTGAAGAAGTGCTAATTCAATAAAGCTCGACAGTTGCTCAACAGATAGCTATCTATCGAGGTTTAATGAGGCTTGACAAATACTATCTATTAAGGTATCTACCGAGAATTACGGAAATCAGTTTTTCAGATTTGATTTTCAGCTCGTGCTTTTGTATTTGTGTAGGGTTTCTTCTCTTACAACCCTAGACATATATAAGACTTATTTTAGAGGCTGTCACATAAGAGAATATAAGGAGAACATATGCAAAAGGTGACCGATGCTTTATTCTCTTTGAAAGAAGCTACTGCGTCTTTGCGCCTTAGGGTTTTGTAACCAAGTGCTTCTTGATCTTCATTGTTGATGAAGTGAAGAGCTTTGCAGCCAACATTCTTCTTCCTCAAGTTGGTGAGTGAGTCATGTACTGGGATTCATGCATCTTTGGTTAGTCACGTACTGGGATCCATGCAACAAAAGGGTGGCGTCCATATATTGAAGAGTTTAGAGGTTCTGAAACGGTAGAAGGTTTCTACTGTATGTTCATCTACGGGGATTGTGGAGTCTACGGAAAAAAGTTTTGTACTAGATCTGAAACTTCTCTTTACTATAGTGGATTGCTTTTCGGGAAGGTTTCCCCCTAGGTTTTTTACTGTGAAACTAGTTTGTTTCATTGGTTTTCCTAGGTCAACATATCTTGTCTTATTTACATTTCCGCTGCATTTATTTTTGACATGATATTGATGTTTATTTGTTTTAACAAGTATTATTCATAATAAATCTAATTAACAACTTGAGTTTAAAACTTGTTAATTCTATCAACCGGGGTCTAAATTTCCTAACAAGTGGTATCAGAGCGGGTACACTTTGATTGGATTAATTTCCTGAGTGTGATCCTTGACCCCCATTGTCATGGATCGTGGACAATCTCTTTTCATTCCTCCTTTATTTTATGGCACTAATTATGCGTACTAGAAAGTTCGTATGAAAGTTTTTTGTGGGCTTGAGCTGAACAAGTATGGCCAGTTGTTGAAGTTGGCTCGATTAAGCCAAAGAAAGCGTCGGTGGATTAGGATGATGCAACAATCATAGTGGCAAATTTCAACAATAGGGCATTGAATGCTTTGTTTTTTGGGGTGATCAATGAAGAGTTTAAGAAAATATTATCCACGGAAGTTGCCAAGGAAGTATGGACCATTCTTGAGACCACCTATGAAGGTACCAAGGCAGTAAAGATTGTGAAGCTTTAATGACTCACTAGTAGTTTTGAAGAAATAAGGATGGAGGAGAATGAGACTGTTAGGATCTAAAAGTTTAGAACAATTGGCAAATCGTGAGCACACAAGAACATACAAGCTGCAGAAAGAAGATTTCAGAATTTGCCTGATTAGACCGATCGAAAAACAGGGTCGATCGATCGAAAGTCGTATCTACAGAATTTTAATTAAGCCCAAACAGCAGTTCTAGCCCATTAAGGATTAGAGTTTCAGATCTACTTCTCCCACTATATAAAGGAAACCCTAAGCACATTTTTTACAAGGCTTTTTAGAGAGAGAAGAGTGTGCCTCTTTTATATTTAGGGTTTTGTTCCTAAAACCTCTCTTATTACTTCTACCGGTGTTGTTCTTTGAAGAATCTCAAGATCCGGTATTGTTGAAGTTGCTGCCTTCTCTAGTCATCAAAGGTGCTGATGATCTAAACCTTCAAGGGTGGTCTTGGAGTCACAAACAGGAGAGTTTGTTTTGCTAAACCTTTGAGTGGGATCTCAAAGTCACAAGTGTGGGTGTTTGTGTTTTGCAAAGGATAAGGAAAGAAGGAGTCCGTGGTCTCGGAGCTATCATGTGGTCATGGTAGTAAGTTTCCTACACTGGGTAGCAATAGGATGTTAGTGGTCTAAGTCGCTATTGTGTAAACTTCAATTCTTTCTAGTGGATTTGTTGTTTTACCTTGAGGATAGCTAGGTTAAATCCTTCCCAGGTTTTTTACCGGTTTAGTTTTCCTGGGTCATCATATCTTTGTGTTTTTTATTTTTTCGCTGCTTTACTTGATATGATTGTTAGTGTTTTAACCTAGATCTGAATAATAAACCTAAGTATTCACTTGGTTAATTAATTAGGTTAAACAATCTAGTTTACAGGGGTCTAAACGAACTGACAAGTGGTATCAGAGCGGGTAGCTCTTTTGTTTTAGATCTTTTGATCTAAGAGCTGATCCTTGATCCCTGTTATCATGGATAATTTTAAGTGTCTTACTGTTTTTGATGGTGATGATTTGAATAAAAAGGACACTGTTGTTTCTGCTGATCATTTTAATGCTTGTGAAACTCTTCGTAAGGAATTATTGAAAACTATGAGAATTGCTAAGAAATTCAAGGAAGAGTTAAAATTGGCTAATCTTAAAAAAGAGGAATTGATTGTTAGATTAGAAGAATCTAATAAAAAGAATGAATTTTTGAGAAATCAAATTTCCTCTCAAGATGAGAAGATGAAAAGCTTGGAACAAGAGTTAGCTGAATCTAAAGCTAAAATTGAAAATTTGACTAATACCAAGCCTGTTGTTGTTAACAGAAGTGTTTCTGTTTCTCTTAAGCCTAAAGCTGAAAAAGTTTATATCCCTCATTTCAAGAGGAATAATAAAGAAAAGGTTTGTTTTGCTAGGTTAGACAAAGGTAAAAATTCTGATGTAGACGCTGAAGTTTCTAAACCTAAGTCTAAACCTACTGTTAGAGAGCATAATAAATTTGTTTTTGTGCCTACCTGTCACCTTTGTGGTGTTGTTGGTCATATTAGACCAAATTGTTCTTTGTTGAGGCAAAAACCAAAATCTAAGACTAGATTTGCTGTTAGGAATATTGATGTTCCTAAATTTGTTCCTGTTTGTCACTTTTGTGGTGTCTCTGGTCACATTCGTCCTAATTGTCATAAATTGAAATTTAAAAATTCTGTATTTCAATCTAGGATATGTTATGATATTTCTCCTGCCATAAGTCCATATAAATTGTTTCATATTCTTTTGAAAAATTTAAGCTTGTTGGCTTGTGAAAGGAAATTGCAGGATTTTAGTCTTTTTCAGAAGATTGGTGTAATCCCTCAAACACACTCTGCTTCACATGGATTTTCACCTACAAAGCCGAAGACTCATGCTATATGGGTGAGAAAAGATTCTTTAAGGTGAGTGTTGTTTACTTGTTCCTGATTTAATTCTTTCAATTATTTGTGGACATGTTTTGTTTCTGTTTTTGGTTGTTTTGTTTTTTTGTTTTTGGTTATTTTTTATTTAAAAAAAATCCAAAAACATTGAAAATTTTCAAAAAGACAAAAATATTTTATTTTGTGTCTAGTTTTAATTTTTCTTGAGGATTACATGAATTATGATATCTCTCTCTCTTAATTTAGAACATGCTTGATATTGTGGAGAAACTTGAATAGCATATGTTATATAAGTGCTAAGCTATTTATGATTTTGTATGAGTATGTACTAGTTTGTACATGTACCCAAGGGTTAGTTAAGAAATTGATATTTCTTGTTTGTGTACCCTCTATAGCTTGGTTAAGCACTGTCATGCATTGCATTTGCATTTTTTTTAATCATTTAGCATAATGTGTGCTTTTTGTTTTTGGTCATAAAATTTCTTTTAAACCAAAAATACTTTTGTGTTTTGCATTAATTTTTCTTGGATTTGAAATCAAGGATTGGCCATATTTATCTTTACATAACATGTTTATGTACCTTGTTTAGCTTGGATGAGCTTCTTTATTGCACGTTACTAGTTTGAGCTTTGTAGTGCATATTGTGTGGGAGTTGTTTATAGTTTTTGATCACGTTTTCTTAATCTTGAAGTCACATGCCTTTGATTGTTGGACTTAAACTTATTGAGAAAGGCATAAATAACCATCTCACTACTGTTTATTAGCCAATCATGAACACCTTAGTGCATATCGTAAGATTTTATGCTCGAGAAAGTGTAGCACATGCACAAAAAGAACATAAGGTGTAGCCTCGGTTTAAATGCTAAAATTGGTGTGTACATTATTAGACTTTAATTAAATCAATCAAATAAAATAGGTGTGTACAATATGAGGCAAATCAACAAAACTTACATGATTGCAAGATTTTATTCTAGGAGATGTGAGAGTTATATGATGTAACTCTTTAGGTGATAGTCTCTTTCAAATTTATGTGATAAATTTTGTAGACTTTGTGATTGCATACTATTCACATATCACCTCACATGTTTCTCAAACTTTTGCTAGTTGCACACACTACACAAATTACCCTTTGCTAAACTTGATACATTATACTGTGTGTGATTTTGTTGTGGCCATCCAAGATTATATGTTCCTTGATTTTGATGCAAAATTTGAGTTTTGAGGACAAATTGGTTGATAAACTTGTTTTTGAAATATCTGGGTTCAATTCATGCGTTTTTGAAAAACTTTTAGTCTCATACTCATGCATTTCATTCATGAAATATTGTGCTTAGAGGAGTTTCTGCATTTAATTGTTCTGTTTTTTCAAAAATTTGAGTTTTCCAGAATTTCGACCGATCGAAGCTGTTTCTCGACCGATCAAAATTACGATAAAAGTTTTGGTTTGAATCTGTTTGACTCAATTGGTATTCGATCGATACTCGATCGATCGAAACTGAAAAATTTTCAGTTTTTAGAGTTTTGACCAAATTTTTTATCATGCATCATTTATGGTTAGAATTCACATGAGTTGCATTGATTTTTGTATCCATCTTGCAGTTTTGCAGTCATATCTCTCATTGTTTTCACTCATAACATGCATACACTTTGCTAAATTGGGTACTCAACTTGATTTAAAAATTGATTGATTAATTTTTGAGTCCTTTGTACATTTTAGTATATGCTATTTTTCTCGATGTGTGAACTACAGAAAATATTTTTCTTAAGAGATATGATGGATGATAATGTGCAAATATTTTCTCTACTCATGCAATTGTTTATGGGTCACACAGTGTCAAGTTTGCATTTATTGAAAGAGAGAATTTTTTTATGTGTATCCTCAATTTAATTTTTTTTAGGTTTGTGTGTTTTTATTTATCACCACCTCCTAAATTTTCCCTAAAACTGTTTTTCCCAAAACTTGTTTTGTTTTTCCTATTTTTATAGGGGGAGAAAAGTTTTTTTTAACCTTTGTTGTTCATAGGGGGAGTTATTGCTCTTTATAGGGGGAGTTATCTCTTTTTTCTATAGAGCTAATCTGTTTTATGTTCCCTTAGTTCTCTTTTTTCTCTCATGTTTACTCTTTGTTTGAGTTGTATTTGTCAATACGTGACAAAAAGGGGGAGAAATAGATGAAATGTGGGAATCCTGATTGTCTTGTTTAGGGGGAGAAAATTGTTTTTGAAAAGGGGAGAATATAAAAACTTTTTGATGTATCTAACTTAGGGGGAGAGTTAGTTTACTTTTGTTTTTATATTGTGCTTCATTTTTTTTATATGTCTTTCTTTCCACACATGCAGTGATGTGTTTGTTGAGTGTTTCAGGAAAGACAGGTACATTCTGATCAAGACCTTCTACCTCTTCTTGGCAACTTCTAGGTTATGAGTCTTAGATTGGGATTTGTGATGTAATTGAGCATTTTATTGTATTGGGTTGTTCTTGTATTTTAACATTTCATTTTGTATGAAAGTTTTGTCACGAATTGCCAAAGGGGGAGATTGTTAGGTTCTAAAAGTTTAGAACAATTGGCAAATCGTGAGCACACAAGAACATACAAGCTGCAGAAAGAAGATTTTAGAATTTGCCTGATTCGACCGATCGAAAAACAGGCTCGATCGATCGAAAGTCGTATCTGCAGAATTTTAATTAAGCCCAAACAGTAGTTCTAGCCTATCAAGGATTAGGGTTTCAGATCTACTTCTCCCACTGTATAAAGAAAATCCTAAGCACGTTTTTTACAAGGCTTTTTAGAGAGAGAAGAGTGTGCCTCTTTTGTATTTAGGGTTTTGTTCCTAAAACCTCTCTTATTACTTCTACCAGTGTTGTTCCTTGAAGAATCTCAAGATCCGGCATTGTTGAAGTTGCTGCCTTCTCTAGCCATCAAAGGTGCTGATGATCTAAACCTTCAAGGGTGGTCTTGGAGTCACAAACAGGAGAGTTTGTGTTGCTAAACCTTTGAGTGGGATCTCAAAGTCACAAGCGTGGGTGTTTGTGTTTTGTAAAGGATAAGGAAAGAAGGAGTCCGTGGTCTCGGAGCTATCATGTGGTCATGGTAGTAAGTTTCCTACACTGGGTAGCAATAGGATGTTAGTGGTCTAAGTCGCTATTGTGTAAACTTCAATTCTTTCTAGTGGATTTGCTGTTTTACCTTGAGGATAGCTAGGTTAAATCCTCCCCAGGTTTTTTACCGGTTTAGTTTTCTTGGGTCATCATATCTTTGTGTTCTTTATTTTTCCGCTGCTTTACTTGATATGATTGTTATTGTTTTAACCTAGATCTGAATAATAAACCTAAGTATTCACTTGGTTAATTAATTAGATTAAACAATCTAGTTTACAGGGGTCTAAACGAACTGACAGAGACCTTTGATGAGTTCTATGCTAAACTCAAGGACATTGTAAATTCTGCCTTCAACCTTGGAGAATCCAAAATTGTTAGGAAAATCCTTAGGTCCTTACCTGAAAGATTCCATGCTAAGATTACTACCATTGAAGAAGTGAAGGACATTGATCAAATTCCTTTGACTGAGCTTGTAGGGAACCTTCAAACCTATAAGATGGGATTAGGCTCAATGGGAAAAGGTGGAAAGAGTAAAAACTTGGCTCTTATAGGTATAGAGGAAGAGATTGAGGACTCTGAAGATGAAGATGAAAGTGAAGATGAAGATGAAGATGATGATGAAGATGAGGATCTAACCTGCATAACTGATGAGATTATCAAGCTTCTTCAATTTAGGAAAAAGGATAAGGGCAAATCTCCTAGAAAATCTAAATCTTCAAGGAAGGAAAAGAATGAGAAACCCCTCATTAAATACCACGAGTGCAAAGGTTTTGGTCATATAAGGATAAAGTGCCCAAACTACCTTATAAAGGAAAAGACCGAGAAGTCAAAAGATAAAGGGTTGATTGCTACCTGGGGTGATACTAAGGATAACTCTTCCGATGAGTATATGGATGAATGTGGTCACTTTATAGCTTTTGCCGCCTTAACCGATAAGGTGATTGTGGAGAATGCTAACGACAGTGAGGATTCTTCTAATGATGAAGTACCCAAGAAGATAACCTTTCAGGAAGCCTATGATAAGCTATGCACTGAATTCATGAAATTTGAAAAGACTTCTATCTTTGTAGAAGAGAGCTTAATGAGGTAAAAAGTGAAAAAGTTGAATTGTTAGTCAAATTAGATGAGACTACAAGGTTAGTTGAGACTCTTATTGTAGAGAACACCTTATTAGGTCCTCTTAAGGACCTACACCTTTGTTTGGAGAGTTATTAATAGCTTTGAGTTTTTTAACTCAAGTTCAAGAGAATCTTAATTCTTCTATGTCCTTTAGTAGACATACTAGGACACATGCCTTTTCATCTTTACGGCCAAGGACTCGTGCTGTGTGGGTGATAAAGGATCCTAAGATGTAATTGTCTTTCTGTTTGTCCTCTACTTTAATTCTTTCTATCTAAAGTAGGACTCTCTTTGCTTGACTTCTTATCTTCTTTTGAAATCATGCTTTCATACATTTGCATCTAGTTTTATGCGTTGCTTTGTTTCACATGTTTTTGTTTGTTTATTTTCAGTTTTGCTTTATTTTTTTCATAAAATAAAAAAATTTGAAAAATAAGGAAAATACAAAAACAGTGTGTGTTTGTGTACATTGGTACTTGTGTACCTTGGATGGCCATTGCAACAAAGTTTTCTAAATTTTGTATCTTTTGTAGCTTAGATGAGCATCCCTATGCACAACTTAGCAAGCGAGCTTTGTGGCTCGTGTGTGTGATGAGTAAGATTAAGTAATCTCTTGTACTTAACACTCGTATCACTCTTTTTGATGGGAAGGACTAGAAAATCCTAAGAGAAAGGCATAAATAACCATCTCACCACTGTTGCCCGCCAATCATGAAATGACATCCTTATGCTTTGGCATAGCAAAAGTGCAATGTCAATGACATCTATATGCTTTGGCATAGTAAAAGTGCAATGTCAAATACTTAACATCATTGAGTATTTCTTTTCTCTCTCTTATATACCCATGCATGATATGCTTATTAAAAGAAAAATGTGCAAAGAAGTAAAAGCAAAAAGATCAAAATGCTTTATATATGATTGCAAGCGTGTATTTTAGGAGATGTGGGAGTTATAGGATGTACCTCGAAGGTGATATTCCCCATCAAACAGTTATGATTGTGTGTGAGTTAAAGTGATTTTCTCATATCTCAAATCATCATAACATGTATACACTTATGCAATTTTGCGATGTTTTCACACACAACACGCAATATTCTTTGCTACTCTTGATACATGTGCAGGTACAATTGCTGGAGTTTTTGCCCTAAAATCCAACTTATTGGCATGTCATAAATAATTAAATCGTTTAATTATATGAGACTACCTATAAATGAACTAATGGGACTTTATCTTAGTCCATGAGATGCATCGTATGTGATTTATGTGAAAAGTCACAGAAGATATAAATTATAAGTTCTTTGTAAACTTAGAATTTTAGTTCGTAGTCAGTGATGAAATTGGGCATTTCATCTGCGAAGACTATAACATATCAACTAAGATGATTTGTCTTGATCATGGAAGTGGAGACTTTTAGTTGATATGTTGATATGTTTTAAAAGTCAAGACATATTGAACTAGACCGCTGTGAGATTTATTATTCTCCTAACGACTGTCAAATGAATAATAAATCTCACAACTTCTATTTACATCAATTCTAAAATCCTGAGAGAATAATGGACCTGATCATGAGGTGTAGGTTGCTTTGATATATTAGGAGTGAGATCTATAAGTCACGATCAAAACCTCAGTATGTTGGGCATCTATATTTAGTGTTGATGGAACATATATTCTCAAGATAGAATTCATAATCTCTTAACGGAGATATAAAATATTCCATTGAAATAAATTTAATGGGTTTGGTTATTCAGAGTGTTGGGCCCAACCACTTTAGTAAGTAGTTACTAAAGTATATATTTATGTAATTGGATTTCATAAATATATGATGAATAACATAAAGAATTAAACTGGGTACTCAAGGATTAAGATGTAGTAATCTTCAAAGTGGCAGTCTATATTTATGACTTTATATTACTACGAATATTTTAATGACGAGGTTGCATATATAATAAAGTCTTGGGATATAATTTATTAATAAGGCCTCGAGTGCAATTATATTCATATAGTGGTATTGAATATAATTAATGATAACTTTGTACTTGTCAAGAGTTGACAAAAAAGCCCAAGGCCCATTAGAGCTAAAGTCTTATTTGTTCCCTTTTAGTCCCACTCCAAGCCACACACTAGAGCCCATTTGGAACGGCCCAAAAGGCTAGTCCAATTAGATAATCAGTTATATTTAAGGAGAGAAACATACAAGATTTCTAATTTAGTTTTTTGAGTGGCCTTCATTATGATTACGTGAGAATATTTAATGGTTTGTATGTGAGTGTTGGAAACTCTCTTATTCTCTACTTGAAAACTGATTGAGAGACCACATCTCTTGGACATTAAGTGGAATTGGAGTGAAGATTAAAAGTGTTCCCAAGTACTTCTAATCTTTTGGTTTTGAATTTCATCACACCAAGGTATGCTTTCTAGTTCTTAAATTCTGAAACTTACATAGTACATGTTATCAATTGCGAATGAAGTAGATCCGTTAATTTTTCGCTGTGTATGTTTTTTATGTGATACAAACATGTATTTTTCCAACAACAATGTGATTTGGCCATCACAAAAAATACATGTGTTAATGTATGCTTACAAAACTATCTTAACTGATTTTTGAAATATAAAATTTGTTAGAGTTGTTTAGTGTGTGTGTGTGTGTGTGTGTGTGTGTGTGTGTGTGTGTGTGTGTGTGTGTGTGTGTTTGGATCTATGTGCTTACATTTTTCTTGATTGAGAGATGTTTTTGAGAGCTTAAAATGTTGATTGGCTCTTTGATTGAGTAGCATACTTGATTGCATTCATATCTGTGTTTTTCTCCTTTTTGAAAAACTGCTTTTAAGCAATCTCGACAGCTTCTCGACACCTCTCGACAGCTAGGTTATCTATCGAGATTTTTCAGCTTCTCTTTATCGCATTCTTGATAGCTTCTCGACAGCTTCTCGATCCATCGAGAAAGTTTCTGTCTCCCCGATAGCTTCTCGATAGATGTTCGATCCATTGAGGTCTGCTCGATAGCATCTTGACACCTCTTAATCCATCTAGATCATCTTGAATGCATTGTTTTTAACATGTTTGCATCTTTCTTTTATCTTGTTATCCATAGCATCTTATTTCATTAATTTCATACATTTATATGGATTCTTTGTACCCCCTTGATCATCTTTGATCATCTTTATATTTCTCGGGTGAAGCTTTCTAGCTTCTTATACCCTTTGTCAATCATGACAAAAAGGGGGAGAAATTGTGTAAATGTGGTTTCTTTTTAAGATTCTACATGTTAGAAGAAGAAATACATGCCCTTGTAAGGGGGAGTCGTATTTCATCTTGTTAGGTGGAGTGCTTACCTCCTTCTTGTTGTACACAGGTCTTGTGACCATGTTTACATACATTGTGCTTATCTTTGATATATATGATGATGTATGTCTTCTTTACCTACATCTACATTTATTGTTCCTTTTCTATCTTTACACACATGTTTCTTTATTTGTATGCAATCTATTATTTTTGTTTTACACTAAGAAGCTTTAATGAGTTTTGTTTAAAGTGTTTCAGAAATACAGGTTGCCAAAGTCTTTCTTGACATGAACTCTCTTCTTGCAAAGTTTTTCAAGAGTTTGTGTTAGGTTAGATTTTATTGTGTTCAACAAGTGAATATGAGTTGAGTGATTTATGACTTCTCTTATATGTTCATTTGTTTGTTGTGGTTTTGTCATGGATTACCAAAGGGAGAGATTGTTAAGACATATGTGTTTCACTTATTAGGAACATATGTCACTATTTTATGTAATTGGCTAATCTTTTGACAAAACACACTTTACATGTATTTGGGTAGATCTAGGATGTGTTTAATACTTCAAGAAACCTTGTTTCAAGATCAAGTGTTAAAGCCATGCAAGTTTGTCAAAGAAACAAGTGAAGAAGTGTTGATTCATTAAAGCTCGACAGCTACTCGACAGATAGCTATCTATCGAGGTTTAATGAGGCTCAACAGATATTATCTATCGAGAATTATAGAAATCAGTTTTTCAGATCTGATTTTCAGCCCATGCTTTTGTATTTGTGTAGGGTTTCTTTTCTCACAACCCTAGACATATATAAGGCTTATTTTAGAGGTCGTCACATAAGAGAATACAAGGAGAACATATGCAAAAGGTGACCGATGCCTTATTCTCTTTGAAAGAAGCTACTGCATCTTTGCACCTTAGGGTTTTGTAACCAAGTGCTTCTTGATCTTCATTATTGATAAAGTAAAGAACTTTGCAGCCAACGTTTTTCTTCTTCAAGTTGGTGAATGAGTCACGTACTAGGATTCGTGCATCTTTCGTTAGTTACATACTGGGATCCGTGCAACAAAAGGGTGGTGTTCATATATTGAAGAGTTTAGAGGTTCTGAAGCAGTAAAAGGTTTCTACTGTAAATTCATCTACGGGGATTGTAGAGTCTAGGGACAAAGGTTTTGTACTAGGTCTGAAACTTCTCTTTACTATAGTGGATTGCTTTTAGGGAAGGTTTCCCCCCAGGTTTTTTACTATGAAACTAGTTTGTTTCATAGGTTTTCCTAGGTCAACATATCTTGTCTTATTTACTTTTCCGCTACATTTATTTTTTACATGATATTGATGTTTATTTGTTTTAACAAGTTTTATTCATAATAAATCTAATTAACAACATGGGTTTAAAACTTGTTAATTCTATCAACTGGGGTCTAAATTTCCCAACATGTTTGTTTCACATGTTTTGTCCCTTTTTTTTAAAGCCTTTTTCACATGTTTATACGTGCTTATGTCTCTTATATGTTTAACAAGCTTAGATTAAGGTTTCGTTTATTTTCTTGCTTTGATGCCATGCCATTCATTCACATGTCCATGCATCCATGACATAGGTGCTATGTTGCTACAAGGTAAGTAAAGGGTAAGTCATGCATTAAAAATGTCCAAGCATTTATTTTACTTTGATGATAGGATGGAACATACTTAGATGTATGATTAGGGTTTGTAATATGTTAGGTGCAAGCTAATGTGTGTGTGAGTTTAGGATACAAGTGTTAAGATTATTTTTAACAAGGTTAAGGTATAAGACACAATGATGGGTGGCCAACCTTAGGATTGGGCAATCTTGGGTGCCTAACACATTCCCAAGAGCGTACCTAAACTTTGAACCCATACTCTGGTAGTAAGATCAAAGGGAACAAATAAGACTCTAGCTCTAATGGGCCTTGGGATTTTCTGTCAACTCTTGACAAGTCCAAAGTTATTATTAATTATATTTAGTACCACTATATAAATATAATTGCACTCTAGGCCTTATTAATAAATTATATCCCAAGACTCTAATAATATCATTTGACCCCTCCATGAAATATCCATAGTAACAAAGTCATAGTAAACTGTCACTTTGTAAACAATTATTATATCCTTGAGTACCTAGTTTAATCTTTTAGTTATTCACATTTATTGAAATCCAATTTCAATAAATATAAGCTTTAGTAACTCCTTACTAAAGTGGGGGCCCTGAATAACCAGTTCCCATTAAACTTATCTTAAGGGAATATTTCGTGTCTCTATAAAAAGAGATTATGGATTCCCTCTTGAGAATATGTGTTCCCTCAACACTACGTGTGGTTACCTAACATACTAAGGTTTTGACTGTGAATATTAGATCTCACTCCTGATATATCAAAGTAATCTATATTTCATGATTGGGTTCACTATCCTCTCAGGATTGAGAGCCTATGAAATTAGAAGTTGTGAGATTAATTATTCAGGTGACAGTTATTGATTGAATAATTAATCTCATAGTGGTCTAGTTCAATATGTCTTAACTCTTAAGAAACATCAACACATCAACTAGAAGTGTCCACTTCCATGATCAAGAAAAATCATCTTAGTTGATGTGTTATAGTCTGCGCAGATGAAATGCCCAATTTCATCATCGACTACAAACTACATTTTGAGTTTACAAGGAACTTGTGATTTACATCTTCTGTGACTAAATCACATACAATGCATCTCATGGACTATAATAATGTCTCATTAGTTCATTCATAAATAGTCTCATATTATTAAACAATTTAATTATTTATGACATGCCGATAAATTGGATTTTAAGGCATAAACCCAAACATAGACAACCCAAAATTTAGAACCAAATAAAATGAAAATTCAGTCTAAAAAAATTACTTACAAAACAATCACAAATAAACACACTAAAAAAAATCCCTAATCCCAACATTTTACCCATACCGTTTCTCTCTCTCTCTCAATCTTGCTCTCTGCCTCTTCAGCTCTGCCTTTGCAATTTTTGCATCTCATTCTTCCTCTTCATTGGACAATGGTCACTACTCTTAAAAGTTAAATCTCTTTCGTTGGTGGCTTCACTTTTCCTTTGATCTGGTCTATCATTTACTGCTCACACTCACAGCTGATGTATCTCTCTCTGATGTGTGGGATTTTGATTTCAAATATTATAAATCTCATGGGTCAGTGGGTGGAACTTGTGGGTTGTTGCTGCTAAGTGATGATATTGATTGCTATCAAGACTTTAGACTTGTGGTTGTGGGCTGGGTTCTACTTTTAGTATGTTATAGGATGCGTTTTACACTTTTACCCAATCTTCCATTTTGTTGTGTATTAGTAGTCACGGACTACACTAAGACTAAAGCAAATAATAATAATAATAATAATAATAATAATAATAATAATAATAATAATAACAAAATAAAACAGTACACATGTGTGAGTGGAGAATACCAAACATATTGTAGCACATAATTTTTTTTCTTTACCAAAGCATGAGAAAAACATCTTAAAGGTACCTGTAAATTTGTTCCTTTTAGCAATTCAATCCAAATAAAATCATAACAAATACCAATATCAAGAATTATCCTAATATTTCCATAAAATATACTCTCAAAGTAAGTTAGAGCTCTATGCAATAAATACAATGACTATTGGTCAATGAATGGACGTCTGAATAAATAATTACATAACATCATCTTGTCCCATTAGTGGAAAATAAAAGCATAACCACTATTAGATACAAAAGAATTGGGTCAAGCCTACTCTAAGTTATACATCATTAATTATTTCCATCACAAAAGTTAGCCTCCATCAGCAGTTAGTCTAACTACTGCTAGCCACCAAAAAGCTCTCTCAAAAAGATAGTTGCCTACTCTAAAAAAGTTTGTAAAATAATAGAATGAGACAAAGCTCAGTAAGTAGCATAATTAATGGGGTGGGGGAAATGCAAGTTTCATGATGATAACAATTTACAAATCATGTTTTAATTAGGGAATTTCCAAATAATTTCTACAAAACCATTTCCAAAAAGAATATGACAAGAATGAATAAAATGACATGGCACAAAGCTTCTCAAAATGCTCTCATGAAACTACATATTATAATTTGTGAGCAATACAATACCATTCCAAACCCAAGGCCGCATGACAACGCCATCACAAAAACGGAACTAATCTGCCGTCACAAAGACGGAACTCCTTGCTGTCACACAACTAGAACTAAATATGCTATCACAAAGAAGAAACTCATCGCCGTCACGAAGACAAAACTCAATAACCATCACAAAGACGGGTGCTAAGATGCCAATGTCACACAGACTATAGTATCTAGCTAGGTAATCACCGGGTAATCACATGTCATAAAACATGGGTAGAACATAAAGAGCTCACAAATTACCTTAATTCAAAATACATAATTCACTTCCAAGTAGTTTCATAAAATATTTGAATGCCCAAGATATTCACAAATTTCTCAAAGCCCTCAACTCATTTCTTGTCAAAATGATTTTGTATTAACTTCCCAAATAACATAGGTCAAGATAAAGCATCTTTATAATTTGTAAATGTTAGGTTGAATTTTATCAACCATTGTGTTGACTTTATTCCATGCCAATTTGCTTGTATTTTCAGCATTTAGAAACCTTGTATCTAGGTGGGAATTATGTAAGGGTAGTGTGTAAGAGAATGTGAAGATTTGCTCAAGACTGTGCTGCAAAACAAAGACTCGCGACTGGACCTTGCTGGTGTCTCGCGACTGGCAAGCCGCCAGATGTTGCACACAAAAGAAGCGTGGAGAGGAGAACTCGCGACTAGATCTCGCGGGTGGCTCGCGACTGGAAACTGCCAGAATATGAACCGTCGTGCCAGTTGTTGCACTACAGGACAAAATTTTCAGTCTGGCCTTTCAGTTTGTTCGCAACTTGAACTCGCGACTCAGTCAAGCTGCGAGGCTAAGCCGCCAGCCTACTCTCTTGTGAAAAATCTGTCTCTTCGCATTCCAAACACCCACTAGTATATATACCCCTTATACCCACGAAATGTAGAGAGCTTCCAGAGAGAATTTTGAGAGAGAAACCCTAGAGAAAAACAAGATTGATTCATCCACAATCTTTGCCTTGTGACTCTTCAAATTCCTCTACTCTCTTCCTCTCCATTATAGATCCTTGAGAGGTACTTTAGCCAAAACCTTTTCTCACCATATCCATAACTGTGAGAAGGCTCTTTGGTGTTTTGGGAAGCAGTTAGGAAGGAGCCAATTCATATTGGTAGATGCTATGGACTAGTAGCAGGATCCGGGAAGCTAAAGAAGAAATAGGTTCGGCGTAACCTCGTTGGAGCAAGAAGCTTGGAGGGCTTAGGTACCCGGGTAGATTAGGCTTGGAGGGTCTATTGCTGTCCTTATATCCCAACTACATTCTTTAGTGGATCATTTTGACCGCTTGGAGGGCGGCAGAGAGGTTTTACGCCGAGGGCTTCGATTTCCTCTTCAATAACACGTCTTGTGTTGTCCTTGTGTTTGCATCTCTCTTCCCTTTATCTTAGTCATTTAATTTCTGTTATGGATGTGATTTTATTTGACTTAGATGGTTTAACAATTCTATTTTAGGCTTTAGTTCATTTTCCGCACGTTAATCATTTGTGTTAAAGGTTGAATTGATAATTTGTAATTTGGGGGTCTAAATGTTCATAGTGTTTTTCACACTAATTGAACTTTCAATTGGCATCAGAACGGGTGCACTTGTTGTGATTTAATTTCCTTTGTGCGATCCTTGACCCCTGTTTTTGGGTGTTGTTGTGTTCATAACTATGCTGAAGTGTGATTTAAGTCCTTGTAATAATGACTATGTGAGTATGTTTAAAGGGTGTTCTAACAATGAACTCTTAGAGTTATTAAAAACTAAGACACATGCAAGAATGTTTGTTCACATGCTGAAATATTTTGAATTTAAGAGTGAACTTTTGCACAATAGTCTTTGTGAGTCTAACTCTTTAATTGAGAAGTATAAAAGAAGAAATAGACGTTTGTGTGAGAAGGTGGATAATCTGAAAAGAAAAATTCAATCTAGCAAAAGCATCAAACATGAAGAAAAATTTTCTTTTGAAGGTCAAGAATGCTTGTCTCATGCTTGCTTGTTTGTACACACTTCTTTGAAGGTTTTTAATTCATGCTTGGGGTATCTTAATAGTGGTTATTCTCGGCATATGACAGGAGAAAAATCATTGTTTAAGTCACTCAAAGAAAAGGTTGGTGACTATGTGACTTTTGGTGATGGGAGTCATGCTCAAGTACTTGGCAAAGGGACTGTTGAGATACCTGGATTACCTCTATTAAAGGATGTCTTATATATCAAAGGACTAAAGGCAAATCTCTTAAGCATCACTCAAATATGTGATAAGGACTTCCTTGTTCAATTTTCAAAGAAGGGGTGCGTAATCATTAATGAAGAAGGGATTCAGGTCTTGGAGGGAAATAGAACTACTGATAATTGCTATGGAGTAGTTCCTACGGCACCCATTTCGTGTAGAAGTGCACGTGTCGACATGTTGGAACTTTGGCATCACAAATTTGGGCATGTAAACTTCAAACAAGTAGCCAAGGTATCTAAACTTGAAGTAGTTAAGAGTCTTCCAAAGTTTGGAAAGGTGGAGAAGACTATTTGTGGTGCATACCAAATGGGAAAGCAGACAAAGGCTAGTCATCATAAAGTAAATGTGATCGCTACTTCTCGTTGTCTAGAACTTCTTCATGTTGATCTGATAGGGCCTACATGAACTGAAAGTTTAGGAGGAAAAAGGTACATTATGGTCATGGTTGATGACTTCTCAAGGTACACTTGGGTTGAATTCCTCAGAGAAAAATCAGAATCATGTGAGAAATTGGAAATTCTATGCAAAAGACTTCAAAACGAGAAAGGAGTTCCAATCATCAAGATAAGGAGTGATCATGGGAAGGAGTTTGAGAATTCACGATTTGAATTCTTTTGTGAAAAGAATGGCATCAAAAAGGAATTTTCAGCCCCTAAAACCCCTCAACAAAATGAGGTGGTTAAAAGGAAGAATCGGGTGATTCAAGAAATGGCAAGAGTCATGATTTTAAATAAGCAAATCCCTCAAAAGTTTTGGGTAGAAGCCGTGAACACCTCGTGTCACATTGGTAATAGAATATTCTTCCGAGTGGGAACAAAGAAGACAGCCTACGAAATTTGGAAAGGAAAGAAACCGAGAGTGAAGTACTTTCGAGTGTTTGGAAGCAAGTGCTACATTCTGAATGATAGAGAGAAGCTTGGGAAGTTTGATGCTAAAAGTGATGAAGGCATTTTCCTTGGGTATTCTACTACAAGCCGGGCATATAGAGTTTTCAAAAAAAGAACCAAAACCGTAATGGAATCCATCAATGTAGAAATTGATGATGCCATAACCAAGGTAGAGATGGTAGATGATGGAGAAGGGCCAAGCATCAAAGCTTCCACTGTTGAAGTTGAAGCTCTTGATATAGAAGTTGAAGGAACTACACCAGAAAAGGAATCAATTTATGAGAGTTCAAGAGTGAACACGAGATCAATGACATCTAGTCCTCTTACTCCTCCGGAAGTTCAACCTCCCATCTCTCGAAATGATGAAGTATTCTCATCAAAGAAGCCATCCTCAAGAGTGTCTAAGAATCATCCTGAGAGCAACATCATCGGGTCTTTAGAGGAAGGTCTCCGCCTCAGAAAGGGCCACAAACTTTTAGCCAATCATGTCACATACCATTGTTACCTTGCCTAATTTAAGCCGAAAAAGGTTGAAGAAGCTCTCCAAGATGAAAATTGGATTGAGTCCATCCATGAAGAGCTGAATCAATTTATAAGAAATGATGTAAGGGAACTTGCTCCCAGACCTGAAAATGTTCATGTCATCGGCACTAAATGGATTTTCAAGAACAAAACAGATGAAGATGGTGAGATTATCCGGAATAAATCTTGGTTTGTGGCTCAAGGATACACTCAGGTAGAAGGAGTGGATTTTGATGAATCTTTCGCACCAGTGGCAAGACTTGAGTCTATTCGAATCCTTATGTCGATTGCTTGTACTATGAACTTCAAACTCTATCAAATGGATGTAAAGTGTGCATTTCTAAATGGATACCTGAATGAAGAAGTGTTTGTTGAACAACCTAAAGGATTTGAGGATCCTCACTTTCCTGATCATGTGTTGAGATTGAAGAAAGCCCTTTATGGCCTGAAACAAGCTCCCAGAGCTTGGTATGATCGTCTTACTCATTATCTCCTAGAAAGAGGGTTCAAACGGGGATATGCTGATCGGACTCTATTCGTCAAGAATGATGAAGATTATCTTCTTATGGCTCAAGTGTATGTTGATGACATAGTTTTTGGCGCAACTATTGATGATCGAGCCATAGAATTCTCTAAAGAGATGAAGAAAGAGTTTGAAATGAGTATGGTGGGGGAACTTACATTTTTCTTAGGTCTTCAAGTCAAACAAAAGAAGGAAGGCATATTCATTTCACAAGAAAAGTATGCTAGAAACGTTGTCAAGAAGTTTGGTCTTGAATCAACAAGGCATGCCACCACCCCCATGAGTTCATCTACAAAGCTGAGTGTTGATTCCTCTGGAATAGAGGTGAGTCCAACATTGTACAGGAGTATTATTGGGAGTCTACTCTATCTCACCGCCAGTAGACTTGATATTGCATTTAGCGTTGGTGTTTGTGCTAGATATCAGGCTGCTCCAAAGGAATCCCACTTAACTGTAGTAAAGCGAATTATTCGGTATGTCAATGGAACTCTGGATTATAGGCTATGGTATTCAAAAGATTCAAATGCTTGCCTTGCTGGATACTCAGATGCAGACTGGGCTGGCAGTGTTGATGATCGAAAGAGTACATCAGGGGGATGTTTCTACCTCGGTAACAATCTGGTCTCTTGGATGAGCAAGAAACAAAACTTCGTATCTCTCTCTACAGCTGAAGCCGAATACATAGCTGCTGGAAGTTGCTGCACACAACTTCTTTGGATGAAGAAGTTACTTCATGACTATGGGATTCCTCAAGATATCATGTGCGTATTCTGTGATAACACCAGTGCCATAAATCTTTCAAAGAATCTAGTACAGCATTCAAAATCAAAACACATAGAGATACGCTATCACTTTATCCGAGATCTCGTGGAGGATAAAGTGGTGTGTCTTGAGTTCATACACACAAACAATCAAAAGGCAGACATCTTCACCAAGCCACTCGATGGTCCACAGTTTGAATCTCTCTGTAAGACCATTGGAGTTGGTACAATTCCTTGACTCTCTTGTGTGTTGTGTGTCCTCTCTCTATAGCACCTTAACTTCTCTATTGTTGGACACACACTCACTTGTTGGCTATTTATATGGCCTGTCTTGTTTGTTTATCAAAGCTTTAAATGTCTTTACATGGTTTGTTCTTTGGATAAATTTCTTTGGTCAAAAATTTCAAAAACATAAAAAAAGTATAAAATCTAAAAAGTTTGATCAACGTTGTTGAGTTTATGTCCTAAACTTGTTTTGCCTTGTACCTTTGTACTAATGACTTTGTGCATTCATGAGCACAGCTTGTTTTCATTGCACTCATATCAACGTGGGAAAAATCTTGAAATCTATATGATTGTTGTAAATCAATCTTCAAACTTGTCATGAATGATTAGTTAATGATTTTGTTGATCTTAAGACATGCGTAGACTTGTGTCTATATATCTTTCCACTCTTTATTTTTGTTTTTGCTTAAAGAGCTCAACCAATGTAAATCTCAAAATGAAAAGAGATAATGAGCTATAAAAGCCTGTCGCACAAACTAGTATTTGACTAGGAAAAAGGGAAAGCGACTCAAAATATAGTATATGATGCCCAAAAAGCCAAAGGCTTGATCATCAAATTGAAATATCAAAAATTTCAGGCATCGATCTCAAAATGTGATGTATTGATCCAAAATGATAAAATGTTGAGAATTGCAATGAAGTCAAATGAAAAGTTTCAAAAGTTATGTAATCATTTTCTTGTGGGTGGTCATATATGCATATTTCTATTATTGAGATGGATCTCATTATCTAGTGCTAATTGTGTATGACTTGGTTGAATTGATCATTGAAGCTTCACATTAGACTAAGGACTATCTCATTGTTGATATCCACACACATCACACTTGCTTATGTTCATTGAATGCCTTATTCATTTGTGTGATTGTACTTGATAAAATGTGTTTCACATGCTCAAGTTTTATTGATCAAGCACAAAAAGATTTTTGAGCATTTGTGTGTTTTTGAAAAAGTTTTCTTTGTTTTAGCAAAATGTCAAAAATTTCAAAAAATTGTTGTGTCCTGTTTTGGCGACTCCTTCGTGGATCTGTCCAGTCGCATGCCCCAGTCGCGAGCTCAATACAGATTGTTTTCGCGTCTCTCTGGCGGGTCAATACCCAAGTCGCGAAAAAGACTTAAAAAATTTTCAAAAATCTAGATTTTTGTGCTTCTCGCGTCTTGATGTGGCGACTATGTCGCGAATGGAGGTATAGTCGTGAGATTTACACAAAATGTTTCGCGGCTCAACTCACGGTTATCTCGCAATTTGAACCTCCAGTCGCGAAAAACACTTAGAAAAATTTTTAAATTTTTCCTTAAAGTGTTCTGGCGGCTAGACCTTGTGACTTTCTCGCGACTTGTTGCAGTCGCGAAAATCGCGTGTTTTAGTTAAAGGATAATTATATGATTTTTTTTTTACACTGTATGTATGTTCATCTTCTTAATTACCTTTCCCTCTTTCAAATCCACTGTGTTTTCACACATAATCCCATCTTCTTTGTTCAGCAATCTTCTTGAAAAGGTATGGGCTTTACTTCTTTCTCAATATTGTTACCTTTCTGAGTTATAGCCTCCTGAGTTTGTGTGTTCTTGATGCTCATAGGTTGCTCAATGCTTATCTATGGATATTTTTTTCAATTTATTGCTTGTTTTGCCTTGCTATTTATCATGATATTCCCTACTTTGCTTGTTGTTGGTGTGTATTATTTCACCCATACACATTGTCCTGAAAATTTCATGTTTATCACGATTTTAGGGTTATATGCCTTTTAATTTTGAGACTAACATGGTACTAACACAGCTTGTTGTTGTGTGTGGTGTCCTCCATCTTGTGATTTATTGTGACACAGGGTGAAAATGTCTCCATTTAAGAAAGTAGCCGTGAAAGGGGGCTGGAGTAAAGGAAAGGAGCCTGTGATAGATCTTGATGAACTACCCCCTCAGTCAAAGAGGACTCGCACATCATCATCAAGAGTGCATGAACCCACCAAGTTCAGATCCTTTGCTGCATTTCAAAATCATGAGAACTATTTCAAAAACGCAACACCACTGGTTGAAAGGGCTGTTGACCAATCGTCCCTAATTGACACAACCATTCCTAAATGGTTTGCCACAAAAGATTGGAACTATCTTCTCTCAAATCTTGATGATGCATATGAGAGTCTTATCAAAGAATTCTATGCGAATACCATTGTTGAAGGTGAAGAACTCAAGTACTGGGTTCGAGGAAAGAGTTTCTTAGTAACTCCTACTTACCTGTCTAAAATTCTTCATATCAATCGACCAATTTTCACTTCTCCCCCAGTATATGATACCTTGAATCCGAATGAGGAATTACTTCGGGGTGCTTTGGGAAGAAATCTGGAATTCTCCCTAAGTGGAAAATCAGTCAAGGTCTCCTCTCTCTCTCTCCAAAATTACGGGTGCTAACAATAATCATGTTCCACAATCTCTACCCTCTCTCCAGTATAGGGTTCATGAATCTCAGTAGAGCCTTGTTCCTTCATGATTTGATCACAGACGAAAAGTTCGATATCTGCGCTCACATTTTTCACATCTTGTGCAAGACTGCTGCGAGAACTAAATCTTGAAACTATGTTCCTTTTTGTCGTCTCATCTCAAGAATCTTGAAACTCAAAGGCCTCCATCCATTGCCAGATGAGTCTCCCTACCCATCACCTTGTCCAATCAACATTGGTACACTCAACGCCAGCATTGGTCATAGCCGTAAAGGAGTTAAAACAGAAACTTCGGATTCTCATCATAGCTCCCGCTCCAATTCATCCTCCCACGTCGAGAAGCTAGACAACATTATGGAGTGTATTCATGATATGAGCACCAAAGTGTCAGGACTTGCCTCTCTTCTACATCATCACACCATCCATTGTGATATGAAGTTTACAACTATTCAAACCCAATTGGATGAAATTCAACGAAAGCTAGAAGAAAATGAGGACTAGCTATTCCAAGACAAAAAGGGAGAGATGATGATGATAGGGGGAGTATAACGAAAGGGGGAGAAAAAGCTGCATCAAAGGGGGAGCCCTTATGTTAAAATTACCTTGCTTTCTTACTAGCTAATGTCTTTTGTTTTGTACCTATGCTTATGTAGCCATTTATTTTGTACCTTTTGCTTATGTGGCATGTTGGTTATCTTTTGTACCTGGCTTTTGTAAGCACTTTGTCTTCTTGCCCTGTGGCTTTCGTACTTTGTGATTAGATGTTATGCTTTTATCTTTAAGTACATCACTCTTGTGCCCTGTGTTGGATTTTTATCCTTAATGCAATTACGTAGTGTTGTTGCATTGATTGAGTGTTGGACATGCAAATGATACTTGTCATTGAGCTTATTAGATTGCATGTCCGGATGTTCATTCCTTGTGAGAATGAGCACTGTGATCACTATTTATAGTGATTGTTTGTTTTTGGTCAAGCCATGCTCTATTGCTTTAATTCTTTTTGCTTGATCACATTGTGCTTGCTTCATATACAATACAAGTTTTTCTACAAACAATGAACTTATTGTGTGGTTTCTTTTCAGGAGATACTTGTACTTATGATTCAAGAGCTTCACAGATCCTAAAGTTAGGTGTGAGTGAGTTTTGTTCAACTGTTCCCAACTCACGCGTTAAGTCTAGAGTTTGTTGTAGGGTTTTGTCACGGAATAGCCAAAGGGGGAGATTGTAAGGTTGAATTTTATCAACCATTGTGTTGGCTTTATTCCATGCCAATTTGCTTGTATTTTTAGCATTTAGAAACCCTGTATTTAGGTGGGAATCATGTAAGGGTAGTTTGTGAGAGAGTGTGAAGATTTGCTCAAGACTGTGCTGCAAAACAGAGACTCGCGACTGGACCTCGCTGGTGTCTCGCAACTAGCAAGCTGCCAGATGTTACACACGAGAGAAGCGTGCAGAAGAGAACTCGCGACTGGATCTCGCGGGTGGCTCGAGACTGGAAGCTGCCAGAATATGAACCGTCGTGCCAACTGTCGCACTACAGGACAAAATTTCCAGTCTAGCCTTTTAGTTTGTTCGCGACTTGAACTCGCGACTTAGTTAAGCCGTGAGGCCAATCCGCCAGCCTACTCTCTTGTGAAAATGTCTCTTCGTATTCCAAACACCCACTAGTATATATACCCCTTATACCCACGAAATGTAGAGAGCTTCCAGAGAGAATTTTGAGAGAGAAACCCTAGAGAAAAACAAGATTGATTCATCCACAATCTTTGCCTTGTGACTCTTCAAATTCCTCTACTCTTTTCCTCTCCATTGTAGATCATTGAGAGGTACTTTAGCCAAAACCTTTTCTTACCATACCCACAACTGTGAGAAGGCTCTTTGGTGTTTTGGGAAGCAGTTAGGAAGGAGCTAATTCATATTGGTAGATGCTATGGACTAGTAACGGGATCCGGGAAGCCAAAGAAGAAATAGGTTCGGCGTAACCTCGTTGGAGCAAGAAGCTTGGAGGGCTTAGGTACCTGGGTAGATTAGGCTTGGAGGGTCTACTGCTGTCCTTGTATCCCAACTACATTCTTTAGTGGATCATTTTGACCGCTTGGAGGGCGGCAGAGAGGTTTTACGCCGAGGGCTTCGATTTCCTCTTCAATAACACGTCTTGTGTTGTCCTTGTGTTTGCATCTCTCTTCCCTTTATCTTAGTCATTTAATTTTTGTTATGGATGTGATTTTATTTAACTTAGATGGTTTATCAATTCTGTTTTAGGCTTTAGTTCATTTTCCACACATTAATCGTTTGTGTTAAAGCTTGAATTGATAATTTGTAATTTGGGGGTCTAAACGTTCATAGTGTTTTTCACACTAATTGAACTTTCAGTAAATAATGCAATAAATCCATAAAATTCATTCTCAAGAATTTAATCAAGATGCTAGTCTTTTGTATGCTAACAAATCATGCAATTCCTCATATGCAATAAGAATATGTACTTTCATATATAATCATAAATAGTAGGGTCACAACACAACACTTTTTAGAGAAACATGGTTCCACCATTAAATTTCCAAAATGTTTTTAACCCAAAAATAATGTTTATGCAACATGATTATTTTCCAAAAATCCCATTAAAAGATACTTACCTTGCAACCCGCAAAATCCTAATTTTCCAAGCTCCAAAAGAAATTAGCTAGAACCTAAATAATACCAAGCAAACCTATTAAAATAAGCATAAAGATTGAAATTGCATCTAGCTACCTATTAGAAATTGCTAACTAAGAAATTAATTAGGCAAGCCTAGCATTTAACCTCACAAATAATGTATTCCACTTCCAAAGTTTCTCAACAATTTCATTACAAGGCATTGGCTCCAACTTATCATCATATCATTCCAAGCTTCACCTTTACCATAAGATATCCTAACACTTTATAAAATTTTTCCTCAATATACATGTCATTTTCAAGAGACCCACAAAACAACAACATATATAACAATACTCACCACTACAAACCCCAAATGTAAATCCTCCAGTAGCTCCAAATACACAATCAAAACTAGATTCATCAACTATTTCACATTAGAAAGCCATAACTCCCAAATCTTCACCACTTAGCTAACCACCATTACAAAAATCATAAACCCACTTATCAAATACATCCACCAAGACCAAAACCCATACATAAAAACACATAAATATCACTTCTAGTGCTCATAAATTACATGGGTATTATTATTATAGCTTAGATAAACATAACCTCAAGTAAAAGCATATAAACCCACAAAAAGATTAGAAATTTTACTTCAAATAGTAGAGGTGAGTGAGCCTTACCGTTTTCCTATGGAGTTTTCCGATGATCTTGTCGGAAAAGATGGTGGAGGTGATGAGAAGTGAAGGTGCCTGTTAGGTTCTAAAAGTTTAGAACAATTGGCAAATCGTGAGTACACAAGAACATACAAGCTGCAGAAATAAGAATTCAGAAATTGCCTGGTTCGATCGATCGAGAAACAAGCTCGATCGATCGAAAGTCATATCTGCAGAATTTTAAGTTGGCCCAAACAGCAGTTCAAGCCCATTAAGGATTAGGGTTTCAAATCTACTTCTCCCACTATATAAAGGAAACTCTATGCACGTTTGTACAAGGCTTTTTAGAGAGAGAAGAGTGTGCCTCTTTTGTATTTAGGGTTTTGTTCCTAAAACCTCTTTTATAACTTCTACTGGTGTTGTTCCTTAAAGAATCTCAAGATCCAGTATTGTTGAAGTTACTGCCTTCTCTAGTCATCAAAGATGTCGATGATCTAAACCTTCAAGGGTGGTCTTGGAGTCACAAACAGGAGAGTTTGTGTTGCTAAACCTTTGAGTGGAATCTCAAAGTCACAAGCGTGGGTGTTTGTGTTTTATAACGGTCAAGGAAAGAAGTAGTCTGTGGACTCAGAGCTATCATGGGGTCGTGGTATTAAGTTTTCTATTCGAGGTAGCAATAGGATGTTAGTGGTCTAAGTCTCTATTGTGTAAACTTCAATTCTTTCTAGTGAATTTGCTATTTTACCTTGAGGATAGCTAGGTTAAATCCTCCCCAGGTTTTTTACCGGTATGGTTTTTCTGGGTCATCATATCGTTGTGTTATTTATATTTCCGCTGCTTTACATGATATGATTGTTTTGTTTTAACCTAAATCTGAATAATAAACCTAAGTATTCACTTGGTTAATTAATTAGGTTAAACAATTTAAGTTTACAGGGGTCTAAACATCTAACAGTGCCAATGGGAGAGTAAGGGACTGTGAGAGAAAAGTGTTTGTATTGTGTGAAAAAAAAAATATGGTGGAAAGGTGTGATGGCCGGTCAATCTGACTCCCCCCCCCCCCCTTTTTTTCTTGATTTAGGCTGGGGCATTACATCATCAATTTTGAAAAACCCCAAAAATTTTAAAAACCCTAAAAGTTAGGTCACAAGTGCAGGAAATGTATGATAAAAAGATGAAAAGAGATCATACCAGTGAAAAATGCAAGGAAAAGACCGAAGCTTGAGTGGGGTAGATGAAGTGGTTGAGTTTGAGGTGTTTGGGAGAGGGAGAGACACTTTTCTGTCGAGAAAGATCAATGAGAAATGAGAGAAATTCACGCTGACCCTTATATAGAAAGCTCATAAATCTCGTTGTATCGAGAGGTGTCGAGATTTAAAATGCGAGAAACAGCTATCGAGGAGTAATCCAAAAGCTATCGAAAGGTATCCACAACAAAAAGAGCTCGATGGATCGAGAAGCTATCCAGTAGCTATCGGGGAGACAGAACATATCTCGATGAATCGAGAGGCTATCTAGAATCTATCGAGAATGAAGGTTAAGAACCTCGATGGATCGAAGAGCTGTCAAGAAGCTATCGAGAAGGAAGAAGCTTTCTTGATGGATTGAGGAGTTATCAGGAAGCTATTGAGAATGCAATAAAGAGAAGCTGAAGAGCTCGATAGATAGCCTAGATGTCGAGAGGTGTCCTGCAGCTGTCGAGATTGCTTGAAAACAGTTTTTCAAGAAGAGAAAAACACAAACATGAATGCAATCAAGCATGCTACACAACCAAGGATCTAAACAACATTTTAATCTCTCAAAATCATCTCTCAGCAAGAAAAATGTCAAGAACATAGATCCAAAACACACACACACACACACTAAACAAGTCTAACCAATTTTATATTTAAAAACAAGTTAAGACAATTTAGTGAGCATACATTAACACATGTATTTCTTGTGATGGCCAAATCATATTGTATCTGCTCATGTATCAAGAGTAGCAAAGAATATTGCGTGTTGTGTGTGAAAAACATCGCAAGATTGCATAAGTGTCTACATGTTATGACGATTTGGGACATGAGAAAATCACTTTCACTCACACACAATCATAACTGTTTGATGGAGACTGTCACATTCGAGGTACATCCTATAACTCCTGCATCTCCTAGAAGACATGCTTGCAATCATATATAAAGCATTTTAATTCTTTTTTCTTTTTATTTGCTTTGAATATTTTCTTTTTAAGCAAACCATGCATAGGCATAAAAAAGAGAGAAAAGAAATACCCAATGATGTTAAGCTTTTGACATTGCACTTTTGTTATGCCGAAGCATACAGATGTTATTTCATGATTGGCGGGCAACAATGGTGAGGTGGTTATTTATGCCTTTCTCTTAGGATTTTCTTGTCCTACTCGTGACATGAGTGCTAAGTAAAAGAGATTACTTAATCTTACTCATCACAAACATGAGCCACAAAGCTCACTTGCTTAGTTGTGCATAGAGATGCTCATCTAAGCTACAAACGATACAAACTTTAGAAAATTTTGTTTCAATGGCCATCCAAGGTATACAAGTACCAATGTACACAAAACACATACTGTTTTTGTATTTTTTTTTTTTTCAATTTTTTTTTATATAAAAAATAAAATAAATCAAAACTGAAAACAAACAAAAACATGTTAAACAAAGTAAAGCATGAAACTAGATGCAAATGCATGAGGAAAGAGGAGGAGAAGAGAAGATCAGTTTATAGAAATAACACCAATGTTTTGGCGAATAAATTCAAGCCGCTTGCTATCAAGAGGTTTGGTGAACAAATCTGTCTTCTGATCATCAGTGTGAATGAACTCAAGAGTGAGGGTACCATCTTCGACAAGCTCTCGAATGAAATGAAGTCGAATCTCTATATGTTTAGTTCAAGAATATTGCACCGGATTCTTAAAGATTAGAGTTCAAGTTTTTAGGAAGGAGTTTCATGCACATATACACTTTGATTAGACTAAAGTAGAATTTCTATCTTGTATCAAAAAATAAAAACCCAAAGTTTTACACACTGAATAAAAATACACAGTTGATGTCTAGATGATAAAAATTATAACCACACAAAAAACAGCTCACAATTTTTTTTTTTTTTTTTTGAGAAGCAACTCACAAATATATATAAACTGAAATCCCAAATTCGCCCAAAGTTGCTTTCACACCAACTGACCAACACACATGTACAGTAACACACTAAACAAACCCCGTCTCCAAACTCCCACATAGAAACAATAGTGACTCTATTCATAGAAACTATCATATCGCATTAGCTTTTTTTTTTTTTTTTCTTGAAACATATCTCATTAGCTACTTAATCCAAAAAACTTAAGCCTAATGGATATGAGTTGAACAATTTTATATTAACCACAAATTCTTCTTATTATTATTTAATGTGAGACTTCACTCACGTGTATATACTCAACAGTGGAATAAATCCCATAAAACACACTTCGACCGTGACTAATGAAAAATATCTATATTACATATAACCACAAAATAAGGAAGATTTGCTGGACATCTATATATATATGCTGAACCCTACTAAATTGTTATGTTCAAATATAAAAGAGAACACCTTTCAGCTCATTTATGCAGTATGTATATTTTTTAGACCCCAAACTAGATTGTTTAATCTAATTACTTAACCAAGTAAATACTTAGGTTTATTATTCAGATCTAGGTTAAAACAATAACAATCATATCATGTAAAGTTACGGAAAAATAAAGAACACAATGAGATGATAACCCAAGAAAACCAAACTAGTAAAAAACCTGAGGAGAATTTAACCTAGCTATCCTCAAGGTAAAACAACAAATCCACTATAAAAGAATTGAAATTTGTACAATAGAACTTAGACCACTAACATTCTATTGCTACCTCGAGTAGAAAACTTACTACCACGACCCCATGATAGCTCCGAGTCCACGGACTACTTCTTTCCTTGGCCTTTGCAAAACATAAACGCCCACGTTTGTGACTTTGAGATCCCACTCAAAGGTTTTGCAACACAAACTCTCCTGTTTATGACTCCAAGATCACCCTTGAAGGTTTAGATCATCAGCACCTTTGATGACTAGAGAAGGCAGCAACTTTTACAACACCGGATCTTGAGATTCTTCATGGAATAACACTGGAAGAAGACATAAGAGAGCTTTTTGGTTACAAAACCCTAAATACCAAAGAGGCACACTCTTCTTTCTCTGAAAAGCCTTTTAAAAATGTGCTTAGAGTTTCCTTTATATACTAGAAGAAGTAGATTTGAAACCCTAATCCTTAATGGGCTTGGACTGCTGTTTGGGCTTCATTAAAATTTTGCAGATACGACTTTCAATCGGTCGAACCAGGCAGATTTCAAATTCCTGTTTCTGCAGCTTGTATGTCCTTGAATCTTGACATGAATCAACTTGAGCATTGTCTAATAATACCTATAGACTCTAGGATCTATATCTAGACAATTTTGTGTTCACGATTTGGCAATTGTTCCAAACTTTTAGCACCTAACAATCTCCCCCTTTGGCAATTTGTGGCAAAACTCACATACAAAATGAAATGCTCAAATACAAGAACTACCCAATACAATAATATGCCCAATTACATCATAAATCTCAATCTAATACTCCTAACCTAGAAGTTACAAGAAAAGAGGTAGAAGATCTTGATCAGAATGTACCTGTCTTTCTTAAAAACACTCAAAAGAACACATCACCGCATATGTTGAAAGAAAGATATATAAACAATAATATGAAATAGAATATAAAAACAAAAGTAAATTCTAACTCTCCCCCTAAGTTAGATACATCAAAAAGTTTTTATATTCTCCCCCTTTCAAAAACAATTTTATCTCCCCCTAAACAAAACATTTTAAAAACCTTTTCCAAATTTCATCTATTCTCTTCTTTTTTTGTCACGTATTGACAAAGACAACCCAAACAAAGAGTAACAACTCAACAGAGAATAAAAGAAAATAGAGAATTAAGGGAACACAAAACAATTCAACTCTATAGTAAATAGAGACAACGCCCCCTATGAACAACAAAGATTAAAAACAAGCTTCTCCCCCTATAAAAATAGGAAAAATAAACAAGTTTTGGGAAAAACAATGTTAGGGAAAATTTAGGGGGTGGAGATAAATAAAGACACATAAACCAAATTGAAAAACTAAGTCGAGAATACACATGAACACAAATATTCTCTCGTTTAATAAATGCAAATTTGACACTATGTCACCCATAAACAGATGGTGTTTGAACTCAAATCAAGTAAAGAAAATATTTGCACATTGATTATCCATCATATCTCTTAAGAAAAATATTTTCTGCAGTTCACACATAAAAATAGCATATACTAAAATGTACAAAGGACTCAAAAATTAATCAATCAATTTTTAAATCAAGTTGAGTACCCAATTTAGCAAAGTATATGCATGTTATGGATGAAAACAATTAGAGATATGATTGCAAAACTGCAAGAAGGATACAAAAAAAAAAAAAAAAAAAAAAAAAACGATGCAATGCATGTGAATTCTAAACATAAATGATGCATGAAAAAAAATTTGGTCAAAAACATAGAAATTGAAAATTTTTCAGTTTCGATCAGTCGAGCATTGATCAAACATCAATCGAGCCAAGCAAATTCAAGACAAAATTTTTATTGCAATTTCGATCGGTCGAGAAACAGCTTCGATCGATCGAAAATTTAGAAAACTTAAATTTTTGAAAAACAAAACAATTTTATACAGAAACTCCTCAAAGCACAATATTTCATGAATGAAATGCATGAGTATGAGTTTAAAAGTTTTTCAAAAACACTTAAATTCAACCCAGATCTTCAATCAATGAACATATTTTGTATCAACATCAAGAAACATATAATCTTGGATGGCCACAATAAAATCACACAGAATAACATGTACAAATTTTAGCAAAGAGTAACATGTGTAGTGTGTGCAACAAGCAAAAGCTCGAGAAACATGTGAGGTGATATATGAATAGTAAGCAATCACAATTTCTACAAAATTCATCACATACAATTGAAAGAGACTATCACCTAAAGAATTACGTCATATAACTCCCACATTTCCTGGAAAACAAGCTTGCAATCATGTAAGTTTTTTGAATTGCCTCATAATGTACACACCAATTTTATTTGATTAGAAACTTATTAAAATAACCAGGATAATGTACACACCAATTTTATTTGTTTGTGATGTTATTATAGCCCAATATGTACACACTAATTTTAGCATTTAATTCGAGGTTACACCTTATGTTCTTTTTGTGCATGTGTTACACTTTTTCGAGCACAAAATCTTATGATATGCACTAAGGTGTTCATGATTGGCTAGTAAACAATGGTGAAATAGTTATTTATGCCTTTCTCAATAAGTTTAAGTCCAACAATCAAAGGCATGTGACTTCAAGATTAAGATCAAGTGATTAAAATTATAAACATCTTTGCACACAATATGTACTACAAAGCTCAAACTAGTAAAGTGCAATAAATTAAGCTCATCCAATCTAAAAAAAGTACATAAACTTGTCATGTAAAGATTGTATGGCCAACCTCAACTATAAATCCAAGATATATAATATGAAACATAAAATCTTTTTGGTTTAAAAAAGTTTTATGACCTAAAACAAAAAGCAAACCTTATGCTAAATGATTAAAAATGCAAATGCAATGCATGACAATGCTTAACTAAGCTATAAAGGGTACACAAACAAGAAATATCAATTTCTTAATTAACCCTTGAGTACATGTACAAACTAGTACATACTCACATAAAATCAAAAATAGCTTAACACTTATAGAACATGTACTTTTTATGTTTCTCCACAATATCAAGCATGTTCTAAATCAAGAGAGAGATATCATAATTCATGTAATTCTCAAGAAAAACTAAAACTAGACACAAAATAAAATATTTGTCTTTTTGAAAATTTTCAATGTTTTTGGATTTTTTTTAATAAAAAACAATCAAAACAGAAACAAAACATGTCCACAAATAATTGAAAGAATTAAATCAGGGACAAGTCAGCAACACTCACCTTAGAGAATCTTTTCTCACCCATAACACGAGTCTTCCGCTTTGTAGGTGAAAATCCATGAGAAGCAGAGTGTATTTGAAGGATTACACCAATCTTTTGAGAAAGACTGAAATCTTGCAAATTCCTTTCACAAGCCAACAAGCTTAACCTTTTCAAAAGAATATGAAACAATTTGTATGGACTTATGGCAGGAGAAATATCATCACCTATCCTAGATTAAAATACAGAATTTTTAAATTTCAATTTATGATAATTAAGATGAATGTGACCGGAGACACCACAAAAGTGACAAACAGGAAAAAATTTAGGAACATCAGTATTCCTAACAGCAAATCTACTCTCAGATTTTGATTTTTGCCTCAACAAAGAGCAATTTGGTCTAATATGACCAACAACACCACAAAGATGACAAGTCGGCACAAAAACAGATTTATTATACTCTCTAACAGTGGGTTTAGACATAGGCTTAGAAACTTCAGCGTCTACATCAGAACTTTTACCTTCGTCTAACCTAACAAAATAAGCATTTTCTTTATGATTCCTCTTAAAAGGAGAGATATAAACTTTTTTTAGATTTAGGCTTAAGAGAAACAGAAACACTTCTGTCATCAACAGCAGACTTGGTACTAGTCAAATTTTCAATTTTAGCTTTAGATTCAACTAACTCTTGTTCCAAGCTTCTCATCTTCTCATCTTGAGAGGAAATTTGTTTTCTCAAAAATTCATTTTTTTTTATTAGATTCATCTAATCTAACAACCAATTCCTCTTTTTCAAGATTAGCCAATTTTAACTCTTCCTTGAATTTCTTAGCAATTTTCATAGATTTCAATAATTTCTTACGGAGAGTTTTACAAGCATCAATAAGATCAACAGAAACAACAGTGTCCTTTTTATTCAAAATATCACAATCAGGAACAGTTAAAATTATCCATGATAGCAGGGATCAAGGATCAACTCTTAGATCAAAAGATTTAACACAAGAGCTAACCCGTTCTGATACCACTTGTATGATTTTTAGACCCTTGTAAACTAGATTGTTTAACTTAATTAATTAATAAAGTGAATACTTAGGTTTATTATTCAGATCTAGGTTAAAACAATAACAATCATATCATGTAAAGCAGCGAAAAAATAAAGAACACAATGATATGATAAGCCAGGAAAACCAAACCGGTAAAAACCAGGGGAGGATTTAACCTAGCTATCCTCAAGGTAAAACAGCAAATCCACTATGAAAGAATTGAAGTTTGTACAATAGAACTTAGACCACTAACATTCTATTGCTATCTCGAGTAGAAAACTTACTACCACAACCCCATGATAGCTCCGAGTCCACGGACTACTTCTTTCCTTGGCCTTTGCAAAACACAAACACCTACGTTTGTGACTTTGAGATCCTCCTCAAAGGTTTAGCAACACAAACTCTCATGTTTGTGACTCCAGACAACCCTTGAAGGTTTAGATCATAAGCACCTTTGATGGCTTGAGAAGGCAGCAACTTCTACAACACCGAATCTTGAGATTCTTCATGGAATAACACTAGAAGAAAACATGAGAGAGCTTTTTGATTATGTAAGGTTGAATTTAATCAACCATTCTGTTAGCTTTATTCCGTGCCAAATTTACTTGTATTTCAGCATTTAGAAATCCTGTATTTAGGTAGGAATCATGTAAGGGTAATGTATGAGATAGTGTGAAGAAATGCTCAAGACTGTGCAGTGAAGTAGGAACTTGCGAATAGATCTTGCGGATGGCTCGCAACTGGCAAGCCGCCAGCAGAAGCACACAAGTGAAGCATGTAGAGAAGCTGAACCATCATGCCAGCTATAGTACTACAGGACAAAAGTCCAGCCTGGCCATTCAGTTAGCTCGCGGCTTGAACTCGCGACTCAGTTAAGTCACGAAGCCAAGTTGCCAGCAAGCTCTGTTTTGGAAAAACTAACTCTTCGCATTCCATTCTCACTCTAGTATAAATACCCCTTATACCCACGAAATGTAAAGAGCTTCTAGAGAGAATTTTGAGAGAGAAATCCTAGAGAAAAACAAGATTGTCTCATCCACAATCTTCATCTTTGATTCTCCAAATTCTTTTACTCTCACCCTCTCCATTGTTACATCCTTGAGAGGTACATTGCTCAAATCCTTTTCTCACCTTACCCATATCTGTGAGAAGGCTATTGGTGCTTGGGAAGCAGTTAGAAAGGGACCAATTGATATTGGTTGATGCTATGGACTATAGCAGAATCCGGTAAGCTAAAGAAGACAAAGGTTCGGCTCAACCTTATTGGAGCAAGAAGCTTAGAGGGCTTAGATACACTGGGTAGATTAGGCTTGGAGGGTCTTCTGTTATTCATGTATTTCAACTTCATTCTTTAGTGGATTATTAACAGCTTAGAGGGCGGCAGAGAGGTTTTACGCCGAGGGCTTCGGTTTCCTCTTTAATAACACTTCATTGTGTTGTCCTTATGCTTGCATCTCTCTTCCCTTAATCTTTGCCATTTAATTTCCACTGTGGATGTGATTTTATTTGGCTTAGATTGTCTATCAATTCTATTATAAGCTCATGTTCATTTTCCGCACACACATTATTTGATATTAAGCTTAAATTGGTAATTTGTAATTTAGGGGTCTAAATGTTCAAGGTGTTTTTCACACTATTTGAACATTCAATTGGTATCAGAGCGGATACACTTGTTGTGGTTTAAATACCTAAGTATGATCCTTGACCCCTTATGTTTATTTGCCATGGATTGTGATTTGTATGCTTTCTTGGTTGTTAATGATTGTAGCATGCCACGTGTTTATGAAAATGCCTCTATGAGTGATAATCCTCATGATTGTGATGCTATGTTACATGAATCTTTGGATGTTGTTGATATTCCTAACATCAAACTGTTTAAGAAAAAGGCTAAGAAGTTTAATAAGGATTTAAGCAAGTTATTTTGTGAAAAGGATGATTTGATTGCTAAGCTCAATGAATCCAACAAATTGGTTGAGAAATATAAGAAACTTGCTGAAAATTCTCTTGAAAAGCTAAAAGAGTTTGAATGTTTGAATATGGACTTGGATGCTAAACTTTTTTTGTCTAACAAACTTGTTGATGAGCTAAAATGTAAAAATGAATCTCTTAAGATGCATGCCAAGTGTTTGATTGCTGAACCTATTGCTAAAAAGGTTGAAAATATTTGTTGCAATCATGTTGTGGTACTCAATTTTGTGCCTAGTGTGTGCTTTACCTCAAAGGACAAATCGGTGTACATTCCTCCACATAAAAGAAATCAAAAAGTGGAGAGAAAGGCTATTAAGTCAAAGCCTCCATTTAGGTCTCAACCTAAGGCTTTGGATGGATCTAAGTTTGTTCCAACTTGTCACCATTGTGGTGTGATTGGTCATATAAGACCTCAATGTCACACAAGTTCAAGAGAAAACAAAACCATGTTGTTAAATCCCTTTCCAAAAAGCCTAGTGGATCTAAACGCATTGTTTGTCACCATTGTGGTGCCTTTGGTCATCTAAGACCTCATTGCTCTAAGTTTCAAGACTCTTAAAAGAATCAAAAGAAAAGAGAAACTTGAACTTTTTGGAAGTTGTGCTAAAAAGGGTCAACCGGATTTGAGTGAAAATAGCATGTTGTTAAAAAAAGTGTTTAATGCTTTTAACTCCTTGTCTATGTGCATCTCTAGTTCTTGTTCTTCCAACCCTCGTCTCATTTCTCATGAGACACTCATTCCAAACAATCATTCCGTTTGGATGAGGAAGGGTTCCTATGGTTGAGCTTTTGCTCTTTTGGTCCTTGATTTAATTCTTTTGATCTTTATAGGACCCTTCATGCATTGAATGTCATATCTTTATGCATTTTATGCATCTTGCATTTATTCATATGCATTGTTTTTGTTTTGATCTTACTTTTATGTTTTAGTTTTGTGTAAGTAAAAATCCAAAATCACATAAAAAGTGAAAAATTGAAAAAGTTTAATCGTATATGTTTGAGCACATATTTCATGTGAGTTTTGCCTTGTACCTTCGTACAAATGGCTTTGTGCATTTACAAGCGTGGCTTATTCTTTATAAACTCATATCATTGTGGGAAAATCTTGACATTTTTGTGTGATTGTTGTAAATCGATCTTCGATTTTCGAGCTTACCATGAATGATTAGTCAATAGTCATGTTGGTTTAGATACATGCATAGACTTGTGTCTATATATCTTTCCACACTTTTATATTTTTTTTCTTAAAGAGCTCAACCAATGTAAATCTCAAAATGAAAAGAGATAATGACCTGCAAAAGTCGTCGCGCATGCTAGTATTTGACTAGGAAAAAGGGAAAGCGACTTTTATGAAAAGGAACGCCACTCATTCGCAATTGATAACATGTGCTATTCATCACGTGTATCGCATACAAAACATATGCAGCGGAAAATTAATGGATCTACTTCATTCGTAATTGATAACATGTGCTATGTAAATTTCAAAATATAAGAACAAGAGAGTGTACCTTGGTATGGTGAATTTCAAAACCAAAGATGAAAAGTACTTGGGAACACTTTTAATCTTCACTCCAATTCCACTTGATGCCCAAAATGTGTGGTCTCTCAATCAATTATGTGTATATGTTCTAGAGAGCATATGAAGAAGTGTCTTACACCAACTTACAAACCATTTTACGTTCATAAAAATTCTTTATGTTTCACTCCACATAACTGATTATCTAATTGGGCTAGCCTTTTGAACCTTCCCAATTGGGTTTTAACGTGTGGCTTGGAGTGGGACCAAAAGGGAACAAATAAGAATCTAGCTCCAATGGGTCTTAGGCTTTTCTGTCAACTCTTGACAAGTCCAAAGTTACCATTAATTATATTTAATACCACTATATAAATATAATTGCACCCTAGGCCTTGTTAATAAATTATTTTCCAAGACTTTTTGTACATGCAACCCCTTCATAAAATATTCGTAGTAATACAAAGTCATGATTGTAGATTGCCACTTTGTAAATTACTACATCTTAATCCTTGAGTACCCGGTTTAATCCTTTTAAGTTATTCGTCATATATTTATGAAATCTAATTTCATAAATATATACTTTAGTCTTACTAAAGTGGTTAGGCCTAACTCTCTGAATAACTGAACCCATTAAACTTATCTCAATAGAATATTTTATATCTCTGTTAAAAGACTATGAATTCCATCTTGAGAATATATGTTCTATCAACACTAAATGTGGCTGCCAAACACTAAATGTGGTTGCCCAACATACTGAGGTTTTGATCGTTACTTTATATCTCACTTCTGATATATCAAAGCAACCTACACTTCATGATCAAGTTCATTATTCTCTCAGGATTAAGAGTTCATGTGAATAGAAGTCGTGAGATTTATTATTCAATTGATAGTCGTTAGAAGAATAATAAATCTCACAGCGATCCAGTTCAATATGTCTTAACTCTTAAAACATATCAACAGATTAACTAGAAGTCTCCACTTCCGTGATCAAGACAAATCATCTTAGTCAATATGTTATAGTCTTCGCAGATGAAATGCCCAATTTCATCACCGACTACGAACTAAAATTCTGAGTTTACAAAGAAATTGTGATCTATATCTTCTGTGACTAAATCACGTAAATCACATACTGTGCATCTTATGGATTATATGATAATGTCTTAATATTCATGTTACCATCATTTTAGATAAGAATAAAGCAACTTTATTAATCACAATATTAAGTCATACATCATTTAATACATAATGTCATACATAATATTATACATGACATCTTACAATAGGATTTAAAAGCATTACATTAACCTTAACAATCTCCCATTTGCCCTAAAGACTATTGTGCACTAACCTACCTCCCATTCCCTCCAAATATTACTCGAAGGTCCTTTGAGGCAAGGCTTTGGTAAAGGGATCTGCAAGATTATTTGCACTTTCAATCTTTGCAACTACTACATCTCCACGAGCAACAATGTCTCAAATGATGTGGTACTTTCTCTTAATGTGCTTTCCTTTCTTATGATTTCTTGGATCTTTAGATTGTACAACTGCTCCACTATTGTCGCAAAACAATGTGATAGGAACTTGCTCCATTCTCACAACACCAAGATCAGAAAGGAATTTCTTGAGCTAGACAGCTTTTTTTGCCGCTCCACAAGCAGTAACATACTCAGCTTCCATGGTGGAGTCTGCAATACAAGATTGCTTAACACTCCTCCAACTTATGGCTCCACCTCCCAAGGTGAACACACAACTTGAAGTGGACATTTTGAAATCTAGGTCTAATTGAAAATCTGAATCTGTATTGCCAATTGGAATCAAATCCTTACACTGGTAAACAAGCCTATAATCTCTCGTTTTCCATAGATACTTGAGAATATGCTTTACCGCTTGCCAATGTTTTGGTCTTGGATTTGATTGATATCGGCTAACCATTCCAATTGAATAACAGATATTTGGTTTAGTACAAAGCATGGCATACATGAGACTTCCCACTGTAGAAGCATAAGGAACTTGTCTCATCTTATTTTCTTCCTCTTGAGTCTTAGGCCTCTGTGTTGGGATTAAT
This sequence comes from Lithocarpus polystachyus, assembly GCA_033629205.1. Lineage (NCBI taxonomy): Eukaryota > Viridiplantae > Streptophyta > Magnoliopsida > Fagales > Fagaceae > Lithocarpus > Lithocarpus polystachyus. The sequence continues at coordinate 370,269 of CM066164.1, read as the reverse complement.
GCCCTTAAATCCTATTGTATGATGTTATGTATGATATTATGTATGACATGATGTATGACTTAAAATTGTGATTAATAAAATTGTTTTATTATTATCTAAAATAATGGTAACATGAATATTCGGACATTATCATATAGTCCATAAGATGCATAGTATGTGATTTATATGAAAAGTCACAGAAGATAAAAATTACAACTTTGGGATCTTGTACTCCAATCAAGTTTGGGATCTTGTAAAGGAACATAACGGCATTAAACTTGTTGGTTGCAAATGGGTTTACAAGAGGAAGAGAGGGATGGATGGAAAGGTTAAAACCTTTAAAGCAAGGCTAGTGATGAAAGGGTATACACAAAAGGAAGGTATTGATTACGAAGAAACCTTTCACCAGTAGTAATACTTAAATCTATAAGAATTCTCTTATCCATTGCTACTCATTATGATTATGAGATTTGGCAAATGGATGTCAAGACTACATTTCTCAATGGCAATCTTGAAGAGGAAATCTATATGATGCAACTGGAAGGTTTCATAGCAAAGAACCAAAAGCATATGGTATGCAAGTTGAAAAGGTTTATTTATGGACTTAAGCAAGCATCTAGGTCATGGAATATTAGATTTGATCAAGCAATCAAGTCATTTGGTTTTGAACAAAATCTTGATGAACCATATGTGTACAAAAGACATCAAGATAAAGTAATAATGTTCCTAGTGCTTTATGTTGATGATATTCTACTCATTGGAAATGATGTAGGGGTAATGTCATCAATAAAAGTTTGGTCGTCAAGCCAATTTGATATGAAGGACTTGGATGATGCTAACTTTATTCTAGGGATCAAGCTTTGGCGAGATCGCAAGAATAAGATGTTAGGCTTTTCACAAGATAGATATATAGATAAGGTTCTAGAACGGTTTAGCATGCAAAACTCCAAGAGGGGTTTACTTCCTTTCAGACATGGAGCTCCTCTGTCTGATAACCAAAAGCCTAAGACTCAAGAGGAAGTAAATATGATGAGACAAGTTCCTTATGCTTCTGTAGTAGGAAGTCTCATGTATGCCATGCTTTGTACTAGACCAGATATCTGTTATTCAGTTGGCATGGTCAGCCGATATCAATCAAATCCAGGACCAAAACATTGGCAAGCAGTAAAGCATATTCTCAAGTATCTACGGAGAACGAGAGATTATATGCTTGTTTACCGTTGTGAGGATTTGATTCCCATTGGCTATACGAATTTAGATTTTCAATCAGATATAGATTTCAGAAAGTCCACTTCAGGTTGTGTGTTTACCTTGGGAGGTAGAGCCATAAGTTGGAAGAGTGTCAAGCAATCTTGTATTGCGGATTCCCTTATGGAAGCTGAATTTGTTGCTGCTTGTCAAGTGGCAAAAGAAGTTGTCTGGCTTAAGAAATTCCTTTCTGATCTTGGTGTAGTGAGAATGGAGCAAGTTTCTATCACATTATTTTGCGACAATAGTGGAGCAGTTGCACAATCCAAAGATCCATATAGAGAGAATGGGGGTCCAATTCCCTCATCTTTAGGTGGGTGTTCTAGCGAGGAAGGTGGTAGTGGCATTGGGACTGATTCCCACCTCCAAAAACCCGCTTGGCAATGATATTCCCGAAGGCACTACCATGTAACCGAGTAAAGGGTATCTCCGAGCAATGATTACCTCAACCAGGTTAAAGTTGATTGGGAGGGATCTACTTGAGGTATTCAAGAAAGTGCAGTCCCGTTCTAGCTTTTGGGCCCATATTGGGCTCTTAGGTATTCGAAGTAAGGCTATAGGTCCACTGGGGGTGGGGTAAAGTACAAGGCTGCTAGGCCAAGTCCCCAGGCCCGTACAATAGCCCCCCTTGGTTTGTGCCCGGCTACCGGGACCGAATCAAGGGCAATCTGAGTGGTGTTAGTGACTCCTTGGGAAGCCCAACTGTCTGCTACAGAACGGAGGACAACCATCAATACTTTCTCGAAAAGAGAGCTACTCCAGGCTATCACATTTAACCAACCCCCACTTTTCCCTTAATCCTCCTATTTATAGCCTTAGATAAGTGGAGGTGTTATGATTATTCCCCCTTACTAGTGCGAATAGGCATCCAATTCTCTCATCTTTAGGTGGGTGTTCTAGCGGGGAAGGTGGTAGTGGCATTAGGACTGATTCCCACCTCCAAAAACCCGCTTGGCAATGATATTCTCGAAGGCACTACCAGGCAACTGAGTACAGGGTATCTCCGAGCAATGATTACCTCGACCAGGTTAAAGTTGATCGGGAGGGGTCTACTTGGGGTATTCAAGACAGTGCAGTCCCGTTCTAGCTTTTGGGCCCATATTGGGCTCTTAGGTATTCGGAGTAAGACTATAGGTCCACTGGGGGTGGGGTAAAGTACAAGGCTGCTAGGCCAAGTCCCCAGGCCCATACAATAGCCCCCCTTGGTTTGTGCCCGGCTACCGGGACCGAATCAAGGACAATCTGAGTGGTGTTAGTGACTCCTCGGGAAGCCTAACCATCTGCTACAGAACGGAGGACAACCATCAATACTTTCTTGAAAAGAGAGCTACTCTAGGCTGTCACATTTAATCGTCATCATGACCTGATGGTTCGTGAATCGAGCCCACGCGAGGGGGTTACAAAAAGAAGCCAGAAATATTTCCCGCCTTTTTGCTCCATTAAATGCTCCTACTCTATAAATAGTCCCTGTTCCTCCCTCAAATCACTTTTTGCTTTTCAATCCTTCGAAAATTCTCTCTGCCGAGCATTCTTCTCTTGTGCATAAACTCTTCACCCAATTTGATGAGAATGCAAAATGTCATTTTTTTCTCCCTTAATGTTTAGTCTTTTATACTTATTTCATGCCTAAATTTACTCATTATTCTTATATTTTGATTTCAGATGCAAATAGAGGCATTAAGTGCAAAACGTAGTTAATTGGGTGATTTTGGACAGCTTTGACATTGCTTCGTAATCATTTAAGTGCCATGTCATTGAAAATAGCAAATGACATAAAACTAAATGTATATTTAATTTAATAATAATTTAATATGAGCCATATTAATTGGATTCATTTCAAAGAAAATCGTTTGGGCTTAAAATGGTTTTGTTGTTGTTTGAGCTTTTGGCAAAACCGACCCATGGGTAGTGGGCCAAATCGGACATTTAATAACTCTATCACAGTCTCCTTGTGGCGCATAAACGGTACGTTTTGTTAGCTCATAAACTCTGAAGTCTGAAGCACGAAGCTTCAGGGTGCAATAGAAGAGTGGATCCAAAGGCATACATATGGTGCATTTCGACTATCAGTGGCTGTTGCCTTTGCCTTTGCAGCCGGCACAGTAACTCACCTCTTCTTTGCTTTTGTAACTTCTGCTGTTTCTGATCAACTACTTTCTTTCCATTGTTTTCATTAAAAGAATCTTTTCAATTAATTCAAGGGTATGTAAATTTCATGTTTAATAGTTTACTTATAAAAAAAAAAAAAAAGAATTTTATGTTTAATATTCCCTTTGGTTTCTACCAGGAACAAATCTTGTAGAATTAGCTTAATGCTTTGATTGCCTAGAAAAAGTTGGAAAATAGTACAAGTTCAAATGTTTAGCCTTACCCTTATCTCAATGCTTTCTTTAATTGCCCAGAATTTAAGTTTAGGCCAAAAAAACATGTTCAGGTTTTTACCATAGTTTTAATAATTTTTTGTTTAATTGCATCAAAATGATTTAGCATGCGTTTGTATACAGTTTATTTGGTTGAAAATTGAAAACCGAAAACAATAAAAAAAATAATTTTTTACTGTTTATTATTGTTTAAATACTGTTTATTGACCTAAAATTACTGTTCATGAACAATAAACAGTGCATAATACGTTGGACTAAAAAAAAAAAAAAAAAAGCCCAAAACGCGGACGCAGCCGCACTACCCAAGCAGAGCTTTAGTCTTTGTTTGGTTAGCACCAAAATGTTGCTTTTTTATTGCATTATCTCCTCTGGAAAAAATAAATAAAAAAATAAAGGCAAAATTCTGCTTTGGGATGCAACAATGTATTGCACTGTTTTAGATATCTTAACTGTTTGTATATAGTAAGTATTATAAGGCTGCCATTTATTAATTGTTTATTTGTGCCTTTTGAAAGTTGAGTTTAGTATTAGGTAATTAGAGAGAGAAGAGAGAATGGGATTGCCAGATGCGCCAGGAGATTTGTCATCAGAAGTGGATGTTGATGCTTTCTGACGCCTCTTCCCTCTTCGTTTTTATGAGCGTCATCTCATTGAATCTATAAGGCCGGATGGTAGGCCACTTGGAAGAGCTAGAGATACAACTATAGTCCATTGTTAGTTATTGCTTGTGTCATTTATTCACAATCTTATTCTTCCACCTCTCATATGGATTTTTCTGTATCATTGTTTGTACTCAAACTGAATTGCTCAATCCCTCTTTCTTTCCAAAAACAAAATCAAGGAGCTGTTGCATCTGCTGAGGGTTCAGCATTGGCAAAGATTGGATCAACTGTTAGTCCCTTTCTCTTACTTTCTCTCTACATTTTGTTTTGGGCTCTGTAAGCCTAGTTTTTTAATTTATTTTGTGATCTAATAACTCGAAAATTCTTGTTCCTTGGACGGACAATGTTGGCTGCTATTAAAATGGAAGTAATGACTCCTTCCATGGACTCACCGGATGAAGGCTGCTAGGTTGACTATTACCTGCATATTTTCTTATACCATTTTTTTGTCTTCTCTTGCCTTTATATGTTTTATATATGGGATGTCAATATGTAAATCTTTGTCATTTCAGCTATCGATTTCCACATGCCTTCAATTTGTTCTCCAATTGTTAGGCCTGGCAGGCCAGCTGAGGTAGCACCAGTTGTGTCAAAACAATTGTCTGACACTATTTTAAGGCATGTAACTATATTCTCTGGGTACTTCTTTCTGGTTGAATTTTCTTTTCTGAAATCCTTTTTAGTTGGAACAATGAGCACCAAACCGTTGACAAAATTTCAATGGAAATTTTATCGATCAAGAAAATTGTAACAAGGGTTCTTTTATATAGAGTTCCAAACTTATTATCCTTGTAGGATTGTAGGAATAGAAAATACCTCCACTAACCTAGGAAGAAAAGGAATCAAATTCCTGAAACTAGTAGGAAAAGAAAATAAGGTTTAATTAATTAAAAAATAAAATAAATCCTAGACACTAATTGGTTAGGCCTTAGGCCCAACTAATAGCAGGCTTCATTCATAATGCCACACCAGTGAGGCCATATTCTTCTTGCGTCTACATCCATAAGTATGTGTATTTGGAGGCCTTTATTGTGTCTGTACCAGGGCATTATATGTTCACATATGCCAGTTAGTCTAGTCATTTAGGATAGGATCATAATGCCCGATGAATTTTTTGTTTCAGATAGAATTAAAAAAAAAAAAAAAAAAAAAGAACTTCAGAATTTGCTCAAATTACACATGTAGGCTCATCTCCATCACCTTCTCTTTGGTACTTACTTGTCCATAAGTATGCGTATTTGGAGGCCTTTATTGTGTCTGTACCAGGGCATTATATGTTCGCATATGCCAGTTAGTCTAGTCATTTAGGATAGGATCATGATGCCCAATGATTTTTTTTTTTTTTTTCAGATAGAATTCAAAAAAAAAAAAAAAAACTTGAGAATTTGTTATTAAATTACACATGTAGGCTCATCTCCATATCTTTCTCTTTGGTACTTACTAGTTCCTTATCTTGCACTTGTTGTGCCTTGAAGTATGAAGCATCACCTTTTTTGATACGATTATTTGTAGGGTTGATCAAGACTTCTATTTGGTGGTCAATTATCTTATATAATGTTTTTTCTTAGCTTATTTTTAGTGTGACTTTACTGTAGTGACTAGTTATATGTGCTGTTGCAGTTCTGGCATGATCAACTTGAAGGAGTTATCCTTGGTCAGTGGAAAAGCTGCTTGGATGGCGTACTTGGTAATGGTTTTTTATTGTCTGCATCATTATCATCTTTATCTGTTTGAATTTAGAAGTCTTCCTTTTGATGCTTTCAGCATTTGCTTTTGGACAAATTGTTAATTATAATGGTCCTTTTTCTCTATTGGATGATAAAGAAAGACTCAAAGTCATATCTTGCAGGACATATACTGTTTGGATGCTGATGGTTCTCTCTTTGATGCTGCTTTACTATCAGCTGTTGCTGCCTTTTCTCATTGTTAGATTTACATTCTTTCTGTCATTTGATATTGTCTGTGACCTATTTAGATGCAAGCAACAGGCCTAACAGAAGCCTAGGAAAATCATCATACCTGCACACAACTCAACACACCCCAAAAATTTGAATCTCGATTACACTGTTTCCTTACCTTTCCTGATGTTTTGATGGTGAAGAGAGGCATGACTCTGGTTCTTACCTATGTATGTAGCATTGGTCATACTTGGTTATGTATATGAAATTACGTCTTCTTTTCCCTGTTCAAATATATGTTGCAAGTTTTACAATGTTTCTGTTGGTTGTGTTTTACTTTTTGGTTTACTTAGAGAAACTGGGTAAATGCACATCAGTTTTTTATTTATCTTATTGTACAAGCACTGTAGAAAGCTTCTTGATTGTATGGTGCAAGGCCAACCATGTATTGGACCACCACCAATTTAGTGGTTGAAATTTTTGGATAGTTTTAGACAATTTTAATTTGAGAATTTTGTCACATGATCTCCCAAAAATATTTTCGTTGTCCAAGCCAATAAGCTCCAGCTCAAATAGTATCTACTATCATTATAAGAACAAAATTTTACCCATCAAAACCAAGTGGTTGGAAGCTTGGGATGAGCTGTAAATCCAAACATCCGGGGCTCGATTCTCACTAGGAGTTCCACTGAATTACTCCTCAGGGTGGGTGGCCCTGCCTTGGTGAGGTTCCACATCATTAAGAAAAAGACATCATTATAAGAACAACAGGGAGGGTAAGGTTGTGGGTTCAAATTCAAAACCTATTGGGTATGCACGTAACTTACTAATCAAAAGGTAAAAAAGGGTGAGGTTGTGGGTTCAGAACTCACTAGATTTATGAATAACTTCCCAAAAAAAAAAAAAAAAAAAAATCAGTCTAATTGCTTTGCTAGAATTAGATGGTCTAAAATTGATTTGTTTTATTGATATTATAAACTATGGGTGGGATCAGATTTATTTATTAATATTTTTTGTAATCCAAGTTAGTGATAGATTGAGTGTTTGTTAAAGATTTGTTTCTCAGTTTCAAGTTTTTGTAACTACATAAAATTTTTCAATTCATATGTTTGCATACATATGAATGCAGATTTAACTCAAAATCTTTAACTATACCTGCAGTACCTTATTTGTTATAAAATTGTCCATGCCTTGCAGTACAAATACCTGCAGTTTCCCTAAATGATGATGGTAAAATAGTTGTTGTGTCTGAGGAAAATGGAGGAAATCTGGAAAAGGATGCTGTTAATAAAGAGAGGATGAAACTGATGCTGAAAAGCATTCCTTTCTCACTAACATGCGTACTTCACAAGAATTATATCTAGGCAGACCCCACTGCAGAGGAAGAGTCCATCATGGAAACCATTGTTACTGTGGTTTTGGATTCTTCAAGTCAACTTGTTTCTCTTTACAAGCCAGGTGGACCAGTTCTCGCCTATACATCTGCTATCCAGGTTAGATTTCATCCTAAAAAACATTTAAAGGATCCATCAAAAGTGCCAATATGTTGATCAATTTAGCATGTTCCAAACTTTGGTCCTACAATATACTCAGTTAAACCATAACAATTATAGCAGAATGCTTTTTGATTGTGGGGTATATGATCATAATATATCTGAAACTAAGATTGTAAAAAGTGGTTGACATTGATTCCATCCTTTTGTGGAATCAAATTGGAACCCAGGACTTGATACGTTGTTGGAAGTTTTGAATTATTAGACCTTTGTGTAGAAAAGGGATTAAAATTTGAAATGGCTGGGAAAAAAGTTATGATGGCATTATACTTGATCAAATTCTGAACTAATTCCCTCAACAACAACCCCCCCCCCCCCCCACACACACACACACACACACACACACACACACCGAAAAAAGAAGAGAAAAGACTCAGTGGAGACCATTTTATACTGGTTTATCCAATTTATGCACAATTGTTCTAAGGAGCATATGTAGATATTAGCCAATGCCCTTTCAACAATGACCTGTGCAAATACAAAGAAAGTTATTAGCTGAATGCTGATGATGAAGAGTTGCTGTTGTTTCAGGATTGTGTTGCATTGACAAGGCAAAGAATGACGGAACTACAAAAGATTTTAGATGAAGCCAATTCTGGTATGGAGGTTGATTAGTGCAGTTAATGAGTTTTGCTGTTCTCTTTCGCAGCTATAGCTATTTATTCTTTGTTTTCTATAGTGACATTGTTAAATTTATAAAATTAAAAAAAAAAAAAAAAAAATTTGAAAGGTGTCTTTTTTTTTTTGGATCTTGGTTGCACAAGTGGAAGAGTTTGTTCTTAGCATTTGAGAGAAATCGTGTAACATTTTTTTATTCTTAGAGGGTAAATCAAATGTGACTTTCATAGAGAAGTCCACCTATCACTTGTAATATCCCTTCCATTCTTCTCATGAATTGCCATTGACTTCCATGTTAGAGTTAACGACTTCATTAAGGGCTTCTTTCTCTCTCTCTCTCTCTCTCTCTCTCTCTCGTTTTTTTTTTTTTTTTTTTGATAAATAATTGCATAATTGAAGGAATATATATATATATATATATATTTTTTTTTTTTTTGATAGTTCAATTTTTACAAGTTGGAGAAGAGGGATTTAAACATTTCTTCTCATAAAAGAGAACAAGTAAAGCCATTGAGCTACAAGGCCCTTGGAAACTTCATAAAGGACTCCATACCTTATTTTTTTGGGTTGTAAAATTTAGAGTCCGTTCGGTTGGAGGAGTGAAAAAGTGAGAGGATGGAAAATTGTGGGAGGATGGAAAAGTGAGAGGATGGAAAATATTTAGTTTTTTCTTTTGTGTGTTCAGTTAGAGGAGTGGAAAAGTGGGAGGATGGAAAATTCTTGTGTTCGGTTGGAGAGAAAAAGGAAAGGATGGAAAATGTCATTTATATAAATTGACTATTATACCCTTATTATATAATATATAAGAAATAGATTTATTTCTAATCATTAAATAATATAAAATTTATCACATCATATATATAAATTTATATTATTAAAATATAAAAATTAGATTAGGTCACATTATAAAATAAAATAAAAAACAATGTTACTGTTAAGTAAGTTGAAAAGAATAAAAAAAAAAGAACGTTACTGAAAGTAACGTTGACGTTGAACAGAGGAAAAAAAAAAAAGAAAGAAAAAAAAAAAGTAACGTTACTGAAAGTAACGTTGAAGAAAAAAAAAAAAAAAAAAACATCAACAACGTTAAACGTTGAAAAGAATAAAATAAAAATAAAAATAAAGTAACGTTGAACATCATCAACAACAACATTAACAACGTTACTGAAGTTGAACAGAAAAAAAAAAAAAAAACTACTGTAACGTTAAAGTAACGTTGAACAGAAAAAAAAAAAAAAAATGTTCAGGTAAGTTGAGAAAAAAAAAAAAAAGAAAAAAAAAAGAAAGAGAAAGTTGAAAAAAAAATAAGTAGAAAGAGAGTATATTAGTAAAATAGCTACTGTAGCACTTTTCCTCTCAAGTTTTCCTCCCAATTTGGGAGGAAAAAAATTGTTAAGACAGGAGAGAAAATTTTCTCTCCGGTTTTCCATCCTCTCTATTTTCCTTCCCCAAACGAACAGTGGAAAACAGTATTTTCCATCCTATTTTCCTTCTTCTATTTTCCATCCTCCCTATTTTCACTCCAAACGAACAGACCCTTAGCGTTCTTGCCCTTTTATAATCATATTAATAAAGACAATAAGTAGTTTGAATCTCTTCTTCCCCCGACCTTGGGGACTTGGGGTCAAAACTTAAATAAATTAAATTTAAAAAAAAGAAATAGAAAAGAAAAGAAAAAGGTTAAAGATCTCTTCCTGTTGGATCTTGATGGAAATGTTTGCAGTCTAGACAGGGTTTAAAACTTTTTGTTGTTCGATGCTATTACGAACTAATTGATAAGGTAGTGTATAAGACCTAATTGATAAAAAGGCAAACAAGAAGTTTAAATCCCATGGATATCCAAGGGATTTAAAAAACTTGTTTGCCTTTTTCTATTAAAAAAAAAAAAAAATCATCAAATGCACTCATGCAAACATTCTGAAAAGGATAATCAAACCAAAATCTTGGAGGTCTCTGGGCGAACCAGCTGGCACGTATACTTGGACATCTTGACAGGGAATTCTAGCATTTTGTCATTTTTTTTTTTAAATTTAACAATATGTCCCTATTTTGAAATTAGTTAAGTTTATGTCTCTGTTTTGATACTCGATTTTAATAAAATCGAGTTATATCAAATGAAACTTAAAAAAAAAAAAAATTGTGGAACTTGAGTTCATGGAGCTTGAGTTCCATTCAAGGTACTCGAGTTCCATGAACTTGAGTTCCTATAGCTCAAGTTCTATTTTTTTTTTTTATTTATTTATAAGTTTGATCGCTCCATACTCGATTTTGAGAAAATCGAATTTCAAAACAAGAACATGAACTTAAATAGTTTCAAAATAGGGACATATTGCTAAATTTTTTAAAAAATTAGGACAAAAGGCTAGAATCCCCCATCTTGACATTGGCTATCCTACCAGGCATTTGGAAGAAAGAAGTGATAGAAGAATAACAAGTTAGATAATGTTCTTAGCTCTATTTGTCATGTTCTTAGCTTAAATTGGTAGTTCATTGAAACAAGAATGTCTACTATACGTTTGATGCCTCTTTTGCTGCATTGATAATGGAACTAGGGATGGATGCAATCTAATATTGAAGAAAAATTGGGCTTCAATATTCTCTTCATAAGTGTTATCATTCCTTGCCTCGCCTCAACCCTTTTTCTCAATAATCAAATAATATATATATATATATATTCCCACTACTCCTAATTGATTCCCACTACTCCTGGTAAATGACATATTAAAGCTGGTTCTTGCTGTCTGGATTCTTCCTGCTCCCCACGAGGGAATGATTCTCATTGCTGACACAGAATACCAACAAATTTGTTGACATCATTGCTTACATGATTTTACCGAACGCTTGATGTGAATAGTAAAAAAAAGTCAATTTTAGTGTTTATTATTCACTATTAAAATAGTTTTTTCTTTTGCTTATAAAAGAGCTGTCCCTTCAAGTTATAGGCAGAACTTATTTTTCCTAGCTTTAAATTCCCTTTAGTCTCTAGGCTACCTTCAGAAGGTCCAACGCTTGTAACCTTTTCCAATCCCTGCTCAAATCTTGTATCTACTATTATTACTTCCTGTAAGTGTTTTATAAAGCTTATTTGATTTAAGCTTTAATTGAAATATTATTGCTAAAGTACTTATTGTTATTTTACTATTATCTCTTTTAAAGTGATTTACTAAACCAAAAGTTTATACTGTGTATTGATTGCAAAAGTGCTAAATATGTTTTAGAAAAAGATGTTAAAAATATTGCCTCAAAACATATTTTTGCCCTATGGCATGTTATTTTAAGTGTTTTTTTTTTTTTTTTTGGATATTCAATATATTGAAGGTTCTCAAAACACTATACCTAATTTTCTCCCTCATGAATTTCTACAGTGCCATAATGGCAAGCAGAAGATCAAAAGATAAACAGCCTGCTGCAGACTCTGACAAACAGCTGGTAAAGCATGAACTTGCTTCATTAGTTGAAATTGCTAATTGATTTACTACCCTTGGTTCCATAACTAAACCCAATTATTCCTCTGTTCTAGCATCCTTATATGATCCATATGTTGTCAATGCTAATTATCCTATTTAACCAGTTTTCCCAAAAATCCCAATGCTTCTAGTTATGTTAAGAAGCAATATTGCCAAAACTTATTTTTAGTTGAAGCTGTTAAGACTGAGATGATTTTGAGACTTTTTTGTAGGTTACTTTGAGGGAACCTTGACCTCCATAGCAGAGAGAGAGAGAGAGAGAGAGAGAGAGAGAGAGATAGTGTGTGTGTGTGTGTGTAACTGAATCAACAATTCATTTATCAACCAGTGCCTAATACAATCTGCAATGTGCCTATATATGCAACCTGTAACCAACACTACTTTAACTAACTGCCACTGTTACTATTACAACAACCACTTTAACTGCCAACTGTCAGTATTACAATAAAGTGTATTTCAATGAGTACAACTACTATGCTTTGCATACTAACATGCCTTGTAAACTAACTAATACAGGTATCTAACATTACTTCCCCTTTAAAGCACCTTACCCCCAAGGTGAGGAAATGTGTTCTGGAGCTGATGTAAAGACTCTCAGGTGGCATCTTCAGGAGGACAACCCATCCATTGCAGCAAAACTTCAGTAATCACTCTAGACCTTAATGACTTAGTCCAAGACTGCAGCATAGCAATAGGCTTGCTAGACACCTGACCTTTCTCATCCACTGGAGGTAAAGTGGGCATGGAATGCATATTTGGACCAAGCTTCATCTTTAGACAAGAAACAGGAAACACAAGATGCAATTTGGACTCAGAAGGCAGAGCCAGCTTATAAGACACAATCCCTACTTTCTGCATAATCTAAAAAGGTCCAAAAAACTATGGGGGCAGTTTCCACTTCCCTTTATAAGCCAAAGTCTTCTGCCTATAGGATTGTAGCCTCAAGTAAACCCAATCACCCACATTGAAGGACCTATCTTGCCTGTGTTTGTCTACTTGAAACCTCATCCTCTCTTGTATGGTAGTGAGATGTGCCTTAAGAGTAACCAAAACTGCATCCCTTTGACACAAAAAAGAATCCAAAGCATCCACTCGAGTAGTGCCAAGAATGTAACTTTGCAAGGTGGGAGGAGAAAAACCATATACTGCCTCAAATGGTGTCAACTTCAGACTAGTGTGGAAATTAGTATTGAACTAATATTCTGCCAAGGATAACCACTCAGCACATCTATGTGGTTTGTCAGCAGTGAAGGCCCTCAGATATTGTTCTAAATTCTTATTAACAATCTCAGTTTGGCCATCAGGCTGAGGGTGATAAGCTGTAGACATGGCTAGGGTAGTGCCTTGCAACCTGAACAATTCAGACCAGAAGAGGGAGGTGAAAGTGGCATCTCTATCACTAACAGTAGTGGCAGGCATCCCATGGAGTTTGAAAACATAATGCATATACAATGAGGCAACCTTAGCAGAAGTATATGGGTGGGAAATAGGAATGAAATGGACTTGCTTAGTCAACCTATCCACCACCACCAGAATTACCTCAAAGCTTGGTGACTTAGGCAAACCTTCAATAAAATCCAAACTAACATCAGTCCAAGGGGTAGTAGGTTAGATTTAACTTGTTGGCACACATCACATTCCCTAACAAACTTCTTGATGTCAGACTTCATACCATGCCAGTAGAACTCCCTTTTGGCCCTCTGATAGGTCTTGAGAAACCCAGAATGGCCAGCAACAGGGCTGCTATGGACAAGATGGAGAACTTGGGGTATCAAAGGACAACCTGGACCCAAAAAGAACCTACCCTTGTAGAAGATCAAGTTATTCTACCAAGTAAGTCCTTTGGGAGTAGTACCAGATTGGATGGACTGAATCAACTACTGTAGAGACTATCCTTGAGAATATCTTTCCTTAAGAGTAGTCAACGAAGTGGGGTCAGGAACAAAAAGAAGAAATAAACAACTAGACCTCTAAGAATCACCTTGCTGATCCAACTCAGGAGCACCATCAGATCTTCTAGAAAAGGCATCAGCCACCTTATTCTCCACTCCTTTCTTGTACTCCACCACAAAGACATCCCCTAAGAGTTTTGCAAGCCACTTTTTGCTGAGCAGGTGTAGCAATCCTTTATTCTAGCAAGAATTTAAGGCTTTGGTGATCAGTCCTCATAACAAAAGTCCTACCAACCAATTCTTAACAGCAGTGGCCGAAGCCAACAATTCAGTTTCATAGGTGGATAAATGAAGATGCTTGCCCTTCAAAACTTGACTATAGAAAGCTATAGGTCAATTATCTTGCATCAGTGCAGCTCCCAATCCAAATCTATAGGCATCACACTCAATTGTGAAAGGTTTTGTAAAATTAGGAAGAGCTAAGATAAGAGATTGAGCTACTATTGCCTTGACTTGGTTGAAAGCTGTGAGAGCTTTATCAGACCAAAGGAACCCATACTTTTTAAGTAAATTAGTTAAGGGTTGGGCTATGGCACCATATCCTTTAATGAACTTCCTATAATAGCTAGTGAGGCCTAGGAAACCCCTCAAGGCTTTCATAGTAGTTAGGACAGGCCACTGTTGCATTGCAATAGTCTTCCTAGGGTCAGCCTTGACCCCATCTCCAGAAATTATATGGACTAGACACTATACCTCAGCACAAATAAACACGCACTTAGGCATTTTAGCATACAACTGATGGGAAAGAAGAATCTCCAAAACAGTCCTCAAGTGTGACAAATGATTAGTTAAACAAGGACTAAAGACCAAAATGTTATCAAAGAAGACTATAACAAATTTCGTAAGATAAGGCTTGAAAATAGCATTCATGAGAGCTTGAAATGTAGATGGTGCATTGGTCAGACCAAAAGGCATCACAAGGAACTCATAATGACCTTCATGAGTACGAAAGGCTGTCTTAGGGATATCTTCAGTTCTCATACAGATTTGGTGATACCCTGACCTTAAATAAAGCTTAGAAAAGATTACGGCACCAGCTAGTTCATCTAACAACTCATCAACCACAGGAATTGGAAATTTGTCCTTAATAATGGCCTTATTCAAAGCCCGATAGTCTATGCATAGACTATCGGGCTTTGAATAAGGCCATTATTAAGGACAAATTTCCAATTCCTGTGGTTGATGAGTTGTTAGATGAACTAGCTGGTGCTGTAATCTTTGAATAAGGCCATTATTAAGGACAAATCTCCATCTTTCCATTGAAATTTTGTCAACGGTTTGGTGCTCATTGTTCCAACTAAAAAGGATTTCAGAAAAGAAAATTCAACCAGAAAGAAGTACCCAGAGAATATAGTTACATGCCTTAAAATAGTGTCAGACAATTGTTTTGACACAACTGGCGCTACCTCAGCTGGCCTGCCAGGCCTAACAATTGGAGAACAAATTGAAGGCATGTGGAAATCGATAGCTGAAATGACAAAGATTTACATATTGACATCCCATATATAAAACATATAAAGGCAAGAGAAGACAAAAAAATGGTATAAGAAAATATGCAGGTAATAGTCAACCTAGCAGCCTTCATCCGGTGAGTCCATGGAAGGAGTCATTACTTCCATTTTAATAGCAGCCAACATTGTCCGTCCAAGGAACAAGAATTTTCGAGTTATTAGATCACAAAATAAATTAAAAAACTAGGCTTACAGAGCCCAAAACAAAATGTAGAGAGAAAGTAAGAGAAAGGCACTAACAGTTGATCCAATCTTTGCCAATGCTGAACCCTCAGCAGATGCAACAGCTCCTTGATTTTGTTTTTGGAAAGAAAGAGGGATTGAGCAATTCAGTTTGAGTACAAACAATGATACAGAAAAATCCATATGAGAGGTGGAAGAATAAGATTGTGAATAAATGACACAAGCAATAACTAACAATGGACTTTAGTTGTATCTCTAGCTCTTCCAAGTGGCCTGCCATCCGGCCTTATAGATTCAATGAGATGACGCTCATAAAAACGAAGAGGGAAGAGGCGTCAGAAAGCATCAACATCCACTTCTGATGACAAATCTCCTGGCGCATCTGGCAATCCCATTCTCTCTTCTCTCTCTAATTACCTAATACTAAACTCAACTTTCAAAAGGCACAAATAAACAATTAATAAATGGCAGCCTTATAATACTTACTATATACAAACAGTTAAGATATCTAAAACAGTGCAATACATTGTTGCATCCCAAAGCAGAATTTTGCCTTTATTTTTTTATTTATTTTTTCCAGAGGAGATAATGCAATAAAAAAGCAACATTTTGGTGCTAACCAAACAAAGACTAAAGCTCTGCTTGGGTAGTGCGGCTGCGTCCGCGTTTTGGGCGTTTTTTTTTTTTTTTTTTTTTTTAAGTCCAACGCGTTATGCACTGTTCATTGTCCATGAACAGTGATTTTAGGCCAATGAACAGTGCTTAAACAGTAATAAACAGTAAAAAATTATTTTTTTATTGTTTTCGGTTTTCAGTTTTCAGTTTTCAACAAAATAAGCTGTATCCAAACGCATGCTAAATCATTTTGATGCAATTAAACAAAAAATTATTAAAACTATGGTAAAAACCTGAACATGTTTTTTTGGCCTAAACTTAAATTCTGGGCAATTAAAGAAAGCATTGAGATAAGGGTAAGGCTAAACATTTGAACTTGTACTATTTTCCAACTTTTTCTAGGCAATCAAAGCATTAAGCTAATTCTACAAGATTTGTTCCTGGTAGAAACCAAAGGGAATATTAAACATAAAATTCTTTTTTTTTTTTATAAGTAAACTATTAAACATGAAATTTACATACCCTTGAATTAATTGAAAAGATTCTTTTAATGAAAACAATGGAAAGAAAGTAGTTGATCAGAAACAGCAGAAGTTACAAAAGCAAAGAAGAGGTGAGTTACTGTGGCGGCTGCAAAGGCAAAGGCAACAGCCACTGATAGCCGAAATGCACCATATGTATGCCTTTGGATCCACTCTTCTATTGCACCCTGAAGCTTCGTGCTTCAGACTTCAGAGTTTATGAGCTAACAAAACGTACCGTTTATGCGCCACAAGGAGACTGTGATAGAGTTATTAAATGTCCGATTTGGCCCACTACCCATGAATCGGTTTTGCCAAAAGCTCAAACAACAACAAAACCATTTTAAGCACAAAACGATTTTCTTTGAAATGAATCCAATTAATATGGCTCATATTAAATTATTATTAAATTAAATATACATTTAGTTTTATGTCATTTGATATTTTCAATGACATGGCACTTAAATTGTTATATCCAAAAATAAAAATCTTTAACATGAAACTAGCTTCATCACACATGCTTCGTGCATGCGATTTAGGCTTCTTTTTTTTTTTTTTTTTTTTTTTTTTAGTGTCATAATATTTCATTCATTCCAATAGGCGCTTAGTCAATTTACAATTTACATGACATCTAGAATGGTTGCGATACATCATAAAACAAAGCAGAAACTATAGAAGCCTGCTTGGTAGCTAAAAAAGGCTTAGAAGGAATTCAAAAATTCAATGTGAGTGTTCCATTTTAGGACCAAATAACCAAATCTCGATCCACTGCACCTGAGACAACTTTTCCACTGTCCATTGAGCAAAAATAACTTAGGACATAGAAAAATAATATTAAAAAAAGAGTCAAATTTCAGTCTTCACTTTGTTTTCCTTTATTTCCCATCAAGCAAACAGAGAATAGAAAAAACAAATTCACACAAATCGGTAGCACAGAAACTTGCTTTTGATAAGTAATAAGAAACTTCAATATACACGTGTGAAATTTAACACTAACTCACTAAAGCTATCATCACCAAACACACAACAAGATACAGACACACATGACAAGCAACACAACCAGAGCAAAACCAAAAATATTTTATAAGAGCAACTAGTGATTGCCATTGAAGAAAATCTGTTTGGGGAGAGGGAGGGCGAGGGGGAGGGGTGGAGATCAATCAGTGAACTGAGGGGAGTTTCAGAACCTTTCAAGCTGCGAGCAGTGCCTTTTTGGAGAAATTTAAATCCATATATTTTTATAAACCCAATATATTAGCCTCGATGAATTAGCACAATACATTCGGCCTAATAGCATGCATATTTTATAACCCCTATTTTTCCCTTTTTTTTTGTGTACTGTCCAAAATGTCATTACCAAAACACATGAAAGACCCCAGAAATGCTGTCATACAGCCATACAGGCCAGTATTTTATCCGATATGTTTCATGGGAAAGTTTTTGTACTGGTTTAGCGGCCAATACAATAATTCATACTTGTGAATACTGTACTGGAAGTTGTTTCAGCTTGGTAAGATTAACTAAATATTAATATTTCAGTACTAGTCAATATGGGTATATCATTTCAGTTTGACAGCTATATATATATATATATATATATATATATATACACACACACATGAAAGGAATCAAAAGAGAAAATAACTTCATCTAACTCATTATTATATAAAGAGATAGACTAACATCATCTCAATTCAAAACAAAATTAATCGAGGCTCTCAGCATCCACATAAACATAATACAGCAAAGTCAGAATCAAATTGAGCCATTGAAGCCCAAACTCAAGCCTTGTAACGATAAGCGTAGCATTTTCAAGATTCATATTAGTAATAGCTCTTTCTGCAGAACCCAAAATGTTCACTATAATTCAATAACTCCGACATATATACATAACACACAACCAGAGTTGTTTATAAATCAAGATAATTGAGTGGTTTGCAATGAAAGTTGGAAACTTTGTCGCCACATTCAGCTTTGACAAGGTGAAATAAGTAAGATCTTCCCTAAAACACAAAGTGGGTCATTTAAATTTTGAGTGGGAAGAGTTAAAGACACAAACTTTTAGTTAATTTTTCGTTAGGAACCGAACAGAAACAACTTCAAACTAAGATTAAATGGAAATCCACAGCAAAAGCATGAACCTCCAACCCCACCTACTTATCAAGAATTGAAAAGCAGAACATGAAAAGAAACGATTGAAGGAGTGAGAAGGAGAAACTGACTTACCCGCGTTACCGATGAGCGGCTGAGAGAGACAGAGAGGGGGGAGAAGTCGGACTATCGAAGCAAAACGCAATTGGCCCGAAAAGAGGCATCCGGGCATTTTATTTTAGGGGAGGCCGAAATTACAAAAACTCCCTCCTTTCTAAACAGTATTTTTTAGGCTAAATTAATTAATAAATAATAAAGGTTGAAACATTTTATCAAAAGATTAAAAAAATAAAGGCAGAAACATGCTAATTTCATAACAAATCTCAGATGACAAATTACAAAATGTAGTGTTAATGATAAGCCTAGATGATAATTAATAACAAATTGTCATCTACGCTTTGTTATTGTGAAAATATTATAAATATAGTATTACTCAATTATAAATTGATTTTCTAACTTTACTCGAAATTCAATATGGTCTTGTAACCTTAGATTTATTCATTTCAGTTCTACGAGTATTCAATGCACTTATTTGTCTAATTCCATCACATTGTGCAGATAGGTATCCTAAAAATGATGTTGTTTTGTAAATTAAAAAAATAAAACTAAAATTATGTCATTTTGGGACACAATTGAAATCTCTCTAATTGAAGCGGACGCAAGGACAACATTGAAAATGAATGAAGTATGGGTAAACGAGAAGTTATAAGACTTAATTAAATTTTGAACAAATTAAATTAGAGGATGCAATTTGTAATTTAACTAATTTTTATTTCTTAAAATAAAAAAGGGTTTTATGTTATAGGTCGATTTCCTTGATTGCACTTAATTCATACCTATATGGGCTAGTATTTGATTCGAAACTAAAAAATTTTCACATGTAACCATGACAAATAGGTCAAATCAAGTGAATTCAACTCGATTGGGTAAAAATTAGGCTAAAATACTTGTGATCTTTGTCCAGTCTTTGATAAGTTGAATCAATCCAATATGACTCATATTTTCTTTCACATACAAATATAACAAAATATAAAAGAAATGAAGAGCATATTCATTTTGTTTTCTTTTAATATATATAAGAGATTAGAGAAACGAAAATAGGGTTATTTTTGTTTCTCAATAAAACTTATTACTTATTTATGTGAGAGAGAGAGAAAGAGAGATGAAATAATAATAATAATAATAATAATAATAATAATAATAATAATAATAATAATAATAATAATAATAATAATAATAAGCCCAGAAACCTCATCCATAGCGGGGTTGTCCGTCCACGAAAACCCTTGGACGACCTAAGAGAACTCCAGGCGTGGTTATCGTATGCAATCTTTGGATGAGGTCCATATCCTTGTTTCAGAATGCGAAATTAAAGGTTATTGCCACGAAACCACCTCCCGTGATAGTTATGGAATGTATGACCAAATAATATAACTTCCATAGCAATTATGGGAGTTAACTCCGAACCTTTCGACCTCCTCTAACATAGAAAAAGTTATTAAGCAAGTAACTACTCATAGTATGCACTATATAAACAAACATTGCCAACAAGAAAAGGTACGGGAATCATTTTCCAAGTAATTTGGAATTCTAGAAGTTGAGAGATATACTGATTTTATCATCAGAGGATTTTTGGCCGGTCATCCCCGGTCACCTTTGATAAAGTTTTCATCTTTTCAGGTTTTTCCAGATTATCTTCTCATCATTGAAGTCCGAAGCATTCGGTCTACTGATTTTACAATGCTATCATTGGAAGACCAACTCTGAATAGTTGGAAGGCAGTAACGTCTACCTACCACCTGTCAGTAAAGTTTCCTACAAAGTACGGGGTGGGAGAAGTGCAAGGAGATCAGCTAGCAGTAAGAGAATGTTATTTGGCTATGCTAGCCATGGACGAGCTAGTTCAGGCAATGAGTATTAAGGAAAAAAGAGTCGTTGCGGAGCCCACTAAAATACTGAAAGACATTTCTTTGGACGAAAATGATCCTCAGAAGTTTACTAGAATTGGGACAAGTGAAGAAAAAGACAAAGCAAGAGCTCATCCACTTCTTATGGAAGAGTGTTGATGTATTTGTATGGAGTCATGAAGATATGCTGGGCATTGACCCAAATATCATCACTCATCAGTTAAATGTATACCCGTCTCACAAGCCCATCCATCAGAATAAAAGGGTTTTTGCTCCAGAGCGGGACAAGGCTATTAAGGAAGAAGTCCAGAAGTTGACAACAATGCAGTTTATTTGAGAAGTCTACTACCCAAAGTGGTTAGCAAACGTGGTGATAGTCAGGAAGGCAAATGGACCAGATGCGAAAGGCTATGGACGAGATGAAGGAGAACATGAGAAGGGCAAATCCTGTAGAGGATTTGGTTTATCGAACAGACTCCCATTTTACGGCTTCTATCAATAGTCATCCCCTGCCACCTAAGTTCAAAATGCCTTCCTTGGACTCATATGATGGGACGCGCGATCCGTGTGATCACATCGCAACCTTCAAAACTACAATGCACTTTCAGGGAGTTCCGGACGAGATTATGTGTAGGGCTTTTCCTACTACACTTAAAGGACCGGCACGGGTGTGGTTCAGCAAAATACCTCCAAACTCTGTAAGTTATTTTGAAGAATTGAGTAAATTGTTTGTTAACAATTTTATTGGAGGACAAAGATACAAGCGCTCCTCATCTAGTTTGTTAACTATAGAGCAAGGGGAAAATGAGAGCTTGCGGTCCTTCATTACCAAGATGGATGATAAGTTGCTGTTGGCAGCCTTCCATAATGGAGTTAATTCAGATCTCTTCATCCATAAGCTCTACGAGCAAGAGCCTCAGACCATGGTTGAACTCGTCCATTCAACCCAAAACTTCATGAACGTTGAAGATGCAATTATAGCCAAAAAGAGGAAGAAAGTCGAGCGAATGGAAGAAGACGTCCTTCATCACTCAGAGCAAGGTCCTCGTCCAAAGAAAGCTCGGACAGGGGAGAAAAAGGATCGAGACATTAGGAAGCCAAGTTCATCTTCGGGGAGAAGCCAGCATTACACGCCTTTGAATGTTCCACTCGACCAAGTGATCATGCAAACCCTGAAATGGCTAGAAAAGATTAAAGGAGATCCCAACAAGTGCAATAGGAATAAATATTGCCATTTTCACAGAGGCCATAAGCATGACACGGATGAGTGCTTTGATTTGAAGCAGCAGATAGAAAATCTTATCAGACAAGGAAAATTGAAAAATTTCCTTGGACGAGATCACAAAGATGAGAAGTTGAAGGAGAAGCTGGAAGAGACGCCACGACCCCCGCTGGTAGTAATAAGAGTGATCATAGGAAGAACCTCGGCAGGACAATCTTCCAAGTCACGAAAGACATACCTGAAGGTAGTGTAGAACGTCCAGCTCTTAGGACGATCCCCTAGGACAAGGAAAACTAAAGAACAGGCTATTGCTTTCACTGACGAGGATGCTGATAGAATCCACCATCCTCATGACGACGCGATCGTTGCGGATTATACGACTAGAAGGGTGTTAGTGGACAATGGTAGTTCAGCGGACATCTTGTATTACCCTGCTTAGCAACAAATGAAGCTTGGATGAGATCTACTTCATCCAGTGAACTCACCTTTGGTGGGGTTCGGGGGAATGAAGGTACAGCTCGTGGGAATAGTTACGTTACCTGTAGTAGTGGGGGCATATCCACAATAGATAACCAAAGCAGTAAAGTTCCTCGTGGTGGACTGTTCGTCGTCGTACAATGCCATCATTGGAAGACCAACTCTGAATAGTTGGAAGGCAGTAACGTCTACCTACCACCTGTCAGTCAAGTTCCCTACAGAGTACAAGGTGGGAGAAGTGCAAGGAGATCAGCTAGCAGCAAGAGAATGTTATATGACTATGCTAGCCATGGACGAGCAAGTTTAGGCAATGAGTATTGAGGAAAAAAGAGTTGTCGCAGAGCCCACTGAAATACTGAAAGACATTTCTTTGGATGAGAATGATCCCCAAAAGTTTACTAGAATTGGGATAAGCATGAAGAAAGAGACAAAGCAAGAGCTCGTCCACTTCTTAAGGAAGAATGTTGATGTATTTGCATGGAGTCATGAAGACATGCCTGGGTTTGACCCAAATATCATCACTCATCAGTTGAATGTATACCCATCTTACAAGCTTGTCCGTCAAAAGAAAAGGGTCTTTGCTCTAGAGCGGGACAAGGCTATTAAGGAAGAAGTCCAAAAGTTGATAACAACGCAGTTTATTCGAGAAGTCTACTACCCAGAGTGGTTAGAAAACATGGTGATGGTCAGGAAGGCGAATGGTAAGTGGAGAATGTGTGTAGACTTCATTGATTTGAATAAAGCTTGCCCCAAGGATAGCTACCTATTGCCGCGCATCGATCAGTTGGTGGATTCAATAGCAGGTTATCAGTTGTTAAGTTTCATGGATGCCTTCTTGAGGTATAACCAAAGAAAGATGGACAAGGCAGATCAAGAAAAAACATCCTTCGTCACTAGTCAGGGTTTGTTTTATTATAGGGTAATGCCCTTTGGTTTAAAGAACATAGGGGCAACTTATCAAAGGTTGGTCAATCACATGTTCCAACCACAAATAGGACGGAATGTGGAGGTTTATATGGACGATATGCTGGTGAAAAGCTTGGACGAGAAAAACCACTTGGATGACTTCCAAGAAACCTTCAACACACTAAAGCAATATAACATGAAGTTAAATCCTAGCAAGTGCGCTTTTGGAGTTTCGTCATGAAAATTCATTGGTTTTATGGTTTCACATAGAGGAATTGAAGCGACCTCGACAAAATTCAGGCGATCCTGGATATGAAGCCACTGGGGAATATCAAAGAAGTCCAATCCCTCATTGGACGAGTAGCCGCTCTAAACAGGTTTATTTCTAAAGCAATTGATAAGTGTTTGCCATTTTTCAAGGTTCTTAAAAAGGCATTCGAGTGGACGGACGAGTGTCAGAAGGCTTTCCAAAGTCTCAAGACCTACCTAACCACAGCTCCACTGCTAAGCCCATCCGTGACTGGTGAAGAATTATATTTGTATTTGGCAGTGTCCCCACATGCAATAAGCTCAGCCTTGATCAGGGAAGAAGAGAAGGTATAGGAGCCAGTTTACTATACAAGCCGAGCTCTGAGAGGGGCAGAAGGACGATATCTAATGATGAAAAAATTAGCCTTTGCTTTGGTTATAGCTTCAAGGAAATTGAGGCATTATTTTCAAGCACGCGTCATTATTGTCTTGACGGATCATCCATTAAAGAAGGCAATGAATAAGTTGGAGGCTGTAGGACAACTAGTTCAATGCGCTATAGAACTTAGTGAATTTGATGTCAGATACCAACTAAGGAGCGCAATAAAAGCATAAGTGTTGGCCGATTTTGTTGTGGAGTTCACTCCAAGCTTGGAAGAGTTAGATGAGCCAAACAAACCTCGAAGATGGGTCATCCATGTGGACGGGTCCTCCATACTACATACATGGGGGATAGGAGTTATTTTGAAATTCCCAGAAGGAGATGAGTTGAAGTACAAAGTTCGCCTGCAGTATACACCGACCAATAATGAAGTGGAGTATGAGGCCCTTCTAAAAGGGCTAGAGTTGGCCAAGTCTTTGGAAGCAGAATCACTACTTGTCCATGGAGATTCTCAGTTAGTTATAGGCCAAGTGAATGGAACATACGAGGCAAAAGAGGAACACATGAAGAAATACCTTAACAAGGTAAGACGCCTTGTGAAAAAATTTAAGGAAACTAGTTTCATTTAGATACCAAGGAAGGAAAATGTGAAGGCAGACACTTTAGTAAAAGAAGCCTCAACAAGCGGACAAGTGGGCGAGTTTGACGAAGTCCAATATATGCCAAGCATAGACCTTCTTGAGATAAAACAGATAAAAGGTGAAGACAATTGGATGACCCCAATAGTGGCTTACTTAAAAGATGGATGCCTCCCAGAAGGAAGGGACGATGCTAGAGAACTAAGGATCATGTCAGCTAGGTACATCCTTATTGACGAGATTCTATACAAAAGAGGTTTCTCCCAATCTTATCTAAGATGTTTAGCTCCAAATGAGGTGAATTACGTATTAAGAGAAGTTCATGAAGGAGCATGTGAAAACCACTTAGGAGCCAGGTCACTTGTCCATAAAGTTGTCCGTTCAGGATATTATTGGCCTACCATCCAAGCTGATGCTAAGGCATATGTTAAGGTCTGTGATCAATGTCAACGATTCAGTAACGTTCCTAGACAGCCGTCAGAGTATCTTACCCCAATGATGGCCCCTTGGCCTATTGCACAATGGGGTTTGGATATATTAGGTCCCTTTCCAACTAGAACCAGATAGATGAAGTTTTTGGTTGTGGGGATAGACTATTTCACTAAATGGGTGGAAGTTGAACCCTTGTTAACAATTACACAACAAAATGTCAAAAACTTCGTTTGGAAAAATATTGTATGTAGGTTTGGAGTACCAAGAGCACTAGTGTTTGACAATGGACGACAGTTCGACAACACACCCTTCAGGGAATTTTGTGAACAACTTGGAATCAAAAATCACTACTCCTCACCCTCCTACCCATAAGCTAACGGACAAGCGGAAGTAGCAAACCGATCCTTGTTGAAAATCATTAAGACTCGGTTTGAAGGGGTAAAGGGAGTGTAGCCAGACGAATTACCAAGTGTTTTGTGAGCTTACAGAACAACAGCAAGGACCTCCACAGGGGAAACTCCTTTCAAACTAGCTTATGGGAGCGAAGCAGTCATACCTGCAGAAGTGCACATGGCCAGCCACAAAGTGATAAAGTATCAAGATAAGACAACAGGGAACAGCTTCGTCTTAACCTCAATCTGATTGACGAGGTAAGGATGGACGCAGAGCAAAGAACAGCAAGGTATAAAAACCTTATGGCTAAGCAGTATGATGCCATGGTAAAGCCCAGGCGCTTCAACATTAGGGATCTCGTCCTAAAAAGGGTTTCTTTGGCCACAAAAAACCCGACCCACGGGAAGCTGGGACCAAATTGGGAAGGACCTTACAGGGTTATCAACTGCAAAAGGCAAGGATCCTCCTATTTGGAAGCCTTGGATGGACGGAAGCTAGAACACCCTTGGAATGTTGAACATTTGAGAAGATACTATCAATAAAGAACGACCATGGACGAGCATTACCATACAACAAACGTTATGGACGTTTGAAATAATTGTGTTATTTTCCAGTATTTGCTTATTACTACTGTGTTTTAGATGTATAAGTGTGTTACTTATGGACGAATTCATATTTAAACATTTTTAATTCTCTAAAGGCGCTAGCTCTTAAGCATGTGCCATGCATGTGGACAAATATTTACAAAGCGTGGATTTCCAAGTATATATATGATGTATTTCTAAGTATATGTATGATTGTACAAAAATCCATTCTTGTGATTTAGTTCAAAATAATCCACGGAAAACAAACCAAAGACGAATAAAATCCTTGGACGCAAGGATGTACTGTCCATAAGCTTTCCTTAAAATAAGGATAAAGCAAAAATAAGGCACATGGATGTACCGTCCAAACCGAGAGACGAGTTAAAGCCAAAACGTCTCAACCTAGCCATGGACGAGGGAATGCTCAACCCAACCATGGAAGAGGGAATGCAAGCATAAAATCCACTAGATATCAACTAAAACAGCCCAATCTTTGGACGAGTGAAAAAAGTTGAATTTTTTTTAAATGGACAAAAATCAACAACGTATCTAAACAAGCAAAGAATCATCCAACCAATGGATGAGGGATAATGCTGAGTTGAGTGAAACCAACAAAAATAACACTATTCATGGACGAGTTATGTTGAATTCAAAGACTAAAAAAGGGAGCTGAGCGTGAACAGGTCCTAATCATGGACGAGCCAAAATTAAGATTAATGCAAAACAAGTTCGTCCATACAATGTTCTAGCAAATAAAAGATAAAGCAAATATGCATTCATTAATCAAAAAGGGTGGACAACCTACATCCAAAAACCCTTATACAAAGTTGAAATGAACAAGACATTGTTTAAGAGGTCATCCTAAAACTATGGACGAAATAAGTGTACTTAAGTTACATCTAATGGTCCAAAACAACGGACCAAATAAAAAAAAAGAAAGAAAAGGGGAGAGAATTAAAATATAGAAAGATGTCTTCATTGGGGAGGATCAATACTAGGGTCGTCCTGGATTGGCTGGGTGGTGGCATTGTCCTCAATATTATCGTTTGAGCTCGTCTGGTGGAGGGAGCTTGTAGCAGCACCACCAAGGTTAAGCTTAATGGAACTGAAGTTAAGCTCAGGGAAATTCTCCATGGCGTCCATCTTGAAGTCTTCAAACCCAGCTGCATAGTTGGTGTCCAATAAATCAATGTACTGTTTGGACGCCTTAAACTCTGTAACTGCGTCTCTTTTAGCTTTCTTAAGAAGGGCACTCAACTCATCATTCCTCTTTTGGAGGTGATCAAAACGAGTGTCCTTCTCTATGACATCAGTCTTCAGCTCTTCAATATGGTTTTGTAGCTCCTTTGCCTCGTCTTTGGCCTTAGCTGCCATCTCAGCCCACTTTTTACTCTCGTCCTTAACCTCCTGTATCCTCTTCTCCAACAAGATCCTCGCCTTGTCCATTTCCGTCTCTTGTCTGGACGCGGCGATGAACTTAGACATTGCTTGCATAAGAATTGTTGTTAGATAAAGTGCATGATTATATTTTTCCAAAGATGAGATAAAAATAAAGGGACTGTACCTTGAAGATATCATAAACACCAGAGTGCTCAAACTCCTTCAAAGACATGTCATAGCATGCCACCATGTCCTGATCAGTCACAGCCTTCTCAATCCTCTCCCAAGCCAGATCTTTATTTTCTATAAGGTTTTGAGGGACTCGTCGAAAGGGCTAGGACGAGACAAGCATTTAGGTAGTGGACGGAACATCCATGGACGGAGGATCAAGAGGCTCAAAATTAACATCATGGATATGGACGGAGGGCTGCTAAGTAGGAAGGACAGGAAGGCTGGGCTTAACAACCCCAGGCTTGGACGACCCATGCTTAGCTTGTTTCCCCCTGCGTCGACTTGGAAGATTTTCCAAGTCAACCCCTTTGGACAGACTTTTCCTCTTGTCACCTACTAATGGATGCGGCTGGGATTGAACCCCCTGTGTAACTACCTCGTCCACCACTTCCTTGCCTTTGTTCTCTTTCATTGTTGCCATTCCTAAAAAAATATAATAATAAAAAAAAAGAGGGAAGAAAAGGTATGTGTTAGTAAAAAAAAAAAAAAAAAAGAAGAATAAAAAAAAATGAAAATAAAACTTACATTTACGCACAATGAGCTCATGGGCAATGGCCTCAACAGACGGCTCAGGGCCTAACCCCCAGGCAGCAAGGCGTCTAAGGCTAACCAAAAAATGTAACGCCCTGTCCATGTATAGACGAGCCTTTTGGACTCGTTCAAGATAAAACCTATCCAAGTGAGGTCGTCTAACACCTATAAAACAAAAGAAAAAAAAAAAAGAGGAGGAAAACTGTTAGATAAGAACGATAAAAAATAATAACAAAATATTAAGATAAACAACCTCAAGCATACCTTCAGGATGAAGGTTCCTTAACTCTCCTATATAGGGACGAAATGGATCCCTGTCAACCTTAACTGGGTTCCCATCCCAGAAACCAGAGACGAAGAAGAACTTAGCCTTCCAGTTCCTATTTGAGGTAACTAGGGACTTTATCAATCTACAATCTTTTCCTCTGACTGTGAATTGATAGAAGCCAAGAGATGGATTAATTTCGGAAGGTTTGTAGCAGTAAAGGAACTCGTCCACGGAAAGAGGACGGTCCCCTTCAAACGCCTCCCTCCACAAAATTTGCATAAAGACAATTAACCTCCATGCATTGAGATTGAATTGGCAGATACCTAAGCCTAACCTAGTGAGCAACTCTCTAGCAAAGGCATTAAGAGGCAGCCTTAACCCCCCCCAGAAGGTAGCCTCGTAAATACCAAAACCAAATTGGGGTTGACAACACCACTCACCTTGCACAGGTACCCTAGGGTTTAGGCTATCAGGGATTTTGTACCAAGCCTTAAGGGACCCTAACCTTTTATCGTTTGTCTTGGAGGCAATCCTTATAGCACAACTGTAAAAAATCTCAACCTCGTCCTGGACAGTGGACAAGGGAACACTTGTGCTAGCCTTTGACCCAGACTCAGTTCTCGTCCTAAGTTCTTCCTGAAGAACCTCCAAAGAAACTCCAGGGACACCAGACGTATACACGTTTGTGGTGTTTCCCCCACTACTACTACTATCACTGGAACCACTAAAACTACTAGGTTCATGAAACTCGTCTATGGCTCTTTCGACGCTATTGCTAGACGAGGAAAGGACAATCTCAATCATTTTTTGAGAAAACTTAAAACCTGAGGACGAAAGTGAGGAAAGTACCTGGATCTAAACGAAGACTATGGACGCAGGAAACTTTTAGATGAGGCACTAAGACGAGGAATGTCAACAGGAGAAAATTTCAAAAATAAAGAGGGTAGCGCAGGAATTCCACTATTTATAGGTGGAAGACTTTAGTACCCGAAACAACATAACCAACCAAAAGCTGACACGTGGCACGCTCTTTGAAAAGTGAGTCAACGCGAACCTTCACCAACAAGATCGTGACACATGGCGAACTTAGTCCCCGACATAAATACACATGTCCAAAGAATGGCATTAGACTATATACTTCCTTGGACGACCCACAGACAAGGGGGCAACTGGTAGTGTATCAAATCAATCCGAACTCCACACTCATCCATAGGGATCATCCAAGGAAGGAGTAAAGGATAACTTAGCCCGGAAACCTCGTCCATAGCGAGGTCGTCCGTCCATGAAGACCCTTGGATGGCCTACGAGAACTTCAGGCGTGGTTACTGTATGCAATCTTTGGACGAGGTCCATATCCTTGTTTCAGAATGCGAGTGCAAAATTAAAGGTTATCACCTCTCATGATAGTTATGGAATGTATGACCAAATAATATAACTTCCATAGCAGTTATGGAAGTTAACTTCGAACCTTTCGACCTCCTCTAACATAGGAGAAGTTATTAAGCAAGTAACTGCTCACAGTGTGCACTATATAAACAAACACTGCCAACAAGAAAAGGTACAAGAATCATTTTCCAAGTAATTTGGAATTCTAGAAGTTAAGAGATATACTGACTATATTATCAGAGGATTTTTGGCCGGTCCTCCCTGGTCACCTTTGATAGTGTGTTCATCTTTTCAGGTTTTTCCAGATTATCTTCTCATCATTGAAGTCTGAAATATTCGGTCTACTGATTTTACTTTGTATCATCAATAATAATAATAATAATAATAATAATAATAATAATAATAATAATAATAATAATAATAATAATAATAATAATAATAATAATTGATGTTGCAAAGAAAATCAATAGGCTGAATGATCCGGGCTTCAATAGGCTAGTGGTTACTTGGAAGGCCTAAAAAGAAAAAGAAACAAGATCAAAGGTGACCGGGGTGAACCGGCCAAAAACCCACCGATGCTTAAGTTTGTTTCTTCTATAGAACTTAAGAATTCCAACTTTAGGAATAGTGGAAACTTACTTCCATTTGATGTGGATGAGTCCTTATATAGTGAGCTTTGGAGTGGTTACTTGTTTTGTAACTTCCCCAATATTTGTGGAAGTTAGAAGGTTTAGACTTAACTTCCACAACTGCTATAAAAGTTAGAATGTTAAATCTTATCTTCTACAACTGTCATTGGAAGTTAAGTACTTAGTAGGAAGTTATAGCGATGAACAAGGATCTTACTCACGTTTCAAAATAGTAGCACGTGGTCCGTTTTACAAGCTTTTGTAGATAAATCTATTTCTGGAAATTTTCTAAGTGTTGGGGGTAAGCGCTTTCCTGATGGATGACCCACATGACCATGGACAATCGTCCTACGAGGGATGACCTTTTTATGCTAGGATAACCTTTCTGATCTGGACGACTCTTATGGACAAATTGGAGTTGGTTCAATTTTTTTAGTTCACCATCAGTTGCCCCTTTGTCCAAGGGTCGTCTAGAGTACAGCAAAATTTTCTGTTGTTTTTTGGATGCGTGCATTTACATTAGTGGTTAGATGTTGTACCACATGTCACCATTTCTACGATTGAATTTTATTGTTCTAGGTTGTGCCACCTGTTAAGATCTTATTGGTGACTTGTCACGTCGATTTAACTTTTCTAGGAAAATGCCACATGGCATTCTCTGGTTGGTCGCGTCGTTTCAGATGCCAAATTTCATTGCCTATAAATAGTATAATTCCTCTCCTACCCTTTACATTTCCTAAATTTTCTCCTTTGACATTCATCGTCCAGCACCTCATCTAGAAGTCTTTCCTCGTCTAGAGCTAGGTATTCTCTTCATCCTCATTTATAAGTTTTCCTTCAAGTTTCTTCAAGATGTTTGAGATTGTTGTTTCTTTGTCTAGTAATAGTGTTGATAAGGTGATAGAAGAATACCATGACACTACTAGTTGTAGTGGTTCTAGTAGTGGTAGTAGTAGCAGTAACAATAGTAGTGGAGGGAATACCACAGATGAGCAATACATGTCTAGCGTTCCTGGGGTTCCATTAGAGATTCTTTAGGAATAGTTTAGGACGAGGGCAACTTCTGGGTCACGAGTTGGCACCTCGACGAGTGTTCCCTTGTCCATTCCTTTAGACGAGGTAAAGACAGTGTACAGTTGTGTCGTAGGCGTCCATTCCAAGACGGATGAAAAGAGACTTACTTCCCTTAGGAGTTGGTATCAAATTTCAGATGACCTTAACCCTAGGTTAGCTGTTCGTGGGGAGTGGTGTTGTGACCCTCATCTTGGAATAGGTGTTTATGAAGCTTACCTTCTAAGGGGACTTACGTTACCCCTTAATGCCTTCGCTAGGGAGATACTTACTAGATTAGGTTTAAGAGTATGTCAATTTAATCCCAATGCATGGAGGCTGGTTGTCTCTATGCAACTTTGTGGAGGGAAGTGTTTGAAGGGGATCGCCCTCTCATTGTAGACAAGTTCCTCTATTGCTACAAACCCTCAGAGATTAACCAGTCCCTTTACTTTTATCAGCTCATAGCCAGGGGCAAAGATTGTAGATTAATAAAATCACTTTTAACATCTGATAGAAACTGAAAGATAGAGTTTTTCTTTGTCTCTAGTTTTTTGGGCTAGACACCATGTTAAGATTAGCAAGGATTAAGGATGGTAATTTTGCCCCGCCCCACCCCGCCCCATGCAGGTTTTTCCCGCCCCACAAAGGTGATGGGGTGGGGATGGGGCAATATTTTGTCCCCACACCCCGGGGCAGGGTGGGGATGGGTTTAGTATTTTTATCCCTAACTCGCCCCGCCCCATCTCCACCTCGTACTAATAAGGACTATAATTATAAATTTAGTATAAACTGTAATTGTAAATTTAGTAAACCCTAAATCACTAATATTTAAAGTGAAACACAATAGTATAAGACATGAGATAAAATATTTTTTATTTTAAAACCCTAATGCTATTGCCGCCCTTTGACCCATCCCTCTTCTCTATAGTCTATACGTGTTTTTTAAGTTTCAAGCCAAAGTCCACTTCAAGTCCAAGACATTGCCTTTTAGGTTCATCTCATTCACTATCTTCCTTTTATTTTAATGTTTCTTAAATCAGTTTTTTTCAATTTAAATTTTGGTTCTTTTTTTCTATCTAAAATTGGTATATTTGTTTATAGCTATTGAAGTTTGAAAAAACACAATTAGAAGGAAAAAAAGCTGGTCTCGTAGTGCTTCTAGCAGGTGGTAGGTTTGTTTCTTATCATATTCCAAATGTTTCATTTTTTTTTTTTTTGCACATTGTTTCATGTTCTTCAATCAAATAACTATAATATATTTCTCTCTTGAAAGTTGTTGATATATTCGACTCCACACTTGGATTTCATTATGTATTAGGCAATTTGAAGGTAGATGTGATTCATTATATGTTCGGCTCCATACTTTCTATTAGTAAGCTATCCTAATCGCTATTATAGTAAGGAAACCAGCAGGGGCAATCATAATCATACTGAATCTATAAAGAAGAAAGTGGTGTCACTACATTGGGAGAAAGCGAAACTTATTCTTAAAGAACTAGTCAATTTTTATTTGTTATAAGACAATGTTTATTTTTTTATGTTTATTTTGTTAAAAAACTACTCAATTATCCTTGATGATTATGTTCATGCAAAGGCAATGTTTATTTTGTTATAAGAAATTTTGAATTATGTTGTTACGTATTAGACTATTTAAACACTTGGTTTATTTAAATGCTTGGATTTTAAAACATTTTGTTTTGTTGTGATTTATATTATTGTAGAAAAAATTTATTTATATATATAAAATTGTATTAGGGGCGGGGCGGGTCCCCACTGGACCCCAAGGGGTAGGGATGGGGCAAGGTAGTTTGCCCAGCACCCCAGGGCGGGGCGGGGATGGGGAAGGGCAACAATCATGCGGGGCAGGGTCGAAGATCCCATCCTCTAGTCCCACCTGGCCCCGCCCCATTACCATCCCTAGCAGGGATCCATTCGCCCCCTATGCCGAAGAGTTAGGGAACCTTCATCCTAAAAGTACGTTTTTTTTTTTCTATTCAATATTTTTTATCTTTTTTTTTTAAATTGTCTAACCCCTCTTTTTCTCTTTTTATTTATTTTTTATTTTTTATAGTTGTTAGACGACCATCTTTGAATAGATTCTTCCTTGAATGCATCCAGAGAGCTCGTCTATTTGCAAACAGGAGTTTCCATCTTTAGTCACCCTTCATCGTCTTGCAACTTGGGGACTTGGTCCTGAACCATCTCTTGAAGCTCTAGCTCATGAGTTCACTATTCGTAGACGTGAGTTTTTACTTAAGAGTTTGTTTGAGTATTACCCTTTAGCTAAATTTTAACATTTTTCTTTTCAGGGATGGCAACCATGAAAGAAAATAAAGGAAAGGGGGTAATGAATGAGGAAACCTTACCAGAGACAGAGTCTCAGGCTCGTCTTTTTGTTGGGGATAAGAGAAAAAATTTGTCTAAGACGGTTGATTTGGAAAATCTTCCAAGTCATCACAAGGATACGAGGGCGAAGCATAGGTCGTCCAAACTTGGGGTCGTCAAGCCTGGCCTTACTATTCCTCCTACCTTTCAACAGCCGTCCATCCAAATTCATGATGTAGACTCATCTGCACCTATTGAAGTCACCCGGTCCATGACCACTACACCTACTTCGTCTCAGCCTTCTCAAAAAGTTCCTATGAATCTTGTTGAAAATGAGGATTTGGCTTGGGAACGGTTTCAGAAGGTTATGACTGATGAAGACGTGGTTGCCTGCGATGACATGTCCTTGAAAGAATTTGAACATTCTGCTATTCATGATCTCTTCAAGGTACGTAATTTCACTTTTGCCTCGTCTTGTCATTTTACATTTTTCTCGTCTAACAAGATTTTCTTTCTTTTTCTTTTGTTTTTTTAATAACTTTAGGCAATGTCAAAGTTCATCGTAGCGTCCAAGTAGGCCATAGAGATGGATAAGACGAGGATCTAGCTTGAGACGAGGATCCAGGAGGTTAAAGATGATTGCAGGGGTTGGGCCGAAGTGGTAGCTAAGGCTACAAACGAGGTCAAGGAATTGAAAAATCTCGTCGAAGAGCTTAAGGCTGACATCGTCAAGAAGGATACCTGTCTTGACCATCTTCAGAAAAGGAATGATGAGCTGAGAACCCTTCTTGCTAATGCCAAAAAGGATGCTGTTGTGGAGTTCAGAGCTTCCAAACAGTTTACTGACCTTTTGGACATGAATTATGTTGTTGGCTTCGAAGATTTCCATATGGACACTGTAGAATGCTTTCCTGAAGTTGACTTTAGCTCCATTAAGCTCAACCTTGGTGCTGCAAGCTCTCTCTTTCAGACGAGTTCTGAAGATGCTAACATTGAGAACGATGCTTCCACCCAGCCTGCCCAGGACAAGCCTAAAACTGGAGATAACCCCCCATAGTAAAAATGTGAAATTTTATTGTCTTAGTTTTTTTTTTTTTTCTTTTTTTTTTAGGTCCGTTGTTTTGGACCATTTGAATTTATCTAAGTACATTTTACTCGTATATAATCTTTGGGACGAGCTTCCAAACAATTGCCTTTTAGGCTTTACTTTATAAGGGTTTTTGGACGGTAGTCGTCTACCCTTCTCTAAACTTTTATGAATGAATGTTTATTTCCATCACTTTTTATTTACTATTGAACATGTTATTGTATGGACGAATTTTCTTTATTCAAATCATCCATATTATACTAGTTTAAAGTTTGGTCCGTCCACTCATGAAGGCATTTAGCTCGTCCATGTTAAGATAATTTCCTCATGTTCAACATTTTCACCATTCTTAAATTTTGCAAGTATAACTTGTTTTATGAATAGTATTGGTTTTACCAGCTTTAAATGTCTTTACGCAAGACATTTCCAACTTTTACCTATCCAAAGATTGGATTGTTTTGGCTGGTTATGTACATCCATGGATTTTGAATATTCTTTCATGCACGCATTTTCTCATCCATTGGTTGGACGAAGACGCTTAAGGGTTTACCTCATCCATTGGTCAGACGAATATGCCTTAAGCTTATATCTTTGCTTTATCCTTGTTTCAAAGAAAGCATATAGACTTTGCATCCTTGCATCTAGAGATTTTATTCGTCTTGGGCTTTTAGCCTTTCCTGTGGATTAGTTTTGATGAGAACTTCAACAAGATGAGAATTGGAAATTCACATAACCTTACATACATTGGAAATCCAAACTATATTTTCAAAACATCGTCCACAAGTTCTGGCACATGCTTAGAAGCTGATGCCTTTAAGGAATTAAAACACAACATATAATACTAATAACAAACACAAGTAAATGCAAGCAATAGAAAGCAACACACAACTTCAACTCGTCTAGGGCGACCACAACGTCTAGGATGATCTCGTCCAGGATTATGCTTGTCCAGGCTGATATCTTACTAATAATATCTTCTTAAATGCTCAACATTCCAGAGGTGTTCTAGCTTTCTCCCATCCAAGGCTTCTAAGTAATACTATCCTTGTCTTTTGCAATTAATAACCCTGTAGGGTCCTTCCCAATTAGGTCCCAGTTTCCCATCAGCTGGGACTCTAATTGCCAAAGAGACCCTTTTTAGGATGAGATCTCCAATGTTGAAGAGCTTGGGTTTCACCATTGCATCATATTATCTAGCCATGAGATTTTTATACCTCACTATCCTTTGCTCCGCGTTCATCCTTACCTCATCTATCAGATCAAGATTGAGATGAAGTTGTTTTTCATTATCCTCGTCCTAATACTTCATCACCCTATGGTTTGCCATGTGCACTTCTGCAGGTATAACTGCTTTGCTCCCATAGGCTAGTTTGAAAGGAGTTTCCCCTGTGGGGGTCCTTACAGTCATCCTATAAGCCCATAAAACTCTTGGTAGCTCATCTGGTCATACTCGCTTTGCCCCCTCAAGTCGAGTTTTGATGATTTTCAGTAAGGATTGGTTTGCAACTTCTACTTGTCCATTTGCTTGTGAGTGGGAGGGTGAGGAATAATGATTCCTGATTCCAAATTACTCGTAAAAGTCTCTGAAAGGCGTGTTGTCAAATTGTTGTCCATTGTTTAACACTAGTACCCTAAGTACCCTAAATTTGCATACAATGCTCTTTTAAACGAAGTTTTTGACATTCTGCTGTCTGATATTTTCTAAGGTTTCTACTTCTACCAACTTAGTAAAGTAATCGATCCCTACTACCAAAAACTTTATCTGCCTAGTTCCAAGTGGAAAAGGACCTAAGATATCCAATCCCATTGTGCAAAGGTCGATAGGGCCATCATCGGGGTGAGATACTCCGACAGTTGTCTAGAGATGTTGCTGAAGTGTTGACATTGGTCACACACCTTGACGCCTTAGCATCTGATAGAATAGTCCGCTAGTAGTAACTTGCAAGGATGACTTTATGGTGCTCTTACTCCTGAGTGGTTTCCACATGCTTCTTCATGAACTTCTCTCAACACATAATTTGATTCATTCGAAGCTAAGCACCTTAAGTAGGGCTGAGAGAAGCCTCTTTTATATGATACCTCGTCTATGAGGACATACTTGACAGCTTTGATCCTCAACTTTCTAGCCTCATACTTGTCCTTTAGAAGCCTTCGATCTTTGAGGTAAACTACTTTTGGAGTCATCCAATTTTCTTCTCCTTCAATTTGCTGTACCTCTGGAAGATCTATACTTGGCATGTACTGGACTTTGTCATACTTGACCAAAGCCCCTTCTGCTGAAGCTGCTTTCGCCAAAGCATCTGCTTCCATGTTTTCCTCCCTTGGGACTTGAACAAAATCAGCTTCTTTAAATTTTTTGACAAGCCACTTCACCTTATCAAGATACCTTTTCATACGATCTTCCTTAGCTTCATATATTCCATTCACTTGATTTATGATCAACTGAGAATCTCCTTGGATAACTATTGACTCTGCCCCTAAGGACTTAGCCAATTCCAACCCTTTAAGGAGAGCTTCATGTTCAGCTTCATTGTTGGTTGTTTGATATTGTAGACGAGAAGCATATTTCAACTTGTCCCCTTCAGGGAATTTTAGCATAACTCCAATTCCTCTTGCATATAATGTGGACAAACCATCCATATATAGATGACCCACTTCTATGCTCCATCAACCTCGTCTAACTCGCCTTGGTTGGGAGTGAACTCTGCAATGAAATCTGCCAATACTTGAGTTTTTATCACGTTTCTTGGTTAGTACCTAAAATCAAACTCACTAAGTTCTATGGCCCATTGGATTAGTCATCCCGTGGCTTCCAACTTGTTCATCGCCTTCTTGAGTGGATGATCTGTTAGGACGTTGATGACATGAGCCTGAAAATAATGTCGTAACTTCCTAGAAGCTGTGACCAAAGCAAAGGCTAACTTTTCCATCATGGGATATTGTTCTTCTGCTCCTCTTAGCACTCGGCTTGTATAATAAACCGGCTTTTGTATCTTTCCTTCTTCTCTAATTAATGCTAAGCTCACTGCATGTGGAGACACTGCCAAATACAAGTATAATTCTTCACCTGGTATAGACAAGCTTAGCAGAGGAGTTATTGTGAGGTAGATCTTGAAGTCTTGGAAGGCCTTTTGACACTCATTCGTCCATTCAAATGCCTTCTTAAGAACCTTAAAAAATGGTAAACACTTGTCTATAGCTTTAGAGACGAATCTGTTAAAGGCGACAACTCGTCTAATGAGAGACTAGACTTCTTTGGTATTCTATGGTGGCTCCATATTCAGTATCGCTTGAATTTTATCAGGATTTGCTTCAATTCCCCTATGTGAAACTATGAAATCAAGAAATTTTCCTGACGAAACTCCAAAAGCACACTTACTCGAATTTTACTTCATGTTATATCGTCTGAGCGTATTGAAGGTTTCTTGAAGGTTGTCCAGATGCTTTTCCTCGTCCAAGCTCTTTACCAACATATCATCTACATAAACTTCCACATTTCGTCCAATCTATGGACGAAACATATGGTTAACCAACCTTTGATAATTTACCCCCGTGTTTTTCAAACTGAAGGGCATCATCTTGTAGCAAAACAGGCTTTGACTAGTAATGAAGGATGTCTTCTCTTGATCCACCTCGTCCATCCTTATTTGATTGTAACTTGAGAAGGCATCCATGAAACTTGGCAATTTATGACCCGTAGTTGAGTCTGCCAGCTGGTCAATGCATGGCAATGGATAGCTATCCTTGGGGCAAGCCTTGTTCAAATTAGTGAAGTCCACGCACATCCTCCATTTGCCATTAGCCTTCTTGACGATCACCAAATTAGCCAACTAGTTCGGGTAGTAAACTTCCTGGATAAATTTTGCTATGGTCAACTTCTATACTTCTTCTTTAATGGCATTATCTCGTTTAGGAGCAAACACTCTATTCTTTTGACGTGCGGGCTTGGAGGAAGGATACACGTTTAGATGATGGGTAACGACACTTGGGTCAATACCTGGCATGTCCTCATGACTCCATGTGAACACATCAATGCTTTTCTTTAAGAACTGGGTAAGGTCTTGCTTCGTCTTCTTTTCCATGCTTGCTCCAATCCTTGTAAACTTTTCAGGGTTATATTTGTCCAAAGGAATGTCTTCTAGTACTTTCGTGGGTTCCACAATAACCCTTCTCTCGTCTATATTCATCGTCTGTACATGCTCATCCATAGCCAACATGGCTAGATAGCATTCTCTGGTGGCTAACTAATCTTCTTGCACTTGACCTACTCCATAATCTGTTGGGAACTTGACAGATAAATGGTAAGTAGATGTTATTGCCCTTCAACTATTCAAAGTCAGTCTTCCAATGATGGTGTTGTATGAAGACGAACAGTCTACAACGAGAAAATTTACTTCTTTGGTTATCTTTTGTGGATAAGCTCTTACCATCATAGGTAATGTAACGGTACCCACAGGTTGCACTTTCATCCCCCCAAATCCTACCAAGGGTGAATTTACTGGACGAAGTTAGTCTCGTCCAAGCCTCATTTATTGGAAGGCAAGGTAGTATAAGATGTCCACCGAACTCCCATTGTCTACCAACACTCTTCTAGTCGTATAATCAGCAATGAGCAAAGTGATGACAATCGCATCGTCATGT
Source organism: Lithocarpus polystachyus (assembly GCA_033629205.1). Classification (NCBI taxonomy): domain Eukaryota; kingdom Viridiplantae; phylum Streptophyta; class Magnoliopsida; order Fagales; family Fagaceae; genus Lithocarpus; species Lithocarpus polystachyus. The sequence goes on along the minus strand of CM066164.1, from coordinate 330,809 downwards.
GGGTGGTGAACCCTTTCAGCGTCCTCGTTCGTGAATGCAATGGCTTGCTCATCTGCCCCATCATCCTTGGGGGTCGTTCAGAGAGTTGGACGTTTTGCACCACCTTCAGGCACGTCTTCCTTGACTTGGAAGATTAACTTGCTGAGTTTCCTCCTATAATAACTCATATTTCTCCAAATAAGGGCCGTGACGACTCTTTTACTTTTCCTTTCGACTTCTCATCCTTGTGATCTTGTCTGAGAAAGCTTTTCATTTTTCCTTGCCTGATGAGATTCTTTATGTCTATAAAAGGGACAATCTGACCATTTGCTAAAGTATGTCAAAAAGACTACAAAATGCTATATATACAAAATATATGGGCGGATACTAACTCAAGCATCGGAGGCTCCCCTACCAGGGCTTACCCCGGTGGTCACATCGACCAATTTTATTTCTCTTGCAGATCTCAGAAGCTTGTCAAAAGCTCTAGATTGGATGAGTGACCCAACTGACGATTTTAGGTTTCATCAGTTTAGTACCATTTGTGGAAAAGACAAGTCATTGTTCTCTTTCCGTGACAAAGAGTCACTTAGTTCATTCAAAAGATATGAACACCATGATACTGTAGTCAGTCTCGGTTAAATAGATAGAAAATTGTGTAAAGATTCTCTGATAGAAGCAGATCTGCCTACAGCAAAAGCAGTCTTGTAGTGCCTTCCACCCAAGGGGACGAGCACATGAAATTTGGAGGCTAAATCAAATCACCTTGATGTGATTTGTCCAAAAATGTCATCATGTTATTGTGGGTCGACGACTCTAGGCATGAATGAGATGGTTTTCATCAAGAACCTAAGGTAATTCTTATACCTTTATTTAAAAAAATAAGAATCAAGAGCAAAGATAAAATCGCCTCAAAGATACATGGCCTAACCCACTGAGCCTTCCTTTGAGTATCATTGTTCAGGTCAACCGTAGTAATGGTAGTCCCAAATCACAGCTTCGTCTTTCTATATTTATTTTAGATCTTAATTCAATCATACTGAAGTTGCTATAATGGGAATCAAAGTCTCAGCTAAAGACTTTTATAAAAAAAAATTTAAGCTACAATTGATGAGACTTATTGCGCATATATATATATATATATATATCTATATATATATATATATATATATGAATATATACATGCTACTTAAGATGAATATAGTCAACCCAATGTGGTGCAAATCCCATTTTTATCATTCACAGCTACGCATGTACTGTTTAGTTGCATGCCTGATGTTAGACACACTTGTTTGGCACAAAATTCAACTATGTTCATATTGACACATGTATGGTGTCACTTGCTAGTTATCACCCTTTTTTCTTTCCTAAACGTATCTTGCTTAAATAGGAAAGATGAAGTCAATATATTAATGCCTTGCAATAGGTAATAAATCTCAATGCTTGAACATTAGAGAAAATTTATTATCTTACTAAAATTTTAATTTTGGAAATTAAAAGGCAAAAGTCAAATTTTATTATCTTGCTTAAGTTTGAGAATCCTAATTTTAAACATGAACTAAGTTTAAAACAAGGAAAGAAAGTCTAAACCCAATCAGCATCGAGTATGTGTGGAAACCAAGGATAATGAATACCTTAATTGCTACAGCCTACACAATTTGAAGAAGATCAGAGATTAGAGGCTAAGAAGTCAAACCGGTCTCCTTGAGATCCTTGCCATTAAAGCCAAATATAATTATATATTATGGCCTAATTGATATCCTGATTATAGCCATAAAAAGGGTTTACACCTTTACTACATTTCCTATTATAACACAAGGAGATCATTTGTGTCTCTTTATAGCATTAAATAATTGGTATATTGATAGCATCCTGGTTGATATTCAAGCATTATGCCATTAATTATGGCTTTTTATTTCACTACTTTCTCCTAATGCATCTTGCTAAGATTAAAAAAAAGAAAGAAAGTGAAATATTATTGTCTTGCCAAAGGAGAAATTATTAGGTTTATCTGAAGGATGGTTGATGTGGTTCTCCTTGACCTTTCCACCAATAAAATGATGTTATTTATGAAAATGTGATATCATTTGGTAATTTTTATTTTTTATTCCTTGTGCTGATTAGGAAGTTCACACATACATTTGCATAGATGACATCATCTCATTGGTTAGGGAGGATCGCATCAGCAATCCTCTCGGTGTAAATAATAATTTTTCCTGCCAAAGAAAATAAATCTTACTTTTCGGCATTAGAGAAAGTTGAATCCAAAATTTTTTGTCTTATTGAAATTATAACATAAGTTTAGAGTTTAGACACTAAAGAGGCTAAAGTCAGATTTTACTATCTTACCAAATTTAGAAAAACTAAATTTGTACATAAGAGAAAATCCAATAAGCCTGGCTGAGCCAAACCTAATCAGTATTAATGATAATAAATATTCTATTTTTATGCTACAACTGTACCTTGTGAAAACTGTCATGATTTATGTATGTTTGGAAAAAACGTTATAAATACATGTCCAAGAAAAAAAATTTTGTAGTAGTCATTTATGAGATTGAAAACATCCACAAAAAAGGATGTATAAAATATAAAGTTGACTGCAAAATCACGTATGGTGACGATATGCGGTCTAGAGACGATGAGCAGTTGTTAAAGAGAACTTATCAAGAAGAGCAATCAAAGATGGGAACTGTAAAGTTGTAATTTACAACTATGTCTTTTGTTGGCTTTAATTCCGTGCCAAATTTGATTGTAATTTTATTCAATCCTTTTATACCCTGTATTTATTGTGTTATTAATTGTAAGGGTTGTGTGATAGAGAAAGAGAGAGTGTGACGACTCCAGCAATTGAAGACAGAAGAGTTTTCATGGGTAGCTCGCGACTAAGCATCCCGCGAAATGATGCATGTGCCTTGCACATAACTGAAATGCGAAGAGTTAGGACAGATGGAGACAGCTGTGTTTTGTGAGTAGCTCGCGGGTAAGGCCTTCCAACGAGACACTCACGAAACATTCTGTTTTGCCAGACTGTACTAGCTGATACACATTTTCTGTACCCACACTATATATACCCACATTACCCACAGATGTTATAGAGAGCTTCTGAGAGAAAACCCTAGCCACAAACCCTTAAGAGTGAGAGATTGTTATACCCACAAATCTCTACACAATCCATTGTGGTTTTCCTTAACTCTTACCTCTCCATTTCTAAATCCTTGAGAGGTTGATAGCCCAAACACTTACCACACCCATCTTGAGTGAAAAGTAAGGTTTTGGAGCTGCTGGGAAGCATTGGAAGAAGCTATATGTTAGGCAGATGCAAACGGGCTGAATTTCGTGATCTGGAGAGCTAGAGAAGACAAGGCTTGGCGAAGCCTGTTGGTAGCAGGAGCTTGCAGGGCTCGAGTACATGGGGTAGACTAGGCTTGGATGGTCTTTTGTTATTCGTGTACTTCAACTTATTCTCTAGTGGATTGATTTACCACTTGGAGGGAGGCGGAGAGCCTAGATTTACCACTTCGATAACACATCGGAGTGTTATCTTGTGTTTGCATTCTTCTTCCCTACTCTTTTACCTTTCAATTTACTGCTGTGCTTTATTAATTATGGGTTAGAGTAGTTTATTTGTTTATTCGCTCGCATTTACTCTATTCCACACTTAGTATAAGTTAGAGTATAATCTATCGAGCTGTTATCTTTTATTTGGAGGTCTAAACAGCTCTTGTGTTTTTAACACAAATTTGAGCTTTCAGGAACGTTATCTTCAAGCCGACATATTGCTTGGTATTTTATCTGATAATTTCAATTCATTTTCTTATGATTGATAAATCTAGGCCATCCATCTGTTAGAAGATGGGGGAACCCTAATGCTAGCCCATGTGCATGACTTATAAGTCATAAGGCTAAATGGGTAATAAGATGAATGGGCAATAAGCCCATGCACCATGTTATTCACCAATAGCATGTGTCATCATGTGCCTCTCATGTTTATTTAATATTAATTCCTATGTCAATTGAAAGGATTAGTAAACAAGGAATTGGCTAATATATACGGAAACCAAATAAAGAAAAAATATAGAAAAAAATATTTCAATTATGAATTAAAATCTCTGGTTATCTTCTTTACATGATGAATAAATCTACCTAGAAACCCATCAATTATATTGTCGGTTAAGGTTATAAATTTATGGTGCTTAAGTATTGCAATTAAGGACCACTTAAGGTAAAGGCTCTCAACCTCCGGTGTTTATCAAATTTAAATATCTTAATTTTCGTTATCAAGGAAAGTAAAGTCAAAGTTAATTGCTTTGCCAAACATCATAATTTCGTTTTGGACATTTAAAAGCACGGAACCATATTTTATTGGGCTTAAATTCCATTTAACAAGAGATGCCTAATTAATTCTCTGAATTTTAGGAGAAATCTTATGAGTATATAAATTCACACATAACGATCATGATTTAAATTTTCCCAATTATACATGCTGCTTTGACTTTGAGAAAGAACATATTTTGAATTGTTACATATTAACATACAATCTACTCTTAAAATAGTATCAGATTATGTCCATATGAATTCCTTAAACAAAAAAGATAAACATGTTGTACCAAAATGGTTTGGCTATGTATGCGTTTGAAGTTCTGATTTTTCCTTCCGTATACTAGTCCAACAAGCTTTACAATTGATGCATAAATCCCACCTCATGGTTTCATGAAATCTTTGGTGGGTTTTGTACGTTAAAACATCATGCTTTCGTAAACCAAGTCACTACTTCAGTGCTTGGTATGAATTAAATTACACTTCATTTATATAAAAATAAATATTAAGCCCAAAAATTTTTTTATACATTTGTGGTTAATATTATTTTTGAATTTCTTACTTGACAATGTCGCTCTAAGTCTAACACTTCATACAGTAAAAGTACTAAACTATTCACTAGTGTAACTAGACTAGCTTGACTGTACCTATATTCTTAAGATTATAAACTTTAAAATAAGAACTTGTCAAGAAAAACAAGCCAAGAAAGAGATCAAAAACTCTTATGTGGAAAAGGGGAATACAACTAAAGGTTGTTAAAATTCCTTTGACGTCACAAATGGCGAGTCAAGCCCCAGTAGCTTTGAAGCCAACAAAGAAGAGCTTGTTGAAAAGAAATTAGTTTAGAAGAGTACCAAAAGTACCACACACATATCTAAATCACTTGCCATGTGAGCAAAGTGGTTCCAATCCAAGCATGCTTGTTATAGGGTCCTTGCAAAGATGGGCTTGGATATTTAATTTCTAGGAAAAGCCCTTAGTGCAAACAAGCTCAATCCATGAAAGGCAATTCCTCTAGTCGTCAACAAACAAGAATTGCACCTTTCATGTTTGAATGGGGGGCAACAATGTGGCCTAGTTCTTGCACCTAAAAAAAAAAAAAAAGCAAAAATAATCTAGGCCACAAACATGTTAAGCCTAACAAAAGAGATCTTAAAAAAGAGAGAGCCCATCAAGAAGACTACAACAATGAAGAAATCGAGGTATGTACAAAAATAGTATAGAGATTGCTTTCTTTTGTCGAGGTAACTCATTCCTTTCTTTCTTTCTTTATTGGAACTAAATACATATCAAGCTTGCATAATTATTACAAATGTGTAGAACATGTTGAAAATATTGCTATAAAATTGTTACAATTATCATAGCTAATATGGCTATATTATTAGTAGCATATGCTTCATCTTCATGAATCTAAGAAGTTCAATTGAGTCTCCAAGACTTGAAATGCATGTGCTACTTATTGTAGACAATAGCATAACCTCAAGAAGGTCCAAAGCAGCATGATCTCAAGGAGGCCTAAAGCTACAAAATTTCCAAAGAAGCTACAACCCTATGTGAACGTAAGTTTACTCAAGAAGTAACCGTCCAAAAAATTCAATGATAAATTCTTCATGCAAGAGTAAAATCGTTCAACGGTAAATTCTTTGTGCAAGAATTAAATTGTCCAAAGTAATAACGATAAAATTCTTCATTTAAGAATAAAATCATTTAACAATAAACTCTTCATGCAAGAGTAAAATCATTCAAACAGTAAATTCTTCGGGCAAGAGTAAAATCGTTCAACGGTAAATTCTTTATGCAAGAATTAAATTGTCCAAAGTAATAACGATAAATTCTTCATATAAGAATAAAATCATTTAACTATAAACTCTTCATGCAAGTGTAAAATCATTCAAACAAGAAATTCTTCGTGCAAGAGTAAAATCGTTCAACAGTAAATTCTTTGTGCAAGAATTAAATCGTCCAAAGTAATAATGATGAAATTCTTCATAAAAGAATAAAATCATTTAACGATCAACTCTTTGTGCAAGAGTAAAATCGTTCAAACGATAAATTCTTCGTGTGAGAGTAAAATCGTTCAACAGTAAATTCTTTGTACAAGAATTAAATCATCCAAAGTAATAACGATTAAATTCTTCATATAAGGATAGAATCATTTAATGATAAAATTCGTCATACAAGAATGATATCATTCAACGATACATTCTTCATGCAAGAATTAAATCACCCAAAGCAACAATGATAAAATTCTTCAAACAAGAATAAAATCATTCAACAATAAATTCTTCATACAAGAATAAAATCATTCAACGATAAATACTTCATACAAGAATAAAATCATTCAACAGTAAATTCTTCGTACACGAATAATATCGTCCAAACAGCAATAATAAATTCTTCATGCAAGAATAAAATCATTTAAAAGCAATAAAACCTTTATACATGGATAAGTCAAAACTAAAAAGTTTCTTATTCAAGCAAAAGGCAAAGGCCCAATCAATGGCGAAATGCCCACTACAGGAGATCTAGATGGTTGCCAAGGAAATAATTCCAATGGTAAGAGATCATCCAAAGAAATAATCGATCCAAGTGATCGTCATCTTCAGTAGAAGGCGATTTAGATGGTTGCTAAGGAAATAATTTTGATGGCAAGGGACCGTCCAAAGAAATAATCGATCCAAGTGATCGTCATCTTGAGTAGAGGGCATCCAAAATGGTCGTCCAAAGAATTCACCTTGCTCTTCAGCAATGATAAAACCGTCGTCCAAAGAAATTAGCTTGCTTTTCAACAGTGATAAAAAATGGTCGTCCAAAGAAATTAGCTTGTATTTCAGCAGTGATAAAAAATGGTCGTCCAAAAAAATCACCTTGCTCTTAGGAGTGATAAAAATGGGTCATACAAAGAAATTAGCTTACTCACAAGATCAAGCAATGATCTTTCAAACATTCAAAAGGACCTTCAAAAGGTAGACACTAAGATGTCGTCATAGATAAACCACCATCATTAAAGAAGAAGAAGTTAATTGAAAGACAAAGAAGTCTAAATTTAAACAAGTCAAGAAAATTCCCTAAGCTTGACCAACACAAAATCAGACTTGGGAATAGGGGGTAGCTGATGAGTCTAGAAAAATCATTAAGGTCGTCCATTGATATGGACGACCTTGCATCATTAGTAGATCATTATGGAAAAAGATGTAACTGCTCAAGCACATTCAACACATTAGTGATGACCGTTCCTCATCAACCTTAAACTCCCATTAAGACAGAGATTGTTATACACAGGGAAATAATTACCTGCAATTATGTGCATAAAGACATTTATGAGCACAACAACTACCCAAGTTGCTTATAAAAGGGACAATTTGTCCATTTGCTAAGGTATGTCAAAAAGACTATAAAATATATGGGTAGATACTGACTCAAGCATCGAAGGCTCTCCCATTGGGGCTCACCTCGGTGGTCTCCTCGACCAATTTTATTTCTCCTGCAGATCTCAGAAGCCCGTCAAAAGCTCTAGATTGGACGAGTGACCCAACTAACAATTTTTGGTTTCATATATATATATATATATATATATATAGACACACACACACACTAAACAAACTTATTTTGCAACGATATCGTTTCTTTAATCTGAAACAAACAATCATCAAACGATATCGTTTGATTTAAATGAAGAGTTCTTGCATTGGATTGACATGGCACCGTTTTGTTTATTTCACAAAACTGAACTGCTGGGAACGACACAACATTACTTAAGTGAAGACATGGTTCTCTCTCACGTGCGTATTGCAATTGCAGTTTGTTAGTTACACCACGTGGAAGCATGTTATACGCAGAAGCTTGTAACTGCAGTTTGTATATAAAGCAATTAGAGAGCTTGTTAGTTTAATTTTTTACGCTTTTTGATTCTTTGATCACCAATTAATAAAAATTCCATTTCTATCTAGAGAGCTTGTCAGTTTTTTTTTTTTTTTTTTTTCATTGTATCAGAGCTTGTGAAGCTCATCAATGGCATTCACTGAAACAACCAATCCTACTCTTACTCCTAGAGCTCAATCAAAGCGTACTTCCAACGAACCTAATCCAAATCCGTATTTTCTTAGCAACAGTGATAATCCAGGTAGCATCTTGGTTATTCAACCATTACTTGGCAACGTGAATTATTAATCATGGTCTCGATCCATGGTTCTTGCACTTACTACAAAGAAGAAAATTGGTTTTGTGAATGGTATGTTAGAAAATTATTATGAAGTGAATAAAAAATTGACTCATAATATGTTCACTTGAATAATATATTAAAATTGTGAGTTCTTGAGTCCCACATAGGAAATGATGGAGAATACGAGTTTATATGCTTATAAATTGGACATTAGGTTGGACTTTAGGCATGTGTGAATTGGGCCCTCTTGTCCAAATAATAGTAATAATATTTTATTTATTTTTTGAGTCAGTAAGTCTATATACATTAGTTATTTCTAAAATAATGTGTTTTTTCAGTAACGTGTATATTTATAGTTCATCATTCATGAAAAATAACTTTTGAGAAACTCTTCCAGAGAGAAAATATTTTGTGCATTAAAATTTGAGTAAAAGAGAGACAAAGAGACATAAATTAGTTCGCAAAGCACGAATCTTGTGTGCTTCTTTTCTGTGCTTTAGATCATTTTATCCTATGAGGCAAACATCCGTGAGTTTCAAAGCAACACAGATTGTGTCAAACACAAGACTTGATATGTATCATTCATCCTTCATGCATTTGATCTGTGAGATTTTATTTATTTTGCAGATTTCTTCTTGTATATGCAGTATCTTTTATTATTTTTGCCTATCGTATCTATTTTTGTTATTGCTTATAATTGGATATGTATGTTGTTCCTTTTTATTTAATGACAAAAGTAAATTGTTGAAATTTGTCCAACATGGTAAAATTCCAATACAATATCCAAGTTCTTCTCTGTTTGAAGATTGGTTGAGCTGTAACACCATAGTCCTATCTTGGATCATCAATTTTATGCACAAAGACATTTCTTGTAGCATTATGTACAATGAAACAACAAGAGAAGTCTGGATTCAATTGAAGAATCACTATTCTCAAGGAAACACTTCTTAGATCAGAAATTTGGGATAAAAGATTTGGGTTCTCTCATTTATTTCCGGGGCTTGAAGTGGCAAGGAATGAGAAGGGTATCACTTTGAATAAGAGGAAATATGCATTAGAGCTCCTTAAGGATAGGAATGATAGGTTCTGAGCCTGTGAATTTACCTATGGAACAGTAGTTGAGGTTGTCCAAGGAGGAAGGGAAATTGCTCAAAGATTCTACTCAATATAGAAGACTTGTGGGCAGACTCTTGTACGTTACCCTTACTAGGCCGGATATCACTTATGCAGTTCATAGGTTGAGTCAATTTCTTGTACAACCAAGGGAACCTCACATGAAAGTAGCACTCAGAGTTCTTCAATATATAAAGGGGACACTTAGGTCAAGGAATTTATTTTCCTGCTAAGTCAGATTTGCATCTTAGGGCATTTTGTGATGTAGATTGGGCAAGATGCCCAAATACCAAAAGGTCTCCAACGGGGTATTGTATGTTTTTGGTGAATTCCTTAACTTCTTGGAGGTCTTAGAAGACGTCTGTAGTGTCAAGATCCTCAGTAGAAGCTAAGTACAGGTCTATGGCAACAACAACTTATGAGTTAGTTTGGTTACTCTATTTGTTGCAAGAGTTGCATATATCATATCAGAGACCAGCTTTATTACACTGATAATCAAGCTTCTATTCATATACCAGCAAACCCAGTGTTCCATGAAGGAAGGAAGCACATAGAGGTGGATTTCCACCTGGTGAGAGATAAGGTTCAAGATGGTACAATTAAAACTTTGCATGTGACTACTAATAATCAGCTTGCAGATATCTTTGATAGTTCTAACACTTCACAAGTCTGCACAAGAGAAGAAACACTATTGCAATCTCATGAAATTGAAGTGAATCACGATGTTAATATCTCAATAAGGGATAATTATGGTTGGTATAATGAAGAAGAAATGGTCATCTGTGTTTTTTACACTTAATAAATCATGGGACTGCTTGAAACCTGGTGTTGGGTTAAGTATCATGCCTGATTGTGAAAGTATTATTTTGTACCTATCTAAACCACATCGGGTCTATTGGTTTTTGTTTCCAGCTTCCCCTCAATCTTATCCGTTTTTTGGGATGACTATAAGATTTGCTGAATGGGAGGGAGGTCTGCTGTATTTGCCAGACTTGAGCATCTTCTTGTTTTGGGCAGTTCATACTGAAATTAAGGGTGGCTGCGGCTGAAACTTATTTGATCTTGACCAATCTGCTGGCCAAAAGCCACCAGAAGCGCTTCTTGTAAAAGGAAAACAGCCTGACTAATTTGCTGAATTTAAGTATTTAAGAGAATCGGCATTTAATGCTGATTGCATCTTTTGGAAGTTCAAAGATGTGTGGGTATTGATTAAAAACAGCTTCATTTACTATTCAGTGTGTTGTTTGGCCCAATCCTCATGGTCACGGGCTGGGTTCTTACCTTGTGAAGTGTAAACCACCTTGCACGGACTTTGAACCATCATTTGGGATCACTCTTGTGGAATGGTCTGGTGGCCCTTGGGCCTACTTAATTCATTCCAAATATAAACTGCTCTTGACATCATCAAGTGTAAAAAACAAGACTTCATGAAAATATTTTGTTGATAGACTTACTGGGTAAGTTGTTATTGGTAAATGGAAAAATGATGTTAATGGTAAACTTAGATTAAAACCAATAAGAAGTTAGTCATATCAATAGTTTGTAAAAATGTTGTAAATTAGTTTGTGCTTATAGCATTATTCTTATATAGCCCTGAGAGTTGACATTGTACACGGGAAAATTTCCTTAAATTGATTCTTGCTTAATTAGGTGAGGTAAGTATACATGGAAACTAATATATACTAAGGGCAAGATTTAAGTATAGTATAGGTGTTGTTCCTTTAATTCACATTTTAAGATTCTGCCATGCGGATTTTTTCTCATGAGATGAAAGTGTGTTTTTTAGTTAAGTAGTTACATGGTTGAATCTTAAGATGAGAATTTAAGAAATAGTACCTAAGGTACTGTACCTAAGTTTTGTCTATATACTAATATACTAACAGCTACGAAATCGAAAAAGATCCACTTAGATTAATTTTGTTTGTGTTATATTAAGAAGGAACTAGCACAGTTTGTTAAATCTTAAAGTTGCATTTGGATTTAGATGTAAAGAATAACAGTTATTATAAATCAATTAATATAAATTTTAAGCATGTTTTATGGTTGAGTTTTGAAGATTTTATTCAAACAGAATTTATAATTTATAATCTATATAAAACTGAAGAAGTTCAAAGTTTGGAGAAATGCAAGTTGAGGAAGAGAGAAATAATGAAGGGCTAGCTTGAGAAATTTCCACCAAGTTTTTAGAGTATTTGACAATTAATATGATTGGTGGGTTTCAACTAACTCAAAAATGAATTTTGAATTTTTTTTTTTTCTAATTGGTGACACATCAATTTGTAAGATCAATATAGTAAAACTTATAGTATCTATAACATTACTCTATTTATTATTTAATTTCTTGCATGGAACTCAATTTTAGAACTCGATTTTTATGAGTTCAAAATTCAGAGAGAGAGAGAGAGAGAGAGAGAGAGAGAGAGTATTGAAATTTTGGAGTTCCCTAAATTGCTGGAGATGGCTTCGAATTATTTTATTTTAATTTTTCAATTGATCCTTGCCTAATTTAATTTTATTCAATTAAAATCTGGTCCTTTTTTTCCTATATATCTTTTTTCAAGCTTTTTTTTTTGTATTTTTTTTCCATTTTTTTTTCTGTTTTTGAAATCCTTTTTCTTATCTAATCTAATACTATATATAAAAGTAGAAGCCTTTAAGGAGGTGTTCCCATGTTAGGAAAAATGACCCCTTAAAATGCTGCCACATTTACAATTTATTCTTTAAGAGATCCGTATGGTGCAATGTTTTGGGAGAGGCTTATAAAAACCCAACGCGATTATTAAAAAAAAAAAAAAACATAAAAACTCAAAACAGACATATGCTGCAGAAAGAAAAGGAGAAGAGAATCGAGAAAGAGAACGATGGAGAAAGAACAACTTCGGTCTGTCATGGATGGTGGAGAGAGAAAAATCGGAGAAGAAAGTTAGGCTTTGCCACCATCAGACCACCGTGCCCTCTACCGGTATGGTCTCTGTTTTTTTGTACCAAAGGTCTGCGTACTCCCTTTCTCTTCAAATACTATTTTTATAGTTTGAAAGATTGAAACTCCTCACCATTGCTTTTCCTATTCGAATTAGAATCTTAAATCTTTAATATTTCTATGTTTTTGAAGTCAAAACCGGCAGTTCCCTTTACTTAATTTTCTAGGGTTCTTGAGATACAGAGAGCTTGAGGGTTTGTAAGGTGCACAGAGGGAAGGAGAGACATCTCAGGGCACTGCCGTTCGTCTGCAGCGATCAAAAAACTGGCTTTCCCCAACTATCATACTACTGGAGCCAATATGGGTAAGGTTATTTTAAAAAATAAAATACTGAAAATAAAATAGAATGACAGATTATACTCAAAGAGAGATAATACGGCCCTAACGCCCCTATCAGACGACCAAAACCACTATGCAAAAACTCCACAAGGTGTGAATAGAGAGATCAGAGGGTCGCTATTGGTAAAGTTTTCAATTTCTCCGTTAGGTTTTGGCTTTAAGTATTTTGGCCAGATTGGTTTTAATTCATGTTTGATTTTAGATTTTGGTTTATATATTAAGGTATTTGGGTTAGAATTGGTTTGGTTTCGCATATTTGTGTTAGATACATTGATTTGAGTATTTGGGTAATCGAGGTTAGAAAGGATTAAAATAAATGCACAATGCAAATACAATCATCACTATTAAATTTCTTTGCGTTGTTTAAACAAATCATATTTTTGAAAGTTTTTCCATGTTTTTTTTTTTCCAGTTATATAACAAATTCATTTCAATAGAAACAGGAAATTAGATTGATTTTTTTTCCTATTCAATTACATTTCTAGGGTTCTTCTCCCCCCCCCCCCCCCTTTTTTCCCTATTCATGCAGGGGAAGATAAAGAGAGGCTGGAACCACTACCGGTGAGATTTTATCTTCACATTTAATTTTGTTTATTAATTATGAGTAGGTTTTGATATTTTTTTTGGATTGGTTTGGATTTTTTTGGGTCCTCATATTATATTTGGTTCTCATTATGGTATTTAAGTTATAAGTGGTTCTGTTTTGATTGTTTGGGTTAAACTGCGCCATAGTACATCCACCCTCTGCCCCAATCAAACCGTACCTCCATTGATGTAGTCTCTATTTTTTGTTTCTTTAACATTTGCTATTCAAAGAGAGCATTGGTAAGGGCATGTGAAAAGAGTTGGAAAGAGAGCAATCTGACATCTTGGGTCAGGCTGCCTAAAACTTTTATAGGTATTATTTAAGTAAATATTGCTTTAAATGTTTGATTTGATTTAGGCTTAAGTTTTGGTACTTAATTGAATTGATTTTGATTACGATTGTCAATTTGTCATATAATAGAAACTATAATTATTTTTCTTCATGTATTATTTTTATTTCCTTTCATGCATGTTTTGATCTCATGTTGGATTGATGCAAAGTTGTGATTGCCACTTTATCTTCTATTGCATTTATTTTTAAAATGAATTTCCTTTTTGTTTGTTACTGCTTGACTACAAAACAAAAAAACCAGAGAAAAAAGTATGAGGTGTTTATTTTTAAATGAATTTCCTCCTGCCATCATCATGAACCAATACCAATATGTGTTTCTTTTTTCCAGTTTGTTCATTAAGTATGATTAGAAACTGATATTTTATTTAGAGTGGTTTTGATTTAGGTCTTTAACTTGAAGTTATGTTTTTCTATTAGCTTTTCAGTTTGTGCATTAAATAGGATCAATTTTTTTATAATTATTTGGATTGGTTTTAGTTTAGGTCTTTATGTTATATTTGGTTATGATTAAGTTATTTGGGTTAAATTTGTTCATGTTTATCTATCTATGTTATCTGGGTTAAAACACAGGGGAAACGAATTTAAAGAACTTCAAGTCTTAGTCTCTTTTGGACAATTTGAATGTCGAAATAGAGCAGGAGATTATTCTAGACAAAGTTATAAACAATACAAATCAAGTTGGAAGGAAAAAGTAAATTGAGAGTTTTCCCTTAATCCAAATCCTATAGAAGTAGTAATGTGAATCTCTGTGGAGGGAAGGCTTTTCAATTTCTTCAATTTTTTTATCCTATTGAAGAATGAAAGAATAAGGTGATGAATTCAGAGGGTATAGGTCATATTTTGTTGAGTTCATTTTTATTGCCAATTAATTACATATGGCACAATCTTGGTATTATAGAAATAAAATAATGTCTTACCTTAAATGTGGCCTTATGACTGAGGAAGATGTGTATTCAAGTCATGATACTTTGTGATCAATTTGTATTCTAATCATGCACCACAAATGTGTAATACTAATATCCATATTCCCAAGTCCCAAGAGCATTGACTTTTTACCTTTTGCGGTTACTTTGCTTTAAGTGGATGTGTTTTAAGACTAATTGTGAGAATTAACACAAATCTATCTTTTGAGAAAGGAATATATATTTTTTTTTGAGAGATAATTACAACATACTGCTAACTCCGTAGCTCAAACTCTTTCCCCCAGACCCCCAAGCACTTTGAGCATGGGGAGGTGCCAATTTAGCTACAAGGCCTTTGGCAAGAGAAAGGAATATATTTATCTTCAAAAGGAAGATAAGCAGAAAACTCACTAGATAGGACTGCTTCATTAATAGAAAAAATATTCCCTACAGCCACAATTAATTTGCAAACAATCAGTGAAACTCGAATGGAAACAAATGCAACTTAGATTTATGGGAGAAGGTGTGTTTCATTTTTTTTTTTTTTTAATTTGGTAAAATTCTTGGAGGTGGTAAATGTTTGTTTGTCAAGGCAAGTGTGTGGTATGGAGTCTAATATGGGTCAGCCCTCTTTTAAATGCTATTACTTGGTTCTCTTTTAGAATACGTTTTTGTTATTGCCTTTTGGCTTTTCTTTCATATTTTTTATTAAAAGTTTTTATTGACTTCCACTCTATCTGCATAATTAACAAGGTTAGGTACTTTAAACTTTTGTTTTAATGGTAGACTATTGCGGACAATGTATTTTGTTATTGTAGTTTTACAGTTGCTGGTGTGTGAATTGTATTAACACAACTGAAAAATGAGTGGTCGATATTAAGTTTGCAGGTTTGCATGTAATAAAAAAACTGCAAAGATGGTCCATTCATGTACTTCTTTTATATAGAATAGGTACAATATTATTTGAATAAGTATTGTTTTGTTCCTTAAGCTCATTGGCATATCTAGCTGAATTCCAATGAGCCAGAATATTGTATTTTAGTGGTGGAACTCTCCCTCTCAATATTCATTCATTCTAAATACCAACTACATTGTTCGTTCTCTACCCTATCCCTTCCATTCTAATTGCCATCTGCTCTATCCGTACTTTGCCTTAACTCTTGCTGCTCTATTCGTTTTTCCTGCCCCTATCCCTTTTCTACAGTAGTATATCTGGAAGGTAAGCACACTTTTTCCCACTTCACCTACTATTTTCAATTCTTGTAACTTCTCAACGGTACTTTTCTTATTTGAATTTCTATATTTAAAATTCTCCACTCTTGTTGAATTGTCTAGGGTTTTCCTTCGATCCCTATTGAAGGATAGATGGGTTTATTCTCTTTTTTTGGATGATTTGGTCTCAAATTATCATCTCTATATTTTGGTTTGGGTAATATTAGGGATTTTCACTCTTGATTTTAATAGTTAGACTAAAGTTCAAAACTTAATTTTTAACTAAGATCCTTGCAACATTTTTTCATCGAGAATGCACTTGAAATTCCAATGTCTCTTTAGTTTCACAAGTTTACATAATTTATGTTTATTTTTGATGGATCAAACCTTTCATTTGTAGTCTCTCTTTCATCTTTCTCTCCTATAATTTGAAAAACCTTCTAACCCTATCATTTTGTTGAAATACAGATTTGCTTAGTTCTTTGCCAGGCACAACACTTGGGATATTTACAAGAAGAGTTGAGGAACAAACTGAAAGGTAAGGATAGCCTGATTTTCTCTTTGTTTATCTCATACTTTGTATTAGATTTTGTCCATTAATTTTAACCAACTCTACTCTATTCCCCTCCACTCCCCCTCCTTCTCCCCTCTATCCAAACGGGCTTGTAGTGTATTTGTGTTTGAATTGGCTCTAATTTGCATTTTTTAGCCAGCTTTCTCTTCAAAGAAACACATATTTGCATTCAATTAATGCTTATCTTGTATTCAACTAACCTGTCAAGCTATTATGTTCTCTTTTAAAAATAATTGCCACCAACCATATTGGGTTTTTTGATTCATCCTAACTACATAAGCTGTTTACGATTCTCTTTCATTAGTTTATAGCATTAAAAGCTCCACAACAGGAGATTTATTTGCATGGGAACAAAAGAAGGAAAATCAAATGAGTATTCAAAAAATAAAATACCTATTGGGAGGCCTTTTATGGAGCACCTAGCAAATATAGTAATTTGTTTTTACTTACATAATCCTTATGGAAAAAAATAAACAAGATATATGGTTCTATAGAGCCTAAGTATTAACAACCAAAACATACCCTACACTTTTGGCCAAATTAATAAACAGCAAAGTGATGCCATGTTGTCTTTGGCAAGATGCTAAATGGGATGGATGTTGTCTACAAGAGTGAAGTAGAAGGATATCTTCCTTTGAGTTTTATAGAGGGCAACTCAATGCATCATTTATGTGTTATGCTAATGCTATTTTTTATGAAAACATTATTCTTATTTTGCTAGGTCTTAATTGCTACTTAGAGCCAGAGAGTAGTTGAAAAAGAGGTAGAGACAAATAAGAAAATGAATATTGGTGATACTGAGAAAAGTGCAAATATTATCAAGATCCTAATGAACTGGTGTTGATGGAAAAGGATAGTAGTAGGAAGCATCAAGAAATTGAAAACCAAATGTACACGGCTCAAGGAAAAGCAAGGCAATGCAGATTTTTATTGGTGCTAGCTCTTATCTTTTAATGATTGCTATTGAGAAAATTCTATAATGGAAGACTTGGTTAGGCCTACCATAGCCACATTCGTTGCTCTTACATAGGCTTGGACATTTGATCTTGAGGGACCAATTTTTAGTTTCAATCAGTGCAAGTGCAAAATAAGGATTGGCTTTAAGGGATCTCATTTTCTCTCCCCCCTACCTCAAGATATATATATATATATATATATGTATATATATATATATATATATATATATTTTTTTTTTTGACTTTGAATTCTTGGAATTTATTATCCTCTTTGCAATGTAAATTGGGGAGCTATAGTAAGAATCCTATAATGGTGATGAGGTGTTCTGTATTTTCCTCATTATGTTTCATTTGAATATATTTCATGCATAAACATAGATTAAGAGAGATTTTATAATCTACTTAAAAAAAAAAAAGGAAGTTTATGAAAATAATAGGGAATATTTTTGCCATTTGAATAATTTTTGTCTTTTTCTTTTTTGATAGAAGTATTTAGTTTTCTATTAATCATCTATAGAGTTATCATAAGATTTTTATGATATCATATTTATGATTAGTTGGCTTAAGAAGCTATCGTGGAGTTTTTATGATATCGTGTTTACATTATTAGAGAATAATATTGATAGGATTAAACACTTAGTGGAAATAGCAATTTCCTAACAATAGAATTTAAATATTTTATTATTATTACTTTTAAATATTCTACCATGAATAAGAATTAAAGTATCCCGCGCATTGCGGGTTTGAACGCTAGTTTAGATTAAGTTTGAGCATCTACCTTGTTAAGCTTTGGGTTTCATTTCAAATTTGATAAATTGCGTTCCGGCTTGTGTGTTTTATTCCTTAGGCAAATATGATCATTGCCTTTCTTTCACTATTTTTTTTTTAATTATAAAATTTCATGGTCAATGGCTTTTTTCTCGTGGGTTTGTTCCACAAATGCTTTGAAATCTGTTAATAATTACCCGATTTGGTTATTGTTCTCCCTAGATTCTAACCGGGATCAATAAAAAAAGAAAACAGGCAAGACACATATAGATCGAGCAAGTCACCGGATTAAAGGAACTTATTAGCATACACCATAAATCTTCCATTTGCATTGGCAATTTGGCATTTTGATGCACTATATAATTGCGTGTTCAGCAGTTGCATTAAAAAGGTATAGTACACCGCATTGATAATGAAGTATTGGTCGTCTATTCCTTTGAGCGAGGACAAAATTGGCCTTTGTCCTTTTCACGCAAACAATCCAGCATTTTGCCCCTTTTTCCAAACTAATTAGGAAAATGCTCCTGTTTTGAAACTTGATTTTCTCAAAATCAAGTTAAGCCCTATAGTGGCGTTTTTAAGAAACCTATAGTGATGTTTTAAGGACCTATAGTGACGTTTTGAAACTTAAGCTCTATGAACTCGAGTTATAGGCACACAAAAAAAAAAAATTGCCTATAACTCGAGTTCATGGAGCTCGAGTTCCAAAACGCCACTATAAGTCTTTAAAACGTCATTATAAGCTCCTTAAAAACGCCACTATAAGGCTCCAGAAACTTTTTTTTTTTTTTTTAACTTGATTTTTAGAAAATCGAGTTACAAAAGATGGGTATTTCCCTGATTAGTTTGAGAAAGGAGACAAAACGCCACTTTTTTTTTTTTTTCACGAAAGGACATTTGCCCATTTTGGCCCTTTGAACGAAGAAGGGTCATATCCTATCAACTCTTCACTCTGTGACACCATTTAATTTTTTATAATATTGGATTTGGTTACAATTTTTTCTCAAAACATACTTAAACAAAGCACATGAAGTAGAGGAATTCCAATTTATGTACTTCAGAACTCAATTTTCAAAATCACATAGTACAAATTAATTTTAAAAAAATAACAAATTATATTGCTCCCAACCATAAATAATCACTGACAAACCCAAAATGCTTGTGTAATTTGTATTTTGAGTTTGACGTTTTGGGTGTTAAACCCACCAACCAATTTTACTAACAAAACTTCAAAGTTAGAAATAAAAGTAATAAATATAGAAATTAATAGATGCACAGAGATTAGAGACTGTACCGTAGGGTTTCTGATTGTGGTTTAGGGTTTTAGAGACCAATTTCAAAAAATGAAAAACAAAGAGAGAAGGAAGAGATTAGATGGAAATTATGTGTTCGGGATTTTAAGAGAGTATTGGAAAGAATTAGAGAGATTTTGTAATTGTAAAGAAAAAGGGGCAGATTGTCGGAGCATCAGTGATTTTATGATGAGTGGAGAGAGGAATTTTTGAGAGATAGATGAGTTTGAGAATAGAGATGAGAGAGTAAGTGAGAAAGATGAGTCAGAAGAGCGTATAATATGATTTTCTTAAAGCAGACATACAATAGCAAATTTTTTTAAGATAACCACATCAGCTACCACCACTTTTCACAAAACTCAGGTTCCATGAAGGGGCAATTCTTACATACTCCTAGAGTAGTGCTTTAATAGTATGTACGTTTTTCAATTCAAAAGGGGGGCTTTTTGGGTATAAATTTCACTAAAAAAGACTAAATGACTGATTTGCCTTTATATATTACCTTAAAAAATGAAAAAGGAAATCATATTTGCTTATGTTTAATTGTTTGGGATGAATTTGTTTTGTCGTTTATTTATTTTTTAAATTTTTTAGCTTTGTTTTTGTTTGTTCAGACCTCTTCAATATTTATGAAAATTAACTTTGCAATGTAAGATCATATGACCTTATAAAAATCATTAATACAAAATAAATAAATACTGTATTGATCAGCAAAGAAAAAAAAAGCAATAAAAGGAATAATAGAAAAGCACCGTGTCATCTTTTTTCTAAACAAAGCAAAGCAATGGTTCCCACTAAAAATTCACAATTTCGCTTTTAAAGTGGGAAGAATTGCTTTGTTTTGTTTAGAAATGGACTCTAAGTGGGAACCATTGCTTTGTTTTTTTTTTTTTTTTTTTTTAATGAAAAAAGACATCAATTTGGCATCTCCTCAAAAAAATATATAAAAAAATTCAGAATTTGGTTGGTTGCCTAGTAATCTCAATATTACATCGCAAGGCAAAGACAATGGTCCTGTTTGATTTGGAGGTCACTCATATCTCAACACTTATCACTCAAATCTCCTCACTCAAACTCATAGCCTAATTCTTGTAACTCTAACTCAAAATTACCCATAACTCTACTCTTTGGTTTGTTAGGCTGGAAATTCTCAATGGGTTTTCCAATTCAAAAACTCAATTTTATGTCACTCAGTGGACCTGCAAAAATTTGATGCTTAGCAGGTGCTCAGAATGGCAACAAGCATACCTGCGTAAAGTGTCTCTCTCCTCTTCACGCATAGCCATTCGCTCATTCCACAAGACCTAAGCTCAGCTTCTCCACTCTCACCACTGAGTATTAGCTCCTCAAACTAGGGGCGGATCCAGGATTTTAAACTAGAAGAGGCCAGAGAATAAAGCAAAAAAAAAAAAAAAAAAAAAAAAAAAAAAAAAAAAAAAAAAAAAAAAAACTCCAAAGAGCCATCTATACAGTATTAGAAAATTGTAAATACACAAATTTTTTGTTTCTAAATACGTTTAGATGTTAGGATTAGTGTAGTGCCCTTAAATCCTATTGTAAAATGCCATGTATGATATTATGTATTAAATGATGTATGACTTAATATTGTGATTAATAAAGTTGATTTATTCTTATCTAAAATGATGGTAACATGAATATTCGGACATTATCATATAGTCCATAAGATGCATAGTATGTGATTTATGTGATTTAGTCACAGAAGATATAGATCACAAGTTCTTTGTAAACTCAGAATTTTGGTTCGTAGTCGGTGATGAAATAGGGCATTTCATCTGCGAAGACTATAACATATTGACTAAGATGATTTGTCTTGATCATGGAAGTGGAGACTTCTAGTTGATATGTTGATATTTTTTAAGAGTTAAGACATATTGAACTGGACCGCTGTGAGATTTATTATTCTCCTAACGACTGTCAATTGAATAATAAATCTCACGACTTCTATTCACATGAACTCTTAATCCTGAGAGAATAATGGACCTAATCATAAAGTGTAGGTTGCTTTGATATATCAGGAGTGAGATCTAAAGTAACGATCAAAACCTTAGTATGTTGAGCAGCCACATTTAGTGTTGATGGAACATATATTCTCAAGATGAAATTCATAGTCTTTTAACAGAGATATAAAATATTCCATTGAGATAAATTTAATCGGTTCAGTTATTTAGAGAGTTAGGCCTAACCACTTTAGTAAGACTAAAGTATATATTTATGAAATTAGATTTCATAAATATATGATGAATAACTTAAAAGGATTAAACCGGGTACCGAAGGATTAAGATGTAGTAATTCACAAAGTGGCAGTCTACAATCATGACTTTGTATTACTACGAATATTTTATGAAGGCGTTGCATGTACAATAAAGTCTTGAAAAATAATTTATTAATAAGGCCTAGAGTGCAATTATATTTATATAGTGATATTAAATATAATTAATGGTAACTTTGGACTTGTCAAGAGTTGACAGAAAAGCCCAAGACCCATTGGAGCTAGAGTCTTATTTGTTCGCTTTTGGTCTCACTCCAAGCCACACGCTAAAACCCAATTGGGAAGGCCCAAAAGGCTAGCCCAATTAGATAATCAGTTATGTGAAGAGAAACATACAGAATTTTTATGAACATAAATGGTTTGTATGTTGGTGTAAGACACTTCTTTATATGCTCTCTAGAACATACACACATAATTGATTGAGAGACCACACATCTTGGGCATCAAGTGGAATTGGAGTGAAGATTAAAAGTGTTCCCAAGTACTTTTCATCTTCGGTTTTGAAATTCACCATACCAAGGTACACTCTTTTGTTATTATCTAAAATTTACATAGCACATGTTATCAATTGCGAATGAAGTAGATCCGTTAATTTTTCGCTGCATAAGTTTTGTATGCGATACAAACATGTTATTTCGAACAATTAGAGTGGTCTTCATTTCGAATCTGTATAACATGTTTTGTGAGTTTTGGAATTAGAGATAATAGTTTCATGATGTTAGAAGATTATATTTGCATTTAATAATCTGCCTGGTTGTTGAAACTATGATTTGATAAAAACTGATATTGATATTATGATGTTGTTTAAATTTGAATTTAAGTATGTTAAATTAATCTTTAAGGCTATAGCATCAATAGAATTCAGTTTTGATATCAATTTCCATCTGTTATGTTCATATGGTGGTTGTTTGTTTATGAAAAACCAGTGAAAACTGTTAATATCTGAACTTGAAAAACTGAAAAACGAGTTTTTCGTGGGTAAGCTTACCTGCGAAAAATGCCATTAAAGCACAAAAATTTTTGCAGGAAGCGTTTAGTCGCGAGATGCCCGTGAGACAGTAGCGAAAGTCACGAGATACCCGCGAGACAGTAGCGAAAGTTTCTTTATGAATTTCTATGTTTTCAATTTTTTGCTTAACATGTTTTCTCGGGTAGCACTTAGTCGCAAGATACCTGCGAGAACTGGGAATTCAGAGATTTTCAAAATGTTTTCACATGTATAAAGTGCAAGGCTGTGTGTAATTAGTTTATGCATGTTTAAAAAATAAAAACCTTTAATTTAAAACATCTGGTGGGAGAGAGATACAAAGGGTTGCATCTCACGGCCTCCATTATTGGTTCATAATAATGTGGGGTAAGCACATTGTCTTAGTGTATATGCTTCACGATCCCAAAGGAGGGTGTTTACTTCATAGTACTACAAGATTGAACTTACCCATTTAAAGTAGTGTGGACAAACACCTCGTCTTGGTGTATATGCCTCGCTATCCCCAAGGAGGGTGTTTTGTTCCATGGTACTACAAGTTTAAACACCATAAAGGGAGTTGAAATGTGGCTACACATGATTCTAGATAATGGTGTACACTAGACTAAGTGTAATGTTAACCTCCCAAAGGAGCTATGTCATTATTACTTAGAGGCTAAAGGTATTACGGCATATTATTAGTGTTTGATAAGAGTTGTCATGATAGCACTTGTAATAAGAATAGTTCTCAATCAATTAATGTGTTTATAATAAACTTGCTACCAAGGAATTATAAACATGGATTGGGTTGTCGTTGCATATATTATATTATGGTTTTATTAAGGTTCTATATTATATGCTTATATGCTAAATTGATAATGTCCAGTTTATTTATTATATTCATGTTTATTATTTTTAGATTTGAACATGGCATCATTTAGTCCACTTGTTACTATTCTTAATCAAAACAAACTAACTGGATCCAATTATGTTGACTGGAAAAGAAATTTGAACATTGTTTTAACAGCTGAAAAGCACAACTATGTGCTTACTCAACCATGTCCTAACTTTCCTTCATTAGATGCTCCTCCTAAGGAAAAACAACGATATGATTGTTGGCAAAAATTTAATGAGATGGCTAAGTGCTACATCCTAGCATTTATCTCAAATGTTCTACAGCATCAAATGCAGGATGTAGAACTAGCTTCGGACATTATACTTAGTCTGAAGGAGATGTTTGGTGAGCATGGCCGTTCTGCAAGGCAAGAAACCATGAGTCAAATTTATAATACCAAAATGGCTGAAGGTGGTTCAATTAGGGAGCATTGTCTTAGAATGATCTCTAATCTGAATACATTGGAGGTTTTAGGTGCTGATATTGATGGAGAATCCCAAGTGGATATTATACTCCAGTCACTACCGAAATCATTCAAGGAATTCAGGCTCAATTATAATATGAACAAAAAGATTTATACATTGTCTGAATTAATGAATGAATTGGTAGCAGCGGAAGGCATTCTTGGTATTTCTAATGTTAAAGAAGGTTAACAAATTGCCTTAAGTGTTGCTGACAAAGGAAAGAAGTTTAAAGGAAAATGTTTCTATTGTGGTGAGAAAGGACATTGGAAGAGGAATTGTCCAAAATTTAAGGCTACCAATAATAAAAGTATGAAAAGTTCATTCCTCCTTGAAATATGTTAGTACAAAATCCCATCGATTCCTGGTGTGTGGATTCAGGTTGTACTAATCATATCTACAATTCTTTGCAGGGATTCTAGGAGACCAGAAAGCTTAAAGAAGGGGAATTGTTTCTTACTTTGGCTGATGGGAGCAAGATTCCAGTTGTAACTATTGGAGTATTTAATTTGTATTTTGAGTCTAGGGTTTTAATATTAGAAGACTGTCTATATGTATCTAATGTTCATGGGAATTTAATTTCTGCAACTTTTTTAGGTAAACATAGATATTGTGTTATCTTTAAAGACAATGTTGTAATAAAGAAAGGTAAAATGTTTATCTGTTCTGGCAATATTGTGGATGGTCTTTATATTTTAACTCCTGATAAGCATGAATTATACAATTCTGAATTAGATAATAACTCTTATGTAAAATCATTAAAGAGAAAGTTTCCTTCTACTAATGATGCATATCTTTGGCACTTGCGTTTGGGTCATATTAATCCAAACAGAATTCAAAGACTGATTAAAGATGGACTCTTACAGCCCATGGACTTTGATGAATTTCTAGTTTGTGAATCTTTTTTGGAAGGTAAAATGACTAAATGAACTTTTAATGCAAAAGGTAGGAGAGCCCAAGAGTTGCTTGAATTAGTTCATACGGATGTATGTGGTCCTATGTCAACCCAAGCAAAAGGAGGTTATGAGTACTTCATCACGTTTACCAATGATTACTCTAGATATGGTTATGTGTACCTAATGAAACGGAAGTCCGAAACTTTTGAAAAGTTCAAAGAGTTTAGGGCTGAAGTTGAGAATCAATTGAGTAAACACATAAAATCCATTCGATCTGATCGTGGTGGCGAATACCTTCTTGGGGATTTCAATGATTACTTAACTCAAAATGGGATTGTATCCCAATTGACTGCACCTGGAACTCTCCAACAAAATGGTGTAGCAAAAATAAGGAATATGACTCTTTTAGAAATGGTTAGGTCCATGATGAGTTATTCAACTTTACCAATTTCCTTTTGGGGATATGCACTAAAAATTGCAATGCGTATTTTAAATTTAGTTCCATCAAAATCTGTTCCTAACACACCCATGGAATTGTGGAGTGAACGAAAGCCTAGTATGAAATATCTCCACATTTGGGGATGTCCAGCACATGTGTTGAAAGGAAAGTTTGATAAGTTGTAAGCTAAAACAGAAGTATGCATGTTTTTAGGGTATTCAAAGGAAACCAAGGGTTATGTAGTCTATAATCATAAGGATAACAAAGTGTTTATTAGCACCCATGCCAAATTTTTGGAAGATGATTATGTGAATAATTTTAATCCTAGAAGTAAAGTTGTTTTGGCGGAAATGAATGAACCTGCAAATGAACAACAAATGAATGAAACTAGGGATGATGTGGTTGTATTAGATACATCACAAGATATTACTCACGAAATGTCTAGTACACGAGTGTCTCGTTGTAGTGGGAGAATTGTTCAGCTTCTTATAAGATTCATAGGTTTGGGAGAAACTTATGAAGCTATCTCAAAAGAGGCTGAATTGGATCCCTACACTTATGAAGAGGCAATGAATGATGTAAATGCACATCATTGGGTTAAAGCTATGAAATCTGAATTAGGTTCCATGTATTCCAATCAAGTTTGGGATCTTGTAAAGGCACCTAATGGCATTAAACCTGTTGGTTGCAAATGAGTTTACAAGAGGAAGAGAGGGATAGATGGAAAGGTTAAAACTTTTAAAGTAAGGCTAGTGGCGAAAGGGTATACTCAAAAAGAAGGTATTGATTATGAGGAAACCTTTTCACCAGTAGCAATGCTTAAATCTATCAGAATTCTCTTATCCATTGCTGCTTATTATGATTATGAGATTTGGCAAATGGATGTCAAGACTGCATTTCTCAATGGCAATCTTGAAGAGGAAATCTATATGATGCAACTGGAAGGTTTCATAGCTAAGAACCAAGAGCATATGGTATGCAAGTTAAAAAGGTCCATTTATGGACTTAAGCAAGCATCTAGGTTATGGAACATCAGATTTGATCAAGCAATCAAGTCATTTGATTTTGAACAAAATCTTGATGAACCAAGTGTGTACAAAAGACATCAAGACAAAGTAGTAATGTTCCTAGTGCTTTATGTTGATGGTATTCTACTCATTGGAAATGATGTAGGTGTAATGTCATTAGTAAAGGTTTGGTTGTCAAGCCAATTTGATATGAAAGACTTGGGTGAGGCTAAATTTATTCTAGGGATCAAGCTTTAGCGAGATCGCAAGAATAAGATGTTAGGCTTATCACATGCAAGATATATAAATAAGGTTCTAGAACGGTTTAGCATGCAAAACTCCAAGAATTTCCTTTCAAACATGAAGTTCCTCTATTTGATGACCAAAGTAATGGAAATAACATGTTTGTATTGCATACAAAACATATGTAGCAAAAAATTAACAGATCTACTTCATTCGCAATTGATAACATGTGCTATGTAAATTTCAGAATATATAAACAAGAGAGTGTACCTTGATATGGTGAACTTCAAACCAAAAAAAAGAAAAGCACCTAGAAACACTTTTAATCTTCACTAAAATTCTACTTGATACCCAAAATGTGTGGTTTCTCAATCAATTATATGCGTATGTTCTAGAGAGAATATGAAGGAGTGTCTCTTATACTAACATACAAACCATTTCATATTCTTGTAACTCTGTATGTTTCTCTTCACATAACTGATTATCTAATTGGGCTAACCTTTTGAGCCTTCCCAATTAGGCTTTAGTATGCGGCTTGGAGTGGGACCAAAAGGGAACAAATAAGACTATAGTTTCAATGGGGCCTTAGGCTTTTCTGTCAACTCTTGACAAGTCCAAAGTTACCATTAATTATATTTAATACCACTATATAAATATAATTGCACTCTATGCCTTATTAATAAATTATATCCCAAGCCTTTATTGTACATGCAACCCCTTCATTAAATATTCGTAGTAACACAAAGTCATAATGAAGATTGCCACTTTGTGAATTACTACATCTTAATTTTTGAGTACCCGGTTTAATCTTCTAAGTTATTCATTATATATTTATGAAATTCAATTTCATAAATGTATACTTTAGTAACTATTTACTAAAGTGGTTAGGCCTAACATTCTGAATAACAAACCCATTAAACTTATCTTAAGGAAATATTTTGTATCTCCGTTAAGAGACTATGAATTCTATCTTGAGAATATATATTCTATCAACACTAAATGTGGCTACCCGACATACTGAGGTTTTGACCATTATTTTAAATCTCACTCCTGAAATATTAAAGCAACCTACATTTCATGATCAGGTCTATTATTCTCTCAGGATTAAGAGTTCATGTAAATAAAAGTTGTGAGATTTATTATTCATTTGATAGTCATTAGGAGAATAATAAATCTCACAACGGTCCAGTCCAATATGTCTTAACTCTTAAAATATATCAACATATCAACTAGAAGTCTCCACTTCCATAGTCAATCAAGACAAATCATCTTAGTTGACATGTTATAGTCTTCACAGATGAAATGCCCAATTTCATCACCGACTACGAACTAAAATTTTGAGTTTACAAAGAACTTGTGATTTATATCTTTTGTGACTTTTCACATAAATCACATACTATGCATCTCATGGACTATATGATAATGTCTGAATATTCATGTTACCATTATTTTAGATAATAATAAAACAACTTTATTAATCATAATATTAAGTCATACATCATGTCATACATAATATCATACATAGCATCATACAATAGGATTTAAGGACACTAATCCTAACAATCTTCCACTTGTCCTAAAGACTATTATGTACTAATCTAACTCTCATTCCCTCCAAATGTGACTCGAAGGTCCTTTAAGGCAAGGCTTTGGTAAAGGGATCTGCTAGATTATTTGCACTTTCAATCTTTGCTACCACTGCATCTCCACGAGTAACAATGTCTCAAAAGATGTGGTACATTCTCTTTATGTGCTTTCCTTTCTTATGATTCTTTGGATCTTTGGATTATGCAACCGCTCCACTATTGTCGCAAAATAATGTGATAGAAACTTGCTCCATTCTCACTACACCAAGATCAGAAAGAAATTTCTTAAGCCAAACAAGTTCTTTTGCCTCTTGAT
Source organism: Lithocarpus polystachyus (assembly GCA_033629205.1). NCBI lineage: Eukaryota > Viridiplantae > Streptophyta > Magnoliopsida > Fagales > Fagaceae > Lithocarpus > Lithocarpus polystachyus. The sequence continues at coordinate 302,181 of CM066164.1, read as the reverse complement.
AAGCAGCAACAAATTCAGCTTGCATAGGGGAATCCGCAATACAAGATTGCTTGACACTCTTCCAACTTATGGCTCCACCTCCTAAGGTAAACACACAACCTGAAGTGGACTTTCTGAAATCTATATTTGATTGAAAATCTAAATCCGTATAGCCAATGGGAATCAAATCCTCACAACGGTAAACAAGCATATAATCTCTCGTTCTCCGTAGATACATGAGAATATGCTTTACTGCTTGCCAATGTTTTGGTCCTAGATTTGATTTATATCGGTTGACCATGCCAACTGAATAATAGATATCTGGTTTAGTACAAACCATGGCATACATGAGACTTCCTACTGCAGAAGCATAAGGAACTTGTCTCATCATATCTACTTCCTCTTGAGTCTTAGGCCTTTGGTTATCAGACAGAGGAGCTCCATGTCTGAAAGGAAGTAAACCCCTCTTGGAGTTTGCATGCTAAACCGTTCTAGAACCTTATCTATATATCTATCTTGTGAAGAGCCTAACATCTTATTCTTGCGATCTCGCCTAGGGATGGTAATTTAGATCCGACCCGCGGATACCCGGTCCGGCCCGACCATAATGGGTCAGATTTTACCCGGTCCGATTAAAAATAGGGTTGGGTATGGGTTTTAAAAAAAAAACCCGAACCGGGTCCGGGTCGGGTTCGGGTTTTATCAAAAACCCGGCCCAAAACCCGACCCGGACCCGGTTACTCTGAAATTACAAAAAAAACCCTCAAATATATAAATGTAAACCTAACATCTTTCTATCAGTTTAGCTCACGCCTCACGCACAGACACACTCACTCTTAAGAGTTCTCTACCACTCATTCTCAATCGCAAAGCTCACACACTCACTCTCACTCTCAAGCATGCCGCGACGCCGTCCAAGCCCTCTGCCTCTCACCGCCGGTCCCGTCCCCATCTGTCACCGCCGATCTGCTTGTGCCGTCCCGTCCCCACTTGATGCCACCACAAGCCGCCGCCGCTGCGAGCCACCATCTGAGGCGTATGTATATATATATAGAAAAATTATATTTTAAAAACATAAATATTTTAAACTTTACACTGTCTATAGTTTCAAATTAAACTCTATACTTCAAATTTAAATACGTTTCAATTGCCAAGGATTTTGTAGTTTAATTTCTTGGCATCTCTTGTATGTCTATGACATCTAAGGTTCATATATCTCTTCTTTGTTGTAATTAAAATAGACAAACAAAAGTTTCAATTAACATTGTAAACCTATTTATGATGTCATTAATAGAAATAGTTCATACACATGTGCATATTATATATGAACAATATTTCACTCTTTGCCAAAAAGTATCATTTTTAAAGCATTTTCTTCAATTAAAAAACATTTTTGAAATTGTATGGTTTAATTTAAATTTTCTAAAATTGTGGGTTTAAATTGAATTTATAGTTCCATATCTAAGTTATATGTAAGTTATAAGGTTTTTTTTTTTTTTTTTGATAATTTGAAAATTAGGGGAGGGAGAAGTGGATTATAATGTTTCAATGGAAATACCAAAAACATACCTTGATCCATAAGAATCGTGGCCTCGAAGTTAAATTATTAATAATGTATTAAAACTCTCTTCATCAAAAGGGAAGATGGCAAGTTGATAGTTGCCCAAGTCTATGTTGATGATATCATATTTGGGTCAACAAAGGATGAACTTGCTCATGGCTTCTTCAAACTCATGCAGGCCGAGTTTGAGATAAGTATGACTGGAGAGTTAAATCACTTCCTCGGGGTGTAGAATCTTCAACAAGAGTAAGGTATATTCATATCTCAATTTAAATATGCTAAGAATCTTGTGAAAAAATTTGGTTTGGAATCTGCTAGTTCTAATAGAATCCCTATGAGCCCAAATGTTAAACTCACTATTGACTTGTTGGGTAAGAGTGTTGATTCATCTCTCTATAAAAGTATGATAAGTAGTCTTCTTTACCTTACTGCTAGTAGTCCTGACATTAGTTACAATGTAGGAGTGTGTGCTAGATATCAGGCAAATCCCAAAGAGTCTGATATGACTGCTTTAAAAAGAATTATAAAGTATGTCAAAACCACTGCCGACTTTGGAGAGTGGTGTAGCAAAGACGCAAATGATGTCTTAGCTGAGTATTCTAACGCAAACTGGGCTGGGAATGCTGATGACAGAAAGAGTATTTTAGGGGGTTGTTTTTATGTGGGTAATAATCTTTCTCTTGGATGAGCAAAAAGCAGAACTCCATCTCCTTATCCATTGTAGAGGATGAATACATTGCTGCCAGTAGCTGTTGCACCCAACTTCTCTGGATGCAAAAACTCCTCTTTGATTATGGTATTCGTCAAGAACATCTTACTATCTATTGTGACAATACCAGTGCCATTAACATCTTTAAGAATCCGGTGCAATATTCTTGAACTAAACATATAGAGATTCGACATCATTTCATTCGAGAGCTTGTCGAAGATGGTACCCTCACTCTTGAGTTCATTCACACTGATGATCAGAAGACAGATTTGTTCACCAAACCTCTTGATAGCAAGCGGTTTGAATTTCTTCGCCAAAACATTGGTGTTATTTCCATGGACTGATCTTCTCTTCTCCTCCTCTTTCCTCATGCATTTGCATCTAGTTTCATGCTTTACTTTTTTTAACATGTTTTTGTTTATTTTCAGTTTTGCTTTATTTTATTTTTTATATAAAAATAAAAAAAATTGAAAAAATCAGAAAATACAAAAACAGTATGTGCTTTGTGTACATTGGTACTTGTGTACCTTGGATGGCCATTGAAACAAAATTTTCTAAACTTTGTATCGTTTGTAGCTTAGATGAGCATCTCTATGCACAACTAAGCAAGTGAGCTTTGTGGCTCATGTTTGTGATGAGTAAGATTAAGTAATCTCTTTTACTTAGCACTCATGTCACGAGTAGGACTGGAAAATCCTAAGAGAAAGGCATAAATAACCATCTCACCATTGTTGCCCGCCAATCATGAAATAACATCTGTATGATTCGGCATAACGAAAGTGCAATGTCAAAAGCTTAACATCATTGGGTATTTCTTTTCTCTCTTTTTTATGCCCATGCATGGTTTGCTTAAAAAGAAAATATTCAAAGAAAATAAAAAGAAAAAAGAATTAAAATGCTTTATATATGATTGCAGGCATGTCTTCTAGGAGATGCGGGAGTTATAGGATGTACCTCGAATGTGATAGTCCCCATGAAACAGTTATGATTGTGTGTGAGTGAAAGTGATTTTCTCATGTCCCAAATCGTCATAACATGTAGACATTTATGCAATCTTGCGATGTTTTTCACACACAACACGCAATATTCTTTGTTACTCTTGATACATGAGCAGGTACAATATGATTTGGCCATCACAAGAAATACATGTGTTAGTGTATGCTCACTAAATTGTCTTAACTTGTTTTTTAAATATAAAATTGGTTAGACTTGTTTAGTGTGTGTGTGTGTGTGTGTGTGTGTGTGTGTGTGTTTTGGATTTATGTTCTTGACATTTTTCTTGCTGAGAGATGACTATGAGAGATTAAAATGTTGTTTGGATCCTTGGTTATGTAGCATGCTTGATTGCATTCATGTATGTGTTTTTCTCTTCTTGAAAAACTGTTTTCAAGCAATCTCGACAGCTGCAGGACACCTCTCGACATCTAGGCTATCTATCGAGCTCTTCAGCTTTACTTTATCACATTCTCAATAGCTTCCTGACAACTCCTCGATCCATCAAGAAAGCTTCTTCCTTCTCGATAGCTTCTTGACAGCTCTTCGATCCATCGAGGTTCTAAACCTTCATTCTCGATAGATTCTAGATAGCCTCTCGATTCATCGAGATATCTTCTGTCTCCTTGATAGCTACTGGATAGCTTCTTGATCCATCGAGCTCTTTTTGTTGTGGACACCTTTCGATAGCTTTTGGATTACTCCTCAATAGCTGTTTCTCGCATTTTAAATCTCGACATCTCTCGATCCAACGAGATTTATGAGCTTTCTATATAAGGGTCAGTGTGAATTTCTCTCATTTCTTACTGATCTTTCTCGACAGAAAAGTGTCTCTCCCTCTCCCAAACACCTCAAACTCAACCACTTCATCTACCCCACTCAAGCTTCGGTCTTTTCCTTGCATTTTTCACTGGTATGATCTCTTTTCATCTTTTTATCATAAATTTCCTGCACTTTTGACCTAACTTTTAGGGTTTTTGAAATTTTTAGGGTTTTTCAAAATTGGTGATGTAATGCCCCAGCCCAAAATTTTTTTTTTCTCACAATACAAGCACTTCTCTCTCACAGTCCCTCACTCTCCCATTGGCACCTTCACTTCTCATCACCTCCACCATCTTTTCCGACAAGATCATCAGAAAACTCCATAGGAAAACGGTAAGGCTCACTCACCTCTACTATTTGAAGTAAAATTTCTAATCTTTTTGTGGGTTTTTATGCTTTTACTTGAGGTTATGTTTATCTAAGCTTTAATAATAATACCCATGTGATTTATGAGCACTAGAAGTGATATTTATGTGTTTTTATGTATGGGTTTTGGTCTTGGTGGATGTATTTGATAAGTGGGTTTATGATTTTTGTAATGGTGGTTAGCTAAGTGGTGAAGATTTGGGAGTTATGGCTTTCTAATGTGAAATAGTTGATGAATCTAGTTTTGATTGTGTATTTGGAGCTAGTGGAGGATTTACATTTGGGGTTTGTAGTGGTGAGTATTGTTATATATATTGTTGTTTTCTGGGTCTCTTGAAAATGACATGTATATTGAGGAAAAAATTTATAAAGTGTTAGGATATCTTATGGTAAAAGTGAAGCTTGGAATGATATGATGATAAGTTGGAGCCAATGCCTTGTAATGAAATTGTTGAGAAACTTTGGAAGTGGAATACATTATTTGTGAGGTTAAATGCTAGGCTTGCCTAATTAATTTCTTAGTTAGCAATTTCTAATAGGTAGCTAGATACAATTTCAAGCTTTATGCTTATTTTAATAGGTTTGCTTGGTATTATTTAGGTTCTAGCTAATTTCTTTTGGAGCTTGGAAAATTAGGATTTTGTGGGTTGCAAGGTAAGTATCTTTTAATGGGATTTTTAGAAAATAATCATGTTGCATAGACATTATTTTTGGGTCAAAAACATTTTGGAAATTTAATGGTGGAACCATGTTTCTCTAAAAAGTGTTGTGTTGTGACCCTACTATTTATGATTATATATGAAAGTGCATATTCTTATTGCATATGAGGAATTGCATGATTTGTTAGCATACAAAAGACTAGCATCTTGATTAAATTCTTGAGATTGAATTTTATGGATTTATTGCTTTATTTACAAATTATAAAGATGCTTTATCTTGACCTATGTTATTTGGGAAGTTAATACAAAATCATTTTGACAAGAAATGAGTTGAGGGCTTTGAGAAATTTGTGAATATCTTGGGCATTCAAATATTTTATGAAACTACTTGGAAGTGAATTATGTATTTTGAATTAAAGGTAATTTGTGAGCTCTTTATGTTCTACCCATGTTTTGTGACATGTGATTACTCGGTGATTACCTAGCTATATACTATAGTCTATGTGACATTGGTATCTTATCACCCGTCTTTGTGATGGTTATTGAGTTTTGTCTTTGTGACGGCGATGGATTTCGTCTTTGTGACAGCATATTTAGTTCTAGTTGTGTGTCGGCAATGAGTTCCGTCTTTGTGACGGCAAATTAGTTCCGTCTTTGTGATGGCGTTGTCATGTGGCCTTGGGTTTGGAATGGTATTGTATTGCTCACAAATTATAGTATGCAGTTTCATGAGAGCATTTTGAGAAGCTTTGTGCCATGTCATTTTATTCATTCTTGTCATATTCTTTTTGGAAATGGTTTTGTAGAAATTATTTGGAAATTCCCAAATTAAAACATGATTTGTAAATTGTTATCACCATGAAACTTGCATTTCCCCCACCCTATTAATTATGCTACTTACGGGGCTTTGTCTCATTCTATTATTTTACAAACTATTTCAGAGTAGGCAACTATCTTTTTGAGAGAGCTTTTTGGTGGCTAGCAGTAGTTAGACTAACTGCTGATGGAGGCTGACTTTTGTGATGGAAAATTGATGATGTATAACTTAGAGTAGGCTTGACCCAATTCTTTTGTATCTAATAGTTGTTATGCTTTTATTTTCCACTAATGGGACAAGTTGATGTTATGTAATTATTTATTCAGACCTCCATTCTTTTGTGACCAATAGTCATTGTATTTATTGCATAAAGCTCTAACTTACTTTGAGAGTATATTTAATGGAATTATTAGGATAATTCTTGATGTTGGTATTTGTTATGCTTTTATTTGGATTGAATTGCTAAAAGGAAAAAATTTACAGGTACCTTTGAGATGTTTTTCTCATGCTTTGGTAAAGAAAAAAAATTATGTGCTACAATATGTGTGGTATTCTCCACTCACACGTGTACTGTTTTATTTTGTTTTTTCTTTTATTATTATTATTATTATTATTATTATTATTTGCTTTAGTCTTAGTGTAGTCTGTGACTACTAATACACAACAAAATGGAAGATTGGGTAAAAGTGTAAAACGCATCCTATAACAACCCAAAAGTAGAACCCAGCCCACAGCAACAAGTCTAAAGTCTTGATAGCAATCAATATCATCACTTAGCAGCAATAATCCATAAGTTCCACCCACTGACCCACGAGATTTATAATATTTGAAATCAAAATCCGACACATTAGAGAGAGATACATCAGCCGTGAGTGTGAGCAGTAAATGATAGACCAGATCAAAGGAAAAGTGAAGCCACCAACGAAAGAGATTTAACTTTTAAGAGCAATGACCATTGTCCAATGAAGAGGAAGAATGAGATGCGAAAATTGCAAAGGCAAAGCTGAAGAGGCAGAGAGCAAGATTGAGAGAGAGAGAGAGAGAAACGGTATGGGTAAAATGTTGGGATTAGGGATTTTTTTTAGTGTGTTTATTTGTGATTGTTTTGTAGGTAATTGTTTTAGACTAAATTTTCATTTTATCTGGTTCTAAATTTTGGGCTGTCTATGTTTGGGTTTATGCCCTAAAATCCAATTTATCGGCATGTCATAAATAATTAAATTGTTTAATTATATGAGACTATTTATGAATGAACTAATGAGACATTATTATAGTCCATAAGATGCATTGTATGTGATTTAGTCATAGAAGATGTAAATCACAAGTTCCTTGTAAACTCGAAATGTAGTTTGTAGTCGATGATGAAATTGGGCAATTTCATTTGCGAAGACTATAACACATCAACTAAGATAATTTGTCTTGATCATGGAAGTGGACACTTCTAGTTGATGTGTTGATGTTTCTTAAGAGTTAAGACATATTGAACTAGACTGCTATAAGATTAATTATTCAATCAACAACTGTCACCTGAATAATTAATCTCACGACTTCTAATTTCATAGACTCTTAATCCTGAGAGGATAGTGAACCCAATCATGAAATGTAGGTTACTTTGATATATCAGGAGTGAGATCTAATATTCACAGTCAAAACCTTAGTATGTTGGGTAACCATACGTAGTGTTGAGGGAACACATATTCTCAAGATGGAATCCATAATCTCTTTTTATAGAGACACGAAATATCCCCTTAAGATAAGTTTAATGGGACCTGGTTATTCAGGGCGCTCACTTTAGTAAGGAGTTACTAAAGCTTATATTTATTGAAATCGGATTTCAATAAATGTGAATAACTAAAAGATTAAACCGGGTACTCAAGGATAAAATAATTGTTTACAAAGTGACAGTTTATTATGACTTTGTTACTATAGATATTTCATGGAGGGGTCAAATGATATTATTAAAGTCTTGGGATATAATTTATTAATAAGGCCTAGAGTGCAATTATATTTATATAGTGGTACTAAATATAATTAAAGATAACTTTGGACTTGTCAAAAGTTGACAGAAAATCCTAAGGCCCATTAGAGCTAGAGGCTTATTTGTTCCCTTTGGTCCCATCTCAAGCCACAAACTAAAGCCCAATTGAATAGGCCTAAAAGGCTAACCTAATTAGCTAATCAGTTTTTATTTAATAAGAGTTATTAAATAAAGTAACTACCAAAGTAGTTAGTATGTATGTATGATGAAAAGAAAAGAAAATGGTTTTTCTCTACAACGAGAAGAAAAAGGACTTTCTTTGAGAATCGACGTACATAAAGACTGATTGAGAGACTACTCTGCTTGGGCACCATGTGGAATTGAGACGAAGATTAAAGGTATTCTCAAGTCCTAATTTTGAATTTCACAGCATTAAGGTACGCTAATAGTATTAGATAATGTAATTATTGGGTTAACTATGAAGAGAGTCAATGTTGGACTAGAATTTGTTTCGGTATGCCAGGAAATCGTGACATTTTGGCATCGATTCATTCTAGTTTACTGTTTCAAGGTTACAACTATTTTGGCAATTAGTGTGTGTGCATGTATTTATTTATGTACATATTATTATCAATATAAAACTTAAAATTTACATATTTTTAAAGCCAAAATATTTGCCTAAAACCATTATCCTTATGTATTAGATTAAATAACATTGATAGAGCGCGATTTCGCCTCATTAGTATGTTCCTCGTTAATACAATAGACGATGTTGAGATCCTATATGAGAGAAAACAGTAAGTAGATAATGACACTAGTTTAGGGCCTGCCAAGGACCCTCTGATACTTAAATTAGCTTAAACTCTTTAAAAATCACTGAACGAGTTTCTTCATTTGTATCATCTAAAACCCTCTACCCATTATGGGTATTGTGGGCACAAGGGGAGAGTCGCCACCTTGTTTTTGCAATGGTTTAGGAACCATATATATAGCATCCCTTTGAGGTAGGAACTTTTGATCTTACTACCAGAGTATGGGTTCGAAGTTTAGGTACGCTCTTGGGAATGTGTTAGGCACCCAAGATCGCCTAACCCTAAGGTTGGCCACCCATCATTGTGTCTTATACCTTAACCTTGTTAAAAATAATCTTAACACTTGTATCCTAAACTCACACACACACTAGCATGCACCTAACATATTACAAACCCTAATCATACATCTAAGCATGTTCCATCCTATCATCAAAGTAAAATAAATGCGTTGACATTTTTAATGCATGACTTACCCTTTACTTACCTTGCAGCAACATAGCACCTATGTCATGGATGCATGGACATGTGAATGAATGGCATGGCATCAAAGCAAGAAAATAAACGAAACCCTAATCTAAGCTTATTAAACATATAAGAGACATAAGCACGAATAAACATGTGAAAAAGGCTTTAAAAAAAAGGGACAAAACATGTGAAACAAACATGTTGGAAAATTTAGACCCCAGTTGATAGAATTAACAAGTTTTAAACCCATGTTGTTGATTAGATTTATTATGAATAAAACTTGTTAAAACAAATAATCATCAATATCATGTAAAAAATAAATGCAGCGGAAAAGTAAATAAGACAAGATATATTGACCTAGGAAAACCTATGAAACAAACTAGTTTCATAGTAAAAAACCTGGGGTGAAACCTTCCCGAAAAGCAATCCACTATAGTAAAGAGAAGTTTCAGACCTAGTACAAAACCTTTGTCCTTAGACTCTACAATCCCCGTAGATGAACTTATAGTAGAAACCTTTTACTGCTTCAGAACCTCTGAACTCTTCAATATATGAACACCACCCTTTTGTTGCACGGATCCCAGTACGTAACTAACCAAAGATGCACGAATCCCAGTACGTGACTCATTCACCAACTTGAAGAAGAAGAATGTTGGCTTCAAAGTTCTTTACTTCATCAATAATGAAGATCAAGAAGCACTTGGTTACAAAACCCTAAGGCGCAAAGATGTAGTAGCTTCTTTCAAAGAGAATAAGGCATCAGTCACCTTTTGAATATGTTCTCCTTGTATTCTCTTATGTGACGACCTCTAAAATAAGCCTTATATATGTCTAGGGTTGTGAGAAAAGAAACCCTACACAAATACAAAAGCATAGGCTGAAAATTAGATCTGAGAAACTAATTTCCGTAATTCTCGATAGATACCTCGATAGATAATATCTGTTGAGCCTCATTAAACCTCGATAGATAGCTATCTGTCGAGTAGCTGTTGAGCTTTAATGAATCAGCACTTCTTTATTTGTTTCTTTGACAAACTTGCATGGCTTTAACACTTGAACTTGAAACAAGGTTTCTTGAAGTATTAAACACATCCTAGATCTACCCAAATACAAGTAAAGTGCGTTTTGTCAAAGGATTAGCCAATTACATAAAATAGTGACATATGTTCCTAACAAGTGAAACACATATGTCTTAACAATCTCTCCCTTTGGCAATCCGTGACAAAACCACAACAAACAAATGAACCTATGAGAGAAGTCATAAATCACTCAACTCATATTCACTTGTTGAACACAATAAAATCTAATCTAACCCAAACTCTTGAAAAACATTGCAAAAAGAGAGTTCATGGCAAGAAAGACTTTGGCAACTTGTATTTCTGAAACACTTCAAACAAAACTCATCAAGGCTTCTTAGTGTGAAACAAAAATAATAGATTGCATACAAATAAAGAAACATGTGTATAAGGATAGAAAAGGAACAATAAATGTAGAGGTAGGTAAAGAAGACATACATCATCATATATATCAAAGATAAGCACAATGTATGTAAACATGGTCACAAGACCGGTGTGCAAGAAGAAGGAGGTAAGCACTCCACCTAACAAGATGAAACATAACTCCCCCTTACAAGGGCATGTATTTCTTCCTCTAACATGTAGAATCTTAAAAAGAAACCACATTTCCATAATTTCTCCCCCTTTTTGTCATGATTGACAAAGGGTATAAGAAGCTAGAAAGCTTCACCCGAGAAATATAAAGATGATCAAGGGGGAACAAAGAATCCATATAAATGTATGAAAGTAATGAAACAAGATGCTATGGATGACAAGATAAAAGAAAAATGCAAACTTGTTAAAAACAATGCATGCAAGAGGACCTAGATGGATGGATTGAAAGGTGTCAAGATGCTATCGGGGAAACAGAAACTTTCTCGATGGATCGAGAAGCTGTCAAGAAGCTATCAAGAATGCGATAAAGAGTAGCTGAAAAATCTCGATAGATAGCCTAGCTATCGAGAGGTGTCGAGAAGCTGTCGAGATTGCTTAAAAGCAGTTTTTCAAAAAGGAGAAAAACACAGATATGAATGCAATCAAGTATGCTACTCAATCAAAGATCCAATCAACACTTTAAGCTCTCAAAAACATCTCTCAATCAAGAAAAATGTAAACACATAGATCCACACACACACACACTAAACAAGTCTAACCAATTTTATATTTCAAAAATGAGTTAAGATAGTTTAGTAAGCATACATTAACACATGTATTTTTTGTGATGGCCAAATCACATTGTTGTTGGAAAAATACATGTTTGTATCACATAAAAAACATACACAGCGAAAAATTAACGGATCTACTTCATTCGCAATTGATAACATGTACTATGTAAGTTTCAAAATTTAAGAACTAGAAAGCGTACCTTGGTGTGATGAAATTCAAAACCAAAAGATTAGAAGTACTTGGGAACACTTTTAATCTTTACTCCAATTCCACTTAATGCCCAAGAAGTGTGGTCTCTCAATTAGTTTCCAAGGAGAGAATAAGAGAGTGTCCAACGCTCACATACAAACCATTAAATATTCTCACGTGATCATAATGAAGACCACTCAAAAAACTAACTTAGAAATCTTGTATGTTTCTCTCCTTAAATATAACTGATTATCTAATTGGACTAGCCTTTTGGGCCATTCCAAATGGGCTCTAGTGTGTGGCTTGGAGTGGGACCAAAAGGGAACAAACAAGACTTTAGCTCTAATGGGTCTTGGGCTTTTTTGTCAACTTTTGACAAGTACAAAGTTATCATTAATTATATTCAATACCACTATATGAATATAATTGCACTCTAAGCCTTGTTAATAAATTATATCCCAAGGCTTTATTATACGTGCAACCCGTTCATTAAAATATTCGTAGTGATACAAAGTCATGAATATAGACTGCCACTTTGAAGATTACTATATCTTAATCCTTGAGTACCCGGTTTAATTCTTTATGTTATTCATCATATATTTATGAAATCCAATTCCATAAATATATACTTTAGTAACTACTTACTAAAGTTATGGGTCCAACACTCTGAATAACCAAACCTATTAAATTTATCTCAAGGGAATATTTTATATCTCCGTTAAGAGATTATGAATTCTATCTTGAGAATATATGTTCCATCAATACTAAATATGGCTGCCCAACATACTGAGGTTTTGATCGTGACTTATAGATCTCACTCCTGATATATCAAAGCAATCTACACCTCATGATCAGGTCCATTATTCTCTCAGGATTTTAGAATTGATGTAAATAGAAGTCGTGAGATTTATTATTCATTTGACAGTCGTTAGGAGAATAATAAATCTCACAGCAGTCCAATTCAATATGTCTTAACTCTAAAAACATATCAACATATCAACTAGAAGTCTCCACTTCCATGATCAAGACAAATCATCTTAGTTGATATGTTATAGTCTTCACAGATGAAATGCCCAATTTCATCACCGACTATGAACTAAAATTTTGAGTTTACAAAGAACTTGTAATTTATATCTTCTGTGACTTTTCACATAAATCACATACGATGCATCTCATGGACAAAGATAATGTTCCATTAGTTCATTTATAAATAGTCTCATATAATTAAATGATTTAATTATTTATGACATGCCAATAAATTGGATTTTAGGGCAAAAACTCCAACAATTGTACCTGCACATGTATCAAGAGTAGCAAAGAATATTGCGTGTTGTGTGTAAAAACAACGCAAAATTGCATAAGTGTATACATGTTATGACAATTTGAGATATGACAAAATCAATTTAACTCACACACAATCATAACTGTTTGATGGGGAATATCACCTTCGAGGTACATCCTATAACTCCCACATCTCCTAAAATACACGCTTGCAATAATATATAAAGCATTTTGATCTTTTTGCTTTTATTTCTTTGCACATTTTTCTTTTAATAAGCATATCATGCATGGGCATATAAGAGAGAGAAAAGAAATACTCAATGATGTTAAGCATTTGACATTGCACTTTTACTATGCCAAAGCATATAGATGTCATTGACATTGAACTTTTGTTATGCCAAAGCATAAGGATGTCATTTCATGATTGGCGGGCAACAGTAGCGAGATGGTTATTTATGCCTTTCTCTTAGGGTTTTCTAGTCCTTCCCATCAAAAAGAGTGATATGAGTGTTAAGTACAAGAGATTACTTAATCTTACTCATCACACACACGAGCCACAAAGCTCGCTTGCTTAGTTGTGTATAGAGATGCCCATCTGAGCTACAAAAGATACAAAGTTTAGAAAACTTTGTTTCGATAGCCATCCAAGGTACACAAGTACCAATGTACACAGACACACACTGTTTTTGTATTTTTCTTATTTTTCAATTTTTTTTTTTATCTTATGAAAAAACTAAAGCAAAATTGAAAATAAACAAACAAAAACATGTGAAATAAAGCAACGCATAAAACTAGATGCAAATGCATGAAAGCATGATTTCAAAAGAAGATAAGAAATCAAGCCAAGAGAGTCCTACTTTAGATAGAAAGAATTAAAGTAGAGGACAAACAGAAAGACAATTACATCTTAGGATCCTTTATCACCCACACAGCACGAGTCCTTGGCCGTGAAGATGAAAATGCATGTGTCCTGGTATGTCTACTAAAGGACATAGAAGAATTAAGATTCTCCTAAACTTGAGTTCAAAAGCTCAAAGCTTTTAATAACTCTCCAAACAAAGGTGTAGGTCCTTAAGAGGACCTAATAGGGTGTTCTTTACAATAAGAGTCTCGACTAACCTTGTAGTCTCATCTAATTTGACTAACAATTTAACTTTTTCACTTTTTACCTCATTAAGCTCTCTTTTACAAAGATGAGAAGTCTTTTCAGATTTCATGAATTCAGTGCATAGCTTTTCATAGGCTTCCTGAAAGGTTATCTTCTTGGGTACTTCATCATTAGAAGAATCCTCACTGTCACTAGCATCCTCCACAATCACCTTATCAGTTAAGGCGGCAAAAGCTATAAAGTGACCACATTCATCCATATACTCATCGGAAGAGTCATCCTTAGTATCACCCTAAGTAGCAATCAACCCTTTATCTTTTGACTTCTCGGTCTTTTCCTTCATAAGGTAGTTTGGGTACTTTATCCTTATATGACCAAAACCTTTGCACTCATGGCATTTAATGAGGGGTTTCTCATTCTTTCCCTTCCTTGAGGATTTAGATTTTCTAGGAGATTTGCCCTTATCCTTTTTCCTAAATTAAAGAAGCTTGATAATATCATCAGTTATGAAGGTTAGATCCTCACCTTCATCATCATCTTCATCTTCATCTTCATCTTCACTTTCATCTTCATCTTCAGAGTCCTCAATCTCTTCCTTCATACCTATAAGAGCCAAGTTTTTACTCTTTCCACCTTTTCCCATTGAGCCTAATCCCATCTTATAGGTTTGAAGGTTCCCTACAAGCTCAGTCAAAGGAATTTGATCAATGACCTTCACTTCTTCAATGGCAGTGATATTAGCATGGAATCTTTTAGGTAAGGATCTAAGGATTTTCCTAACAATTTTGGATTCTCCAAGGTTGAAGGTAGAATTCACAATGTCCTTGAGTTTAGCATAGAACTCATTAAAGGTCTCATTCTCCTCCATCCTTATTTCTTCAAAACTACTAGTGAGTCATTAAAACTTCACAGTCTTTACTGCCTTGGTACCTTCATAGGTGGTCTCAAGAATGGTCCATACTTCCTTGGCAACTTCCGTGGATAATATTTTCTTAAATTCTTCATTGGTCACCCCAAAAAACAAAGCATTCAATGCTTTATTGTTGAAATTTGCCACTATGATTGTTGCATCATCCCAATCCACCGGCGCTTTGTTTGGCTTAATCCAGCCAACTTCAACAGCTTGCCATACTTGTTCAGCTCAAGCCCACAAAAGAAAATGGTTTTTCTCTACAAGGAGAAGAAAAAGGACTTTCTTTGAGAATCAACATACATAAAGACTGATTGAGAGACCACTCTGCTTGGGCACCATATGGAATTGAGATGAAGATTAAAGGTATTCTCAAGTCCTAATTTTGAATTTCACAGCATCAAGGTATGCTAATAGTATTAGATAAAGTAATTATTGGGTTAACTATCAAGAGAGTCAATTTTGGACTAGAATCTATTTCGATATGCCCGGAAATCGTGATATTTTGGCACCGGTTCATTCTAGTTTACTGTTTCAAGGTTACAACTATTTTGGCAATTAGTGTGTGTGCATGTATTTATTTATGTACATATTATTATCAATATAAAACTTAAAATTTACATATTTTTAAAGTCAAACTATTTGCCTAAAACCATTATCCTTATGTATTAGATTAAATAATATTGATAGAGCGCGATTTCACCTCATTAGTATGTTCCTCGTTAATACGATAGACGATGTTGAGATCCTATATGAGAGAAAATAGTAAGTAGATAACGACACTAGTTTAGGGCCTGCCAAGGACCCTCTGATGCATAAATTAGCTTAAACTCTTTAAAAATCAGTAATATGCAGAGCAATTTGTGTGTGTGTGTGTGTGTGTTAAATTATGAATCACTTACTTGTCTCTCCTAGCTTTATATATCCTTCATTTGAGTAAATTTTTGATTTGTTGTCCTCTCCTTACGTTGCACCTGAGCTAGAGGATTAATGGCTCAGTAATGACCACTTAATCCCAGCCCTTTAATGTTCGTAATTGCCATTAAATGCACAAATTGAACGGCAGTAATGGCTCCGCATTTGTTTATCATTTGTTCATTAAATGCTGAATTTACATCTGGAATTAATGCACTTACGCTCATCCATACCTTAACTCGTCACTTTCTTGGACGGTTTGCTAATATGGACAAGCATTTTATTGCTATTCGTGAGCTACCCTCTCTGTTCCTTTTGTCATCATTGGTTTGGACAAGCAAAGGAATATGAACGGTTTTGACGATCCAACTACCTTTGTTTTTCTAGAGTTTTTTCCAATCATCAAAAATGTGATGCAACTTTCTCGACAGATAATTGACACGTGTCCTTTTCTTTACAAGACTAGGAGTTTTCCTTGAGCATTCTAGTGGAAAACGTCTCCAAGTAAAGATGTTTTTACCTTGTGGTTGTGCTGCATTTAGACCTTTCTTAGTTACCCTTTATCCCCTAATCCGACGCCCTTTGATTAAGAATCATTTGGAGATGGCTGTCGTAGAGGAGGGAGATTTTAAAGCTAGGTCTAGCGAGCTTGAGATAGGTCTGTCTTCAAACTATGAGTCTAAGGAGATAGCTGTAAACACTACAATGTTGAAGCCTTTGCAAACCCTAAACCCACTTTTGTCTTCTTCTTTGCTTCCTTTTCATGCCTTCTTTGAGTCTTGCTACTTATAGACGAAGCATTTGAGGTCCATAAGAAAAAGATTTCAATTCCCTCAAGGCACCGTAGCTTGCTTGCCTTGTCCAATCGAGAAAGCTTGTGCTTTTGCCCATGGTGAGGTGTGCTTCTAAGAAGCTGCCTTCTTGTGTAGCCTTCGTTCCCCTATTCACCCATTCATAATGTCTCTTCTTTCCTCCCTTAATCTTGCTTCTAGACAACTTGTGTCAAATGCTTGGAGGACAATTATAAGTTGTATGTCAATCTGGGTATCCGTCCATGAAGAGGACATAATATCACTGAACGAGTTTCTTCATTTGTATCATCTAAAACCCTCTACCCATTATGGGTATTGTGGGCACAAGGGGAGAGTCGCCGCCTAGTTTTTGCAATGGTTTAGGAACCATATATATAGCATCCCTTTGAGGAAGGAACTTTTGATCTTACTACCAGAGTATGGGTTCGAAGTTTAGGTACGCTCTTGGGAATGTGTTAGGCACCCAAGATCGCCCAACCCTAAGGTTGGCCACCCATCATTGTGTCTTATACCTTAACCTTGTTAAAAATAATCTTAACACTTGTATCCTAAACTCACACACACACTAGCATGCACCTAACATATTACAAACCCTAATCATACATTTAAGTATGTTCCATCCTATCATCAAAGTGAAATAAATGCGTGGACATTTTTAATGCATGACTTACCCTTTACTTACCTTGCAGCAACATAGCACCTATGTCATGGATGCATGGACATGTGAATGAATGGCATGGCATCAAAGCAAGAAAATAAACGAAACCCTAATCTAAGCTTGTTAAACATATAAGAGACATAAGCACGTATAAACATGTGAAAAAGGCTTAAAAAAAAGGGACAAAACATGTGAAACAAACATGTTGGAAAATTTAGACCCCAGTTGATAGAATTAACAAGTTTTAAACCCATGTTGTTGATTAGATTTATTATGAATAAAACTTGTTAAAACAAATAATCATCAATATCATGTAAAAAATAAATGCAGCGGAAAAGTAAATAATACAAGATATGTTGACCTAGGAAAACCTATGAAACAAACTAGTTTCATAGTAAAAAACCTGGGGTGAAACCTTCCCGAAAAGCAATCCACTATAGTAAAAAGAAGTCTCAGACATAGTACAAAACCTTTGTCCCTAGACTCTACAATCCCCGTAGATGAACTTATAGTAGAAACCTTTTACTGCTTCAGAACCTCTGAACTCTTCAATATATGAACACCACCCTTTTGTTGCACGGATCCCAGTACGTAACTAACCAAAGATGCATGAATCCCAGTATGTGACTCATTCACAAACTTGAAGAAGAAGAATGTTGGATGCAAAGTTCTTTACTTCATCAATAATGAAGATCAAGAAGCACTTCATTACAAAACCCTGAGGCGCAAAGATGCAGTAGCTTCTTTCAAAGAGAATAAGGCATCGGTCACCGTTTGCATATGTTCTCCTTGTATTCTCTTATGTGACGACCTCTAAAATAAGCCTTATATATGTCTAGGGTTGTGAGAAAAGAAACCCTACACAAATACAAAAGCATGGGATGAAAATCAGATCTGAAAAACTGATTTCTGTAATTCTCGATAGATTCCTCGATAGATAATATCTGCTGAGCCTTATTAAACCTCGATAGATAGCTATTTTTCTAGTAGCCGTCGAGTTTTAATGAATCAGCACTTCTTCACAAATATCTGCTGAGCCTTAAAGTCAATTTTTAAAACTTTTCAGTTTTCCCTCAAATATTTGTGATTGTTCATTACCCTGTCCATGTTCTTCTCTCTCAAACTCACCATGTTCTTCACAAAAATCTCTTTGTTCTTCATCAATCTTCAAGAAAAAGGTATGGGTTTTCATATTTTTATTACCTATTTCATGTTTCTAAGCCTTGTTTTCTTGGATTTTGTGTTGTTTTGAACGGTTGAGTTATTTGGGGTTTCGGTTATGGGTTTGAATCATTTTGTTGGATTTGCTTGAATGGGTTTTGTTGATCCCTCTAATCTAATGCTTGATATGCCTTTTCTCATGCTTGTTTCTCTTCATTGAGTTCTTATGCCGATTTGACCTTAGTTGTGCATATTCTACCCATAGAGAAATGTCCAGTTGACATGTGCCTGAGTTATTGTGGCTATGTGTTGTATTTGTCTTAGTTATGGAGTTATTGTACATTTACATTTGTGTCTAGCCTTGTGACTTAAGTTTGTGTTTGTCATGATTGGGTGCAATGTCACTTTGGAGCCTGATTATATTTCTGTCGATATATCCATATTGCGTTCCACTATAGTATGTTATATCTTGCTATGATTCTTCCTGAACCATGTGTGGTCAGAATCTATGGTACAACCTTCTGTTTCTTATAGTACTATTATTCTACTACTGATGTTTTAATTGTTCTATCTATTGTGCTCTGTTTTTGTGGATGTTGTTATCATGGTCTTGCAGATGACTCCAAAGAAGAAGAAATGTACTGCCAAAAGAAGTGACAGAAGGATGAAGATGGACAATACAAAGTTTAGATCTCCTCAACACTTTGAGAGATACACCCAGTTTTACATGAAAGCACCCATCATTCAAGAGAGGTTTGTAAACCTGGTGGATTTGAAGGACACTTTAATTCTAGGTTGTTTTAAGGGAAGAAATTGGGCGAAACTATTGGGTGATTTGCCTGGGGTATGTGAACCTCTAATCAGGGAATTTTATGCTAATTCTATATTGAGAGAGCATGAAATCAACTGCTGGATAAGAGGAAAGGAATTCACCATAGAAGTAGATGACATCGATGAAGTGTTGGGCTTTGACAGCTTAGATGACCATGACTTCACACACTATAAGGATAGGATGCTATCCTTAGAAACTGTTCAGTCACATATTGGTGGAGTTCGAGAGGGAAGATGTCTCAACACCAATGCTTTTCCAGCAGATATGAGATGCCTCACTGTGATAATGACGTTCCTCATGTAGCTCAAGCAAAAGACCTTCATAGACATCAGTGCGCACATATTCTACACCATTGTTGATGGGACAAGAACAACATCCAGGACCAAGTTGATTTTCCCCAGTCTTCTCATGAGAATTTTTAGACTAAAAGGAGTGGAAATCCCTCAAGATATAGGACTCATGCCTACTCCCTTAGCAATTAACAAACTAACCATCACAAGGATACGAGTGCGTCTTTCGGGAGATGAAGAAGAAGGTGATCAGGAAGAAGGTGAAGGCATAGAAACTGAGACAGAAGCTGCAGGTCAACCCTCAAGTTTAAGAGGTCGTAGTAAGAGAAGCAGAGCATTAGTTTCATCAGACGTACCCCCGGATGCATTCCAGATCATCCTGGAGAGGGTTGATGGGCTCAAAGAGGTCCAAAATGAACACTTTGACAGGCTGGCTGCACTCCAAGACCAGATGACTAGTCTCTCAACAAAGCTTGACAGCTTCACAACACAGCAATGACCCTTTGGCCATTCCGGTCAAAAAGGGGGAGATGGAGCGTATTTTTGTGGAGTATAGCTCTTGAGGGGGAGCACTTGTTGAGGGGAAGCATGCATAAAAACATTTTCTTAGCAGTTTACTTTATATGTTTATGTTCGTGTGCCTTTATATTATCATGGTTTTTGCTAAATACATTTGGTTTAAATTGTTGGATATGGTTCTTTGTTGGTACTTTGATATATATATTGATGTTATTCAGTTTTCTTTATTTTTATTTTGTACCTTGCTTTTGTAAGCGTTTTTGTACCTTTTGCTTTTGTGGCTATTTGGTTATTTTGTACCCTTGCTTTGTAGCTAGTACTTTTAAGTTAATGTTTTGCATTTTCTTAAGTACATCACTCTTGTGCCATTTGTTAGATTTTTATCCTTAATACAATTACCTTGTGTTGTTGCATTGGTTGAGTGTTGGACATGCAAATGATACTTTGCATTGAGATTATTTGCTTACATGTCCGGATGTTCATTCCTTGTGTGAATGAGCATTGTGATCACTATTTATAGTAATTGTTTATTTTTGGTCAAGCCTTGCTTTATTACTTTAATCCGTTTTGCTTGACTGCATTGTGCTTGCTTCATATGCAATACAAGTTTTTCTGCATACAATGATCTTATTGTGTGGCTGCTTTTCAGGAGATACTTGTACTTATGATTCAAGAGCTTCACAGATTCTAGAGTTATGTGTGAGTGAGTTTTGTTCAACTGTTCCCAACTCACGCATTAAGTCTAGAGTTTGTTGTAGGGTTTTGTCACAGAATAGCCAAATGGGGAGATTGTAAGGTTGAATTTTATCAACCATTTTGTTGGCTTTATTCTGTGACAATTTTCTTGTAATTCAGCACTTAGAAACCCTGTATTTTAGGTGAGAATCATGTAAGGGTAGTGTGTGAGAGAGTGTAAAGAAATGCTCAAGATTGTGCAGCAGAATAGGGACTCGCGACTGGATCTCACTGGTGTCTCGCGACTGTCAAGCCACCAGAAGTTGCACACGAGTGAAGCATGCAGAGCAAAACTCACAACTGGTCTCGCTGGTAGCTCGCCACTGGCAAGACGCTAGAAACTGAACCATCATGCTAGTTGGTGCACTACAGGACAAAAATTCCAGTCTGGTAGGTCAGTTAGTTCGCGGCTTGAACTCACGACTTAGTCAAGCCGCGAGGCCAAGCCGCTAGACAACTCTGTTTTGGAAAAACTGACTCTTCGCATTCCTCTTTCATCCCAGTATATATACCCCTTATACCCACGAAATGTAGAGAGCTTCCAGAGAGAATTTTGAGAGAAAAACCCTAGAGAAAAACAAGATTGGCTCATCCACAATCTTTACCTTGTGACTCTTCAAATTCCTCTACTCTCACCCTCTCCATTGTAGATCCTCAAGAGGTACTTTAACCAAATCTTTTTCTCACCATACCCATATTTGTGAGAAGGTTATTTGGTGCTTTGGGAAGCAATTAGGAAGGAATTAATTCTTATTGGTTGATGCTATGGACTAGTAGCGGGATCCGGGAAGTTAAAGAAGAAATAGGTTCGGTGTAACCTCGTTGGAGCAAAAGCTTGGAGGGCTTAGGTACACTGGGTAGATTAGGCTTGGAGGGTCTATTGCTGTCCTTGTATCCCAACTACATTCTTTAGTGGATCATTTGACCGCTTGAGAGCGGCAGAGACGTTTTTCGCTGAGGTCTTCGGTTTCCTTTTCGGTAACACATCGAGTGTTGTCCTTGTGTTTGCATCTCTCTTTCTTTTATCTTTGTCATTTAATCTCTGTTATGGATGTGATTTTATTTGACTTAGATTATTTTTGAATTCTGTTTTAAGCTTTAGTTCATCTTCTGCACGTTTATCGTTTGTTTTAAAGCTTGAATTGGAATTTTGTAAATTGGGGGTCTAAACGTTTATAGCGTTTTATACGCTATTTGAACTTTCAGCCTTAGTTCATCTTTCTTGTGAAGAAGTTGCTGTGTTTGTACACCATAAAGTTTTGTGACCAAGCATCTTCTGGATCTTTATCATGTGATGAACTGAAGAACTTTGCAGTCAACATCCTTCTCTAGTTGGTGAATCAAGTCGCGTACTGGGATCCACGCAACTGGTTAGTCACGTACTGGGAGCCATGCTATACAAGGAGAGATTGTCACTTAGAAACCCTGTATTTTAGGTGGGAATCATGTAAGGGTAGTGTGTGAGAGAGTGTGAAGAAATGCTCAAGATTGTGTAGCAGAATAGGGACTCGCGACTGGATCTCACTGGTGTCTCGCGACTGTCAAGCCACCAGAAGTTGCACACGAGTGAGGCATGTAGAGCAAAACTCGCAACTGGTCTCGCTGGTAGCTCGCCACTGGCAAGCCGCTAGAAACTGAACCATCATGCTAGCTGGTGCACTACAGGACAAAAATTCCAGTCTGGTAGGTCAGTTAGTTCGCAGCTTGAACTCGTGACTTAGTCAAGCCGCGAGGCCAAGCCGCCAGACAACTCTGTTTTGGAAAAATTGACTCTTCGCATTCCTCTTTCACCCCAGTATATATACCCCTTATACCCACGAAATGTAGAGAGCTTCCAGAGAGAATTTTGAGAGAAAAACCCTAGAGAAAAACAAGATTGGCTCATCCACAATCTTTACCTTGTGACTCTTTAAATTCCTCTACTCTCACCCTCTCCATTGTAGATCCTCGAGAGGTACTTTAACCAAATCTTTTTCTCACCATACCCATATCTGTGAGAAGGTTATTTGGTGCTTTGGGAAGCAATTAGGAAGGAATTAATTCTTATTGGTTGATGCTATGGACTAGTAGCAGGATCCGGGAAGTTAAAGAAGAAATAGGTTCGGTGTAACCTCGTTGGAGCAAAAGCTTGGAAGGCTTAGGTACACTGGGTAGATTAGGCTTGGAGGGTCTATTGCTGTCCTTGTATCCCAACAATATTCTTTAGCGGATCATTTGACCGCTTGGAGAGCGGCGGAGAGGTTTTTCGCTGAGGTCTTCGGTTTCCTTTTCGGTAACACATCGAGTGTTGTCCTTGTGTTTGCATCTCTCTTTCTTTTATCTTTGTCATTTTAATCTCTGTTATGGATGTGATTTTATTTGACTTAGATTATTTTTGAATTCTGTTTTAAGCTTTAGTTCATCTTCTGCACGTTTATCGTTTGTTTTAAAGCTTGAATTGGAATTTTGTAAATTGGGGGTCTAAACGTTTATAGTGTTTTATACGCTATTTGAACTTTCAGCCTTAGTTCATCTTTCTTGTGAAGAAGTTGCTGTGTTTGTACACCGTAAAGTTTTGTGACCAAGCATCTTCTGGATCTTTATCATGTGATGAACTGAAGAACTTTGCAGTCAACATCCTTCTCTAGTTGGTGAATCAAGTCGCGTACTGGGATCCACGCAATTGGTTAGTCACGTACTGGGAGCCATGCAATACAAGGAGAGATTGTCACTACAGAACAAGTCCAATTGAGTATTGGGGTAAGATACTAGGATTCCTTTACTTGTAACTGCTTGTTATGATAATAGTGGATTCTCGAGAGTGGTGACCTTAAAATCACCCAGTGGGATTTTCGCCATGTTGGTTTTCCCCATTTGTAAATAAATCACCGTGTCATTTAATTTCCGCTACATATTTAGTTTAATTGGTGATTTGTTTGTGCTACCACACTTATTGCATGTAATCGAACCTAATTAATTCACTTGGCTAATTAATTGGTAAATTCATCGCATGGGGTCAATACATTCTTGGCCTATCAGGCCATGTCCACCAGAAACTCTTGTTGTTGATTGTTTCAATAGTTTTGAAGAAGTCGATGCTTTGTACAATGATGGGTGGTGGGTGGGTGTGATTTCTAAGGTTCTTGGCGGCTCAAAATACTTGGTTTGCTTTAGGGAGACAGATGAGGAAATAGAGTTTAAGCATTCTGACTTAAGGCCACATTAGGACTGATTTGATGGAAAATGGATTATGGCTTCCCAGGTATGACTTCTCTATACTTGAAACTTGAGATCCTTTGTTGATCTCATTTTGTACTTTGGAGTTAAATGGGGTTGTTCGTTTTTGCAAACTTGGCATGGCTTGCTCAATGTTACTAGTAACTTAAGGTAAGTTCACAATTATTTGGTCAAATTCAGGTTTTGGGCAGGGAGCTAAATAATGACAGTACAAATTTCAGTTATTTTCCACGATTTTCTCTTTGAAACTTGAATTTAATTAATTATATTTGAACTCTGCCACAATCCACCTATTTGGAAAATTTGGAAGCTGGTCAAAATAAAGTGAATTAAAAGAATACAAAAGAGGTAAACCTCAATGAAAATTGCTAAAGCCTTGGCCAGCTTGTTGTGATTTTTGTTCCAAAAGTAATATCCGATAAGCTGAATGTAGTGGGAAGGGAGTGATTGGGTCACTTTTTTTTTAACCTATATGATTCTTTTTCCTTATAATTTTTTGTTTCTGGCCTTGCACAAGTTAAGCATTATTTAGCCCAAGCAATCCTATATATATATATATATATATATATAAGTTCGTTTAGACCCCTTAAACCCAACAGATTAACCTAGAGAATTAGCCAAGTGATTAACTTAGGTAATTTAAACAGATCTAGGTTAAAACAAATATATCAAATTATGTAAAAGTGTGGAATAATAAAGAACACATGATATGATGACCTAGGAAACCACACCGGTAAAAACCTGGGGAGGATTTAACTTAGCTATCCTCAAGGTAAAACCGAATTCACTATGAAAGAATTTAAGTTTACACAATAGTGACTTAGACCACTAACATCCTATTGTTACCTGCCTGTAGGAAACTTACTACCACGACCACGTGACAGCTCCGAGATTCACGGACTCCTTCTTTCCTTGAATTCTTCAGCAAATCACAAGCGCACCTGCTTGCATATCTAGACATGAATCTTGAGTTTGGAAACCCTAAGTGTATGTGAAGGTAAACACCTCTAGATCTAACAAATAGATTCACAAACACAGCATTCAGAACTCTAAAAACGTGGCTAGGCTTTTTCCTTATATAGTTAGGGCAAAACATAAAACCCTATACATTAAATGGGCTAGGGCTGAGTTGGAAAAATTCTGCAGAAAAATGTTCTGCACGATTTTCGATCGATCGAGTCTAATTCTCGATCGATCGAGTTAGGCAGAAAGTGCACAGTAATTCTGCAGTCAACTCGATTCCAACTTTACATAAAAAGCCATACTTTGAGCAAGTCTAACACAAGACTTAAAGAATGTTTTGATCATGGTTTGCCAACATTACAAATTGAAGTTCTAATACATTAGTTCCTAATTCTTAGAACCTAACAAACTCCCCATTTGGCAATCCGTGACAAAACACAGACTTAACAAAAAGCTCAAAGTTTACAAATTGAAACAGCCCATTACACAATTAAAAAGCCACTCAACAATTCAACCTAACTACTATCTAACAGTTGCAAAGTAGACAGCAGCACGACTGAATCAACCTGTATATTCCTGTAACACTTAACAAACACATAAATGCATGTGTGGAAAAAAATAAAGACATATATCATGAATAACATCATAAATATAAATCGATAAGCAAAGTAGCATAGTGAAACAAGAAACAAATACATAAAAAAGTATCTAAAAAAAAATCTCCTAACAAGAGCCAAAAATGTAAATACAAAGTGAAGCACCTAGATACAATCTAATAACTCCACAAGCTCAGCAGTGTCACAGTAAGGTACAAAACTCAACTCCCCCTAAAACAAAAATCTCCTCTACAAAAAATGAACTCCTCAATAGACCTCAATAGAATGCACTCCCCCTTTTTGTGACGAATTGCCAAAGGGCACTCACTCATCATCAAAAGGAGGTGGCGGAGGAGAACGACGAAAACTCGCCAAATCCGCTCTCAAAGCTCGAAGCTCATCAAGAACATCCACCAGAAGCTGACCATGAGCTGCCTGAACGGTTATGACAGTGTCCAGAGTCCGACGAATATCAGAAACATCCGAAGGAGAAGGTGGAGGAGCATCATCAGCAGCAGCAGCAGGATCAGCAGACGTCTCAGCTGCAGGAACACCTATAGAAGAAGAGGGGGGTGGAGTGACACCAGAAGGCTCTACCCTAGGACGCTTAGAGCTAGCTCGAAGTTGAGCAGCCTTTTGCCTCAAAAAGGTAGCACCTATAGGAGCAATAACGTGTACGAGCTCAGAAGCAGGAAAATCACCTAAACCGAGATAAAGGAGAATCCTATGAATAAAAACAGGAAAGAATAAAGCATGAGTCGTAGAACTAGACCTATGTACCTCGTTCAAAGAACGAAGGAACAAATGAGGAAAACTGATAGGAGCATCAGTAACAAGTGCATACAAAAACACACATCGATCAAGAAGGATGGTGTGGAGATGAGAAATGGCCCACAAGGAATGACAAGCAATCCTAAAGAAGAGATAATGAAGCTCGGAAAGCTCAGCAGATGTGATCCGAGGATCAGAACCCCACTAGATAGAAGACCCAGTGATGTAAGACACAACATCATCTAGAGGTAGAGACTCCTCATAAGGAAAAACGGGATGATCAACAATCGGCACCCCAAGAGCATCAGACACTACCGAAAGGGTAATGCGATACTCTACACCTCGTAACCAAACCTTAACTAAGGTGTTGGTATCATAGATGTGGATAGAGAGGTTCGAATAGAACTTTCTAATCAAGGTAGCAGGAGGAGGATGCTCAAAATCAAGCAAAGATAACCAACCCAGACGCTCAAAGTTACGTCTCACCTCAGGATCAACCTCATCTAGAATGACCCTACGCTCAGCTCAAATATGACGCCTAAGATTAAGGGTCTCATATGTCTCTTGGTTCTTCTTACTAAGGAACCGATCACTATCAAAGGAAGGTGAAGGGTCAGAAGTCCTATGGGTTTTAGTTTTCCTAGGCATGGTGCTAAGGAAAGAAAAGAGAGACACAGAAAGAGAAGAGCAAAAACAAAACCAAGGGCAGACTGCAAGTTAGCACAGCATAAAATATAGAAAAAACAATCTATATGATGCATAAGCAAAATATGCAAATGATGCATGAACTAATGCAGTGACATAGGTCAATTTTGATCAAAATTAACAAAATTGGCTTGAGCATCAAATTTAAACCAAAAATATCCAATTTAGGAAAAACCCAATTTTCAAAACACAACAAATTGAGAAATTGATCATCACAACAGTTAAATAACACAATATAATGATTAAATTAATCAATCTAACAAGCCAATTTCATCAATTTATATCAAATTGAACAAAATCCCAAATTTCATCAATTTCAAGCCCTAGATTTTCAAATTTCCCACAAAGCACGAAATTAATCAAATTAAACCACTTGTAGTGCTTGTATATAGTGTCCCCACAAAAACCCATAATTAATTTGAGAGAGAAACACACAAAAATAATTCCAAAATCACCAAAACTCTAAATGCCAAAAATAACCCAAAAATGCATGAAAAAATGCATGAAACTTGAAAATAAAAACAAAAGAAAGGGCAAAAGAGTCTTACTGGCCTTGGGAGAGAGGATTGATGCAAAAAGAATGGAGGAAAATGACAAAAATCAGCAAAAGTAGGCTTGACCGGTTGGTAGAGTGAAAAAAGGAGTTGAAAAGTTTTTGAAAAAGTGAAGAATCACATGAGAAAAATCCTTTTTAAAAAACACTCAGCCCGATTTTCGATTGATCGAAAAACAGATTCGATCGGTCGAAAATACCTTCGATTGATCCAAACCAATCGAGGACCGATCGAAACAACCAGAGACTTTTCTGAGATTTTAAAAACATTTTCGATTGGTCGAATAATACTTTCGATCGATCGAAATTCTGGAAAAACAAATTTTTCAAAAAACAAGCAATTTCAGTGTTGAAAATCCTCAAAGCATTAGATTTTATGAATAGAATGCATGAGTATGAGATGAAATGTTTTCCAAAAACCTATGTTTTTAACCCAGATCTCTCAAAGCAAGATTTTCTCTTAATATCCCTCAACCATTTAAACACGCAAACATGTTCTGCATCAATTTCTAGAAATATTCAAACTTGGTTGGTCAGATAAAAAACACACAATAACATGTACACAGTTTAGCAGAGAATAACTTGTGTAGTGTGTGCAACTAGTATAAGCTTGAGAAACATGTGAGGTGATATGCACATAGAGATCAATCACAGTTTCTACAAAATTCATCACATAAATTTGAAAGAAACTATTACTTAAAGAATTACATCATATAACTCTCACATCTCCTAGAATAAAAGCTTGCAATCATGTAAGTTTCTTGATTTGCCTCAGAATTAATATTCAATTTAATTGATTAGAAACTTAATAATATAGCCAGGATAATGTACACACCAATTTTATTTGAATTGTGATATTATTATAGCCCAATAATGTACACACCAATTTTAATAGAGGCTACACCTTATTTTCTTTTTGTGCATGTGCTACACTTTCTCGAGCACAAAATCTTAAGATATACACTAAGGTGTTCATGATTGGCTAATAAACAGTGGTGAGATGGTTATTTATGCCTTTCTCAATAAGACCAAGTTCGACAATCAAAGACATAAGACTTCAAGATCAAGATCATGTGATCAACAAATATAGCATCTTCCCACACAACATGCACAACAAAACTTCAGCTAGTAAAGTGCAATAGAAATAAGTACATCAAAGCTAAACAAGGTACATAAACATGTTATACAAAATTTGATTGACCAACCTTGTCTTCAAGTTCAAGAAAAAAATATAGCAAAAACACAATTTGCAAATTTTTTTTTTTTTTTTTTTTATATATAAAAGAAACAAACATCCTAGAATGAAATACATGAATGTTATGCAATGCAAATCCTAGAAACAAAGGTCACAAAAGATAGAGCAATGGAGCACAAGGACCATGTCAGACAGACTCAATTAGGTTGAACCTTTTGCATCCAAAACTTTTTAGATGCAACTCTTGCATTGGAGTTATGATTCACATTAGAATTCTGAGCTACTCCAGAATTGGAATAAAGGTTTAATGCCTTTACCAATTCACCAATAAGTACCATAAGATCTTATGCTTGAGGCACAGGTACTTTAAGTTTATTTGCTCGCTTTGCAGCTTGCAACTTAAAACAATTTGGACGAATGTGTCCAGACTTTCCACAAAAATGACAAACCCATGCAGGTTATCATGCAACTTGCCCTTAGAAGAAGTAGAAGCTCTAGAATGAGAAGCTTGAAGATCAACCCTAATTTTCCTAAGTGGAGTAACATCTACAGATTTAACAGGTTCACTCCTCAAGGGTTTGACAATCTCACTCTTAGGAGGTTCAGAAGAGGGAACAAAGTTTGTGGAAGAAGGTTCAAGCACAGAAATACTTTCCACAAAACCTAAGCCAGTTTTGTCAGAAGGAGACTTTTGAACACTCAACATGTGATCAAGTTTGGAGCTTGCAGACCTATTAGTTTGTTCTCTAGCAACAGATAATTCAAGTTCCAAACATTTAACTTTATCAAGTAAAAGCATGTTCTCAGTTTTCACATCATTCAAAAGCTCATTTGCATCAAACAATTTCACAAGTAAATTCTTCTTATCAAGTTCAAGGGATGCAATTTTCTTTAAGCCTAAATCAACATTCATGGCATCCTTTGCAGCAACTTTGCAAAGTTTATTATAGGCTTCCTGTAAATCTGCATCTTCAGAGAGTTTCCCATCGGAAGGGTTCTCTTCAACAGACACGCTTTCATTAACTACAGTAGTAGCAGTGAAAGTAATGAAGTTTCCATCCTCATCACTAGCGGATTCATTGTCAGAAACTTCATCATCACTAAGGGTTATAGCCATAGCCTTACCCTTAGACTTCAAGTATGTAGGACATTCAGATTTCATATGACCATACCCTTGACATCCATAACATTGTTGTCCCAAGAAATTATTAGAAGGTTGACCTACTTTCTCTTTAGGTTTTTCAGTGTTATTAACCTTAGTGGGATCATTCCTCCTAAAATTTCTAGGTTCAGCAGTGTTCTTGCCTCTTGCCCTTCTGTTATTGTTCCTAAGAAAGTTTCTAAAGTTCTTGGCAAGATAGGCAATCTCTGTAGCAGAGATATCATCATCAAATCCACCATCCTCAACATCATCAACAGACTTAAGAGCCATTGATTTGGATTTGTTTGTCTTGGGTAGGTCCAACTCATAGGACTGAAGAGATCCTACAAGTTCATCAACAGGGATGGAGTCCACATTCTTACTTTCAGTGATGGCAGTCACTTTGGGTCTAAAATCCTCAGTTAAAGATCTAAGAATCTTCCTAACAATTTTAGGTTGATCATAGATTTCACCCAAATTATATGCAAAATTAACAATATCATTCAGTTTAGCATAGAACTCATCAAAAAATTCATCATCATTCATTCTAATGCTTTCAAATCTAGTAGTTAATTGCTGCAATTTATTTATTTTAACTGCCTTTGTGCCTTCGTGCACAGTCTGGAGGATATTCCAAGCAGTATGAGCAACTTCAACATTAGAGATTCTCTTAAATTCCTCCATAGAGACAGCATTGAAAATAGCATTCATAGCTTTGCTATTGAAAGCAGCTACCTCCTTTTGAGAAGTTTGCCACTCACTTACAGGAGTAGTGGGCTTCTCCCATCCGTACTCAACGAAGTTCCAGACTCTCTCATCAATGGATTTTAAGAATGCTTTCATTCTTACTTTCCAATAAGCATAATTGTTCCCATCAAAATGAGGTGGAACAACAAGAGAGTGTCTGTGTTCCATGACAACAGGGGTCAAGGATCAGCTCAAAGATCAAAGGATCAAAAACAAAAGCTACCCGCTCTGATACCACTTGTAAGTTCGTTTAGACCCCTTAAACCCAACAGATTAACCTAGAGAATTAGCCAAGTGATTAACTTAGATAATTTAAACAGATCTAAGTTAAAACAAATATATCAAATCATGTAAAAGTGCGGAATAATAAAGAACACATGATATGATGACCCAGGAAACCACACCGGTAAAAACCTGGGGAGGATTTAACCTAGCTATCCTCAAGGTAAAACCGAATTCACTATGAAAGAATCGAAGTTTACAAAATAGCGACTTAGACCACTAACATCCTGTTGCTACCTGCCTGTAGGAAACTTACTACCACGACCACGTGACAGCTCCGAGATCCACGGACTCCTTCTTTCCTTGAATTCTTCAGCAAATCACAAGTGCACCTGCTTGCATATCTTTAAGTTCTTTTGATTCTACAACTGTATGATTTACCAATCTCTAGACATGAATCTTGAGTTTGGAAACCCTAAGTGTATGTGAAGGTAAACACCTCTAGATCTAACAAATAGATTCACAAACACAGCATTCAGAACTCTAAAAATGTGGCTAGAGTTTTCCCTTATATACTTAGGGCAAAACATAAAACCCTATACATTAAATGGGCTAGGGCTGAGTTGGAAAAATTCTGCAGAAAAACGTTCTGCACGATTTTAGATCGATCGAGTCTAATTCTCGATCGATCGAGTCAGACAGAAAGTGCACAGTAATTCTGCAGTCAACTCGATTCCAACTTTACATAAAAAGCCATACTTTGAGCAAGTCTAACACAAGACTTAAAGTATGTTTTGATCATGGTTTGCCAACATTACAAATTGAAGTTCTAATACATTAGTTCCTAATTCTTAGAACCTAACAATATATATACATATATATATATATATATATATATATGTGGTATTGAATTTATATTGATGGTTGGCATGTCAGGCTCTGATGAAGTTGCTTTACTTGTGATTGCTTGAGAAATCAAAAAGGCATCCCTTGTGTACCAGGAGAGATTGCATCTGAAGGACTCTGCTTCTTGTAGCAGTGGAAGTCAACTGATGATTTTTTGATAAACAAATTGCAATTTTTAGATGTCATTGCAACTTGGTAACCTATTATTAGGCATTCTCAACGATTCTTTTATCCTTACCAATTTATTGGAAGCATGGTTTGACTTTGTAAACCAAAGCAAAAGGCTAATGCTGTCAATACTTTCAAAGATAATTATTGTATTGTATTGGCAACTGACTAGTGACTCTTCTCTGGTACTGTTTATTCCTAATCATTCAATATGCAACATAAATTAATTTCAGAAGCCTCTTACAGGTTAGATGTCTGCAAGTTAGTAATAGGTTAAATGCATGCGATGGAGTGTTACTCAACTGAAATTAGTCCTGTGATTTTGTATTAAGCATCAAATAGAGTTGTATTTAAGAGTACTATCTGAAGTCTACTCTGGCTATTCAAAGCCAATATAAACATCAATAATATTAGTGACAAAATGTTTACAACTAATAAGGTAGCATATTGTAATTGGTGTATAATAAAAATGTTATCAGAAATAAGGTCATTCACAGCTTGACACTTCAACAAGTTACGTAAAAGATTGTGTTCACAGCAATGCTCAAGTCAATGCTCAACCTGCAAGCTGGTCAAGAATACAATTGGGTATTGTTTCTTTCCCATGTTTAGCTTTCTTCTTTGGTGCAAACCTTGTGCCGGATTCTAGCATGAAATCATGTTCCTGATTGCCCCATCAATGTTAGCCCTCTAGCTGCATATGTTTATGTTGTAAAGCAAAGTTCCACGCATAAGCCACGTATCTAGAGAAGAGTTTGTCAAATTTCATTAGTATCAACTATAAACCAACCCACCCATGCATCACAGGAGGTGAGTCTGTAATGGGGTTGAAGAGGGTTGTTTATGTTTTGGATTAATTAAATGAGTTGTCAACCATCAGAGATTTAAAGTTGCAAAATTAGATTCATATAATCTTGGTCCCGCAGGCTATATTGGGGCAGTTCTTTATGAGTTAACAAATATGTGGAGCGTACTTTGTTTTTTTGTTGTAAAACGGGAAGTTAACATTAGTTGCTATAAAGATCTATTTACTTGAGTAGCAAAACGAGTGTGGATGTCCCCTGCATCTGCATGGCATCTCACAAAATATATATAATTCAACAAAAGTCGGCTATTCAACCGGTTACCAAGCAATAATTATTTTAAACATGTATTAGCTTAACTAGTAAAGTTTTTTGTGGTTAAACAAGAGATTTGAGATTTGATCTCCCCACTTACACCAAAAACCAAATGGTGTTTTAGTTGAATACTTGGATAATAAAGAACAAATATTAGAAGTAAACGTCATAGGTTGAAACTATTTCTAAAAAACAAATTCTAATACATGTATAAAATTTGCAAGTGTATACCAACTAAATATATAAGAAAAATATAACATATTCGTTGAAGAATTAGATCGTTGAGGAACTATTTGGCTGTTGGGAGTTGGGACTGAGTTGTTTGAGTAAAAACACCATAAATTTGTAAGCAGAGCATCATTTAGACCGATGAAGAGGAGGAAAATTACAATAATGCCATTAATTAGAAAACTTTTTAAGGTTGAAAATAGGCTGAAGTTATAGTCCAGTAAATGTCTGTGCTCCAACTCCTCTCTCCACCAGTTCCCTACCTTTTTTATAAAAAAAATTTATCTGCAATTTTTTTCCTCGTCCTCAAGTAGAAGGTAGAAATTTGATTGATCAATAAAGTAAAATGTTACATAATATCACTAAGCATGGGTGGGGTTACACCTTGTCATACTTATTAGCTCTATCATTTTCCAAATTAGGCAATTGGTTAAGGTGCATTATAAAATAAGAGTGATATTTATTTCACACACGTTATTGCACACAAAGTACATACATGCATGGTTTTGTACTGCTAGCTTTGTCAATCATAGAGGGGAGGGAGGGCGCAAATAGCAGCAGCAATGTTATCAGTCATAGGATAGGCAAAAAAAATTTGGCCTACAACAGTAAGATGATCACGTATAAAATTATAGACATTACACGTAAGGTCTAAATATCAATAAGTCTAAGAACATTTTTCTAGTTAAATATGCATATTGTACTAAGTCACAAGAAGTCAGGGTCAACTCAATAAGATTTGAGGCATAAGGAGACAATCTTAGTATAGTATTTTCTTATATTTAGATATAAATTAAATAATATTTTATTTAAATTTCTAAAGTATAATTTTTTACCGTCATTACTTTCTTCTTTTTTTTGGTTGCAAAATTACTAACTAAATCTTGTATTCAAGTTTTTTTTAATATCTCATTCTCAGTTGATGATATGGCTTATCTTCCTAATCTTTCTTGTGATCGTTAATTTTAGATAGAAAAAAAAAAGTAGTTTGATGTGATTAGTTATCAAAAAATGCTTTTAGACAGAGAGAAGGTGATGACTAGTTGTATCTTGTAAGAATTCTTTTCAAGAAAGAGAAAGGGATAAGAGATTAAAGATCTTAAAATAAAAAAGTACAAAATTCCCTCTCCTTTCTGGATCATGATAATATTCAGTTTGGTGGTCGAATATGAACCCCATTTAGAAACTCTTCAACAGTAGAGAATACTCATGATATTGCACGTAGATTTATTTTATTTTATTTTTTAAGCGTACATCTTTTGTCTAATAGCCTCATGATAGTGTTCAGGATTGCTATTGATTAAACGTGATCCATATGATCAAAACATCGCAACATTAACCCACAAATGTGTATTTAATATTTTAAATTTGGGCACATCAAAATTTTCGACAATGGACACCAATAAAATTTGGGTCATATGGATCACGGGACATCAAAATTTGGGTTGAAGTTTTTACTATAATATCAAATCATTAAACAGCATCATTATTAAAACAAATCTTTTGAAATTTCGATAAAACTTTTGAAATCAAATCTTCAAATCGCAATTTCATTTGGAATCGTAAATTTATAGCACATATTTCATTCAAAATTGTAAGTGTAACCCTTAATTAATTTAAAATTTCGATAAAACTACAATTATTAAAAATTTCAAACCCCTTCATGTTTGATCTTATGAGATTATTTTTCTTGAATTATGTTATTAAAATTAAATCGAATAAAAATAAATCTTACCTAAAATAAATGAGATTTTTAAAAAGTATACATAACAAGTGTACGGGTCCGGCTCCCCTCCCGTTTAAGTCCCTCCATTTTTCTCCAGTTTTTATTTCGATGAATGACACTTGGCAAGCAAATGATCCAACGGTTAAAAATAAAAGCAACTCAATCTTATCTTCTTTGTCTCTAATCTATCCTCCTCTTTTTTCTGCAACATCACCAACAATATAACTATGAGAGGAACCCAATAGTTTTAAAAAGGCAAGTCTTCTTCTCGCAACATCACCGCCAAAGCATGAGAAAAGTCTATCCCATCACAAAGTCTGTACCAGCACATACCCAAAAACTAATCATGAATAGACTGAATCAATTGTGCAATTTAAGGTCACCAATGCCATAAACGAGAATTTTCAAATCTCATTGCACACACTAAGAGAGAGAGACAGAGAGACAGAGAGAGAAGATGAAGAAAAGTTGGTAACTAGTAGATGGTAACGGCACAATGAAACCCAATGCCAAGAGCCAATCCTGTTGATCTCCACCGGACCACCTGCCGGTCACTACTTTGCAATTTAAATATAAATATATAATTCTATACAAAGGGCCTCTGTGTTCTAATGCTTACAATGAGAAGAAGGAAGAAAACAAAGAAATAGATCTTGGAGAGATTGATTTCAATTTAGCACTTAGCAGGAAACAATAAAGCCTTTTCATAGCAGAATTCTTTTTTGGGGCTTTCAAAAGAGGAAAACATAAATGAACACTTACACTAGCTCGTTGAAAAGAAGCTCATTAGAATTTGTGACTGACGATGGTGCGGTTTGAGGGACTTCTCTCATACTGCAGGTGATGTTGCAGAAAAAACAAAGGAAAGAGGTAAAGAGGATGGGATTGACTTGCTTTTTTTTTTTTTTAGCGGTTGGATCATTTGCTTGCCAGGTATCATTCATCAACATAAAAACTGGAGAAAAATGAAGGGTTTAAACGGGAGGGGAGCCGGACCCCAAGTGTACTATGTATTTTTGTATTAGAACCACGTCAATTCACTCTCTTGCGTATGTTTCTTAAAAACAAAAGAGGGGCTTAAGGACCAACCCATCTCCAATAAAAGCAATGGGGGAGCTCTGAGAGGGTAAAAATTGCTAAATACCATTTATTTTTTAAGTTCATAGCAAATAGCTATATTTTCAAAGTATCTAGAAAAATACCCATATTTTGAAACTCAATATTGCTGATATTTTTAAATTTTGCTTAGAACTTGACATTAGTCAACTTTTATGTATTTTTTAAAGTAGAACTTGACATTAGTAATGTCAAATTCTATGCAAAATTTTCAAAATAAAAAAAAAAAAATAAATAGCAAGATATACATAAAACTCGATATAGCTGATGTCAAGTTTCAAATAAACCTTGACATCAGCAATATTGAGTTTCAAAAACATAGATATTTTGTTAGATACTTCAAAGAAATAACTATTTGGCTAAATAGTTTAAAACTAAAAGGTAAATAGTCATTTTTCCCCCTTGAAAGAGGGCCTTAGGCAAAACAAAAGGCAGCGGCTCAAACTGCAACAAGTTTGAAGGGGATATATCTCTGGTCGTTACCATAAATATATCCACGTTATCTAGTTGAAAGTTGAAACCACGCTCATGCTCTTTTGTTTTTTTTTTGGTCAATTAGTCACTGCGAGAATGCTACGTACTTTGATTTGGTACACCAAAAATAACATGCATAATATTTTTTATTTTTTATTTTACCATGAATAAGCATTTTGTTCAAAATTAAAGATACTATAATCTAACCAACAGCACCCGAAAACAAAAACATTACAAGAAGAACACAAGCACACCGTACAAAGGCTTTGCAACAATCCTTCCATATAATGATCTTGACAATGCTGTCCTCAGACTGACAGCATTCCTCTTATTCCAAACATAGCTTCAAAGTTTTTTCCTTTCAAACTATCCCAGACCAGGTAGAGCTTAGGCGCTTAGCAATTTAAAAAGAAACAATTCTTCATTGCTTCTTTCCTTAATCTTCCATTCTGTAAAAGGAGCATAGAGAATAATAAACTCCCGGATTCCCAAATAGCATGCTTGTTTATATGAGAAATCAAATAAGCGGTTACTTAGCAAGCAGCAACAAATAATAACGGCTGTAGTAATCCCCATAGAGTGTGGAACCACTGTGTAGGTGCCTGAGATAAATGCTACCAACAATGCTAGGGTAGAATAGGCTGTGAAAACAGGGGTGAATCCTATCCCTTTTCTGCGAGGAACGACTTCCATAGACATTGTTGAATTGAAAAGGTGGATGATTACGGAGGTAATGGACAGACCAAAAGTTAAAAGTATTAGCTATCAAAAATACACGGAAAGCAGTTCTTTTGCTTAATGCTGCCATGCCCTCATCCACACCTCCGCTTTTGAATCCACCAGGCATCATGAAACCAGCCGTGAAGGTCACAGTTGCGATGAGTGTGGCTACCGCCGAATCGGTCTGCTTCTTTTGATTCATATAATCTAATTCGGAGGTGGACATTTTTTTTGTCTTCTGACCCTTCTTCGGGTTCCAATTTCTGGATGCCCATTTCAGAGCGCGCTCCCTTTAGACTTGGTCGAGCGCCTTCCTTCCACAATTGGATCTTGTTTTCATCATGTAAAATTTATAAATAGATGACTTTTGTATGGGAAATTCAAAAACTAACATTGGATAAAAACTAAATAACATGGACGGAAGAACGTTGAGTAGAGCAGATGTAAAAGTTTAGGGATATAAAATGCCAATTTTATAAAGTTTTGCGACAAGGACTAAAAATTGAAAAATGTTGTTTAAAAACATGCGTTGAAATATATGTGGGTGAAAAAATATGTAAAAATACGTATAATATTATTTAAAAACTAAAAATTATTATTTGAAAACATGTACCAAACATCCCCTAAACATCTTGTAAATTTTGGAGAGGAAAGGTGGAAAACAATATTTTATTTCATTTTTAAAGAGAAGTGATATGATCATAACATTTTCACAACAAATTTTAAGTAGTAAATTATATTTGGTTGTTAAATGGATAAATTCTACCATTCTCTCCTACTATAGGAGTTCTCTCTCTCGTGCACCTACGAGTCTTCTCCCTCCCTTAGGTCTCCTAAGGGTTTGAGTTTTCCTGTTTTTTCTTTGATTGTGTCCTTTGCAAAATGGCAGATGATGTGATTAATTGCTTGGAGAATATGAAGTTAACTTCGGAGGAAGAGGAAGTCATCCAAATATCAAATGAGGGCCGAAGGGAAGAAATTGAGAGGTGTACTCAGAGTTTAGTGGGCAAGTTTCTTACATGCAAGCCTTTTAATAAACGAGCGGCTCTAAACACGTTGAGAAAGGCATGGGGATTAAAGGATGGGGTGCAGACGGTCGAAGTTGGTTCAAATCTGTTTCAGTTCAAGTTTACGGCAGAGTTTGAGTTGGAACGTGTTTTGAGGGAAGGCCCGTGGACATTTGATGGTCAGGTCCTCATGTTACGTAGATGGGAAGTGGGGATGACAGCGAGGAACGTGAAGTTTGAAACGATCTCCGTGTGGGTACAGATCTGGGGTGCTCCCTTCGATATGGTCTGTCCTCAAGTGGCATTGGAAGTGGGACGGCGGTTGGGAATGGTGGAAGAGGTGGAACGGAGGATGATAACGATATTGATAGATTACGTGCAAATTCAAAGTTGAAAGATGATATTTACTCTATTTTGAACTCTAGTGGGGAAAACCAAACGGATGAGATCACAACTGAAGGAAAAGGAATATGAGGCGGGACAGGTGGAGTTGGAGAAGGAAGGAATAAATCCAGATTGGGTAAGTTCACTTAGGGCTCGGCCCACTTGGAAAAGGCTAGCCCGTATGGTATGTGGGCCGGATGACTCACTTAATGTTAATTTGCTTAGCTTGGGGAAACGAAGTACGTTGCAGCAGGAGGGCAGCACAGAATTGGAGTCTGAAGAGCAAGTACAGAAAAGGTGTAAACTGAATGAGGCGCTATCACAAAACTCTAAATCGGCCGGGGTGTCAATCCACCCCCGCCATGCACAATGAGACTGTTAAGCTGGAACTGTCAAGAGCTTGGGAACCCTTGAACAGTTCGTAGCCTTTGCAAAATTATGAGGGAACAAGCTCCCATGGTGTGTTTTTTAATGGAAACACGATTGGATAAAGAGGGTTATAAAAAACATTGTAGAGAATTACTATTCCAAAATAAACTCATTGTTAAGAAGCCGAATTCAGGGGGAGGTATTGCGTTGATTTGGAAACCAGAGGTGTAGTTGGATGTGATCAATTATACTGAAAATCATGTGTTAGCCAAGGTGGTGGAAGAGGATGGATTTGTGTGGTTTTTAATTGGGTTTTATGGGTGGCCTGAAGCAAGTCAAAAAACAAAATCTTGGGCATTATTAGCACACCTATCAGTGTTTGTTGATGGACCATGGTGTTGCATTGGAGATTTTAATGCAATTTTGCTTGCTGCGGAAAAACAAAGTGCTTATCCACCACCATACAAGCAGATGGAGGAGTTTGGCCTAGCTTTAGATTCATGTGGATTAGTAGACTTGGGATTTCGGGGTTACCCGTTTACGTGGAACAATAAGAGACCAGGTG
This sequence comes from Lithocarpus polystachyus, assembly GCA_033629205.1. Lineage (NCBI taxonomy): Eukaryota > Viridiplantae > Streptophyta > Magnoliopsida > Fagales > Fagaceae > Lithocarpus > Lithocarpus polystachyus. The sequence continues at coordinate 262,498 of CM066164.1, read as the reverse complement.
AAGCTAATACGAGACAGAGGTTGGATAGAGCGATAGCCAATAGTGAATGGAAGAATCGGTTTTCTGCTACTACTATAACCCATCTGGTGTCTCATGATTCAGACCATCTTCCATTAATTATGTAGACTAGATCAGATGAGTAGTTCAGAGGTAGGGGTACATGTGGCTTCAAGTTTGAAGAGTCTTGGCTTTTGTGGGAGGATTGTGAGAAGATAGTTAGGGAGAATTGGATTTCCAGGATTGGGTCAGATTCGGCTTTAGTTGCTATAAAGGAGAAAATCAAAGAATGTAGGGCTGGATTACAAGCATGGGGTTCCCAGAAGGTCCATCCTAACACTGAAGAGATAAAAAGATTGCAAAAACAGGTGGAGATCTTGACAAGGAGAGAAGCAACAGAAGACAATAAAGCTGAATTTTTAGAAATAAGCAAGCGGTTGGATGATCTTCTATTAAAACAAGAAATATTCTGGCACCAGAGGTCTAGGGTTTCTTGGCTAAAGCATGGCGACAAAAACACCAAGTATTTTCACTCTAAAGTTTCTCAGAGAAGACGAAGAAATTTTATTAAAGGGATATGGGACTCCCAGCAAAATTGGGTAGAGGAGATTTCTGAAATTGCTAGGGTGGCGACGAATTATTTTGAGTCTATATTTACTTCAGCTGGATGTGATCAGATGGAAGAATGTTTAAATTCAGTACACCACAGAGTTACACCGGGTATGATTGATATATTGTCCAGTGAATATAGTGCGGAGGAGATCAAAGCAGCGTTGTTCCAAATGGGACCAACAAAGGCTCCTAGACCTGATGGTATGAATGCCTTCTTCTACCAAAAATTCTGGCATATTGTGGGTAATGATGTGATCACTGCTGTGTTAGATTTTTTAAATACTGGTAATATGCAGCCTGAAATTAATTATACTCATATTGTTCTCATTCCCAAAGTTAAGTCGCCTAAAAGAATGTCTAAGTACAGACCTATAAGTTTATGTAATGTCATATACAAAGTTATTTCCAAAGTGTTGGCCAATAGACTAAAGATTATTCTTCCTCAGCTAATATCACCCAATCAAAGTGCTTTTGTCCCAGGTCGGCTAATTACTGATAATGTGCTAGTGGCATTTAAGTCTTTGCATTCCATGTATAATAGAAGAACAGGCAGATGAGGCTATATAGCTTTGAAGTTGGATGTTAGTAAGGCGTATGATCGGGTTGAATTGCCTTTTTTAAAGGGTATTATGGTTAGATTGGGTTTGCCAGATGTGTGGATTGATAGGGTTATGATGTGTGTGACGACTCCTACTTTCTCAGTTTGTATTAATGGGAAAGCTTATGGTAATATTTGTCCTACAAGGGGAATCCGACAAGGTGACCCCTTATCACCCTATTTGTTTTTGTTATGTGTAGAAGGTTTTTCATCTCTACTAGCTATGGCAGAAAGAGAGAGGCGGATTCATGGTGTTTCTATTTGCAGGAGAGCTCCTAGCATTTCACATCTTTTATTTGCAGATGATTCACTACTTTTTTGCCGGGCTAATTTGGAGGAGGTGCAAGCTATTTCTGATGTTTTACAGATATATGCAGTTGCATCGGGTCAGTGTATTAATTTTGAGAAATCTTTTGTATTTTTTAGCACTAACACGATGGGTGAACAGAGGGAGAGGATAAAGGAGTTGTTGGGAATAAGAGAGGTTGAACGTTTTGAGTCCTATCTTGGGCTACCCACTATGGTTGGCTGATCAAAATACCAAACGTTGGCTTATTTGAAGGAGAGAGTATGGAAGAAAATGCAAGGATGGAAAGGATTGTTATTATCAAGAGTAAGGAAGGAAGTCCTTATTAAAGCCGTGGCTCAAGCTATTCCTAGTTATACGATGGGTGTTTTCCAATTACCGGTGAAGTTGTGTAATGACTTGAATGCAATGTACGCGAGGTTCTGGTGGGGACAGGCCAACAATGAAAGGAAAATACATTGGAGGAGGTGGAGTGTATTGTCTCAATCTAAGAAAGAGGGTGGATTGGGATTTCGGGACATAAGGAGCTTTAATTTGGCCATGTTAGCAAAGCAAGGGTGGAGGCTTTTGCAAGATCAAGAGTCTTTGATTTATAAGTGCTTTAAGGCAAGGTATTTTCCTCAGGTTTCATTTTTAGAAGCTACTGATGTTCCTAACAGCTCATACGTGTGCAAAAGTTTGATTGCTGCCCAACCAATCCTAAAGAGAGGTTGTTGTTGGCGGGTTGGGAATGGGGTTAATATTCGGGTTTTCTATGATAAATGGATGTCGAATTATCCAACAAATAGAGCTATTCATCCTCCACTTGATGGAGATTGGGACTGTCAAGTATCGGATTTAATTGATTGGAATACTCATGATTGGAATCGAAGTATTATTGCTGCAAAACTTCATCCGGAGGATATGGAAGCCATGGTTCGGATTCCATTGAGTAGAAGGCATGTACCAGATGTGTGGATGTCGCTTTATGATAAAAGAGGGAATTTCTCTGTGCAGTCAGGGTACTATAAATTGCTAGAATGATTGCTAAGGAGGGGAATGGCCTGATGGAGAGCTCGAACAGAGGAGGAAAGGGTGAGGTTTGGCAGACATTATGGAGATGCCATATGCCCAATAAAATTAAGGTGTTTGTATGGAGGGTATGTCAAGATATTCTACCAACGAAGGAGAACCTTTCCCGTCGAAAAATTATTGAAGACAGATCCTGTGAGTTGTGCAAGCAAGGAGATGAGTCTGTGCTTCATGTGTTATGGGAGTGTGCAGTGGCACAAGATGTGTGGGCTGGTAGCAAGGTGTGTATGCAGAAATGCACAACGTTTAGAACATATATTTTTTAGTTATTTGAGGATCTGATGGGCCGGCTTCAGGTGGAGGACTTGGAGTTTTTCTTCATTCAATGCTGGGTTCTTTAGAATCAGAGAAATTCAGTGGTGCATGGGGGATGTATCCAAGATCCGGCTAGGCTGGTGCAGCGTGCAAAAGACGTTCTCCAGGAATATCAAGATGCTCAGACTCAACTTTTGGTTTCTACTCCATCTGGTTCAATGCAGCAGCAGTTGCGATGGGTACCGCCTTCAGGTTTAGCCTATAAGCTTAACGTTGATGCAGCAATGTTCAAAGGGATGAAGGCTTCAAGATATGGTGCAGTGGTTCGAAATGACAAGGGCGAGGTTATGGCGGCAATGGTGGGGAAAGGACCTCAGGTACAGGACAACGAAGAAGCTGAGGTGCTAGCCTGTAGACGAGCTGTGGAGTTTGCTTTAGAAGCTGGGTTCAGGGAGATCATTTTAAAGGGGGATAATTGTACTGTCATGATGGCTATTTTGGGCCCAAAGTCTGATAAGGATAGGTTAGGACATGTTTATGAAGACATTAAAACTATGGGAAGGGAGTTTAGAGCTTTTTCTGTTTTATGTGTTAAGCGGGATGCCAATTCAGTGGCACATTCATTGGCTACGTTTGCTAGACAAATAGATGGGGAAATAGTGTGGTTGGAAGAAAATCCCCCACCTGCTACTGATGCATTGTATTTTGATAGCTGCAATTTGATGAATGAATGAGATTGTCGTTGACTTCAAAAATATATATATATATATATATATATATATTTGGTTGTTACGTGAGGATTAAAAAGTAATTTAAATTAGAATTAATAACAACCTACCATCTATAATTTGTTGTAACAATGTTATTGATGTAGCATTTCTCATTTATAAATGGATGATTTTTTTTTGGAATATTAAAAAGCAAACACGCGGACGCATTATACATATGTGATACATTCTAGCTAGAATTTGAGGAAAATTAATACACACACAAATTAATTTGATTTGTTCTAAAACAAATTTTTGAATTAGAATCTAGTTAGATACTTTAATTCTTTAAAGTGCCTATGACCACACCTAAATCTACACCCTATTTCACAACTTGCTTCGGTGTCATCTTGATCTTGTGATTGGATTTTAATACTTACATATGGAACCACCATAAAAACTTAACAAATTATATATATAGACACACACACACCAATTACAAGGTAATACTTAAACATGTTATGAATTTGGATGTACAGTTGAAGACATCCCCATCATTTTTCTTAATTCTTATACTTTCTTCTTTTAACTCTTCGCAAAAGAGAAACAGGTCACAATTCACCTTTGTATACTATTCTCTTATAGGTATTATAATTCTTATACTTTTTAATTTTGTTATTTATTGAAATTAATTTATTATATATTACTGATTATTTCATAAGCCATTTTTTGATTGAGTGGTAGGGTTATTTAAAAAATACATAATAAATAAATATGAGTGGTGGGGTAGAGGATAGGCTATTACCTCAGCACCACCTACATTGATATTATTGTAAATTACCAATATTCTTAAAGGTTTAAATTATTAAAAAAATTGATAAGTTTTATCATTTAAACATAATTCTAACACTTTTTTTCACATGTAAATTACCGAGTCTCCTCAAAATTTAAGTCATACAAGAATGATAAATTCAATTATTTAAATATAATTCTAACAATATGTAGCTCTAAGAGCTCATGTCTCCTTCGCATATATATATATATATATATATATATATATATAGTTTCATGTTATAACGTTTGCTCTTTGATGGATTGATTTTTAGCATCAAACTAAGATATTAATACTGCATTCAGCAGAGTAAGAAAGAGAGGGCATACCGTTGGGTGGCAGTGTCTTAACTTCATTCGTAACTTAACATTGTCCATTGCAGTGAAGCCCTCCTTGTTCGTAGCATTTAAGTCAACACCTGTACCTCGTCTTCTTAACAGGCATGCAATCTCGATATGACCATTGTTGGCTGCCAGATGCATAGGCGTGTTTCCTTCTTTATCCTGCTTGTTGATGAGACTCTCAAACTCTGGTCTCTTCAGAAAAAACTCGACTGCTTCCTTCTCTCCACTTTCTGCAGCAACATGAAGACCCGTCTGACCGTTGAGGTCCAAAAACTCATAGATTTCTGGACATGTTGTGATGAGTTCTTTCATTACATTAACATTGCCTTCTTTGGCCGCAATGTGAAGAACAGATAAACCTTCATTGTTCTTTTCGTATGCAGGGGAATTGCCATTTTCTAAAAGCAGCTTGACATATTCCTCGTTATCCAGTTGTGCGGCAATGTGTAGAGGAGTCCATCCTAAGTCATCCCTTTGTTCAATTGTAGATGGCCATTTTATTATCACTTCTTTCACAAAATGTACGAGAATTCAAGGAAAACCTTATTGCTCACATTAGTTATTAGTACATATTAAGAGCATTTTTCTTTCTTCTACAAACTGTAAAACACGAGGGAAGGAGCTTCGCACCATATTGTTCTGGCTAGTATATATTATGGTAAAATGCAAAATTGGCCTTTTAAATTTTTTTAAATTTCATTTCAGTTATCTAACTTTGCTTTTGTTTATTTCATGATCAGTCCTCTAACTTTCAAGTTTATTCAATTAAGACTTTTTCATCAACTTTTGTTATATATTGTGGTTAATTTATCAATTTTATAAATTTTTCTTTAAATTTTTTAAATTAAAAAAATTCAATTAATGATTGAAAAATATTATCCAGATTTTTTTTTTCAAAAAAATTTTAACAAAATTAACAAAAAGGCCTTAATTGAATATATTTGAAACTTAAAGGACTGAAATGAAATTTGAAAAAAATTAGATGGTCAATTTTGCATTTTAGCCTATATATTAAGAACCGTTCCTCCCCCCCCCCCCCCCCTCCAAATGAAATTTGAAAAAAATTAGAGGGTCAATTTTACATTTTAGCCTATATATTAAGAACCGTTCCTCCCACCCCCCCCCCCCCTGCACAACACAAGGAGGAGGTTCGAATCTATGTTGTATTCTTTTTGAGAATTAATTTTGCCACTGTGTCAAGACTCTTGGCATATATAGAATTGTTTGAAATTAGTTTTAAAACCTTTAGCTTTCAAGCATGATGGGTACAGGGACAAATTTACAAGACAATGGATGAAAACAAAATTTATTACAATTTCATAATATTTTCGAGTTAGCATGTTACCTTACACATGGGTCATTAAAAAAATTGAAATTATAAATTGTGATAAGTTCATATGTCAGGTGGTAGACTAATTTTAAATATTGTGACATTGTTTTAAATTTTTTTTGTGTCACTAACTTAAAATAGTAATATTCCAAATATAAGAAATTTAAACATACCAATATTTGGAGTACATGGCCTCGGTAAATACTTCGAAGTGATGAGCTTGGGCTTGACAACGTACAAAAAAAAAAAAAGAATAAAAATAATTAAACAAATAACCAATAAAAAGAAGAAAACATATTTTTACGGATAAAGTTTAGCTACAGAATTTGTTGTAGTCTAAGGCTACAACTTTACTCAATAAAATAAATATTCTATATATTTTGAAAATCTAACTATTAAATTACATGTTCTTTACACACTTAATACACATGTCAAATTTTTTGTCAATCATATATTATTTACTAATAGTATATTTCAAATAATAAATTTATGTCAACATACTTATTTTAATGTTTGCTTTTCTTTTTACTTTTGTTGATTGATGTTTGACAAAGTTTGTCTAGTCCTTTCAATAGATAAGCTGGGCAAGGCTTGGATCTAGTGTTTCTACATACTAGACCTATTAGAATGTGGACAAGTGGCAAGTGTTTAATATGCATTGCATTTCAAAAAGTTCAGTACACAAGGATATTGGACCCAAGCTATTTTCATATAAGCTTGGCTCTAATATCTTTAGAGTAGAATTTTTATCTAATAAAAAAATTTTTTAAAAAAACCTTCAAAATCAATAAAGTTGCCTCCTTTTTGGTTCTTTTCAAGTTTTGAACTTGGGTTGAACCTTGCTTTGGCCCGTTTTTTGAATTCTCTAGCAGCCCAAGATCAATTGGGCTTTAATTAGGTTATGTATTACAAGTATGTCGGCTCTATACTGAAGAGGGGATGCCACCCATGCAATTTGTAAAGGGTACCGTTAGGGATATAACCAACTCTATTATATAAGCTTTACACATTAATTATTCATAATATGAAAGTTCAAATAGTGTGAAAAACACTATGAACGTTTAGACCCCCAAATTACAAATTATCAATTCAAGCTTTAACACAAACGATTAACGTGCGGAAAATGTACTAAAGCTTAAATCAAAATTGATAAACCATCTAAGTCAAATAAAATCACATCCATAACAGAAATTAAATAACTAAGATAAAGGGAAGAGAGATGCAAACACAAGGACAACACAAGACGTGTTATCGAAGAGGAAATCAAAGCCCTCGGCGTAAAACCTTTCCGCCGCCCTCTAAGCGGTCAAAATGATCCACTAAAGAATGTAGTTGAGATACAAGGATATCAATAGACCCTCCAAGCCTAATCTACCCAGGTACCTAAGCCCTCTAAGCTTCTTGCTCCAACGAGGTTACGCTGAACCTATTTCTTCTTTAGCTTCCCGGATCCCGCTATTAGTCCATAGCATCTACCAATATAAATTGGCTAAGTCTTTTTCGCGACTTGGGTATTGACCCGCCAGAGAGACGCAAAAACAATCTGTATTGAGCTCGCGATTGGACAGACCCGTGAATGAGTCTCCAAAACAGAACACAACAATTTTTTGAAATTTTTGACATTTTGCTAAAAATAAAGAGACTTTTTCAAAAACACACAAATGCTCAAAAATCTTTTTGTGCTTGATCAACAAAACTTGAGCATGTGAAACACATTTTATCAAGTACAATCACACAAATGAATAAGGCATTCCATGAACATAAGCAAGTGTGATGTGTGTGGATATCAACAGTGAGATAGTCCTTAGTCTAATATGAGGCTTCAATGATCAATTCAACCAAGGCATACACAATTAGCACTAGATAATGAGATCCATCTCAATAATAGAAATATGCATATATGACCTCCCACAAGAAAATGATCACATAACTTTTGAAGCTTTTCATTTGGCTTCATTACAATTTTCAACATCTTGTCATTTTGAATCAATACATCTCATTTTGAGATCGATGCCTAAAATTTTTGATATTTCAATTTGATGATCAAGCCTTTAGCTTTTTGGGCATCATATACTATATTTTGAGTCGCTTTCCCTTTTTCCTAGTCAAATACTAGTTTGTGCGATAGGCTTTTGCAGCTCAGTATCTCTTTTCATTTTGAGATTTACATTGGTTGAGCTCTTTAAGCAAAAGCAAAAATAAAGAGTGGGAAGATATATAGACACAAGTCTACGCATGTCTCAAGATCAACAAAATCATTGACTAATCATTCATGACAAGTTTGAAGATCGATTTACAACAATTATATAGATTTCAAGATTTTTCCCATATTGATATGAGTGCAATGAAAACAAACTATACTCATGAATGCACAAAGCCATTAGTACAAAGGTACAAGGCAAAATAAGTTTAGGACATAAACTCAAAAACATTGATCAAACCTTTTAGATTTTATACTTTTTATATGTTTTTGAATTTTTGACCAAAGAAATTTAACCAAAGAACAAACCATGTAAAAACTTTTAAAAAACTTTGATAAACAAACAAGACAGGCCATATAAATAGCCAACAAGTGAGTGTGTGTCCAACAACATAGAAGTTAAGGTGCTATAGAGAGAGGACACACAACACACAATAGAGTTAAGGAATTACTCCAATGGTCTTATGGAGAGATTCAAACCGTGGACCATTGAGTGGCTTGGTGAAGATGTCTGCCTTTTGATTGTCTGTGTGTATGAACTTAAGACACACCACTTTATCCTCCACGAGATCTCGGATGAAGTGATAGCGTATCTCTATGTGTTTTGATTTTGAATGTTGTACTGGATTCTTTGAAAGATTTATGGCACTAGTGTTATCACAGAATACACACATGGTATATTGAGGAATCCCATAGTCATGAAGTAACTTCTTCATCCAAAGAAGTTGTGTGCAGCAACTTCTAGCAGCTATGTATTCGGCTTCAGCTGTAGAGAAAGATACGGAGTTTTGTTTCTTGCTCATCCAAAAGACCAGATTGTTGCCGAGGTAGAAACATCCCCCTGACATACTTTTTCAATCATCAACACTGCCAGCCCAATCTGCATCCGAGTATCCAGCAAGGCAAGCATTTGAATGTTTTGAATACCACAGCCCATAATCCAAAGTTCCATTGACATACCAAATAATTCGCTTTACAACAGTCAAGTGGGATTCCTTTGGAGTAGCCTGATATCTAGCACAAACACCAACGCTAAATGCAATATCAGGTCTACTGGCGGTGAGATAGAGTAGACTCCCAATAATACTCCTGTACAATGTTGGACTCACCTCTATTCCAAAAGAATCAACACTCAACTTTGTAGATGAACTCATGGGGGTGGTGGCATGCCTTGTTGATTCAAGACCAAACTTCTTGACAATGTTTCTAGTATATTTTTCTTGTGAAATGAATATGCCTTCCTTCTTTTGTTTGACTTGAAGACCTAAGAAAAATGTAAGTTTCCCCACCATACTCATTTCAAACTCTTTCTTCATCTCTTCAGAGAATTCTATGACTCAATCATCAACAGTTGTGCCAAAAACTATGTCATCAACATACACTTAAGCCACAAGAAGATAATCTTCATCATTCTTGACGAATAGAGTCCGATCAGCATATCCCCTTTTGAACCCTCTTTCTAGGAGATAATGAGTAAGACGATCATACCAAGCTCTGGGAGCTTGTTTCAGGCCATAAAGGGCTTTCTTCAATCTCAACACATGATCAGGAAAGTGAGGATCCTCAAATCCTTTGGGTTGTTCAACAAACACTTCTTCATTCAGGTATCCATTTAGAAATGTACATTTTACATCCATTTGATAGATTTTGAAGTTCATAGTACAAGCAATCGCATAAGGATTCGAATAGACTCAAGTCTTGCCACTGGTGCGAAAGATTCATCAAAATCCACTCCTTCTACCTGAGTGTATCCTTGAGCCACTAACCGAGATTTATTCTGAATAATCTCACCATCTTCATCTGTCTTGTTCTTGAAAATATATTTAGTGCCGATGACATGAACATTTTTAGGTCTGGGAGCAAGTTCCTATACATCATTTCTTATAAATTGATTCAGCTCTTCATGCATGGACTCAATCCAATTTTCATCTTGGAGAGCTTCTTCAACCTTTTTCGGCTCAAATTAGGCAAGGTAACAATGGTATGTGACATGATTGGCTAAAAGTTTGTGACCTTTTCTGAGGCGGAGGCCTTCCTCTAAAGACCCGATGATTTTGTTCTCGGGATGATTCTTAGACACTCTTGAGGAATTCATCATTTTGAGAGATGGGAGGTTGAACTTCCGGAGGAGTAAGAAGGCTCGATGTCATTGATCTTGTGTTCACTCTAGAACCCTTGGGAATTGATTCCTTTTCTGGTGTAGTTCCTTCAACTTCTATATCAAGAGCTTCAACTTCAACAGTGAAAGTTTTTATGCTTGGCCCTTCTCCATCATCTATCATCTCTACCTTGGTTATGGCATCATCAATTTCTACATTGATGGATTCCATTACGATTTTGGTTCTTTTGTTGAAAACTCTATATGCCCGGCTTGTAGCAGAATACCCAAGGAAAATGCCTTCATCACTTTTAGCATCAAACTTCCCAAGCTTCTCTCTATCATTTAGAATGTAGCACTTACTTCCAAACACTCGAAAGTACTTCACTCTCAGTTTCTTTCATTTCTAGATTTCGTAGGCTGTCTTCTTTGTTCCCACTTGGAAAAATATTCTATTACCAATGTGACATGAGGTGTTCACGGCTTTTGCCCAAAACTTTTGAGGGATTTGCTTATTTAAAAGCATGACTCTTGCCATTTCTTGAATCACCTGATTCTTTCTTTCAACCACCCCATTTTGTTGAGGGGTTTTAGGGGCTGAAAATTCCTTTTTGATGCCATTCTTTTCACAAAAGAATTCAAATCGTGAATTCTCAAACTCCTTCCCATGATCACTCCTTATCTTGACGATAGAAGCTCCTTTCTAGTTTTGAAGTCTTTTGCATAGAATTTCCAATTTCTCACATGCTTCTGATTTTTCTCTGAGGAATTCAACCCAAGTGTACCTTGAGAAGTCATCAACCATGACCATAATGTACCTCTTTCCTCCTAAACTTTCAATTCTTGTAGGCCCCATCAAATCAACATGAAGAAGTTCTAGACAACGAGAAGTAGCAATCACATTTACTTTATGATGACTAGCCTTCGTCTGCTTTCCCATTTGGCATGCACCACAAATAGTCTTCTCCACCTTTCCGAACTTAGGAAGACCCTCAACTGCTTTAAGTTTAGATACCTTGGCTACTTGTTTGAAGTTTGCATGCCCAAATCTGTGATGCCAAAGCTCCAACATGTCGACACGTGCACTTCTACACGAAATGGGTGCCATAGGAACTACTCCATAGCAATTATCAGTAGTTTTATTTCCCTCCAAGACCTGAATCCCTTCTTCATTAATGATTAAGCACCCCTTCTTTGAAAATTGAACAAGGAAGTCCTCATCACATATTTGAGTGATGCTTAAGAGATTTGCCTTCAGTCCTTTGATATATAAGACATCCTTTAATAGAGGTAATCCAGGCATCTCAACAGTCCCTTTGTTGAGTACTTGAGCATGACTCCTATCACCGAAAGTCACATAGTCACCAACCTTTTCTTTAAGTGACTTAAACAATGATTTGTCTCCTGTCATATGCCGAGAACAACCACTATCAAGATACCACAAGCATGAATTAAAAACATTCAAAGAAGTGTGTACAAACAAGCAAGCATGAGACAAGCATTCTTGACCTTCAAATGAAAATTTTTCTTCATGTTTCATGCTTTTGTTAGATTGAATTTTTCTTTTCAGATTATCCACCTTCTCACACAAACGTCTATTTCTTCTTTTATACTTCTCAATTAAAGAGTTAGACTCATAAAGACTATTGTGCAAAAGTTCACTCTTAAATTCAAAATATTTCAGCATGTGAACAAACATTCTAGCATGTGTCTTAGTTTTTAATAACTCTAAGAGTTCATTGTTAGAACACCCTTCAAACATACTCATATAGTCGTTATTACAGGGACTTAAACCACACTTCAGCATAGTTACAAACACAGCAACTACCAAACACAAGGGTCAAGGATCGCACAAAGGTAATTAAACCTCAGCAAGTGCACCCGCTCTGATACCAATTGAAAGTTCAAATAGTGTGAAAAACACTATGAACGTTTAGACCCCCAAATTACAAATTATCAATTCAAGCTTTAACAAAAACGATTAACGTGCGGAAAATGTACTAAAGCCTAAATCAGAATTTATAAACCATTTAAGTCAAATAAAATCACATCCATAATAGAAATTAAATGACTAAGATAAAGGGAAGAGAGATGCAAACACAAGGACAACACAAGACGTGTTATCGAAGAGGAAACCAAAGCTCTCGGCGTAAAACCTCTCCGCTGCCCTCCAAGCGGTCAAAATGATCTACTAAAGAATGTAGTTGGGATACAAGGACAACAATAGGCCCTCCAAGCCTAATCTACCTAGGCACCTAAGTCCTCCAAGCTTCTTGCTCCAATGAGGTTACGCCGAACCTATTTCTTCTTTAGCTTCCCGGATCTCGTTACTAGTTCATAGCATCTACCAATATAAATTGGCTCCTTCCTAACTGCTTCCTAAAACACCAAAGAGCCTTCTCACAGCTGTGGGTATGGTGAGAAAAGGTTTTGGCTAAAGTACCTCTCAAGGATCTACAATGGAGAGGAAGAGAGTAGAGGAATTTGAAGAGTCACAAGTTTAAGATTGTGGATGAATCAATCTTGTTTTTCTCTAGGGTTTCTCTCTCAATATTCTCTCTAGAAGCTCTCTACATTTTGTGAGTATAAGGGGTATATATACTAGTAGGTGTTTGGAATGCGAAGAGATAGATTTTTCACAACAGAGTAGGCTGGCGGCTTGGCCTAGCAGCTTGACTGAGTCGCGAGTTCAAGTCGCAAACAAATTGAAAGGCCAAACTGGAAATTTTGTCTTGTAGTGCGACAGCTAGCACGACGGTTCATATTCTGGCAGCTTCCAGTCGCGAGCCACCCACGAGATCCAGTCGCGAGTTCTTTTCTGCACGCTTCTCTCGTGTGCAACATCTGGCGGCTTGCCAGTCGCGAGACACCAGCGAGGTCCAGTCGCGAGTCTCTGTTTTGCAGCACAGTCTTGAGCAAAACTTCACACTCTCTCACACACTACCCTTACATGATTCCCACCTAAATACAGGGTTTCTAAATGTTGAAAATACAAGCAAATTAGCACGGAATAAAGCCAACACAATGGTTGATAAAATTCAACCTTACAGTTGAGTTAAAGGTTGCCATTAGAGAATTTATTAATTGACAATTTTAGGAAAGTTTTGATAACATTTTCATGAAAAATAGAAAAAATTGTATATATAAAAAAAAAAGAGTTATCTTTATATATATATATATATATATATATAAAAGATTTCTAAAAATGGTCCATCAATTTGTTAACTTTTCCTATTAAAAAAATTGAATTTAAAAATTTTCTCTTAACTTTTGCCTATTAAAAAAATTATCTTATTAAAATGGTAATGTGGTGGTATTATTCACATGCTACATCAATTTGTTATTTTTTATAATAAAATTTGTGAAGATGAATTTAGGGAAACAATTTATTAATCCAATAAGTTATGGTTGGAATAAAATTATTTGTGTATCAAACCATCACTAGACATACTATCTCAACAATCAAAGATTCAAAATGTTCACATTTTAAAACATGAAAATGAATGTAAAAAAACGAGTCTTGACTCTAGAATATCGTTCAACCTTAGTAAAATTGATTTGCTAACACGCATCACACATGGGATATAGCCATGACATTAACGCCTCGAAAAGACCACATCCTAAAAGAAAAGTGCAAAATATTTAAGGAGCAGAATGGAGCAAAACTTACAACTACTTGTATGAATGACAAGTGCATGCAAGACATTCATGCCGTGCCTTCCAGCATAGGAGCAATCTGGAGCATTATTTAGGATATGTAAAGCCATGTTATAGTGTTGTCTATCCACAGCAAGGAACAGTGCAGATTCCCCAGCGTTGTTTTCATGCTTAGCCAGTTCTTGATCCTCCTTAATGAGCTCTTTCACAATCTCAAACTCATTACTGTTATCATATCGCACAGCGACGGGCAAGGGTGTATCCCCATCCTGATTCACCATTCCCAGAAGATGTTGGCCACCTGCTTCAACATCCTGCTCATCTTTGGCCTTCTGAATTAGGATCTTCACCAATGATGAAGCTCCTACCATCGCAGCAACATGTAGCGGAGTATTGCCTTCGGAGTTTGTTTCATACACAAGGCTTGGACTTAAATTAACTATCTTTTCCACAGCAACAAATTTTTTGAATTGCAGTGCAACATGAAGAACAGTGTTCTTCTCGATTGTCACTTGGAGAAGGGCACTACCATTTGGATCTGTCAATTTCTCAAAGAAACTTGAATCACCAGTGGAAGCAGCTCGGAACACTTCGGGATTCATTCTGTGTTTCCTTCCTTCTTCCATAGCTGGTTATCACACTGCCTAGTATTGTGAAAATAAAAATCAATAAATAAATCAATACTATTTTTTCTTTTAAAAAATAAAGATAAAGAAAAACCTTATTTTCGTCTGTTTGTCTTGATTATTGTGTTGAAAAAAGTTATCAAAAAAGAGAAAATATCATTTTATACTTACATTATTTTACACTTTATATTCACAATTAATGTGAAAAATATCTATACTTAACAAATAAAAGTGGATGTGAAACAATCTATATAAAAGTGACTTGAGAGTATAAACTATAAAAGTCCATAAATTGCATTTCAGCGTTTCATGTAAAAACTGAGGCAAATGGAGTATTAGGTAAAAAAAAACTAAATATTCTTGGTAAATAACGAGATTTTTTATATAACGAAAATTAATATGCACTAAAACTCAATTTAGCTCATTGATTTTTACGTAATTGTTAAATTAGTCTCTAAAGATTAATTTCTAATAATTTAATACCTCACTATTCAAAAATTAATATAAGCAAAAACTAAAAATTAGTGTCTAACGTACGTTAACATCCTTCTGTCCAAATCTCTCGTCAAATGATGCCAATTAAAAATTTAATTGAAAATATGCATGAGATGCATCATTAAATAGATCTTGTTATTTGATAAGTATTATTTAGAAAATAAAACTTTAAAAGACTTCATTTGTTAACTAGTTTGGATGAAATGACCAAATCTACTCATTTTGAGCGAGGGACAAAATTGGAAAAAAAAAAAGACTTTAAAAACTATTCAGACAATTGAAATAATAGTAAAGAGATTAGTTTGAATACTAAGGCATATGACGCGTCCGCATCTTCCACTTTTTTTTTCCCCCTGGACGCACGCGTTTCAGCCTTTGTGGCTACTGTGCGGGTACTGTGCGGCTACTATTCATGAACAATAACCGCGAATTTTGACTTTTTTACTCTTTTTTTCCACTGTTCACGGATCCACAAATACCACTTTTCAGCAACTTTTTCAATAAAAATGGGTCTCACTATACAATTTACACATTTAAAAATTATTTTGCTATAGTGTTTTTCAATTTTCAGTTTCAGCAGTATCCAAATGGACCCTAACCCTTTAAATCCAATATGTATATATCCATGAAAAAATAGAGGGCTCCCTTATCTCTCTCCTTTTATTTTCCCCTGAAATAAATATTTATTGAGAATTGGAAAATCTATTACAAAAAGCTCATACCTGAATAGATCAACTGCCTAGTCGCACTAGCTTGCCCAGTTGGTATCCCAACTTTCCGTTTGATTATCTGCAAATTTAATAAGACAAACCGTTCAACAATTTAAGTACAAGAAAAGAATATATTATATCGTGAATCCAAGTCAAGTCAAGTATATATAATAAAGGAAACATAACTAAAGCAGCAAAGAAAAAAAAAAAAAAAAGATTCTTATTGTTAGATTATGTTTTCGTTAATCGTTATGCCCAAGCCTTAAATGGGTTTCCGCATCCCATTTTGCGGCAATAAATAATTTTAACGCAAGGTCATGTGGAAACTATGATTTATTCTTTCAAAAATGCTAAAAATATTACAAGTTTTATTATATAATACATAGTTATAAATTGATATGTTATGAATGGTGGACTTTAACCACTTAATAAATAAATGTTTTAAATGTGTGTTGCTGATTCATGATTGATAAATATTGTAAATTCTAACCTTCTAGCCTCTAGGTGATAAATATTGTAGTATGCGTAACATTACATTTATTCTTAACTAGTCTGCAACTCATGCAATGCACATAAAAGTTACACATGATATGATTTTTTCTTATTTTCATTTTTTTCTAAATCTGAAATTTGATAATTATTAATATGAATTATTATGCTTACGTTTTTATTATAGTATTAAGCATTTATTATAATTATGTCTATATATAAAACTATATATTTATAAATTAAAGAAAATATAATGTGCTACGATTTTAATGAATAGAATCCTATAAAAAATATTTAAATTTAGAATTTAATTTTAATCATATATTAGAATAATTATGTGTAAAATTGTGATATTTCAAAAATTTATACGGAAAAAATTTATATAATCAACCAAAAGTAAACGTATTTAGTTTATATATATATATATATATATATATATATATATATATATATATATATAACAAGCACACATATGTTATAAATGGTTCTCAAATTGACAAAAGAAGAAGAAGAAGAAGAAGAAGTTAATAAGATTCATTTAGGCCATCCTCATCAGGTTTGATAGAAAATCAGACATTTGATCAAAATAAAATGTGGCCCCATCATAAAAAGTGTAGAATTTCCGTCAATTTAACTACTTTTACACCCCCATAGACTTATACTTTATAACTTATTTATTTATTAAGAAAAATGTTATTGTCACAATATTTTTATAAAAATTTTACATGGTAAGTTATTATTGGCTTAATTTGAACCCATCATTGAAAATATTTTTCTTGTCCACCAATAACAGCAAGTTATTTATGGCTTGAAATTTATTGTGGGTATAAAATTTCTCTATAATTTTGACTTTGAACTTATCTTTGAACTTATTCAATCAAAAGAGTTAAAAGACATATTATGATGTCTTTTTTTATGAACCAATCGACAGCATCCAAATAAAAAATAAAATAAAAAGCAAACAACCACCCACTGTATTGGCCCTATTCAAGCAACGGTGTGTATAGCAGCAAGTCTGGTTATAAATTCTTAAAAATGGAGGATGAGCTGATGGACAGAGCTCATGATTCGGTAGTTGATAATGATTCTCAGGTTTGGAAGAGGTTATGGTCCATGAATGCGCCACAAAAGGTTAAGACGCTGCTGTGGAGAGCTTGCCGTGAAGCCTTACCAACTAAATGCTCTCTGTTTCGGCGCAAAATTACAGAGGAGGACTTATGTGTGAGATGCCGTGCTGCAACAGAGAATTCTCTACATGCTTTGTGGTCGTGTACTGAGCTTGATTTGGTGTGGGGAGATCCGGAGCTGTGGAGTTTCAAAAATGAAGTTCAGTTCCTATCCTTCAAAGAACTTTTGTCATGGATTATCAAACACACACAGCTGCTAGAATTATTTGCAGTCACGGTTTGGTCCATATGGAACTAACGAAATCATGTGCGACTTAACCAACCTGCAGATGCCATCCATCAGATTGCTTATCTCTCCAAAAAGTGGTTAGCTGAATATCAAGCACGACAAGTCAGCCTTGGTCCATCTCTGATCCACACTCAACCAACGAGGTGTAGGTGGTTGCCTCCCCCATCAGGTGCCGTTAAAATTAACTTTGATGGTGCAACCTTTCCAAAGGAAAAGAAATCTGGTATTGGTGTGGTTATTAGAGACACAAGAGGCCTTGTTATCGCTTCATGTTCGAAGGTGGTGCATCAGGTGCTCAGCGTTTCTGATATCGAAGCTTTGGCTGCGGCGTGGGCTCTTTCTTTTGCATCTGATGTTGGCGTGAGGCGGGCTATTTTAGAGGGTGATTCTTTGACAGTCATTTCGGATTCAAGGGAGGATGGAAAGGTTTTGGCGGCATATGGGTTATTACTGGAGGATGCAAAAGTTTTGTCTCTACATTTCGAAGAACTGCGTTACTCTCATACAAAGAGAGAAGGCAACAGTTTAGCACATGGTCTGGCTAGATATGCACTAAGTATTTCAGATCTTTTAGTTTGGATGGAGGATGTTCCACCACAATTTTATTATGTACTTCAAACTGATTTACCGAGTTTTTCCTAATAAAGTTTGTTGAAGTGGTTTCTCAAAAAAAAAAAAAAAACAAAGGCAAATCAATAAGGCTCAACACAAGCAACTTTCCAGCTCAGACTGACTACATTCCTCGTACTCCAGTTGTGCCCATGGGCCCCATACCAACTTGCAAAATATAGCTTTAAAGATACCAACTTGCAGTAGATACCGATCAATTAAACCATCCCAGACCGGCTTGAGCTTAGCCGCTTAGCTATATATCAAAAACAGTTCTTCCATCTTCATTGTCGAGAGAGGAAAAAACATGTAAAATCGGCTTATAAGTTGGCTGTCAAGATAATTAATTCCTCTATGCAAGGTGAAAGCTCTTCGGCATGGAGAGATAAAAGAATATGGAGGAAACTGTGGAAGCTACATGTTCAATCAAAAGTAAAACATTGTGTGTTAACATGTGTAGCGTGGGTGCTCTAATTCGTTGGCTACTCTTCAAAATTTTTGAGCTAGGAAGATAGTAGCAGAATCAAACATTGTGTGTTAAAGACAACAATTTGAGTAACACGCAAGTACAAGCAAAGAATATATCATATCAAGGAATCCAAGTCAAGCATATATAGATTCTCAAAAAAAAAAAAAAAAAAAAAAAAGTCAAGCACATATAATAAAGGAAACATAACTAAAGCAACAAAAAAGGAAAAAATGCAACAAAAAAAAAATATTCTTATTGTTAGATTATGTTTTCGTTAATTGTTATGCCCAAACCTTAAGTGGGTTTCCGCATCCCATTTTGCTGTAATAAATAATTTTAATGCAAGGTCATGTGAAAACTATGATTTATTCTTATAGAAATGCTGAAAATATTACAAATTTTATTATATAATGCATGGTTACAAATCGATATGTTATGATTGGTAGACTTTAACCACTTAATAAATAAATTTTTTAAATGTGTTTTGATGATTGGTAACAAATTAGCTGGTAAGTTCAAGCTTTCTAGCCTCTAGGTGATAAAAATTGTAGTATGCGTAACATTACCTATATTCTTAACTAGTAAACAACTCGTGCAATGCACACAAAATTTACACTTCATATGATTTTTTCTCAGCTTCATTTTTTTTCTAAATATGAATTTTGATAATTATGATAATTATTAATATGAATTATTATTCTTTTGTTTTTATATGGAATTATATGTTATGGTATTAAGTATTTATTATAATTATGTTTATATATAAAACTATATATTTATAAATTAAAGAAAATATAATGTGCTATGATTTTAATGAAGGATTTAAATATAGAATCCTATAAAAAATATTTAAATCTAAAAAAGTTAATTTTAATCATATATTAAAATAATTGTGTAAAATTGTGATGTCTAAAAACTTTACATGGAAAAATTTTATATAGTAAACCAAAAGTCAAGCATTTTTGGTTTATATATATATATATATATATATATAGAGAGAGAGAGAGAGAGAGAGAGAGAGAGAGAGGTTCAAGTTACACCTGGTAATTCCACAAGAGTTACACCTTTTTTAAGCCATAGATTTCCAAAGGATCTAACTGTAAAAATGAAAATATCATCATTCTTTACATCATTAAATGCTTACCTAATTAATAGCATTCTCATTATCTCTCTCCTTATTAAATATTTCTTTGTCTCTTTTTTTTCTCTCTCCACTTTCTATGCTTTGTCCTTTTTTTTTCTCCCCTCAATAAAACCTCTGTCACTTTCCTCATCTTTTTTAGGAAGATATTCACAAGGAGCTGCAAATCGTTCATTCTTTATTCTGTATGTATTGCTTTTTTTTTTTTTTTTTTTTTTTTGGGTTCGTGCAGAGTTCAAGTTCATTATTTCTTCTATCCATCTAAATTGAATTTTTTAATTATTTCATTTCATTTGATCCTCCACTCATACACACACCATAAAAACAAAATAGAACAAAACAAACCAACATTTTAAAACTACCATTTGTAGTAGTGAAAAGAGCGTCCAACCACACTCTTTTCTTTCCATCACCTCAGTCCAAGCAATTCTTCAAAATTCACGCAAATCTTTTTTACTTTCTTTGATTTCATTTTTCTCGATTTGATTGAATTCAAATTCAATTCTTATGATCACAAAACAACAACAACACACGACACAAAAAGAAAAAAAAAAAAAAAAAAAAGGAGACAAATGCATCAGCAACAACCATGCTTGGGAATGGAGTTATTGGGATTTTATCTGAGACTTGCAACAAATGGGAAAGGACACCATTGACCCCATTACACTGTGCTCGGCTTTTACACAGTGGAGGAGGAGATACAACAACTAGGGTTGCTCGTATTATTGTGCAGCCATCAACAAAGCGCATCAATCACAGAAATTGGAGAGAAAAATAAAAAAAGAGACAAAGAAATATTTAATAAGGAGAGAGATAATGAGAATGCTATTAATTAGGTAAGCATTTAATGATGTAAAGAATGATGATGTTTTTTTTTTACCGTTAGATCTTTTGGAAATCTATGATTTAAAAATGATGTAACTCTTGTGGAATTACACCAGATGTAACTTGAACCCATCTCATATATGTATATATATATATATATATATATATATACATATATGAGATGGGTTCAAGTTACACATGGTGTAACTTCACAAGAGTTACACATTTTGTGAACCATTGATTACTGTTAGATCTAAGGGTCAAAAAGCACTCATGGTAGTGTTATTATTACTCCTTAGAAATTAGTAATTTAAGCATTAACTCTTCTTATTAAAGGGAAAAAAACACATTTACTATTTTATGCCACCTTTCACTTACTAATTTAATTTTTAATGGAATTGACAAGGGAGATGCTGTGTACCTATCTTTACTCTGAGCTCCAGTAAAGCGATTTAAATCCACAGATTAAATTGTACTTCCTATCATTTTTATAGTCTTTTTACTTTCTTATCACCTAGAGGGTAAAGAATACATGAGTTTGTATGACCTTGAGTTTGTATTAAAAAAAAAAAAAATGAGAACATGCTACTAGCATCACCTCACTGGGTGAAATGTATGTGAAATATATATCTTTGCATGTACATTGAATGGAACTATAATATCACTGTTTCTAATTTTGTTATTTTCTGATTTCATTTCTTTATTTCGCTACATCTGAAGAACTTCTCTTGCTTATGTAGCACACTTAAATCAAATAGTAAATAGCATATGTAGCACACTTAGATTACAGAATTTTTAGAAAAATAAAATAAATTAAAGAGAGACTAAAGCTGTGTATGCTTCATTTCTTAAAAAATGATGTATTAGGCCTTAATTTTTTAAGAACGAGGGCCATTCATTTTCAATCTTGTACCATCCTGCTAAATTTTGAGTTCTGGCCTGTAAATTTACAAATGACACATGCTCATCAATAAATGAAGCTCGAAGTGAAGACAGGTACTTTGCATCTCCCTTGTCAATTCCATTAAAAATTAAATAGATAAGTGAAAGGTGGCATTGAATAGTAAATGCTGTTTTTTTTTTTTTTTTTTCCTTTAATAAGAAGAGTTAATGCCTAAATCACTAATTTCTAGGGAGTAATAATGACACTACTATGAGTGTTTTTTAACCTTTAGATCTAACAATAATCAATGGTTCACAAAAGGTATAACTTGAACCCATCTCTCTCTCTCTCTCTCTCTCTCTCTCTCTCTCTCTCTCTCTCTCTCTATATATATATATATATATATATGCATAAAATGTGTAGAATTTCCTTCAGTTTAACTACTTTGACACCTCAAAGATTTATACTTTTTAATTAATTTATTTATTAAGAGAAATACTATGTTCACAAGATTTTCACAAAAATTTTACTTGGCAAGTTGGTATTGATTTAATCTAAACATACCACTAAAAATAGTTTTCTTGCCCTAGTAACAAGAAGTTATTTACCACCTAAATTTTTTTGTGGATATAAAATTTCTCTATAATTGTGTCTCTAAAATTATTCAATCAAAAGAGTTAAAAGAAATATGTTGATGTCATTTTTTAATAAACCAATGGATAGCATCCAAAAAATAAAGAAAAGCACACAAGCACACCTAACAAAGGCAAAAAGCATCAAGGCTAAACATAAGCAGCTTTCCTTAGACTGACAACATTCCTCTAACTCCAGTTGTGCCCATACCAAACTGCAAAAGATATCATCTTTAAAGTATTTTCCTTAAAAATTTGAAGGCCACCAATCAATTAAATTATCCCAGACCAGCTTGGGCTTCCATTTTCATTAGCAAGAGAGAAAAAAACATGTAAAATCGGCTTATAAGTTGGCTGTCAAGATAACTAGTTCCTCAATGCATGGCAAAAGCTCTTCGGCATGAAGGGATAGAAGAATATGGAGGAAACTGTGGAAGCTATATGTTCCACCAAAAGTAAAACATTGTGTGTGGCGTGGAATGCTCTAATTCGTTGGCTACTCTTCAAAATTTGCGATCTAGGAAGATAGTAGCGTAATCAAAATGTCCATAGGAGGATGGAACAACGCTTCATGCATTGTGGTCATGCCCTTTAGCTAGAAATGTTTGGGCTTTGGTGAGAGGCAAAATACAAGAATGGCCTACTGATATAGATATTAACCTCTTTGGTCTGTTTAGTAGAGATTGCGTGGAGTGCAGTATTGAAGATACTGAAATGTGGGCTAGCTATGTTGGTGTAGGCCATTTGGAACTCTATGAATAAACATAACTTTGAAAATACCTAACTCCAGCAAATATTGGATATGGCTCAAATCTTGTTGCAAGATTATAAGAAAGCAAACAGGATTTCTTTGCCCATGTCCAGCAGCAGCTAATTGTCGTTGGAAGTCAAAAGAATCAGTCCATATTTGTATTAGGACAACAGAGAAAGAAGAATGTGGAATTGATGAATTTCTGTATTGCATTATATGAAAAAGAATTACAGTGCTCTGTATATATATATATATATATATATATATATATATATACACACACGAGGAAGGGAAAACAGAGAGAACTAAGGGAACTAACTAGTAACTGCCCTCCAAGCCTAACTAACAGAACTAACACCACCCACGTGCTGTCCACATGCCAATTACTAAAGCTATACACAATAATACAAAACTACATGTCGTATAGGATAAAATAAAAACAAACATACAAACTCTGCTCACAGTCGTTTAAGAAGAGTTACGAACTTTCTTCTTCCCTTGATCTTGTAGTTTGTCTTGAACCTTCCTATTCTTCCTTTTATTAACTTGACCCCCCCCCCCCCCCCTTCTCAAGTGGAAGAGGGGCATGAATGTTGACCATATTCAACTTGGACACAAGAAAGGAAAATTGATGAGCATTCAATGCCTTTGTCAACAAATTTGCAATTTGGGAATTGGTTTTAACATGTAACATTCTGATATACCCTTCCAAAACCTTATCCCTCACTAGATGGCAATCTATTTCAATATGCTTCGTTCTTTCATGGAAGACCGGGTTTGCAGCTATGTGAAGAGCTGCTTAACTGTCACAGAACAGAAGGGCTGCTTGAGGGTGCTTGACTTGAAGATCACTAAGCAAATACAAAAGCCAAATGACCTCACAAACAACTACTGTCATGGCTCGATACTCTGATTCTACTGAGGATCTTGAAACTATTTGTTGCTTTTTAGACTTCCAGGAGACTAGAGAGTCACCAAGAAAAACACAAAACCCAGTCACAGACCTTCTAGTGTCAGGACAAGAAGCCTAATCTGCATCTGTGAAGGCTTTCAAGTGCAGGTCTGACTTGCTTGAAAAGAATAGACCCTGACCTATTGTTGCCTTGAGGTATTGCAACACTTTATTGGCTGCATGTAAGTGTGGTTCTCTAGGATATGCCATGAATTGACTCAAACGATTCACAGCAAAAGTTATATCAGGTCTAGTTATGGTAAGTATAGAAGCTTCCTATAAGCCTCCTATAGGAACTAGGATCTTGCAAAGCTTTACCTTCATACTTACTGGGCTTGACATTAGGATCCATTGGAACTTTGGCTGGTTTACACCCCATCATGTCAGCCTTTTTCAATAGATCTAGTATGTACTTCCTTTGACACAAGCTAATGCCACTTGCAATCCTTGCCACTTCAATTTAAACTGTTGATTAAGAAGAACCTTTAATTCATCCACTGTCAGCTTGTTGTCACTAGCAATTAAAATATCATCAACATATACTAAGAAAGCAATGAATGAAGTAGAAGTCTTCTAAGTAAACAAAGAGTAATCTGCTCTAGATTGAGTAAAGCCTAGCATGAGTAAAGCAGTGGAAAACTTAGCAAACCATTGTCTAGAAGCTTGTTTCAAGCCATACAAGGATTTGACAAGCTTGCACACAAGCCCCTCCTTGCTGTGGAAGCTTGGTGGAAGGTCCATATATACCTCTTCCTTCAAATCACCATGAAGGAAGGCATTGCTCACATCAAGCTGACATAGATACCATCCTTGCACAACAGCCACTACAAGGAGGCAATTGACAGAAACCAACTTTGCAACAGGAGAAAAAGTCTCTAGATATTCAAGGCCTTCCTTTTGAGTGAAATCCTTAGCAACCAATCTTGCCTTATACCTTTCCACACTCCCATCAGATTATATTTCACTTTATACACCCATTTACACCGAATAGTCTTCTTATGAGAAGGTAAAGAAGTGAAAACCCAAGTATGGTTAGCTGCAAGGGCAGAAATCTCAGCAGCCATTGCATCTCTCCACTTGGGATCCTTAACTGCCAGGTAATAGAACTTAGGCTCCTCAATAGAGGAGATCATGTTACAAAAGTGCAAATGCTTAGGTGATAACCTGTGAGATGACAAATAAGAAGACAAAGGGTGGATAGTGCTAGAAAAGACCTGATTACACTTGTAATCAGCCAAATAAGTAGGTTTATTACTGACCCTAGCAGATTTCCTAAATGAAATAGACTGAGTAGGAGGCAAGGAAGAGTCAGGTAAAACAGCAGGAGGGTCAAAAGGTAAGGAAGTGGGCTGATCAGACAACACAGTAGGTGTATCAATAGACAAGGAAGAAAACTGACCACGCAACATAGCAAGTTGAGCAACAGATAAACTAGGGATAGTATCAGTTTGAGCAGTAGGCAAGGGTATTGGTAAAGAACCAACTAGAATGAAAGAAGGACTATATGAAGTACTTAAAGGTGTGCCTGCAGAAACAAACTCAGTATAGAAGAAACATCAAAGGTAGGATTACAAGAAGCAGGTAAAGGAATTGATAAAGGAGGAGAATTAGACAACAAAGATTTATAGGATGGAGAAAAAGGAAAGTTTGATTCATGAAAAATAACATCTCTAGAAATAGAAATCTTCCTAGTATGCAAATTAAGGACTTTGTAACCTTTCATATTGAAGGGGTAACCAAGGAAGACACAAGGCAATGCTCTAGAGTCAAATTTCAACCTATGAACAAAAGGAGTAGATACAAAACATAAACAGCCAAACACTCTAAGATGATCAAAAGAGGGTTGTTTATGAAAAAGGAGTTCAAAAGGGGACTTGTTATGTAACAAAGGGACAGGAAACCTATTAATGAGGTAGGTGGCATTGAGGATACAATCACCCCAATAAGCAAAAGGAAGGTTAGATTGGAGTTTAAGAGATCTAGCAACATTCAAAAGATGTTGGTGCTTCCTTTCAACCACAGAATTTTGTTGTGGTGTATATGCACAACTCTTTTGATGCACAATACCATGAGCAATATAAAAATCAATTAAGGAGAACTCAAGGGCATTTTCAGACCTGATGGATTTAAAACCAGTGTTAAATTGGGTGTAAACCGTGGTATAAAATGAAGGTAAAAGATGTTTAACATTTGATTTAGATTTCATAAGGTACACCCAAGTGGACCTGGTAGCATCATCAACAATTGCAAGGAAAAACTTGAAACCATCATGAGTGCAAATAGAATATGGATCCCAAACATCCACATGAATTAAGGAAAAAGTTTCATTACACATATTATTGTAAGAAGGAAATGGCAATCTTTTCTGCTTAGCGAAAGGGCAGATGGTACAAACATCAGTACATTGAGTAGAAAAAGAAGGTAATACATTTTGTAAAACTGACATTCTACTCAAAGATGGATGACCTAATCTAAAATTCCATAAGATTGACATGTCTTTATGAAATATAGAAGAAGAACAAGCTGATTTGGGAAACTTGTGAATGGAAAAATGATTTGACAAAGAAGGTGTTGTCCTGGAAGTACTTTTTTGTAGCAGATACAAACCATTATGGACTTCACCCACTCCAATTGTCTTCCAACATGAAAGGTCCTGAATGAAACAATACTGGGATAAAAACACAAGACACAAAGGCAGTCTTTGAGTAAGTTGGCTCACAGACAACAGATTGAATGAAAAAGAGGGAACACAAAGACCATGATCAAGAATAAGGGAATTAGAGAGTTTAACAATGCCAATGTGAATGACATGTGCTGATTCACCATTGGGCAATTCCCCAACACAATGAGAAACAATGGTATAAGACTAAAAAAGAGAGATAGAACAAGCTATATGATCACTTGCACCTGTGTCCATGACCCAAGTATCAACACCAAAGGCAATTTTGTTTATAAGTTTAGCAAAAAATATGGAGTGCTTGAGATTACCTACTAGGGGTGTGGACTAAGAACATGAAGCTTGATTGAAAGCAACATTATTTGCCATGGCAACAATGTTAGTCTGAGCTTCATTCCCTCCAATCATAGTAAGTAATTTCTAACATTGCTCCATTGTAAAAGGAAAAGCTTGCTGAGTGGTAATAGTTGAGTCTTGAACAACATCAAAGGATGAAACTTGATTAGCCCTTGGCTTGGTCTTGTAGCCAAGAGGATAACCATGGAGTTTGTAGCACTTCTCCATGGTGTGTCCACGCAAACCACAGTGGCTGCAAGTGGGCTTCTCCTTGCCTTTCTTGAAGATCTTGGGTCAAGGTTCATGGTCTTAGCTATAAGTGTTATGGACTCCACAAAAGGACCATTATTGCTACCTTGCCAACTGATCTTTGCTTCTCATCTTGAATCAGCAAAGAGAACACTTTCTCAATAGAAGGAATAGGATCCATCAACAAAATTTGCCCTCAGATGTGTGAGAAAGAATCATTGAGACCCATCAAAAATTGCATAATAGCTTCTCTGTGATGAATATTAGAGATCTTCTCATTCACATTACACACACACTTCTCACAAGAATAAGTAGAAAGTGGTTCATAATTCTATAATTCATCCCACAGAATTGAAAGATTGGTGAAATACTTAGTCACAGAGAGCTCACCTTGAGAAAAACATGCTAGATCCTTCTACAATTAATAAACCCTAGGTCCATTACCCTAGGTAAACATGCTCTGAAGATTATTCCAAACTTCCTTAGCAGTTTTACGATACACCATGCTTGTGGCAATCCTGGGAGAAACACAATTGATGATCTAAGAAACCACAATATCATTGCATCGTACCCAGCTTTAAACCAAGAGAGGAACTTTCTCCATGGCTGAAGTCAGAGAAACTGATCCATCAACCAACTAGAACTTGCTCTTGATCCTGAGAGCTTTCTCCATAGATCGTGCCCATGTAGGATAGTTCTCACCTCCAATCAATGGTTGTGAAACTAATATCGCACTAGGACTCTTAGCATGATGGAGAAAGAAATGATGCGATTCATCAATGGTGATGCTTTTAGAAGCTTGACCAGAGGAAGCCATTGATAAAGCTTCGAGACTTTGAAGAAAAACCCTAACTTTTAGGGAAAAGAATTGGGAATTTTGAGAAACTTAAGTGGAAGCCAAAAATTGCTCTGATACCATATTAGGAAAACAGAGAGAGAAGAATGTGGAATTGATGAATTTCTGTATTGCATTATATGAAAAAGAATTACAGTGCTTTGTATGTGTATATATATATATCTATATATATATACACACGAGAAAGGGAAAATAAAGAGAACTAAGGGAACTAACTAACTAGTAACTGCCCTCCAAGCCTAACTAACAGAACTAACACCACCCACGTGCTGTCCACATGCCAATTACTAAAGCTATACACAATAATACAAAACTACATGTCGTATAGGAAAAAAAAAAAAAAAACGTACAAACTCTGCTCACTGTCGTTTAAGCAGAGTTACGAACTTTCTTCTCCCTTGATCTTGTAGTTTGTCCTGAACCTTCCTATTCTTCCTTTTATTATCTTGATAGATATTTTTTAACTTGATGATTTATATTTAGTGTAGATGCTGCTGTAGTTACACTTGTTTGTATTTGTCTTGTACATACTTTATATCATTAATAAAATTGTGTATCTTTTATCATTAATATAGTTGCATAAAACACTTTTGCAGTGGTATTGACAAGTTATGGGTTAAATGACTTGAGTAAAGAGTTTGTATTTGTGGATTTTTAATTTTATTTTTATTTTTATTTTGTGGCTAAACAGTTATAACGAGAATGAAAAACGTAAATGAAGGGCTTATAAGAGACTGGAGTATGAAGGATTTTTAGTTGTTCCTCAATTAGTGGTGTAGAGATTGTGATAATAATAGCTTTGAAGCTTTTCTTTTTCTTTTTTTTTTTCTTTTTTTGAGAAGAAGCTTTGAATCTTTATTGTGTTAAATAATAATGTTATTTATCTTTACAGTGTAAGGATAGAAATAGAAAATAACCTAAATTTCTTACTTATAGTTTCATCATAAAAACAAATAACAAGATATCACTTCGGTTAGTTGCACTTTTTTCCATTGCCTTTTAGGAAATTTCACACAGGAGACATTTTTTGTTGTTTTTATTTTTATTTAAAAAAAAAAACAAACAAATGAGACAATCTTGTTAAACTCAAGGGATTGTTTTTGTTTTTTAGCATAAATTTTGCATAAAATTCTTGAAATTATAATAGTAAAAACATTAAATAAATAATTTAAATTGAATTAAAACACTGAAACAAAAAGATAATTGCGGCTAGAGAGTCTTGAAAGAAAACGAGAGACAAGTCTATTAGTGTTGGTAATAATACATGTAAAAAGACAAATTACAATTAAGATATACATATTAAAGATTCAAATTATTTGCATTCATAATTTAGATACATATTAAACAAAATGTATATATATATATATATATATATATACACATTCGTGGTGGAATAGAGTGACCAAAACAAGTCCCCTTCCCCTCACCTCTCTCAAGTGGAACTAAGTATTTTTACCATCACTAATCCCATTGCAAGCTGGGCTTGAGCTACCTAAAAGTTTTGTAAGCAATAGTAAATCTTAATTGTTTTTTTATTGGTTAAAGTAAATTTTAATCATGCAAGGGAGAGAGTCTTATTCCATCTCATTCACTCAATTATTTTCTCCCTTAAAACCACCCCCAAATCCATGAACAACAGTTTCCTCTCCTCTTGGTAGGAGTTATCTCTCTCACTAAAGGTGAGTCTTTCCTACGCTTCTAATTGAAGTAGTTTTCCTATTGCTTTTTTATTTTCCTTTTCCATAAAGTACTCTAGTCCCAACATGGAGTCCGAATTTATTCAACGTTTGCAACGGATTAACTTCACATCAGAAGAAGGCGAAATTATCCAGGTTCGTCCAAGCCAGAGGGAGAAGGTTTTAGAGGAGTGCTCACTAAGTCTATTTGGGAGATTTCTAACTAGCAGATCAATTAATTTAAGGGCAGCAAAGAACTTATTACGTAATAGTTGGAAATTTGGAACCGCTCTAAAGATACTTGAAGTTGGAGAAGGGCTGTTACAGTTCAAGTTTGCTATGATCAGCCAATTACAGTGGGTTTTGAGTAATGGGCCATGGACTTTTGACAACTCTTTCTTGCTGTTGAAACGTTGGGAAAAAGGAATGATAGTGGGAACAATTTTGTTTACACATTGTCCTTTGTGGGTGCAAGTACGGGGACTTCCATTTGATCTTTTCACTAAAGAAGTGGGACAGGATATCGGAAGGGGGATGGGACAGGTTGTGAAAGTTGCCTGTAGGGGATTTACTTTTGATCAAACCAAGTTCCTTTGGATATGCGTCAAAATTCCGATAGACAAGCCTCTTCGCCATGGGAGTCAAATTAAGAGTCTAGAAGGAGACATAGTATGGGTTGCTTCCAAATATGAGAGAATGATGAGTTTTTGTTTTAATTGTGGAATGCTTGGGCATAAAGTGAAATACTATGACAAACCAAGAAATACAAAATCACAGGACTATCTATACGAGGAATGGTTGAAGGCCGAATATCGAAGAGCGGAAGAATTTCATAGAAGTAGACATCAAGGCCAAACATCAGTAGAACCAGAGGTCACACCAAATATAGTTACTAGAGTTACACCACAAACCGTTTCGTTACCAGAAAATATATCGAGTAACCGCTTTGTAAATCCCGAAAATCATGGGACAGCAATGAAAATATCAACGGTGCATGCTGAAGATAAGGAAATTAATAAGGTTAGTAGTTTTTTAAAATACAAGAATTGTGTCTATCAGCCTAAAGGAACGGAAGAGCAAAATAAGGATAAATCCAAGAACCTATTGATAAAGGAAAGTGCTGAGTTTGTGGCTAATCCCACTGAGATTGTGGCTAATCCCAATTTTCCTGGTGATAGACTATTCAGTGTATCTATCCTTGATATGGGGCCAAAACAAAACTCAAACCTTGGGGAAGTTGCAACTGAAGAGAAAACACGTGAGGCAGAAAGTGAGCAGCAAGTGTGGCAAACCTCTAAAGATAAAAGTAAAGCAGCAACATGGAAGAGAATTGAACGCAAGGGGGACACAGTAGGAACAACATCAGAGGGTACTTCGAGTATGCTGCCAAGAAAGAGAGTTTACACAGCTTAGAAAAAACATGGGAAAAAGGTGGGGAATGAAGGAAGTAAGAGATATAAAATATAGGAGGTCAGGACAAATATGAATTCAACGGTGAAGGCTAATGTCCATCCCCGCCGAGATCAATGATTGTGTTAAGTTGGAACTGACGGGGGCTTGGGAACCAACGTGTAGTGAATGTCTTTTCTCACTTGGTGAAAGAACAAGATCCCAAAGTTTTGTTTCTTATGGAGACAAAACAAACCGTTGATGAAATGAGATGGATTCAGAATGAGCTGCATTATAATTCTATGTTGGCAGCTCCTTACTTAGGTAGGAGAGGTGGATTGGCATTGCTTTGGAAAGAAGAGGTGGATTTACATATTTAGACATACAATCAGAATCACATTGATGCACTCATTCTCACAAATCCAAATTTGCCTTATAGAATTACTGGATTTTATGGGAAACCAAAAGAACAACTTAGGTATGAAACTTGGGCATTGCTCAAACATCTGAAGACACGAAACTCTTGTCCTTGGATGTGTATAAGTGATTATAATGAGATTTTATCCAATGAGGAAAATGATGGAAGAGTACAAAAACCAGCTTATCTTATGCAAGAATTTCGTAATACTTTGCTGTACTGTGGTTTGATTGATTTGGGATATACTAAAAATATTTTTACATGGGAAAATGGCCATGAAGGAAAGCCATTTGTGTGAGAAAGGCTTGATAGGGCTTGTGCCATGTTGGAATGGCAAGAATTATTTCCTCACAGTAGAGTCACACATATTACCGCTTCTTATTCAGACCATGTGCCAATTTTTCTCAATACACAGGTGGACTATAATCAAACCCAAAATAGAAGAACCCCAAGACGGTTTGAGGAAAAATGGGCCAGCCATTTGGAGTGTGAAGCCATAGTTCATCAGGCTTGGTCTAATACTAGTGTTGTTGGTAGTCCAATGTTCACTCTTTATGAAAAAATCAAGCAGTGCAGGATGGCATTAATTGATTGGAGTAGAGTCACTTTTGGTTTTTCAAAAACAAGCATCAGCTCCTACAAGAACTATATAGCTCCAATAGGGCCAAAAATCACCAAGCCATTAGAAGAGTGAAAGATAAGATAAACACTTTGCTATACCAAGATGAACTGCATTGGCGCCAACGATCTAGAGCTATTTGGTTGCAGGTAGGTGACAAGAACACTACATATTTTCACCAAAGGGCTAATCAAAGATGAAGGAAAAATCATATTTATGGGATCTTTGATGGAGGAGGAAATTGGTGTCAAGATGAAGAAGATATTGCACGAGTGGCAGAAAGTTACTTCCAAGATTTGTTCAAATCGGCAGACCCATCAACAATTGAAGGTGTGTTGGAGACAGTAGATCGTGTTGTAACAACAGAAATGAACCAATACCTTCTTCTTCCATACACAGCAGAGGAAGTAAAAAGAGCATTATTCCAGATGCACCCGTCTAAAGATCCTAGCCCGGATGGTATGTCTCCATTCTTCTTTCAAAAATAATTATACACATATTGTTCTCATTCTGAAAAAGAATGAACCACAATATATGTCTGATTTTCAGCCCATTAGCTTAGAAAATGTGATCTTTAGAATTGTTTCTAAGGTTATAGCTAACAAACTGAAAGTCATTTTGCCAAGTGTGATCTCGGATGCCCAAAGTGTTTTTATGCCTGATAGACAAATCACTGATAATACTACTCTAGCCTATGAGGTGTTACACAAGATGAGGAATAAAAGAACTGGAAAAAGAGGGCAGATGGCTGTAAAGCTTGATATTAGTAAGGCCTATGATTGTGTGGAGTGAGCTTTTCTTCGGCAAATAATGAATAAATTGGGGATGGATGAAAGGTAGGTTCAATTGGTGATGGAAACGGTATGTATAGCATCTTATTCAATATTGATAAATGGGGAGCCTAAGGGTTTTGTCCATCCAACAAGGGGAATAAAGCAAGGAGATCCATTGTCTCCATATTTATTTCTTTTGTGTGCAGAGGGATTATCAAGAATGATAAGGAAAACATCAGAAAATAGACAGCTACAAGGAGTTTTATCATGTTCGGGTGGAGTTTGTATTTCTCATCTACTGTTTGCTAATGACAACATGTTGTTTTATGAAGCATCAGTGGAAGAATGTCAACATCTTTTAGACATCTTGGGCAGGTATGAAGAAGCATTTGGTCAGGCCATTAATAGACAGAAGACTTCTTTGTTTTTTAGTAAAAATACAAGAGATGAGGTAATGAGGGAGATACAACAGCTGTTGGGAGCAAGGGTTATGAATGAATGTGAAAAATATCTTGGATTACCTATGGCAAGTGGAAAATCAAAGGTTAATACCTTTAAAGAGTTGCATGAACAAATAAATAAGAGAGTCATGGGATGGAAGGAAAAATTTATTTCTAAAGCTGAGAGAGAGAGATCTTGATCAAGACTATTGCACAAGCAATTCCAATTTACTCTATGAATCTCTTTAAAATTCCACATGTAGTAGGTGATTCTATCAACTCTACATTGGCTAAATATTGGTGAGGACAGACAAAAGATGAAAGGAAGATCCACTAGATAAATTGGAAGAAATTGTGTGGTCCGAAGAAAAAGGGAGGTATGTGTTTCAGAGATATACATGCCTTCAATTTGGCCATGTTAGCTAAACAAGCTTGGAATTTGATGCATCACACGCACTCTTTGTTTTACTGGGTTTACAAGGCTAGGTACTTTCCTAGGTGTTCATTCTTGGAGGCTGAATTAGGATATAAACCCTTTAATGTTTGGCGAAGTTTTTTGTCTATCAGAGAAGTTATCTTGGAAGGATCAAGATGGAGGGTGGGGGATGGTACAAAGATTGCGGTTTCATCCTCTAAGTGGTTATCACATAGACCTATTTTTAATGGAGAAGAAAGGATGTCGTTTATGGTGTCTGATTTCATTGACACTAATACTTGGTAGTGGGATAGAGCTAAAGTTTATGAAATTTTTGCCCCTAAGACTAGGAAGGTAATCTTAGCTATTCCACTTAGTCAAAGCCATATGAGGGATGCCTTGATATGGAAAGAAAATAGGAGACATGAGTTGACTGTTATGTCTGCGTATCAAGTTGCTTTGCGTTTGAAACAGAATGGTGAAGTTGAACATTCAAAGGCCCAGGAAGATTGTAAATGGTGGAAACTAATCTGGGCTTTGAAGGTGCCTCCTAAAATTAAAACCTTTTTTATGGAGTGCTTGCTCAAATATTCTTCTTACAAGGGCTAATCTTCATAAGAGAAAGTTACAAGTTGATCTAGTATGTGAATTGTGTTGTCAGAAGCCAGAAACAAGTGCTCATCTACTGTGGGAATGCCCATTTGCACGGAATGTGTGGGCGATGGTAAAAGGTAGAGTGCAGAAGTGTAGCAATGAAATCCAAGATTTTTTCCATCTACTTTTGGTATGTTGGTGGAGAAATTGTTAAGGAAGGAGCTTGAACAATGGGCTACTATATCATGGGCAGTGTGGAATGCTAGGAACAAGGTCTACTTTGAGAAAATCCAACCACAACCAAAGGTAATAGTTAAAGGGGCGTTGGCAGCACTGGAAACTTACCAGAGGGTCTCTATCTCTTAAGAATATCTCTAAACAATGGTTTGAAGAAAGACCTGGGGATATGCAGCTTTTTGAATGTATAAAATGGGGATGGGTCTTTTCTTGTTAGTTTGTGTAATTCTCTGTTTGGATTGGTGTGTTTTTGTGATTTTATGGGGTAAACACAACCGGGTGGGTGCTTCTCCTTTATACTTGTGTACCTTGTTTTATGTTTTGTCGTTTTATCAAAAAAAAAAAAAAAAAAAAACCCCGCCCCCCCTCCCCCGTGAACAACCCCTTTTAATCTTGATTTAATGAACCTTATAAAACAACTTCAACAATTGGTTTAGAAACCACCCCCCCGCCCCTTAAATCTAAGCTACCCTATCAATTTCCTCTCATTCACCCAATTGTTCTCATCTAAAACCCTAACAACCCCTTTGAACTTCACTTCAATCTCTCAAACCCTTAATAAAATCTGTTAGGACATATGTGGAACATGCTATGAACATATGTCATTTAGTATTGGCTAATCCTTTGACAAAATGCACTTTACTTGTAATTGGGTAAATCTAGGATGTGTTTAATACTTCAAGGGATAAAAGTTCAAGTGCAAGTATTGAAGCCATGAAAATCTATCCAAGAACCAAGTGAAGAAGTGTTGTTTATTAAATCTCGACAGCTGTATCTATCAAGAATTACGAAATTCAGATTTTCAGGTCTGTTTTTCACGCATATCCAAGCAATGTGTTTAGGTTTTCTTTTCTCACAACCCTGGACATATATAAAGATTATTTTAAGGGCCGTAATAAAGGGGTTGCACTTGTTGTTACATGCATAATGTGACCGGAGGCAATTTGCCCTAGTTCATCTTTCTCTTGAAGAAGCTGTTGCGTTTGTACGCCGTAGGGTTTTGTAACCAAAAAGCTTCTTGATCTTCATCGTATGGATAAACTGAAGAACTTTGCAGCCAACATCATTCTCAAGTTGATGTGTTAGTCTCGTACTGGGATCCGTGCATCGATTGGTTAGTCACATACTTGGAGCTGTGCATTGAAGGGAGAGATTGTCACTACATTATAAGTCCAATTGTGTATTGGGGTAAGGGTTCAAATGTAGGTTGGTATAAAGTACTGCGATTCTTTTACTTGTAACCGCTTGTTTTGATAATAGTGGATTCTCGGGAGTTGTGATCTTAAATTCACCCGGTGGGGGTTTTGCTTCGATGGTTTTCCCCATTCGTAAACAAATCACCCGTGTCAAATTTATTTTCCGCTACATTTAGTTATTTGGTGATTTGTTTGTACTACCACACGTATTGCATGTTAATTGACTTAATTAATTCACTTGGCTAATTAATTGGTTAATTTAACTAAGGGTTCAATACATTCTTGGCATATCAAAATCCTAGAAACCTCTAAATACAAAGACCATAACCTAAATGATCTCGTCTTTATTGCCAAATGTCAAACCAATTCTTCTAAGATACAAGAACTTACATGCTTACTGACACACCTTTGGATGGAAAAGATCCTAATAAACCTAATAATTTTAGAATAAAAAGAACACATCAGAGGAGGTTGTGCCTCTCTAAATAGTGTTGAGAGTATAACTGAAATAGAGAAAAAGATGGAGAAATTTTTGTGTAAAAAATTAATAATAAATAAGTATATTTAAATAAAAAATAGTGAAAGGATAGAGAATGTAATGCATTTTAACTAAAATTTCAGGCTGATGTAAATGTTCTTTATCACTCAACAATATCAAAGTATAAATGGTAAAAAATCTTAGCTTTAATTTTAATGAAAAAAAATCACCTAATATTGTAGGTTTTTTAGCTTATACGTGGGAAGTCTAGAGGCCCAATCCAAGTTCAAATTTTGGTAGAGGAGTTTGAGTAATGTTAATTAAGTGTTTTCTGTATACGTATTGATGAAAAAGTGTGTAAGTGTGTTTAAAATGCTCAAAAAGTTGAAAATGGCCTACCAAATTATAAATGGTAAAAAATCTTAGCTTTAATTTTAATAATAATAAAAAAAATCACCTAATATTTTAGGCTTTTTAGCTTAAACGTGGGAAGTCTAGAGGCCCAACCCAAGTTCAAATTTTGGTAAAGGAGTTTGAGTAATATTATTTGAATGTTTTCGATATTCATATTGGTGAAAAGTGTGTAAGTGTGTTTAAAATGCTCAAAAGGTTGCTTGAAATAGCCTACCAAACAAGCCTAGAATGTCATTAAAAATTTAAATCTAGTCACCATCCACTTCTCTTCAATCATAAAGTACCTCACTCACTCTCTCTCTCTCTCTCTCTCTCTCTCTCTCTCTCTCCCAAACAGTGATCTAGGAAGTGGGAGGAGGTTCGGGATTTTGTTCAGAGACTCTAAGGAGAAGAGTGGGTTTGCGAAGGAGGACCTGAGGCTGCACAGGGAATGAGTTCATGAGCGGTTTCGCCATTTGAGGAGGAAGAAAAAGAGGTGTGACTTTCTTTTCTTTTCTTCTTCTTTTTGTTTTTTGTTTTTTGGGTTAAATTGAATTTTCTTTTGGATAGTTGTTGTGGTTTTGTTTGGGGTTTAAGGTTTTGGTTTGTGTTTTTTAATAAGTTTTCGATGATGGGTTCAGTTTGGTGTTTTGTGTTTTTGTTTAGTTTTGATGGAAATGGTTCTGGGATTTTTAACTTTAATTTTTGTGGAAATAATGGTTTTTATTGCTATTTGAAATGATGTTTGAAATGGTGGTGGTGATTTTGTTTGGTTTGGTTTTAAATGGTTCTAGGAAGATTTAGTTGGTTTCTGTTATGAGTAAACTCGACACTCTTTGCCTAATGATTCTAAGATCACAAAAATCAATCTTTTCATTTGGTAATTTACATTTCACTGTGTCACTCTTAAGGGTTCTTCTCTTTTCCAAAAGAATGGTAGAGTTTCTAAACCTCAGCTTGTTTACATTGGTCAAAAGAATGTTTTAGAGGAGGAACTTCTTAATTGTTTAGACGTACTTTAGTGCTTGAGAACAATAAACTCATTGCTGGTATTAGATTCAGGAGTTGACTATGATGGTTTTTCCCAATAAATGTAGTTCTTATACGTGTAATATATAAAAAGTAAAATCAAAATAAGTCTTGTCAATTAAGGAAATAAGGGAGAGTATGACTTCGAATAAAATAGAACAACGGAAAAGAGTACATGTGGCAAGCCTTGACTAGTCTATTGAGATGCAGGATCCATACCAACCCCAAATTTTTGGAATTAAGGCTTTGTTGTTGTTATTGTTGTTCCTTTTCTTTGGCTAGTGTGTGGTCAAAGGTTGAATGCCTGAAGCTCTTAAAATTAATCATATCTAATTTAATAATATTCATTAATAGCATATGGAATGCACGAATATTCCATTTTTGCTCATATTCACGTATCTGATATGTATCATACTGGTATTGTATTGGATAACTCTAAGATACATACCAAGTCTTTTTTCTTTTCTTTTTTTGAAAAAAAAGTACCAATATGTCCAGAATACACGTGTGATACAGCTTGAATACCATTGTAACTCAACCCCCGATAGTGTGAGATAGCCAAAACTTGTAAAAATTTTCATTTATGTTGTTTATATATTAGTTTCAATGTTGAACACTTATCTAGTTATCGTTTATTTACTTTTTTTGGATCTTGGTTTGTATTCTAAACATCCATTAATGGCGATTGATTCACTTTATTATGCATTATTGCTCTTAAATTAATATATGCTTAACAATATATGAAAAATAAATGCTTAATAATATATTAATAATATAAATAAAATATATTTAATAAGTAATTAATACACATATCCGTAACATATCGTACCCTAGGTTTTTCAAGAAATGTTGTGTCCCTGTACCCATATCCATGCATCTTAGATTAGCATATTCTACTTTGTTTTATACATTCCTTGTAGAAGTCATCTTTGGCTCAGGTTTTTAATGTAGTTCACATTGTCAGCTTTAAAAAATTGAATTGCAGGACATGTTAATCACAAAGGAGGTGAAGGCTAGTGACACAACAGCACAAAAAATGTTCAACAAGGGGACACTAGTTGAGGTTAGTAGTGATGATGATGGTTTTGAAGATGCTTGGTTTGCTGCAACTATCGTTAAAGCAGTGGGAAAGGACAAGTTCCTTGTCCAGTACCAGAGCCTGAGGACTGATGATGATTCAGGCTTTCTGAGAGAAGAGTTTGATACCCTGCATATTAGGCCATGCCCACCAGAAACTCTTGTTGTTGATTGTTTCAGTCTTTTTGAAGAAGTCGATGCTTTGTACAATGATGGGTGGTGGGTAGGTGTGATTTCTAAGGTTCTTGGTGGCTCAAAATACTTAGTTTACTTTAGGGACACAGATGAGGAAATAAAGTTTAAGCATTCTGACTTAAGGCCACATCAAGACTGGATTGATGGAAAATGGATTATGGCTTCCCAGGTATGACTTCTCTATACTTGAAACTTAAGAACCTTTGTTGATCTCATTTTGTACTTCGGTATTAAATGGGGTTGTCCCTTTTGCAAACTTGGCATAGCTTGCTCAATGTTACTAGTAATTTAAGGTAAGTTCACAACCATTTGGTCAAATTCAGGTTTTGGGCAGGGAGCTAAATAATTGACAATGTAAAGTTCGGTTATTATCCAAGATTTTCTCTTTGAAACTTGAATTTAATTAATTATTTTTGAACTCTGCCACAATCCACCTATTTGGAAAATTTGGGAGCTGGTCAAAATAAAGTGAATTAAAAGAATAGAAAAGAGGTAAACCTCAATGAAATTTGCTAAAGCCTTGGCCAACTTGTTGTGATTCTTTGATCTAAAAGTATTATCTGATGTAAGGTTGAATTTTATCAACCATTTTGTTGGCTTTATTCCGTGCCAATTTGCTTATATTTTCAGCATTTAGAAACCCTGTATTTAGGTGGGAATCATGTAAGGGTAGTGTGAGAGAGTGTGAAGAATTGCTCAAGATTGTGCTGCACAACAGGGACTCGCGACTGGACCTCGCTGATGTCTCGCGACTGACAAGCCGCCAGATGTTGTACACGAGAGAAGCGTGCAGAGGAGAACTCGCGATTGGATCTCGCGGGTGGCTCGCGATTGAAAGCTGCCAGAATATGACCCGTCATGCCAGCTGTCACATTACTGGACAAAAATTCTAGTCTGGCCTTTCAGTTTGTTCGCAGCTTGAACTCGCAACTCAGTCAAGCCACGCCAACCAACTCTGTTTCGTAAAATCTGTCTCTTCGCATTCCAAACACCGACTAGTATATATACCCCTTATACCCACGAAATGTAGAGAGCTTCCAGAGAGAATTTTGAGAGAAAAACCCTAGAGAAAAACAAGATTGACTCATCCACAATCTTTACCTTGTGACTCTTCAAATTCCTCTACTCTCTTTCTCTCCTTTGTAGATCCTTGAGAGGTACTTTAGCCAAAACCTTTTCTCACCTCACCCATATCAGTGAGAAGGCTTTTTGGTGCTTTGGGAAGCAGTTAGGAAGGAACCAATTCAAATTGGTAGATGCTATGGACTAGTAGCGGGATCTGGGAAGCTAAAGAAGAAATAGGTTCGGCGTAACCTCGTTGGAGCAAGAAGCTTAGAGGGCTTAGGTACCTGGGTAGATTAGGCTTGGAGGGTCTGTTGCTGTCCTTGTATCCCAACTACATTCTTTAGTGGATCATTTTGACCACTTGAAGGGCGACGGAGAGGTTTTACGCTGAGGGCTTCGGTTTCCTCTTCGATAACACGTCTTGTGTTGTCCTTGTGTTTGCATCTCTCTTCCCTTTATCTTTGTCATTTAATTTCTGTTATGGATGTGATTTTATTTGACTTAGATGGTTTATCAATTTTGTTTTAGGCTTTAGTTCATTTTTCGTACGTTTGAGGTTTTACGCTGAGGGCTTCGGTTTCCTCTTCGATAACACGTCTTGTGTTGTCCTTGTGTTTGCATCTCTCTTCCCTTTATCTTTGTCATTTAATTTCTGTTATGGATGTGATTTTATTTGACTTAGATGGTTTATCAATTTTGTTTTAGGCTTTAGTTCATTTTTCGTACGTTTATCGTTTGTGTTAAAGCTTGAATTGATAATTTGTAAATTGGGGGTCTAAACGTTCATAGTGTTTTACATGCTATTTGAACTTTCATTTGGTATCAAAGTGGGTGCACTTTCTATGGTTTAACTACCTTTGTGCGATCCTTGACCCCATATTGAGATGGATCAGTCTCAATCTTTAAATGCACCACCATATTTTGATGGTAGCAACTATGCTTTTTGGAAAGTTCGAATGAGGGCATTTTTATGTTCTATTGATGAAAGTGTGTGGGATGTTGTTGATATTGGATGGGTTAGGCCGGAGACCGAAAAATCCACTTAGGATAAAGCAACCCTTGCTATGTCTAATGCTAACAGTAAAGCTTTGAATGCTATTTTCTATGGTGTGTCTCCAAATGAGTTTCACAGGATATCCCATCTCTCGGTGGCTAAGGAGGCGTGGCAAATATTGGAGACCACGTATGAAGGAACCAAGAAGGTGAAAGATACTAAGTTACAGATGCTGACCACTCGCTTTGAGGAGCTCAAGATGAGTGAGGATGAGTCCTTTGACTCTTTCTATAGCAAGCTAAATGAAGTAGTCATTGGCAAGTTCAACTTGGGTGAGAAAACTGAAGACTCAAAGATTGTAAGGAAGATCCTTCAATCATTGCCGGAGAGCTTCCATGCAAAAGTTATTGCAATTGAGGAAAACAAAGACCTGGATGATATCAAGGTTCAAGAATTAGTTGGCTCGCTTCAAACTTATGAGCTATCTTTGCCATCGCAAAGGAGGAGCAAATCTCTTGCTCTCAAGACAATTGATGAAAGGGTGGAAACTCATGACTCATCTGACGAAGATGTTGTCGATAAAGATGTTGCATATCTTGTGAAGAACTTCCGAAAGTTCTTGAAGTTCAAGAAGAATGGAAAGTTTGCTGAGAAAGGAAAATTTCCAAGTTTCGGAAAGGAGAAAAAATATTTTAAAAGGAAAGATGGTAAGGAGTCTCAATCCTCTCAAGGAATCACATGTTTCGAGTGTAATGGACATGGACATATTAAGAAAGAATGTCCCAATTACTTGAAAACGAAGGGTAAGGCTTATGCCACAACTCTTAGTGATTCGGATTCATCCAACTCTGATTCTGAGGAAAGCTGTGATGAAGAAGGGAATTACTCTGCGTTTATGACTATTGCTCATGTTGAATCTTTGGAGGGTTTGAATTTACATGTACAAGAACCTGGAGAGTATAGTGATAAGGAATCAATGGGGACTGTTGAAGAATCAGATGGTGAAGAAAATGAGTGTGCAAAAAGTCTTCAAGAAAATTACAACTTACTTCTTGAAAAATCTGGAAACTATACACGTGTGGCCAAGGCAGCCGTGAGAAAGATGAAGAAAGCTGAAGAGGACTATAGAAGTCTTCTAGTGCGTCACAAGGAGGCTAAGTGTGAGATAGAGAAGCTGAATGGAGAGTTGTCAGAAGCCTATGCAAAGGTGAGGTTTTTTGAGCTTGAGGTGATTCAAGCAAATGCCAAGATAGAAAGAGTCTCCACAAAGAAGCTAGATGATGTAATCTCCTTGCAAAAACACTTCTCAGACAAATCTGGTTTGGGATATACTGGAAAAAGCAGTTCTGCTGTCAAAATCTCCAAGGACGTCAAGTTTGTGAAGGCAAAGGAGCCCATGATGAAAACTCAAGCTGTTGAAAAGGTGAAGCCAGAGAAAAAGAAGAATGTAGTTGATCAACGGGTGCGCAATAAGTCCCGTAGCCACTCAGAGGTCATACCTGAAGTTAGAAGAAAATCACTCCCAAGACCACAAAGAGGTCCAAGAACGAACCATTTCTACCATCACTGTGGACTTCAAGGCCACACCAGACCAAACTGTCATAAGCTGAGAGCATTGAAGAATACAAGTAATCAAAGGCCAAGAGGATCAAGAAATGACAAGAAAATTTGGATTGTTAAGCAATCAAGAGGTCGAAATGGTGACTCCGGAGTGATGGATGTGATGAAGATGATTGATGCCTTCACCACTTGTTTGGAAAGCTTCACAAGAAGGTTTGAAAAATCTAACTCCTGTACCTAATCCTATAAGG
This sequence comes from Lithocarpus polystachyus, assembly GCA_033629205.1. NCBI lineage: Eukaryota > Viridiplantae > Streptophyta > Magnoliopsida > Fagales > Fagaceae > Lithocarpus > Lithocarpus polystachyus. Next base: position 219,575 of record CM066164.1, on the reverse strand, counting down.
ATATCACCTCAAACGCACGTGACGTGTGGGTGAAAAAGGGTACTCATGCATAAGCATTATAACATGTCCATGCATTAATTCTTCCTATCTTAAGTGACTATGCTTAGGTGTTTGTTTGTGTGCTTATGAAAGTTCAATTAGTGTATAAAACACTATGAACGTTTAGACCCCTAAATAACAAATTATCAATTCAAGCTTTAATATAAACGATTAACGTGCGGAAAATGAACTAAAGCCTAAAACAGAATTAATAAACCATCTTAGTCAAATAAAATCACATCCATAACAGAAATTAAATGACAAAGATAAGGGGAAGAGAAATGCAAACACAAGGACAACACAAGACGTGTTATCGAAGAGGAAACTGAAGACCATCAGCGAAAAACCTCTCCGCCACCCTCCAAGCGATCAAAATGATCCACTAAAGAATGTAGTTGGGATACAAGGACAGCAATTGACCCTCCAAGCCTAATTTACCCAGGTACCTAAGCCCTCCAAGCTTCTTGCTCTAACGAGGTTACGCTGAACCTATTTCTTCTTTAGCTTCCCGGATCCCGCTACTAGTCCATAGCATCTACCAATATAAATTGGCTCCTTCCTAACTGCTTCCCAAAACACCAAAGAGCCTTCTCACAGATATGGGTATGGTGTGAAAAGGTTTTGACTAAAGTACCTCTTAAGGATCTACAATGGAGAGGAAGAGAGTAGAGGAATTTGAAGAGTCACAAGGTTAAGATTGTGGATGAATCAATCTTGTTTTTCTCTAGGGTTTCTCTCTCAATATTCTCTTTGAAAGCTCTCTACATTTCGTGGGTATAAGGGGTATATATACTGATGGGTGTTTGGAATGCGAAGAGACAGATTTTTCACAACAGAGTAGGCTGGTGGCTTATCCTCGTGGCTTGACTGAGTCGCGAGTTCAAGTCGCGAAGAAACTGAAAGGCCAGACAGGAAATTTTGTCCTGTAGTGCGACAGCTAGCACGACGGTTCATATTCTGGCAGCTTCCAGTCGCAAGCCACCCGCAAGATCCAGTCGCGAGTTCTCCTTTACACGCTTCTCTCATGTGCAGCATCTGGCGGCTTTCCAGTCGCGAGACACCAGCCAGGTCCAATCGTGAGTCTCTGTTTTGCAGCACAGTCTTGAGCAAATCTTCACACTCTCTCACACACTACCCTTACATGATTCCCACCTAAATACAGGGTTTCTAAATGCTGAAAATACAAGCAAATTGGCACGGAATAAAGCCAACACAATGGTTGATAAAATTCAACCTTACAATCTCCCCCTTTGACTACTCCGTGACAAAACCCTACAAAAAACTTTAGACTTAACGCGTGAGTTGGGAACAGTTGAACAAAACTCACTCACACCTAACTCCAGGATCTATGAAGCTCTTGAATCATAAGTATAAGTATCTCCTGAAAAACAATCACACAATTTGTTCATTGTATGCAGAAAAACTTATATTGCATATGAAGCAAGCACAATGTGATCAAGCAAAATGGATAAAAGCAATAGAGCATGGCTTGACCAAAAACAAACAATCACTAAAAATAGTGATCACAATGCTCATTCTCATAAGGAATGAACATCCGGACATGCAATCTAATAAGCTCAATGACAAATATCATTTGCATGTCCAACACTCAACCAATGCAACAACATTACGTAATTGCATTAAGGATAAAAATCCAACACAGGGCACAAGAGTGATGTACTAAAGGATAAAAGCATAGCAATTAAACATAGAGTACAAAAGCCACAAGGCAAGAAGACAGAATGCTTACACAAAGCTAAGTACGAAAGATAACCAACATGCCACAAAAGCGAAAGGTACAAAATAAAGGGCTACATAAGCATAGGTACAAATTAAAGCATAGATTAAATAGCTAAATATAATCATGAACTATGAGCAAAGCAAGAACATAATTAATATTACGCAAAGCTCTTTCTCCCCTTATCATATCACTCCCCCTATCATGAATCAAAGGAGTCGTGATGAACTTGGAACATATATACCTGTAACTTGAAACACTTGCACAAAACACATTAGACCCTCAAGGTAAAGCAAGTAATAAAAGGACAAGTATAATGTAACAAGTAAATTGCGATCAAGTAGACAAGATGTGAAACATATGAGCAACTTGATCATATATCAAAACAGTCATAAAGATATGACTACAATGATCACATAGTAAAGCAAATGATCATCCGAACATGCATTCAATTAAGCACAATAGCATAGGGATGTATGCATGTCCAACACACAAGCATAATGCAATGAGAACAACAAAGCAAAGATACTAAACATAACTCAAAGAACCATAAAGCAAACAAGAAAACAAACATAAAGAAACACAATCAAAACAAAGTTTTCTTATTAGCGCAATGTCTTCTCCCCCTTGGTATATGCATCTCCCCTATGGAATATCTCTCCCCCTACACATGTGCACGAGAAATAGAATTTCTCCCCCTAAGAATGTGCACAAGGGTCATATGGAAATGACAAAAACTCTTCAGTATACTCTCTAGAGTACAGCTTACTTGATTGTGTTACTGATTTAAATGTTTCTACATGGTTTGTTTTTGATAAAAATTTTTTGGTCAAAAATTCAAAAACATATAAAAAGTATAAAATCTAAAAGGTTTGATCAACGTTGTTGAGTTTTTGTCATAAACTTGTTTTGCCTTGTACCTTTATACTAATGGCTTTGTGCATTCATGAGCATTGCTTGTTTTCTATGCACTCATATCAATGTGGGAAAAATCTTGAAATCTATGTGATTGTTGTAAATCGATCTTCAAACTTGTCATGAATGATTAGTCAATGATTTAGTTAATCTTGAGATATGCATTGACTTGTGTCTATATATCATCCCACTCTTTATTTTTGTTTTTGCTTAAAAGAGTTCTTCAAATGTAAATCTCCAAATGAAAAAGAGATATTGAGCTGCAAAAGCCTGTCACACATACTAGTATTTGACTAGGAAAAAGGAAAAGCGACTCAAAATATAATGTATGATGCCCAAAAGCCAAAGGCTTATTCATCAAGTTGAAGTATAAAAATTTCAGGCATCGAATGAAATGTTGTATTTGAAGCCAAATGAAAAGCTTCCATGTGATGTTATCAAGTTCTTGTGGGAGGTCATATATGCATATTTCTATAATTGAGATGGATCACATTATCTAGTGCTAATTGTGTATGCCTTGGTTGAATTGATCATTGAAGCTTCACATTAGACTAAGGACTATCTCAGTGTTGATATCCACACACATCACACTTGCTTATGTTCATTGAATGCCTTATTCATTTGTGTGATTGTACTTGATAAAATGTGTTTCACATGCTCAATTTTTGTTGATCAAGCACAAAAAGATTTTTCAGTATTTGTGTGTTTTTGAAAAAGTCTTTTTGTTTTAGCAAAAATATCAAAAATTTCAAAAACTGTTGTGTCCTGTTTTGGCGACTCATTAGCGGGTCTGTCCAGTCGCATGCCTCAGTCGCGAGCTCTATACAGATCATTTTCGCGTCTCTCTGGCAAGTTAATACCCAAGTCGCGAAAAAGACTTAGAAAATTTTTCAAAACTCTGGATTTTTATGCTTCTCGCATCTTGATGTGGCGACTTTGTCACGAGTGGAGGTACAGTCGCAAGATTTACACAGAAGATTTCGCGGCTCAGGTCGCGGTTATCTCGCGGTTTGAACCTCCAGTCGTGAAAAACACTTAGAAAATTTTTCAAAATTTTTTCTTAAAGTGTTCTGGCGGCTGGACCTGGCTACTTACACGCAACTCGTGTCAAACGCAAAAATCGAGTGTTTTGCGCCTGTAAAGTTAGTTTTTCAAAACTTTTCAGTTTTTCCTCGAATATTTGTGACTGTTCATTGTCTCAACCGTGTTCTTTCTCAAACTCACCGTGTTCTTCTCAAAGATCTTTTTGTTCTTCATCATTTCTTCACCAATCTTCAAGAAAAAGGTATGGGTTTTCATATTTTCATTACCTATTTCATGATTTTAAGCCTTTTTCCTTGGATTTTGGGTTGTTTTGATCGGTTGAGTTATTTTGGGTTTCTACTATGGGTTTGAATCATTTTGTTGGTTTTGCTTATATGGGTTCTGTTGATTTCACTTATCTAATGCATGTTATGCCTTTTGTCATGCTTGTTTACCCTCATTGTGTATTTTTATTGACTTGACCTTTGTTGAGCTTCCCTACCCATCGTGATATGTCCTGTTGGAATTTGATTAAGTCATAGGGGTTTTAAAGATTTATTTTGGCTTTTGGTTGTGTGTGTCTAAACATTATTGATTGTCACACATCTACAGTTTCTGTCCTGCACTGTGAACCATATGGGTTTTTGTCTTGTGTTTGCATTATAACCTTTTAGGGTTTGACTCCCTTGCTGATAGTATTTTCATACTATATAGTATGTTATATCCTTAGAATTTTTATCACTATGTGGTATGATCTTCTGGTTTAGTCTTTTTATTTCCATCTAATCTGGCACTAATGTTTTGAATGTTTCATATATTGTGTTCTATCCTTGTGGTTCTTGTTGTCATTGATTTTTCAGATGACTCCTACAAAGAAGAAAACTGTTGCCAAAAAAGGTGATAGAAGAATGAAGATGGACAACTCTAAGTTCAGGTCTCCTCAGCATTTTGAGAGATACACCCAATTTTACTTGAAGGCACCTATTATTCAAGAGAGATTTGTGGACTTGGCAGATCTAAAAGATACCTTCATTCCTGGCTGCTTTGAGGAAAGAGGTTGGGAGAAGTTGCTGAGTGATCTCCTTGGAGTATGTGAACCTCTGATTAGGGAGTTTTATGCTAATGTTGTGCTGAGAGAGAATGAGATCAATTCTTGGGTAAGAAGACATGAATTCATACTAGATGTGGATGCCATTGATAAGGTGCTGGGTTTTGAGGCAATGGATGATCATGATTTCACACATTACAATGATAGAATGATGTCCATAGAAACTGCTTAGGCACATATTGGGGGAGTTAGAGAAGGGAAATGTCTCAACACAAATGCATTTCCAGCAGACATGAGATGTCTAACTGTGATAATGATGTTCAACCTTTATCCTGTATGGAAGTTGACAACAATCAACAATGCCAGAGCAATTTTTCTAATGGAGCTCAAGAAAAAGACTTTCATAGACATTAATGCTCATATATACTATACCATTGTTGATGAGACCAGAACAACTTCCAGAGCCAAGCTGATCTTCCCTAGTCTTCTCATGAGAATTTTTAGGCTAAAAGGGGTGGAAATTCCTCAAGATATAGGACTCATGTCTACTCCATTAGCAATTAACAACCTAACCATCTCAAGGATACAAGTGCGTCTTCCGGGTGATGAAGAAGGAGGTGAAGGCATGAAAACTAACAGAAGCTGCTGGTCAACCCTTAAGTTCAAGAGGTCGGAGTAAGAGAAGCAGAGCATCATCTTCATCAGAAGTACCTCCAGATGCATTCCAGATCATCCTTGAAAGGATTAATGGACTCAGAGATATGCAGAATGAACAGTCTGACAAGCTGACTGCTCTTTAAGATCAAATGAACATTCTCTAAATAAAACTTGGCAGCTTCACTACACAGCAGTGACCCTTTGGCCATTTCGGTCAAAAAGGGGGAGATTTTTGGTGGAGGATAGTTGGAGATAGCTCTTGAGGGGGAGCACTTGTTAAGGGGGAGCACTTGTTATTATGTTTTCTTTCTTATGTCTTGAAATTACTTTATCTTTCTGCTAAACTGTTGGATATGGTTCTTTGTTGTGATACTCTGGTTTATATATTAGATGTTTTTTTTTTTTTTTTTTTTTCAGTTTTACTTTGTACCTATGCTTCTATAGCCTTTTAATTTGTACATCTACTTATGTGGCATTTTGGTTATGTTTTGTACCTGGCTTTTGTAAGCACTATATCTTCTTGCCTTGTGGCTTTCGTGCTTTGTGTTTAAATGTTATGCTTTTATCTTTAAGTACATCACTCTTGTACCCTATGTTGGATTTTTATCCATAATGCAATTACGTAGTGTTGTTGCATTGGTTTAGTGTTGGACATGCAAATGATACTTGTCATTGAGCTTATTAGATTGCATGTCTGGATGTTCATTCCTTGTGAGAATGAGCATTGTGATCACTATTTATAGTGATTGTTTGTGTTTAGTCAAGCCATGCTCTATTGCTTTAATACATTATGCTTGATCGCATTGTGCTTGCTTCATATGCAATACAAGTTTTTCTGCATACGATGAACTTATTGTGTGGTTGCTTTTCAGGAGATACTTGTACTTATGATTCAAGAGCTTCACAGATCCTAGATTTAGGTGTGAGTGAGTTTTGTTCAACTGTTCCCAACTCACGCATTAAGTCTAGAGTTTGTTATAGGGTTTTGTCACGGAATAGCCAAAAGGGGAGATTGCAAGGTTGAATTTTATCAACCATTTTGTTGGCTTTATTCCTTGCCAATTTGCTTGTATTTTCAGCATTTAGAAACCCTGTATTTAGGTGGGAATCATGTAAGGGTAGTGTGAGAGAGTGTGAAGAATTGCTCAAGACTGTGCTGCACAATAAGGACTCGTGACTGGACCTTGCTGGCGTCTCGCGACTGGCAAGCCGCCAAATGTTGCACACGAGAGAAGCGTGCAGAGGAGAACTCATGACTGGATCTCGCGGGTGGCTCACGACTGAAAGCAACTAGAATATGAACCGTTGTGCCAGCTATCGCACTACAGGACAAAAATTCCAGTCTGGCTTTTCAGTTTGTTCACAGCTTGAACTCGCGACTCAGTCAAGTCATGAGGCCAAGCCGCCAGGCAACTCTGTTTTGTAAAATCTGTCTCTTCGCATTCCAAACACCTACTAGTATATATACCCCTTATACCCACGAAATGTAGAGAACTTGCAGAGAGAATTTTGAGAGAGAAATCCTAGAGAAAAACAAGATTGACTCATCCACAATCTTTACCTTGTGACTCTTCAAATTCGTCTACTCTCTTCCCCTCCATTATAGATCCTTGAGAGGTACTTTAGCCAAAACCTTTTCTCACCTCACCCATATCAGTGAGAAGGCTCTTTGGTGCTTTGGGAAGTAGTTAGGAAGGAACCAATTCAAATTGGTAGATGCTATGGACTAGTAGTGGGATCCGGGAAGCTAAAGAAGAAATAAGTTCCGCGTAACCTCGTTGGAGCAAGAAACTTGGAGGGATTAGGTACCTGGGTAGATTAGGCTTGGAGGGTCTATTGCTGTCCTTGTATCCCAACTACATTCTTTAGTGGATCATTTTGACCGCTTGGAGGGCGGCAGAGAGGTTTTACACCGAGGGCTTCGGTTTCCTCTTCGACAACACGTCTTGTGTTGTCCTTGTGTTTGCATCTCTCTTCCCTTTATCTTTGTTATTTAATTTCTGTTATGGATGTGATTTTATTTGACTTAGATGGTTTATTAATTCTGTTTTAGGCTTTAGTTTATTTTCCACACGTTTATCGTTTATGTTAAAGCTTGAATTGATAATTTGTAAATTGGGGGTCTAAACGTTCATAGTGTTTTACACGCTATTTGAACTTTCATATGATAAGCTGCCCCACCTATCATAAGAATTGACTACTCCATGCGTGCCTGAATGCAATAGGAAGGAAGTGATCGTGTCACTTTTTTTAACCTATATGATTCTTTTTCCTTCTAATTTTCTGTTTCTGACCTTTGCACAAGTATTATTTAACCCAAGCAATCCTATATATATATATATATATATATGGTATTGTATTTATACTGATGGTTGGCATATTAATTCATGTCAGGCTCTGATGAAGTTGCTTTACTTGTGATTGCTTGAGAAATCAAGAAGGCATCCCTTGTGTATCAGGAGAGATTGCATTACATCTAAAGGACTCTGCTTCTTGTAGCAGTGGAAGTCAACTGATGATTTTTTGATAAACAAATTGCAATTTTTAGTAGTCATTTTCAACTTGGTAACCTATCATTAGGCATTTTCAATGAATTGTTTAGACTTTACCAATTAATTGGAAGCATAGTTTGACTTTATGATCCAAAGCAAAAAGCTAATGATGTAAATGCTTTCGGGTAAATTCTTGCATTGTATTGGCAACTGACCAACGAGCCGGCGACTGTTCTCAATTTCTTTCTGCATGAAAATGGTTTCTCTAATATTTTTTATTCCTAATCATTCATCCTGCTAAACAAATTAATTTCAGAAGCCTCTTTAAGTTATATGGCTAGAAGTTCTTTTTAAAAAAAAAGTTTAGATACATGTGATTGAGTGTTACTCAACTAAAATTAATCTTGTGATTTTGTATTAAGCATCAAATAGAGTTGTCTTTTAAGAGTTCTATTTGAAGCCTACTCAAGCTGTGCACAGCCAATATATACATCAACAATATTAGTGAAAAATGTTTACGACTAACAAGTTGTGATTGTTATATAATAAAAATGTTATATTAAAAGAAAAAAGTTAACAAATGTGTTAGAAATTTAGACCCCTTAAACCCAAATAGATTAACCTAGATATTTAGCCAAGTGATTAACTTAGGTAAATTAAGCAGTTCTAGGTTAACACAAATATATCATATCATGTAACAATGCGGAAAATAAATAACACACGATATGATGACCCAGGAAACCAAACCGGTAAAAACCTGGGGAGGATTTAACCAAGCTATCCTCAAGGTAAAAAGGAATTCACTATGAAAGAATTGAAATTTACACAATAGCGACTTAGACCACTAACATCCTATTGCTACCTCGAGTAGGAAACTTACTACCACGACCACGCGACAGCTCCGAGTTCACGGACTACTTCTTTCCTTGAATTCTCAGCAAAGCACAAGCACACCTGCTTGTATATCTTGAAGCTCTTGATTCTGCAACTGTATGATTACCAAGCTCTTGACATCAATCTTGAGATTGGAAACCCTAAGTGTATGTGAAGGTAAACACCTCTAGATCTCACAAATAAGATTCACAAACACAATATTCAGAACTTTAAAAACGTGTCTAGGGTTTTCCTTTTAATACTTAGGGCAAAACATAAAACCCTACACATTAAATGGACTAGGGCTGAGTTAGAAATTCTGCAGAAAAAACATTATGCACGACTTTCGATCAGTCGAGTCTAATTCTTGATCGATCGAGCCAGGCAGAAATGCACAGTAAATTCAGCAGTAACTCGATTCCAACTTTACATAAAAACCTCATACTACCCATTTTTGTTTACAAATTGAAAAAAGCCCTCCATGGTTTGAAACAAGCTCCACTGGCTTGGTATGATAGGTTAACTGAATATCTCACAGACCATGGTTTTAAAAGGGGATTTGCTGACACCACCCTCTTCATACGGAAGGATAAGAATCATTTTGTTGTTGCTCAAATTTATGTTGATGATATTGTTTTTGGTGCTATTAATGATTCTCTTGCTCAATCTTTTGCAGATGAAATGAAGGCTATGTTTGAAATGAGTATGTTGGTGAACTAACTTATTTCTTGGGATTGCAGGTAAAGCAAACGGATTCTGGAATTTACATAAATCAAGCTAAGTATGCCAGAAACTTGGTCAAGATATTTGGACTCGACAAGGCTGCACATGTTAGGACACCAATGGCTGCTAATGTAAAACTGACAAATGATCCCTTAGGTGAGTCTGTTGATGTTACATTATACAGAAGCATGATTGGTTGTCTCTTGTATTTAACTGCTAGTCGACCTGATATTGCTTTTAGTGTGGGTGTTTGCTCTAGATTTCAATCTAATTCCAAGGTTTCACATTTAAATGCTGTTAAAAGAATTATCAAATATGTTGGTGGCACTTGTGATTATGGATTGTTTTATAGCAAAGAGTCTAATCTCTCTCTTGCTGGATTTTCTGATTCTGATTAGGCTGGTAATGCTGATGATAGAAAAAGCACCACTGGTGGGTGTTTTTATGTAGGAGCCAATCTTGTTGCCCGGATGAGTAAGAAGTAAAACTCTGTTTCTTTGTCTACTGCAGAGGCAGACTATATTGCTGCTGGAAGCTGTTGCTCACAGCTTCTTTGGATGAAAAAGCTTTTGAGTGATTATAGCATATCACAAGACACCATGGTTGTTTATTGTGATAATTCTAGTGCTATTGATATCTCTAAGAATCTTGTTCAACATTCTAAGACTAAGCATATTGAAATTAGATATCATTTCATTAGAGATCTTGTTGAAAGGAAGATTGTTGCTCTTGAGTATATTCCTACTGAACGTCAGAATGCTGACATATTCACCAAACCACTTGATAGAAGTAAGTTTGAGACTCTTCGTCAAGTTATTGGTGTGATTCTTTGTCCTCAGTCATTCTTGACTACATGGTCCTTGTTCTTCATTGATCTACCTCTTGTGACCATTTTTTTTTAGGGTTTGCATTGCATAACATTTATGCATTTCATTCTAGGTTGTTTTTTTATTATTTATTTTTTTTTAAAAAAAGGGTAACAAGAATGGGTTTGGTAATATGTGTTTTGCTATATATTTTTTTTGAATTTGAAGACAAGGTTGGTCAATCTATTTTTACATAACATATTTATGTACCTTGTTTAGCTTGGATGCACTTACTTTTATTGCACTTTTTGGCTGAAGTTTTGTAGTGCATGTTGTGTGGGAAGATGCTTATGATTTTTGATCACATGATCTTGATCTTGAGTCATATGTTTTTTATTGTTGGACTTGAACTTAATGAGAAAGGCATAAATAACTATCTCACCACTGTTTACTAGCCAATCATGAACACCTTAGTGCATATCGTAAGATTTTGTACTCGAGAAAGTGTAGCACATGCACAAAAAGAATATAAGGTGTAGCCTTGGTTAAAATGTTAAAATTGGTGTGTACATTATTGGGCTATAATAATCTCACAATTCATATAAAATTGATGTGTACATTATCCCGGCTATTACAATAAGCTTCTGATCAATTAAAATTGGTATATATTATGAGGCAAATCAAGAAACTTACATGATTGCAAACTTTTATACTATGAGATGTGAGAGTTATATGATGTAACTCTTTGAGTGATAGTCTCTTTCAAATTCATGTGATGAATTTTGTAGAAATTGTGATTGATTACTATCTGCATGTCACCTCACATGTCTCTCAAGCTTTTGCTAGTTGCACACACTACACAAGTTATTCTTTGCTAAACTCTGTACATGTTATTGTGTGTGTCTTTGGTTTGATTAACCAAATTTGAAAATTTCTTGAAAATTGCTGCAAAATATGTTTGCTTTTGAGATTTTGAGGAAAATTATGAGAAAATCTTATCTTTGGAAAACTGAGATAAATTCATGTGTTTTTTGAAAAACATTTCATCTCATACTCATGCATTTTATTCATAAAATCTAATACTTTGAGGAGTTTCAGCACTGAAATTGCTTCGTTTTTCAAAAATTTTGTTTTTTCAGAATTTCAATCGATTGAATATGTTTTTCGACCGATCGAAAATGTTTTTAAAATCCCTGGAAAGTTTTGGTGTGTTTCGATCGGTATTCGATTGGTACTAAATCAATTGAAGTATTTTCGACCGATCGAATCTAATTTTCGATCGATCGAATCTAATTTTCGATCGATCGAAAATCGGGCTGAAGGTTTTTTAAAAGGATTTTTTCTTCTCATGTTCATCACGTGTTCAAAACTTTTCAAATCCTTTTTTTTTTTCTCTCTCACCAACTGGTCAAGCCTCCATTTTGATTTTTTGTCGTTTTCCTCCGAATCTTTTGCAAAGAATTTCTCTCCCACAAGCCGGTAAGACTATTTTCTCCTTCCTTTTGTTTTTATTTCCATTTATTCATGCATTATTTCATGCATTAGTTGGATATTTTCGGCACTTTTGATTTTCAATATTGTTGATGTTTTGGTGGTTTTCTTTCACAATGATTTGTTGGGTTTTTGTGGGGACACCATATACAAATGATACAAGTGGTTTAATTTGATCAATTTGGTGTTTTATGAAGAATTGAAAATTCCAAGGTTTGCAAAATACCAAATTTGGGGCTTTTGTTCAAATTGATGAAATTTGATGAAATTGGCTTGTTAGATTGATTAATTTGATCATTATATTGTGTTTTCTAACTTGTGTAATGATCAATTTCTCAATTTGTTGGGTTTTGTGAAATTGGGTTTTTCAAATTTGGGAATTTTTTATATAAAATTCTTGCTCAAGCCAATTTTGTAATATTAAATCATATTTGAACTGTATGTCATTGCATTAGATCATGCATCATTTGGTTATTCTGCTCATGCATCATATAGAATTGTTATTTCTATGTTTTTTTTTGTGCTAACTTGCAGTCTGCCCTTGGTTTTTTCCTTTTTGTTTGTCTCTTTTCTTTCTGTGACTCTCAATTTTTTCCTTAGCATCATGCCTAGGAAAACCAGAGCACATAGGAATTCTATCCTTTCACCTTCCTTTGATAGTGATAGGTTTCTTAGTGAGAAGCATCAGGAGACATACGAGACCCTTAACCTTAGGCGTAACATTTGGGGTGAGCGTAGGGTTCTTTTAGATGAGGTTGATGATGAGGTGAGGCGTAATTTTGAGCGTAGGGGCTGGCTACCTCTGTTAGACATAGACCATCCGCCTCCGGCTACCCTGATTAGAAAGTTCTACTCGAACCTCTCTATCCACATCTATGATTCCAACACCTTGGTTAAGAGTTGGATATGAGGTGTAGAGTATCGCATTACTCCTTCGGTAGTGTTTGATGCTCTTGGGGTGCCTATGGTTGCTCATCCTGTCTTTCTTTATGATGAGTCTCCTCCTCTTGATGACGTGATGTCATACATCACTGGGTCTTCTATCCAGTGGGGTTCTGATCCTCGGATCACCTCTACTGAGCTTTCTGAGCTGCATTATCTTTTCTTTAGGATTGCATGTCATTCCTTGTGGCCTATTTCTCATCTTCACACTATCCCTATTAAGTGATGTGTGTTTCTGTATGCTCTTGTCACTATGCTCCTATCAGTTTTCCTCATCTGTTTCTTCGTTCTTTGAACGAAGTGCATCAGAGCAATTCTACTGCTCATGCTTTGTTCTTTCCTGTCTTTATTCATAGGATTCTCCTTCACTTAGGTTTAGGTGATTTCCCTACTTCTGAGCCTGTTCATATTATTGCTCCTATAGGTGCTACCTTTCTGAGACGAAGGGCTGCTCAGCTTCGAGCTAGCTCTAAGCGTCCTAGGGTAGAGCCTTCCGGTGTCACTCCACCTCCTACTTCTTCTGCAGGTGCTCTTTCGGCTGCGACGTCTACTGATTCTGATTCTGCTGCTGCTGCTGATGTTCTTCCACCTTTTCCTTCGGATGTTTCTGATATTCGTCGGACTTTAGATACTGTCATGACCGTTCAAGCGGCTCACGGTCAGCTTTTGGTGAATGGTCTTAATGAGCTTCGAGCCTTGAAAGCAGATTTGGCGAGATTTCGTCGTTCTCCTCCACCGCCTCCTTTTGATGATGAGTGAGTGCCCTTTGGTAATTCATCACAAAAAGGGGGAGTACATTCTATTGTGGAGTACATACCTTGTAGGGGAGTTTTTTGTCTTAGGGGGAGTTTTTTGTTTCTTTTTGTGATACTGTGGAGCTTGTGGAGCTTTTAGATTGTATCTAGGTGCTTCATTATATATTTACCTTTTTGGCTCATGATAGGGGGAGTTATTTTTTTTGAGATACATCTTTTGTATATGTTTCTTGTTTCACTATGCTACATTGCTTATTGATTTATATTTATAATGTTATTCATGATATATTTCTTTATTTTGTGTTATGTGAAATCAAGAACTTCTTTTCTATGTTACTTGTATTTTCCACACATGCGTTTATGTGATTCAGTCGTGCTGCTGTCTACTTTTACAACTGATAGATAGTAGTCAGGTTGAATTTATTTAGTGGCTATTGTTTTGTAATGGGCTGTTTATTTTTGTAAATTTTGAGCATTTTGTTAAGTTTGTGTTTTGTCATGGATTGCCAAAGGGGGAGTTTGATAGGTTCTAAGAATTAGGAACTAATGTATTAGAACTTTATTTTGTAATGTTGGCAAACCATGTTCAAAACGGTTTTTAGTCTTGTTTAGACTTGCTCAAAGTATGAGGTTTTTATGTAAAGTTGGAATCGAGTTACTGCAGAATTTACTGTGCATTTTTGCCTGGCTCGATTGATCGAGAATTAGACTCGACCAATCGAAAGTCGTGCAAAATATTTTTTTTGCAGAATTTCCAACTCAGCCCTAGTCCATTTAATGTGTAGGGTTTTATGTTTTGCCTAAGTATAAAAGGGAAAACCCTAGCTATGTTTTTAGAGTTCTGAATATTGTGTTTGTGAATCTTATTTATGAGATCTAGAGGTGTTTACCTTCACATACACTTAGGGTTTCCAATCTCAAGATTGATGTCAAGAGCTTGGTAATCATACAATTGCAGAATCAAGAGCTTCAAGATATACAAGCAGGTGTGCTTGTGCTTTGCTGAGAATTCAAGGAAAGAAGTAGTTCGTAAACTCGGAGCTGTCATGTGGTCGTGGTAGTAAGTTTCCTACTCGAGGTAGCAATAGGATGTTAGTGATCTAAGTCGCTATTGTGTAAACTTCAATTCTTTCATAGTGAATTCCTTTTTACCTTAAGGATAGCTAGGTTAAATCCTCCCCAGGTTTTTACCGGTTTGGTTTCCTAGGTCATCATATCGTGTGTTATTTATTTTCCGCATTGTTGCATGATATGATATATTTGTGTTAACTTAGAACTGCTTAATTTACCTAAGTTAATCACTTGACTAAATATCTAGGTTAATCTATTTGGGTTTAAAGGGTCTAAATTTCTAACAAAACGTTCTAAGAACATTTGTTAGTGAGTTATTTTAAGAAAATATTTTTGGAAAAATTAATGTTTTGATAACTTTTTAAATTTCTCATAAAAATGGTATAAAAATTTTCTTAAAATAATTTATTAACAATTATCTTAAGAGCACCCGATAATATGACCTATATTGGAAATAGAGTCATTAATAGCTTGACACTTCAACAAGTTATGTAAAAGATCAACAAGTTATGTAAAAGATTGTGTTCCTGGCAATGCTGCAAGCTGGTTAAAAATATGATTGGGTATTGTTTCTTTCCCATGTTTGGCATTCTACTTTGGTACAAACCTTGCGCTGGATTCTAGCATGAATGTTAGCCCTCGAGCCGCAGATGTTTATGTTGTATAGCAAAGTACCTCCCATAAACCAACCCATCCATCATCACAGGAGGTGAGTTTGTAATGGGGTTAAAGAGGGTTTTTTTTTTTTTTTTTTTTTTTGGATCAATTAAATGAATTGTCAACCATCAAAGATTCAAAGTTGCGATATTAGGTTCATACAATCTTGGGCCACCAGGCTATACTAGGGCACTACTCATTTAGCATGGGTAGCAAAATGAGTGTGAATGTCCAGTGCATGTCATTCCACAAAATATATATAATTCAACAAAAGTGGGTTATTTAGCCAATTAACAAGGATGAAAGGGAAAAAAAATCTCAAAAAAAGAAGGAAGAAAATAGTTAGATGTGCATTTTTTTTTTTTTTTTTGACAAACGAGCTCGGGTGGATGCAACCCTCTTTTGTCTCATACGCATCAAGTTATTACAAAGAGAAATTCTATGAGGGTAGCTCTAAAATGATGACAAGAAGTTTCGAATTCAATATCTCATGAATATTATGAGGCCTGATGAACCCTTATATCAACCCCTCGGACTAAATTATTTCAAAGAATAGAGTTTTAGTGGCCCACTAATGATTTGGTAACCCTATGGGGCCTATACTTTTATAATATACTCCCTTACAACAACATACCAGACAGGAACACACCATTAACCGAAACAGACTTACAGACCCTTTATCTAACAAACCGAACTCACTAACCAACCAAACTATAAAAACTTGATGAAGACCTTCTTGGAATGCCCAGATTTCCGTTATAAAAACTTCAGTTACAGTCGCATTTTTGGGTCCTCACTTGGCATGGAATTATGAGCACTAAAAGACTACTTTCTACGGCTGATTTCTATGCAATCCCACCCATTATCCGAAACTCCTTTCCATGGCCCACTAACTCCACCACCCAATCGAACACACCTTTCTTACCAAAGGGTCCTTCCGTATTAGCTACAAACCTCATCAAATCATACTGAAAGGGGCTTGATAAAAGAGGCCCGGATACTGTTCGATGAAATGCCTGAGAGAGATGTGGTTGCATGGACTGCCATAATTGCAGGGTACACGTCTTGCAACCACTACAGCCATGCATGGGCTATGTTCTGTGAGATGGTAAGGAATGGAGTGGTGCCAAATGCTTTTACTTTGTCCAGTGCTTTGAAGGGTTGTACGAGCATGAAGGCTCTTTCAAATGGGGCATTGGTCCATGGCTTGGCCACGAAGCATGGTATGAAAGAGTCTATGTATGTTAATATTGCACTCATGGATATGTATGCAACGTGTTGTGTTAGCATGAACGAGCCATGCATGGTCTTTAAGGAGATAGATGCAAAAAATGTTGTTTCATGGACTACTTTGATCACTGGTTACACTCAAAGAGGTGATGGCTATGGTGGGTTCGAGTTTTCAGGCAAATGTTGCTGATAAGTAGTTGAAACAACCTCAAATTCTATGAAAACACTTGGGTTCCAAATCTCACTTGTTATTGTGTATCTACAATTAAAAAGGTTTCAATTTTTAAAAAGAATTCATATCAGCTTTATATATCTCACAGTATGGGTTAAGTTCTTGAATTTATTTGACAAACAGGAGGAAACAGAACTCAACCCATTTAGCTTTTCACTTGCTGTTAGAGCTTGCATCTCAATTGGCTTATACGCTTTGGGCAAGCTAATAAATTCAGCAGTGATTACATATGGGTTCAATACCAATCTTCCTGTCATGGTGTATCGGAGGCAAATCAGTATTTCCATGAAATGAATGAGAAAGATTTAATTACATGGAATACCTTGATAACTGGTTATGAAAGATTGGACTCTACTGAGTCATTACGTACCTTTTCACAAATGGAGTCAGAAGGTTTTAGTCTAAATTGCTTCACATTTACCAGTGTTACAGCTGCCTGTGCAAATTTAGCCGTATTGAATTGTGGACAACAGGTTCATGGAGGAATTGTTCACAGAGGCCTTGACGGGAACTTGGCATTGACCATTGCACTTATTGACATGTATGCCAAGTGTGGGAGCATAAGTGATTCACGAAAAGTTTTTAGTGAAATGACTTGCAGAGATTTGGTCTCTTGGACTACTATGATGATCGGATATGGGGCTCATGGATTTGGAAAAGAGGCTGTTGAATTGTTTGATGAGATGATCAGGTCTGGTATTAGATCTGATAAGATTGTGTATATGGCAGTTCTGAGTGCTTGCAGCCATGCTGGACTTGTAGATGAAAGTTTGAGGTATTTCAAATCAATGGTGGGTGATTATAATATTACTCCAAATCAGGAGATTTATGGCTGTGTAGTGGATCTGCTGGGGCGTGCAGGGAGAGTTGAGGAGGGTTATGAGCTAATAGAGAGTATGCCATATATTTAAACCTGATGAGTCTGTATGGGGGGGCACTTCTTGGAGCTTGTAAAGCACATAAGCTTCCGAATTTGGGCAAATTGGCGGCTCATAGTATTTTAGATTTGAGGCCAAATATGGTGGGGACTTGCGTGATGCTGTCAAATGTATATGCAGCTGAAGGTAAGTGAGGGGGGGGGGGGGGGGGGGGGGTATGCAAATATGAGGAAGTTGATGTGAGGGATGGGGAGTAAGAAAGAGGCAGGGAGGAGTTGGATTGAGGTAAGAGACCAGGTTTATATAGTTTTGTTGTTGGAGATAAGATGGGTACTCACATGAAGTTGGTGTGTGGAGTTTTGGATTTGTTGATTTGGCATATGAAAGAGGCAGGATATGTACCAGATTTGGATTGCTTAATACATGACCAAGGAGATGCAACTTGAACAAAATCTGAAGTTGAGGGATGGATTGAATACCATATTGATAAAGGTAGAATGATTCTGCAACAATTTTTGGTTATTCCACAACTTTAAATTGGGTATACACAGATGGAAAGAGGAAGGAATTTTGTATGAGGGGATTTGGTATTCCTCTTGAGAGGTTCATTTTTGAGACATTTGAATCCAGTAATAGGCAGAAAAGAAATGAAGAAGACACTAAGCAACATCAAAAAAGGGCATTGTTTAATTAACCTGAACTAAAGATTCAAGATATTCATTTAATTAACTCTTCATTTTGTGCTTCAACCAAATTAAAAATGATGGAAAATGTAAATGTGCTTTGGTTGTGTTGTTAGTATTGTTTGGTTGTGAAGTATCTACATTCCTACCCTCCTCAAATTTATTTCATTTGCCCTCCTTTGTAGAAGATGGAGTAAGAAATGAAGAGCATAACCAATAATCGAGAAATACTGTGTTATATAAATTTGGTGTCAGCAATTTAAACATATGGCCAAGTACAAGCAAGAACAGACTAACCATGCACACAAAGAGGTATAAACCAATTAGACTGCGGAAAACCAATTCTTGTGCTGCTGCAAACTTCAAAATTGAAACAATACAGGATCCTGCAAAAAAATTTACAAGAGTAAGCTTATCATTAGAGTTAGTTACATCTGATGGCTGTTAGGAAGTTTGTAAGTTTATTATTTTATCTTTCCCGCGAGTCTGTTGCTTCATATGTAGAGCAGAGCAATGTAATTCATTATTAGCTTAATATAATCAGTTTTCCAATTCACTCTCTCAAACTTGATACAATTCATCCAAACTTGATACAAATCATCCCAGACCAGTTTGGGCATAGCAATCAAACAGTTATTCAGTACTCGTCGAATGAGAGAGGAAAAAACATCGTACTTAGGAAGCAACAACAAAGAATAACGACTACAGCAATCCCCAAAGAGTGTGGCACCACTGTATAGGTGCCTGCAATAAAAGCTACCAGCAATGCTGCAATAGACCAATTTATGAGAAGAGAGGTACGTCGTGCCACTTCTCTGTGAAAAACGGCTTCCGTAATCGTTGCTGAAGCCAAAAAATGGACGAATACTGAGGTGGTGGAAAGACCAAAAGCTAAAGTATTAACTATTAGAAATACGCCGAAAGCAGTTCTTTTCCTTAGTACTGCCAAGCCATCATCCCCATTATTACTTTCGTTTGGTTATATCCACCAAGAACCGTGAAAGCTGCCGTGAAGGTCACAGTAGCGATAAGTGTGGCTACCAACATATTGGTCTTACTCGCTTCACGAAATTTGAAGGTGTTCCATCACCATCACTAGTACCTGTCAATTTTGGTTTCCCTCTAGGGTCCAACTTCTGAATGCCCATCCTCAGACTTGGCCGAGCGCCTTTGCTCCAAAATTCTGAAGGCTAGCTACCAATAAAAATATAACTAATCGCGCGCCCGCACGTTAAGCATGATTATTTTTTAAGGTGATCTCATTATTATTAGTATTTTGTAATTTGAACTAATTTAATGAAAGTAATACATTTTACAATCATATTTATCAAAAAATAATTTATAATTATTGTAGAATTGTTTTATTTAAAATTTAAAACCTTAATTTTACTATAGTTGGTTGACTAATTTTTACATCTCTAAGTTAATTAAACATGTTTTTCATGTTACATGTAAGTCTTCTTTTCCCTAAGAGTTGAAATAACGTGGGTAATTTTTTTTTCTATGGAAGTTAAAAAAATTAAAATTCACCTTGTGTTGATGTTTTATAAAAATTAAATTTGGTGGTTCTCTTTCAATAATTGTGAAAATTTCAAGCAATAATCCAGAAGGTAATTTATGTTATATGTTCGTGCTTTGATTGTGTAGTTGTATGATTGACTTGGGTTGTAATTTATAAGTTGAATATGGTGGTGTGTATCCAAAAGAGCCTAACTTTGTAATTTAGGATATTGAATATAATGTTGTGTGTGATTTATAGAGTAGCGACAATTATAGTAGTTAAAAATTGGTTTTTCATTTTCTTTTAAGTTACTAAAAACCTTAAATATGCTTCTTTTTTTCAAAAAAAACTTTTACATATTTTTTTTAACGTGAATCCTTACATATACCTTAATAAGTAAACTCTATACATTTCATTTATTAGATGCATAAAAAGAGACATTTATGCCATAATAATAGTGACTAATTAGTTTTTTCATGATCTCATTTATAATGTTTCTTACTGTTATCATATTTTATTGGCTAATAATTTTCATAATAAAGGCATTAAATGAGAGTTAAATTCTTAGAACCTTTCATTAGATTTTAAAAGTTGTGGTGTGTGAAGAATATAAGCATTTAAAGAATTTTTTTATATTTTTTATTATTTATAAATAATGTTAAAGAAAATGAGAAAAAAGGATTTTGAAAAATTTCATCTTTATTTCTTATATATTTCTATTATTACTGAAGAACGTCTTCCTTTTAGTTTTGATAATAAATATGATTTTCTAGATTAGAGTTTGATTAGTTTCAAGTTTAAATTTTGTATAATTGTAATTAATTGTATATGATTTAATTAAGTGAATTTAACGATTTATTTATTTGCATTGTAAAGTTTTTAATAACATTCGTAAGGTTATCTTTAATTAATTTTTTACTCCTTTAGCCATCAACCTCTTTGTTTTCCAATTAACGGTTACTAATTAATTTATTTAATTGACGTTTGATTTCTTTTACTAATCTCTTTCTCTCTCTCTTTGTTAACATCCTATTGTTTCTCAAATTTGATGATAATTTTAATGTAATACATATGTATATTGTAACGTTTATTTTTATTTTTATTTTATTCCATATTGCTACCATGAAGTTAGTATATCCATAACTATTAGTTTATTTTTTAATATGTTTGGTTTCATATTATTATTATTATTATTATTATTATTATTATTATTATTATTATTATTATTATTATTATTATTATTATTATTTTAAATTTAGTGTTTATTTTTTTTTATGAAATAAATTTAGTGTTTCTAAAATAGAAGGTGTTTTGCATTCTCTTTTTCTATTGTTGCGTTGTAACGTTTTGTGGGAATACTTTATAAGAAAATTTTCTATTCTATTTTTTTTTTAATTGAGTGTTTCTAAATTGATATTTGTTTTGTATTTCATTTTTTCATTGATGTATTGTAACATTTCATGGGAAGACTTTATAAGAATAATTTTGATTTATTGAATTAAAAAATATATTATATGTTTAATTTAAAACAAATGAGACAAAATATAAATAATTATGATATGGAGAATGTTGCTAAATTTAAATGTTGAATAAAATAAGATGAGAAGAAAAATAGTAAAAATGAAATGTATAGCAATAAACACCATATTATTTTAGTTATGCTATGTAAAATAATATTATTTTTTTATATACTATCTTTATAATGCAATAATATAGCATTTAACAACCAATGAGAATAAAAAAGATAACAACATAAAACACAAAACTAAATCGTATCAAGTCGGATTACCAATCAATTCCAATTTTAGCAAACTGACTGAAGTAGTCCAAAACTGATTTCTGCGATGCATTTGGTGGAGCTTTCAATATTTGGATGACTGCTGTATTACATGTGTAAGCTATGAGTTTGTGTAGTAAATTATGAGAAGATCATTTTCAAGATTGAAGTACTTATAAATTTAATTTTTCTTTTGCAGGCTAAATTCACATTGTTTGCAAAGTAAGTAAAACCATTATAAAACCATTATAAAACCATTATAAAACCATCCTGAAAGTTGTAAGCTTAGCTTGAGCAAAGTAAGTAAATTTTAGTTAAAACCATTGTAAAACTCTATACTTGTAATGTTGGAAATTGGATCTGTGGTGGCATGTTGTGTTGGAGCAAGCGAGTGGCTTGCATGGTGTTATAAGGTGGTTTAAATACATATTAGAAGTGTTTTTCATTTCTTGTAAATGTGAATGAGTATTATTGATTAGATGTGATGAATAGTATTTTATTTGACTTAAATACTTGTAAAAATCTATACTTGTGATGTTGGAATTGTTTTATGGTGAGTTGTTGTGTTGGAGCAAGCGGGTGGCTTGCATGGTGTTATAAGGTGGTTTAAACTAATATTGAGAGTGTTTCATTTCTTGCAAATGTGAATGAGCATTGTTGATTAGATGTGATGAATAGTATTTTATTTGATTTCAACACTTGTAAGAATTATAGTCATAATGTTTATGATTCGTTTTGTGATGAGTTGTTGTGTTGGAGCAAGCGGGTGGCTTGCATGGTGTTATAAGGTGGTTTAAACTAATATTGAGAATGTTTTTCATTTCTTGTAAATGTGAATGAATATTGTTGATTAGATGCGATAAATAGTATTTTATTTGACTTAAATACTTGTAAAACTCTATACTTGTGATGTTGGAATTAGTTTTGTAGTGGGTTGTTGTGTTGGAGTAAGCGGGTGGCTTGCATGGTGTTATAAGGTGGTTTAAACTAATATTGAGAGTGTTTTTCATTTCTTGCAAATGTGAATGACTATGCTTGGTTAGATGTGATGAATAGTATTTTAATTGATTTCAATACTAGTAAATACTCTATACTTGTGATGTTTGTGATTAGTTTTGTGGTGGGTTATTGTGTTAAAGCAAGCGGGTGGCTTGCATGGTGTTATAAGGTGGTTTAAATTAATATTGTGAGTGTTTTTAGTTTCTTGCAAATGTGAATGAGTATTGTTGATTAGATGTGACGAATAGTATTTTATTTGACTTAAATACTTGTAAATACTCTATACTTGTGATGTTTGTAATTGGTTTGGTAGTGGGTTGTTGTGTTGGAGCAAGCGGGTGGCTTGCATGATGTTATAAGGTGGTTTAAATTCATATTGGGAGTGTATATGTGTGTGCAATGTATATCTGTTTAAGTATTAATATAGACTTGTATATTCATGAATGAGATAAAACTTTATCTAGTTAGCTTATAGACTTAGATGTTAGAATACATTATGCATAAGTTGTCATTATTTTACTAAAGTAGCATTCATCTTGTAATTGTAGTCAAACATGGATAAAAGTTGGATGACAATGAGTAAGACACCCGATGGCAGATTAAGCCATCCATATATTGAAGGGGTCAATGCATTTATTAATTTTGCAAGAGCGGTTGTGGACTTGAGTGGTAATATTCCGTATCCGTGTATTCATTGTGTGAATTGCTATCGACAATCTCCTCATACTGTGCGTATCCATTTGCTTCATCGTGGGATTATGCAATCTTACATTAATTGGTATAATCTTAGAGAACCCCGTATATTGAACAAGAACATTCATGATAATAAAATGTTAGATGGTGATCATATGGATGGTATCGATGCCTTGGTAGGTGACCAAATTAGAGGGGAACCAAGAAATGCAACCGAAGATGAAGAGGTGCGTCATTTTGACAAACTTGAGGAAGATGCAAAGCGTGAGTTGTATCCGGGTTGCACTGATTATAGTATTTTGAAGTTTGTTATTGAGATGTTGAATGTAAAGGTAATGACCAATTTGAGTAATAAGGGACTTGATATGATGTTAGAATTGCTGACAAAGGTTTTACCGAAAGGTAACTTGGTTCTAAGGTCAACTTATGAAGCAAATAAGATATTACGTGACTTGGGCATGCCATACGAGCATATAGATGCATGCAAAAATGATTGTGCACTAATTTGGAAGGAAAATAAAAACCTTGATAAATGTCCGGTGTGTGAGGTGCCTAGGTATAAGGATACACGTGCCCAAGGTAAGAAAATTCCTCATAAGGTATTTCGTTACTTCCCGTTCACACCAAGACTGAGGAGAGTGTACATGTCAGGCCAAAGAGCTAAGGACATGAGATGGTATATAGACAAACGTGTGGATGATGGGATAATGAGACATCCGGCTAATAGTGAGGAGTGGAAGGAGTTTGATATGCAACATCCTAATTTTGCCCTCGAACCTCGCAATGTAAGGCGAGGTTGGCTACAGATGGATTTAACCCTTTTGGGAATATGAACAACAACTATAGTATGTGGCCTGTCATACTTATCCCCTATAACTTACCGCCTTGGTTGGTTATGAAGGAACCATATTTTATATTGTCCTTGCTCATTCCTAGTCCCCATTGTTAGGTTCTAAGGAATTAGGAACTAATGTATTAGAACTTCAATTTGTAATGTTGGCAAACCATGATCAAAACAATCTTTAGTCTTGTGTTAGACTTGCTCAAAGTATGGCTTTTTATGTAAAGTTGGAATCGAGTTAACTGCAGAATTTACTTTGCACTTCTGCTTGGCTCGATCGATTGAGAATTAGACTCGACTGATCGAAAGTCATGCAGAATGTTTTTCTGCATAATTTTTCCAACTCAGCTCTAGCCCATTTAATGTATAGGGTTTTATGTTTTGCCCTAAGTATATAAGGGAAAACCCTAGCCACGTTTTTAGAGTTCTGAATGCTGTGTTTGTGAATCTAATTATTAGATTTAGAGGTGTTTACCTTTACATACACTTAGGGTTTCCAAACTCAAGATTCATGTCAAGAGATTGGTAAATCATACAGTTGCAGAACAAAAGAGTTTCAAGATATACAAGCAGGTGTTGCTTGTGCTTTGCTGAGAATTCAAGGAAAGAAGGAGTCTGTGGTCTCGAAACTGTCACGTGGTCATGGTAGTAAGTTTCCTACAGGTAGGTAGCAATAGGATGTTAGTGGTCTAAGTCTCTATTGTGTAAACTTCGATTCTTTCATAGTGAATTCGTTTTACCTTGAGGATAGCTAGGTTAAATCCTCCCCAGGTTTTTACCGGTTTAGTTTCCTAGGTCATCATATCATGTGTTCTTTATTATTCCGCACTTTTACATAATTTGATATATTTGTGTTAACCTAGATCTGAATAATTTACCTAAGTTAATCACTTGGTTAAATAACTAGGTTAATTTGTTTGGTTTAAGGGGTCTAAACAAACTTACAATTGGTATCAGAGCGGGTAGTTTTTGTTTTTGATCCTTTGATCTGAAAGCTGATCCTTGACCCTTGTTGTTATGGATTTTCTTAAAATCTTCTCATTAGGTTGCCACATTGTCTACTTGATATGCTTGTCTTTTACTATTTGTGTTAAAATTTTTCTTGAGTATCTTGGAATAATCACATATGATAATAATTACATGTGCTATACTGCTTTAACCGCCTTAAAGACACGTAATTCTTGTCTTTGGTATTTGGATAGTGGTTGTTCCAGGCACATGACAGGAAATAAAGCTTTATTCAAGACACTCTTCGAAGGGAGGATTGGAACAGTCACATTTGGAGATGGAAGCAAATCTGTGATCAGAGGCATTGGCACTGTAGATATTCTAGGATTACCTGTGTTTGAAGATGTTTGGTACGTTGATGGGTTGAAAGCTAACTTATTCAGCATAAGTCAGATTTGTGACAATGGACTGAATGTGTTCTTTACTAAACACGAATGTGAAATACTTGATGGAGAAGGTGACTGTATGTGTGTTGGTGTGAGGACAGCTGACAACTGTTATGGTATCACTCTATGTATAAGTAACAAATGCTTCAGTGCTAAGATCAATCAAGTGGACTTATGGCATCAATTGGGACATGCCAGTCTTAAACAATTAGAGAAGATTTCAAAGTGTGATGCTGTTATTGGGTTACCCAAGTTTGAAAAGATTGAAAAATGCATCTATGGACCATGTCAGATGGGTAAACAGGTGAAGTCCAAACATTCGTCTGTAACTGATGTTCAAACCACAAGACCTTTGGAGCTGCTGCACATTGATCTCATGGGTCCTGCCAGAGTTCAGAGTTTAGGTGGAAAGAAGTATATTCTCGTTGTTGTGGATGATTTTACCAGATTTACATGGGTTGTACTTTTGAAAGATAAAGCTGAGACTCCTGAAAAGATGATCTATTTGTGCAAAAAATTGCAAGTAGAAAAAGGAACTGTGATAGCCAAAATTAGAAGTGACCATGGAAGAGAGTTTGAGAACACAAAACTGGCTACTTTTTGCAATAATCAAGGCACACATCAGGAATTCTCTTCACTCAAAACACCACAACAAAATAGAATAGTGGAAAGGAAGAATAGGGTTGTACAAGAAATGGCCCGTGTCATGCTCCATAATAAGAAGATACCTAAATCCTTCTAGGGAGAAGTTGTTAATACTGCATATCATACTCTCAATCGGGTATATTTCAGACCTAACTCCAAGCAAACTCCCTATGAACTCTGGAGAGGAAAGAAGCCTGTAGTCAAATACTTCAGAATATTTGGCAATGACTGTTACATTTGCGTGATAGAGAGAACCTGAAAAAGTTTGATGCTAAGAGTGATAAGGGTTATTTTTTGGGATACTCTTCCACCAGTAGAGCATACAGAGTACACAATCTGAGAACTAAAACAGTCATGGAGTCTTCAAATGTTGTGATCAATGATGAGTTAAATTCAGATGGTCATTTAGAAAATGCATCTCCAGTTCAAGAACAGGTTATGAAAGTTGATGACTCTCTACCTGAAAATTATGTGGGAAAGCACACTGAGGAAGAGTTGATGTTATTGAATGATACAGCCTCTGTGCCATCAAGTTCAGAACCATCTACACCAGTTCATGAAACTCAACAAGAACGGAGAGAGTTTCAAGGTTCATCAGAACAGAAAGGTACTTCTACATCATTAGTCAAAGGTCCATCCTCTAGAGTTAAGTTGAATCATCCTGCTACTAATATATTGGGGAGTTTGAATGATAACATGAGATTGAGATCCAAAGATTTAAATGTGATTACTCACTCATGCTATTTATCCCAATTTAAACCGAAGAAGGTGGATGAAGCTCTACAAGATGCTGATTGGTTGAATTCTATGCATGAAGAACTTCATCAGTTTGTTCGGAATGATGTGTGGGAACTGGTTCCTAGACCAAAGGGAGTCAATATTATTGGAACCAAGTGGATTTTCAAGAATAAGTCAGATGAACATGGAACTGTAGTCAGAAATAAATCTAGACTTGTTGCTCAAGGGTACACACAGGTAGAAGGGATTGATTTTGATGATACTTTTATACCTGTAGCAAGATTGGAATTTATTCGGATTCTCTTGGCCATAGCAAGTCATATGAACTTCAAGTTGTATCAAATGGATGTCAAGAGTGCTTTCTTAAATGGCTTGTTGCAAGAAGAGGTATATGTAGAACAACCGAAAAGTTTTGTTGATCCTCACAGGCCAGATGATGTCTACAAGTTGAAGAGAGCCCTCTATGGGTTGAAACAAGCTCCACTGGCTTGTTATGATAGACTAACTGCATATCTCACAGACCATGGTTTTAAAAGAGGTTTTACTGACACTACTCTCTTCATACGAAAGGATAAGAATCATTTTGTAGTTGCTCAAATTTATGTTGATGATATTGTTTTTGGTGCTACTAATGATTCTCTTGCTCAATCTTTTGCAGATGAAATGAAGGCCATGTTTGAGATGAGTATGGTTGGTGAACTAACTTATTTCTTGGGATTGCAGGTAAAGCAAACGGATGCTGAAATTTACATCAACCAAGCTAAGTATGCGCGAAATTTGGTCAAGAGATTTGGTCTTGACAAGGCTGCACATGCTAGGACACCAATGGCTGCTAATGCAAAATTAACAAATGATCCTTCAGGGTGAGTCTGTTGATGTTACATTATACAGAAGCATGATTGGTTGTCTTTTGTATTTAACTGTTAGCTGACCTAATATTGCCTTTAGCGTGGGTGTTTGTTCTAGATTTCAATCTAATCGTAAGGTTTCTCATTTAAATGCTGTTAAAAGTAATATGTTGCTGGAACTTGTGATTATGGATTGTTTTACAGCAAAGAGTCAAATCTTTCTCTTGCTGGTTTTTCTGATTCTGATTGGGCTGGTAATGCTGATGATAGAAAAAGCACCACTGGTGGATGTTTTTATGTTGGTGCAAATCTTGTTGCTTGGATGAGTAAGAAGCAAAATTCTGTTTCTTTATCTACTACAGAGGCAGAATATATTGCTGCTGGAAGTTGTTGTTCACAGCTTCTTTGGATGAAAAAACTCTTGAGTAATTATGGAATATCACAGGACACCATGGTTGTTTATTGTGATAATTATAGTGCTATAGATATCTCTAAGAATCTTGTTTTACATTCTAAGACTAAGCACATTGAGATTCGATATCATTTCATTAGAGATTTAGTTGAAAGGAAAATTGTTGCTCTTGAGTATATTCCAACTGAACGTCAGAATGCTGATATTTTCACTAAACCACTTGATAGAGGAAAGTTTGAGACTCTTCGTCAAGTTATTAGTGTGATTCTTTGTCCTTAATCATTCTTGACTTTCATGGTCCTTGTGCTTCGTTGTTCTATCTTTTGTGACCATTTTTTTAGGATTTGCATTGCATAACATTCATGCATTTCATTCTAGGTTGTTTATTTCCTTATATATTAAAAAAAAATTTGCAAAATGTGTTTTTGCTATACTTTTCTTGAAATTGAAGACAAGGTTGGTCAATCTACTTTGCATAACATGTTTATGTACCTTGTTTAGCTTGGATGAGCTTATTTTACTGCACTTTACTAGCTGAAATTTTTGTAGTGCATGTTGTGTGGGAAGATGTTATAGTTGTTGATCACTTGATCTTGATCTTGAAATCATATGTCTTTGATTATCGGACTTGAACTTTTTGAGAAAGGCATAAATAACCATCTCACCACTGTTTATTATCCAATCATGAACACCTTAGTGCATATCGTAAGATTTTGTGCTCGAGAAAGTATAGCACATGCACAAAAAGAATATAAGGTGTGGCCTCTATTAAAATGCTAAAATTGATGTGTACATTATTGGGCTATAATAAATTCACAATTCAAATAAAATTGGTGTGTACATTATCCCGGCTTTGTTAATAAGTTTCTGATCAATTAAAATTGATGTTAATTATGAGGCAAATCAAGAAACTTACATGATTGCAAGCTTTTATTCTAGGAGATGTGAGAGTTATATGATGTAACTCTTTAAGTTATAGTCTCTTTCAATTTCATGTTATAAATTTTGTAGAAATTGTGATTAATTCCTATGTGCATATCACCTCACATGTTTCTCAAGCTTCTGCTAGTTGCACACACTATACAAGTTATTCTCTGCTAAACTGTGTACATGTTATTGTGTGTTTTTGGTCTGACCAACCATGTTTGAAAACTTCTTGAAATTGATGCAGAACATGTTTGCTGTTTGAATTCTTGGGGGTTTTCTGTTAGAAAATCTTGTTTTGGGAGATCTGGGATAAATTCATGTGTTTTTGGAAAACATTTCATCTCATACTCATGCATTTTATTCATAAAATCTAATGCTTTGAGGAGTTTCAGCACTGAAATTGGTTTATTTTTCAAAAATTTGTTTTTCTAGAATTTCAATCGATCGAACATGTTTTTCGACCGATCGAAAGTGTTTTTAAAATCCCTAGAAAGTCTCGGGTTGTTTCGATCGGTATTCGATTGGTACTGGATCAATCGAGGTATTTTCGACCGATCGAATCTGTTTTTCGATCGATCGAAAATCGGGCTGAGAGTTTTTTAAAAGAACTTTTCTTCACGTGTTCTTCATAATTTCAAAAACTTTTCAATTTTTTTTTGTCTCTCACCAACCGGTCAAGCCAACTGTTGCTATTTTTGTCGTTTTCCTCCATTTTTTTTTGCAAAGAATCTCTCTCCCAAGGCCGGTAAGTCTTTTTTGCCCCTCCTTTTGATTTTATTTTCATTTTTCATGCATTTTCGGGTATTTTCGGTATTTGAGGTTTTGGCATTTTTGGTATTGATTTTGGGTGTTTTTCTTTCAAATTAATCATGGTTTTTGTGGGGACACAATATACAAGTACAACAAGTGGTTTAATTTGATTAATTTGGTGTTTTGTGGACAATTTGAAAATCTAGGGCTTGAAATTGATGAATTTTGGGGATTTTGTTCAAATTGATTTAAATTGATGAAATTGGCTTGTTAGATTGATTAATTTGATCATTATATTGAGTTTTATAACTGCTGTGTTGATCAATTTCTCAATTTGTTGTGTTTTGTTAAATTGGGTTTTTGAAATTGGGAATTTTTGAAAAAATTTCATGCTCAAGCCAATTTTGTGAATTTGGATTATATTTGAACTATGTCACTACATTAGTTCATGCATCATTTGCATATTTTGTTCATGCATTATATAGAATTGTTATTTCTATTATTTTTGCTGTGCTAACTTGCAGTCTGCTCTTGGTCTTTTGTTTTTGTTCTTTTCTCTTTGTGTCTCTCTTTTCTGTCCTTAGCATCATGCCTAGGAAAACTAGAGCCCATAGGACTTCTGTCCCTTCACCTTCCTTTGATAGTGATCGATTTCCTAGTGAGAAGAACCAAGAGACATATGAGACCCTTAATCTTAGGTGTCATATTTGGGGTGAGCGTAGGGTCATTCTAGATGAGGTTGATCCTGAGGTGAGACGTAATTTTGAGCGTCAGGGTTGGTTACCTTTGTTAGATATTGATCATCCGCCTCCGGCTACCTTGATTAGAGAGTTCCACTCGAACCTCTCTATCCACGTCTATGATACCAACACTCTTGTTAAGAGTTGGTTACGAGGTATTGAGTATCGCATTACCCCTTCGGTAGTGTCTGATGCCCTTGGAGTGCCTATTGTAGATCATCCCGTCTTTCCCTATGATGAGTCTCCGCCTCTTAATGATGTGATGTCATACATCACGGGATCTTCTATCCAGTGGGGTTCTGATCCTCGGATCACGTCTGCTGAGCTCTCTGAGCTTCACTATCTTTTCCTTAGGATTGCTTGTCATTCCTTGTGGCCCATTTCTCATCTTCATACTATCCCGATTGAACGGTGTGTCTTTTTGTATGCTCTTGTTACTGATGCTCCTATCAATTTTCCACACCTATTTCTTCGTTCTTTGAATGTGGTGCATCGGAGTAGTTCTACGGCTCATGCTTTATTCTTTCCTGTTTTTATTCATAGGATTCTTCTTCATCTAGGTTTAGGTGATTTTTCTGCTTCTGAGCCCGTTCACATTATTGCTCCTATAGGTGCTACCTTTCTGAGGCAAAGGGCTGCTCAACTTCGAGCTAGCTCTAAGCGTCCTAGGGTAGAGCCTTCCGGTGTCACTCCACCTCCTTCTTCTTCTACAGATGCTCTTGCGGCTGAGACGTCTGCTGAGGCTGCTGCTGCTGCTGATATTCCTCCACCTTCTCCTTCGGATGTTTCTGATATTCGTCGGACTTTGGACACTGTCATAACCGTTCAAGCGGCTCATGGTCAGCTTTTGGTGGATGTACTTAATGAGCTTCATGCTTTGAGAGCGGATTTGGCGAGTTTTCGTCGTTCTCCTCCGCTGCCTCCTTTTGATGATGAGTGAGTGCCTTTTGGCAATTCGTTACAAAAAGGGGGAGTACATTCTATTGAGGAGTTTATATCTTGTAGGGGAGATTTTTGTCTTAGGGGGAGTTTTTGGATCTCTTTGTGATACTGAGGAGCTTATGGGGTTTTTCTAGATTGTATTTAGGTGCTTCACTGTGTATTTACATTTTTTGGCTCATGATAGTGGAGATATATTTTTGGGGTACAATTTTATGTATATGTTTCTTGTTTCACTATGCTACATTGCTTATTGATTTATGTTTATGATGTTATTCATGATATATGTCTTTATTTTGTATTTTGTGAAATCAAGAAGTTTTTTTTTTTATATTACTTGTATTTTCCACACATGCGTTTATGTGTTTGTTAAGTGTTACAGGAATATATAAGTTGATTCAGTCGTGTTGCTGTCTATTTTTGCAATTGATAGATAGTAGTTAGGTTGAATTTGTTAGTGTGGCTATTGTTTTGTAATAGGCTGTTTATTTGGTAAACTTTGAGCTTTTTGTTAAGTCTGTGTTTTGTCACGGATTACTAAAGGGGGAGTTTGTTAGGTTCTAAGGAATTAGGAACTAATGTATTAGAACTTCAATTTGTAATGTTGGCAAACCATGATCAAAACAATCTTTAGTCTTGTGTTAGACTTGCTCAAAGTATGGCTTTTTATGTAAAGTTGGAATCGAGTTAACTGCAGAATTTACTGTGCACTTCTGCTTGGCTCGATCGATTGAGAATTAGACTCGACCGATCGAAAGTCGTGCAGAATGCTTTTCTGCATAATTTTTCCAACTCAGCCCTAGCCCATTTAATGTATAGGGTTTTATGTTTTGCCCTAAGTATATAAGGGAAAACCCTAGCCACATTTTTAGAGTTCTGAATGCTGTGTTTGTGAATCTAATTATTAGATTTAGAGGTGTTTACCTTCACATACACTTAGGATTTCCAAACTCAAGATTCATGTCAAGAGATTGGTAAATTATACAGTTGCAGAACAAAAGAGCTTCAAGATATACAAGCAGGTGTTGCTTGTGCTTTGCTGAGAATTCAAGGAAAGAAGGAGTCTGTGGTCTCGGAGTTGTCACGTGGTCATGGTAGTAAGTTTCCTACAAGCAGGTAGTAATAGGATGTTAGTGGTCTAAGTCTCTATTGTGTAAACTTCGATTCTTTCATAGTGAATTCGTTTTACCTTGAGGATAGCTAGGTTAAATCCTCCCTAGGATTTTACCGGTTTGGTTTCCTAAGTCATCATATCATGTGTTCTTTATTATTTCGCACTTTTACATGATTTGATATAATTATTTTAACCTAAAACTGAATAATTTACCTAAGTTAATCACTTGGTTAAATAACTAGATTAATTTGTTTGGTTTAAGGGGTCTAAACAAACTTACACCCATCAACTAGGAAATGAGATTGATATTTACTTGAAACCATTGGTTGATAAGTTGAAGGAGTTGTGGGAAGGTGTAGAAACTTATGATGCTTATAGTAAAGAACATTTTCAGATGCGTGCAACTTTGTTGTGGACAATACATGACTACCCTAGATTTGGTAACGTGTCTGTGTGGAGGACAAAAGATTATCATTCTTATTACACTTGCAACGATGAACAATATTCAGAAGCTTTGGAAAGTAAAATTGGATTTATTAACCATCGAGCTTATTTGCTTATGGAACATCGTTGGAGACATAGTTGGTTGCATAATGGTTTATCAGAGAAACGGAAGACATCTTTAGAGTTACAAGTGGAAAAGATACAAGAGGAGCTAGATAGAATGCCAAATATAATTCTAGGAAAACATCCAAGTAACAAGAAGAGACAACTCATTGGGGAGTCAAATTGGTCAAAGGTAAGTATTTTGTACAAGCTTCGATACTGGAAGAATAAGAAGCTTAAGCACAACATTGATGTCATGCATGTGGAGAAGAACATTAGTGAGAGTACTTACAGTCTTTGTTGGGTATTGAGGGGAGAAACAAGGATACTGACAAGGCACGGATAGACTTGCAAAATATGAACATTAGGCACACATTGCATTTGAAACAACGTCCTGATGGATCATATGACAAGCCTCGGGCTTTCTTTTCATTAAGCCCAAATGAAAGGGATGGTTTCTATGACTTTTTGAAATCAGTCAAGTATTCTAATAGCTATGCAGCCAACATATCAAGGCCAGTGAATGCAAAAAATGGTAGATTATCTGGTTTAAAAAGCCACGACTGTCATGTGCTACTACAACGAGTTCTTCCAATTGGGTTGCGAGGGTTTGCACATAAAGACATTAGTATTGTATTATTTGAGTTAGGCAGCTTCTTCCGAGACTTATGCTCAAGGACCCTAAAGCAGAGTGAATTGGAGAAACTAGAAGAACGTATAGTACTTATACTATGCAAGCTTGAGAGGTTCTTTCCCCCAGCATTCTTTGATGTTATAGTCCACCTTGCTGTTCACTTGCCTCGAGAAGCAATTCTAGGAGGCCCGGTACAATATCGGTGGATGTACCCAATTGAAAGGTAATTAGATCCTTTAATGCATCTATCAATTGCATCTTCCCCATGTGGTATAAAATAACACAATGTGCGTATTTTTTCCTCGTAGGTACCTTGGAAAATTGAAAAGATACGTTTCTAACCTAGCTCGACCAGAAGGTTTGATTGCAGAGGCTTACATTCTCAAAGAATGTATTAACAACTGGTCTTTGTATATTGATGGGATCGAAACTGTGCATAATCGAAGAGAAAGAAATGAAGATTTTGGTGAGTCTAGCGAATGATTGATAGTTTTTTCATAGATTGCCAGACCTACAGGTGGTAGGCGGAATGATGGTAACTTGTCTCGTGCATTGCTTGATACTGCTCATTCGTACTTGTTGTACAATAGTCCTAAGCTAGAGCCTTATTTAAAGTATATGATTTCATATGCATGTATTGTTTGATCAAGTTTTGAATATTATCTACAATGCTTAGCTGAAAATAAATCACCTTATTTTTAACAGTGAACACAAAAGCACATTGCATAATCCTACTGGAGAAGCTATAACTCAAATCTAATGACAAGAGTTTCCCAAGTGATTTAGAGAACGTGTAAGACATTTGAAATTTAATCACATACTAATAAAAATTAAACATTTAAATAGTTTCGTAATTGCTTATTCTAATTAATATCACTTGTTGTATGTCATTATAGATGAATAGATTCAAAGTTAACGACTTACCAGAAGCTACTAAACAGTTATGGTCATTAGCAAATGGTCCTAAGCCACATGTGAAGGAGTACACAGTTTGTATGGTCAATGGTGTAAAGTTCCATACAAGGGACCTAGACAATTATCATGTAACCCAAAACAGTGGTGTATGTACCGAAGGGGACCATAAGGGAGAAATGCACGACTTCTATGGTCATGTGTGCAAAATTTGGGACTTGGAGTATGTGTTTCGCCATAAAGTTGTTTTGTTCCAGTGTGCATGGTACAATACTAGTACCAATGGTCGAAGGAGAACGATAAGAACTGATGCACGCTACACAAGCATTGATGTTACAAGTCGATGGTATGAAAATGACCATTTTATACTTCCTAGTCAAGCGAGACAAGTTTTTTACCTTTAAGATACCAAATTGAGTGAACCTTGGAAAATTGTGCAATCCATCCAACCTAAGGGAGTGTTTGATGTGCCAGAAGTCGGGGGTGGAGAATCCAATGATAATATAAAAGATAGTGACGCTTTCCAACAAGAAGCGATTGTTGATGTTGTCTCTACCAATGTTGAAGATAATATTATTGCCTTTGGTATGGGTGATGTTGAAACTGAGGTTGTTCTTGAAGGTGGAACTTCAAGAGATGTTAATCAAAATGAAGAGCACGACATACCTGATATTGATATGGATTATGATGTGTAAAGTTAGTAGTAATTGTCTTAAACGTTATGTGCTTGTCATAAAGTTTTACGCTTGTCTAAGTAACAATTGTTTTGTACTTATCTTGAACTTGATATGGATATTGATGTGGTCATTTATTGTGTTGAGTTAGTAGTAATTGTATTCAAATTTAACACTTGTGAATTGCTTGATATGGATACCGGTGTAGACTATGATATGTAAAGTTAGTAGTAATTGTTATTGAGATGTTTTGTACTTATCTTGAACTTGATATGGATATTGATGTGGTCATTTGTTGTGTTGAGTTAGTAACAATTGTGTTCAAAATTTGCACTTGTGAATTGCTTGATATGGATAATGGTGTGGACTTTGATGTTAAGTTAGTAGCAATTGTACTTATCTTTCATGTCAATACATAGTTTCAAAAAATACTCAAAAAAGCCAAATACACTCATAACATACCGAGGTATGAGATGGCAAGATTGAATAAAATGAGGCAAAACCAAGAGAGAATTGATGATTTGGGATTGAAGTACATCTCAACTTCTCTAAAGGATATTGCTCAGTCCAATTGTACAAAAGGAAAAAGAAGTAGAGCTAGTGTTGTGGTAGATGATGATTATGTACTACCTATTGGTGACGATGACAATGATGATGAGTCATCTAATTCTATAATCCATAAGGTACAATAGATGTTCCATAGGATACAATAGATGATAATAATTTTATTGCTTTATTACTTGTAATGACTTTGTTGTTCTATTATATGTATTTTTGTTAGTTACAAATGGCACCAGGACGACTTACACGTTCGCGAGGTTAGACATCTATCCCGGTGGTCCAATCTACGGTCTAATCTACAGAAATACCCCCTGAAGTAAATCCTCCTGTCCAAAGTTCTTCTAGTGCGAAGGCACAGACTACTGGCACATTAACTAGCACGACTGGTAATTATATAGAATATACTTAATTACAACTGCACCTTGTTTTTACTATTGAGATTATACTTCACTTAATTTAGCTATAATGTACATAGAATGTATAATTTTTTAACATTAATAATGTTTAAATAGGATCTGCTAGCAGAAATACCCGTGGAACAATACGTAGTGTAGCAGTACGGGCACTTGTTGAAAAAAGTGGTAAGCTACCGATACGTATAGCTGCAGAGTATGATGCTCCTGTTGGGAAGAATGTGTGCAAGCTTGTCAATCAAATTGGCGTACAAGTGCAAAGTACTTTGCCTAGTTACAACGTGAAAAATTGGAAAAATGTTGATGCTGCTACTAGAGATGTGGTGCTTCAACATATCGCAGTAAATTTACATTGATAACGTCTAACTCGTCTTTATTGTCACTAAGTATATTATATTCATATAATAATATTTTTATAATAAATATACACTTCATTTTACAGGATCAGTTTGAGCTACAAGGAGATTCAAACTTGGTAACGAAAACATTAAATACAAAATGTGGAAGATTATTGAGTTCCAGCTCTAATAAGTTGCATCAGATTTATAAAAAACTCGTACAATCTCATGGTGTTGACTATGCAAGAAGCCACCCGCCAAAGAATACCAAACTTGAGCTATGGATTGAACTTATTGATGGGAGATAGACCAATGAGGATTGGCTGGTAAATTACTTATTAGTATATTATTATTACCCAATATTTACTATATTGTGTTGTAAACTGATTAGATTAATACTTAGATGAAGTAAATGTATAATGTTTTATTCATGATCTAATAAATATCTTGAATGTTGTTTATTAGAAAAAATCAAGAAAGAACTATGCAAATAGGAGTAAAATTTCAAGCAAACATAGATGTGAGACAAAGGCACTTGCTGTTAGGGTTGATGAGGAGGTGCGTGTTTTTTCATTTTCTTAAACCTTAGTATATTACATGTTGTGATTAATTAAGTATATCTAACACTTGAATGTTAATTAATCAGACAAATAATAATGACGGTCAAGTTCCTAAATTGACAAAAATCTTCAAAGATGTTCATTTCAATTCAAATACGAATATGTGGATACACCATGAGGATGAAGCGACATATGTATGTGTATCATTCTATCCCTATTACGTTTGTAAAGCTATAACATATGTAGTATTAATGTTGTGATTATTTGTTTCTTCCTCTCTTTCAAATGATAGGAAAATTTTCTCAAAGTGCAAGAGGATCATTGTCAAGATTCTAATGCAATTCCCCTTACACAAGAGGAGATCTCAAACTTGGTTTTTAAGAAGAAGTCTGGTATTGTAAAAGGACTTGGCATAAGACCTTCCTCTTCTCTAGTAACCACCGCCTCATCTAATTCCTCGGTGAAGTATATCCAACGGCAAGAAAATGAGATAATTGAGCTTAAAGAGGCAAGAGCTAGGGACCAAGAAGAGTGAGCTAGGGAGCAAGAGGAGCGAGTTAGGGACCAAGAGGCACGAGCTAAGAAAGAAGAGGTCCAAAAGAATATTCTTAACTTTTTGAGGAGCAAGGGTTATGATGATGCTCTTACCTATGGTGGTGGTTCAACTTCAAGTTAAAACACTTTTTGGTTAGTACTTAATTTTATAACATAGTTAAAACACTTTTTGGTTAGTACTTTATAACATAGTTAATGTTTTTACTTTACAGTTTTAATGTAATATTGTTTTTATATTTGTGCAGATTTCTTATTGGTGGCTTTTAAGGGATTTACTTTTGGCATTACTTGAAGACATGAGGACATCTTCCATTAGTTCTAATTATATTATGCTACACTTTTTGTATTGTTATAAAACATTTTGATATATTGTATGTTGCAAACAATTATTGTATGAAAAGAGTTTGAATTGGATACTTGTTTTATTTTTTATTTGTGGAATGTATGGATCTTTTTTTATAAATGTGTTGTTGAAATAAATGTACTATTGAAATGTGAGGTTTTAATAATGTAATGACAGGTTACAGGTTAATATCAAAGCTATGAAAAAATAAAAACAGAAAATAAGTTTTTGGGACGAATTTTTTCGTCACAAATATAGCAACAAAAAAGTGTTTTAGTGACGAAATATTTTGTTGCTAAATATAACAAAATTTTGTAAGAAATGGTTTTAGTGACGAAACTTTTCATCACTATATGTGTCTGGATTTTTTTAAAAATAGTTTTAGTGACGAATTTTTTCATCATTATATGTACCCAAACATAGTTTTAGTGACAAAATTATTCGTCACTAAATATGATTTAATAAACTAAGGTATTTTTAGTGACAAAATAGTTCGCCATTAAATAGTGTTTTTAGTGAGGAAAACATTTAGTGACGAAATGTTTTCGTCACTAAAAGTTTAAAAAAAAAAAAAACAAATTGGACTTTTAGTTTCGTCACTAGGACTTTTAGTGACGAGGTTTTAGTGACGAAATGAGTTTCATCACTAAAAACTGAACTTTTAGTGACGAATTTTTTCTTCGCTAAAAATATATTTAGTTGTAGTGGTATGTGGCTTGGAGTGGGATCAAAAGGGAACA
Source organism: Lithocarpus polystachyus (assembly GCA_033629205.1). Lineage (NCBI taxonomy): Eukaryota > Viridiplantae > Streptophyta > Magnoliopsida > Fagales > Fagaceae > Lithocarpus > Lithocarpus polystachyus. The sequence continues at coordinate 180,728 of CM066164.1, read as the reverse complement.
AATAAGACTCTAATTCCAATAGACCTTGGCTTTTCTGTCAACTCTTAACAAGTCCAAAGTTACCATTAATTATATTTAATACCACTATATAAATATAATTGCACTCTAGGTCTTATTAATAAATTATATCCCAAGACTTTATTGTACATGCAACCCCTTTAGAAAATATTCGTAGTAATGCAAAATCATTAAAGTAGACTGCCACTTTGTAGATTACTACATCTTAATCTTTGAGTATCCGGTTTAATCCTTTAAATTATTCATCATATATTTATGAAATTCAATTTCATAAATATATACTTTAATAATTATTTGCTAAAGTAGTTAGACCTAACATTTCAAATAATAAACCCATTAAACTTATCTCAAGGGAATATTTTGTATCTTCATTAAGAGACTATGAATTCCATCTTGAGAATATATGTTCCATCAATACTAAATGTGGCTGTCCAACATACTAAGATTTTGACTGTTATTTTATATCTCACTCCTGATATATCAAAGCAACCTATACTCCATGATCAGGTCCATTATTCTCTCAGGATTAAGAGTTCATGTAAATATAAGTCGTGAGATTTTTTATTCATTTGACAGTTGTTAGAAAAATAATAAATCTCACAGCAGTCCAGTTCAATATGTCTTAATTCTTAAGACATATCAACACATCAACTATAAGTCTCCACTTCCATGATCAAAACAAATCATTTTAGTTGATATGTTATAGTTTTCACAGATGAAATGCTCAATTTCATCACCGATTACAAACTAAAATTCTGAGTTTACAAAGAACTTATAATTTATATATTCTGTGACTTTTCACATAAATTACATACTACGCATCTCATGGACTACGTAATAATGTCCAAATACTCATGTTACCATTATTTTAGATAATAATAAAAGAACTTTATTAATTACAACATTAAGCCATACATTAAGTCATATATAATGTCATACATAACATCATACAATAGAATTTAAGGGCATTAATTCCAACACAAATTTATTCATATTCATTTTACACATGAAGAAAGGAAAGCAACAGAAAAGATTGACTAGTAGCAATTGAATGGCCATTGCTAGTAGAGTAGCAATAATTATTTTATACACCAGCCTTATGCAGTGGGTGTTGGATTCACAGACTCAAGTTGTAAGAAAACCGCTGGATGCACAGGTGCATGAGACCTATGAAACGTAAGACACCCGCTACACAGTGGTGCATCAGAAACCTTAGTACGGTAGACTTTGTCGTGGCTAAAGCCGAAAGCAGGTACCTTGGACCATGTCAACTAAAAGACGGTACTTCAGCAACACGTATAAGATTGGCACACAAGCAAATAAACCAATGACAATAAAGATCAATGGCAATTCCTGGTGATTAAGACTCTTCAAGCAAAAGGATGCAGCAAATGCAACCATCATGGCAGCAATTGAGATGAAAAGTGTAGTGACTCCAATCATCAACTTAACAGGTAACCACACAAGGAAGTCCTTATATGAATAACGTGAGGTAAGGATGGACAAGAACGTAATTAGGGATGTTGAAGAGCAAAATACTGCAATTGCGCTTGAAACCGAATAGGCCAGGCCTAATTTAGAACTTAGGTTTAATTTATCATCTGATTGATAAGGAAAGGCTATAGTTCCAATTAGTGTTGCAATCAACATAGATGATTTAGCCATATTCATCATCCACTTCTCTCCCTCCTTCCTTAAGTTCTCGTGGCTCTTTGCGAATAAAATATATGGTGTTTCCCCGTTTCCATTTTTCATTTCTTTGAATACAGGTCTTACAGCCTTTTCCACCTCCTTCCATTGCAAATAATAAGGAATTACCATGAGAGACTTGTTAATTAGTCTTAAAATTCAGAAAATTTTAGGTAGACATTAAATCTAAGTGTAAACATGAGTGAATTTTCTACAAAATGTGATAAATGATCAATTATTCCAAAAGCTTAAATTATTGACAAATGGTGAATTCAATCATTTAATTAATATTCTAACAAAATGATTCAAAAACTTAGTACTCAAATCATATGAATAACTAATTACCTTGAACCATAGTAGTTCATGCTGCATTTGAAGAGCTGCTCCTGATATAGCATTAAGCTTATCTTCAGGTGCCAATCCTGCAGCTAAATGCAGCATGTTGTTTCCATCTTCATTTATTCTATCTACTAACAGATCTCTAATTGAGCCTACGCCAAGTAAATTGAAGATGCTTTCATGGCGCTTCTCAACAGCAATATGAAATATGCTTCTCTTCTTACTGTCTAGTTTCCATAATAGATCACAGTCAAAATGAATAAGCTCGACCAAAAACTCCACATTGCCTACATCTGCTGCAATAAATAGAACTCGTGAAAGCTCTGGAATTTCGTTTAAATTCTCAATATCATCTCTGTATGACTGAAGACATTGTTTAAGTAGTTCATGAGCTTGAGATTGCTTGGACTTTTCCCCTTTTAACTTCAACCCTGGAATTGACAATGAAAAGAAAGTAGCCATACCTAAGTGAATTATAATTTATTAAAAGAATTGAATAGATCTAGAGTACAAAGAGTGAATGTGCTACTGGTGCATGTGTTTCTTGTATATATATTAGTGTTAGGGCAACAATAGATTCAAGAAATGAATACATTTTCATATGAAATTGTTAGATTAAATGATTAAATTCACAATTTTCAAATAGATTAAATTTTTAGAACAGTCGGTAATTATGTTAATATGATATATCAAAAATCAATTTTAAGTTATTTGGTTGTGTTTGCATTACAAGGGTAACTATTCTTAATGAACAAACTAAAATTCCGTAATAGTTATTCTTGAAGCCATGAAATAACTCCAAAAAAGAAAAAAAAGAAAAAGAAAAGAGAGAGTGAGGGTGGCAGATGTCATATTACATGTTTTGAATTAGAAAGTTGTCATTTGCAAAGTAAGAAATTGAATCTAAAGTCTAAACTCTAGCAGAGGGACAAGAACTGAGAAGCTTTCCAATTTCTTTAAATAGTTGATGAAAAATGAATGTTACTAATGTCGAAGCTGAAATGAGGCTTGCTCAACTTGCTTCAGCATTAGAACAGTCCTCAGAGTGCGTGCTGCGTGCATTGGCTTGTGTTGGATCTAATCTCGGTGTTGCTCATGCTTTGTGAAGTTTTTTATTGGTTGAATTTTATTGAATTCTACTGTAAAAAAGTTTAAGACTTTAGCATTTTCATGTTGTATTGTGAATTATCCATCATTTTCATATATTCATTTTGTGGATGACATTATTTATTACAAATGTAAAAGTGTATTTACTGACATGTTAGTTAAAATTTTTAAATAATGTGGTATCATATGTAGACATTATAAAATATGAAAAAAAATATTAGTAAAAAATTTTAATCATGAAATTAGTCATCTGCATATACAAGATTATTGAGTTATATATCACCATGAAAGATTTAAGAATTTCATAGTCGGAATAAACTCACATAGAATATTGCGGTGTCCACTAACAAATGCTGAAGGATTGCGAGCTAATACATGCAATGCATTCTCTTCGTCTTTGTTTTTAGCAGTGGCTAAATTATGGTTGGCGTTGAGCATTGCCAAGGCAATTCCTGCATTATTTATTCCATAAACAAAAATTCAAAGCAAAAAATTATAGGTAGAAATATTTTGGAACAATGGATACTACAGTTTCATGCAAACTAAAATGATAGCATAGTATGAGATCAAAATAGTTAAAAATTTAGAGAAGTGTTATGTCCATAAAATTTTTACAATAATTTCACAATAAATTATAAGTAATAAGCTGTTTTGTTTTTTTGTTTTTTTTTTTTTTTTTTTAGAAATAGGTAGTAAGTTGTCAGGTTAAAATTACTTTTTTACCTATTAATAACAAACCGCCACTTAAAATTTATTGTGAAAGTGTTATAAAAAAAATTGTGGACATAACATTCCTAAAAAATTTAAGTTCTCAGGTTAAGATCAACAATCTGTATATAAATCCATACAAAAATCCATGAGCCGGCTGTTACTTTGATACCAAGTTACTCATCTGATTTAAATGCTTAAACTTCCCTGGTATTCCTATCTCCTCTTCCCTAGTCTATCATCTCCTTTTTTTCCAAAATTTTGTTCATTCTCATTACCTTCCCTTCTTTGGCAGAATTAGAAATGTTTTTCAATGAGGCCGAGCTAAATTATCAATATTTTTTCAGGTCTCACACACATCTTTAATATGATTTATTGTATATATTATTAACTACCCATTAAGTTATATTGATCACAAATAATAATTTTAAATCAGTTAAATCAAAATTTGTTGTCTAATAAATATAAAAATATGTAAATAAATTAATTCCAAATATCACCGCGTACCCTTGGTGCGGTGGTCACTCTACAAGTATAAATGCTTGTGAAGTATGGGGGGCAAAGGACAGAATTCAAGTCTCCAGGAGAGAGCTTCACATACATATACACTTAGATTAGGCTAGAGTAGAAATTCTATCTTGTATAAAAAAAAAATCAATTCCAAATATATTAAATGATAAATGTTACTTTTATATACATTAGCATATACAATTTGAGAAGAGGATAATTACAATGAATATTTCTTATAATAAAAATGATATACTTTATTATAATTTTTATAAATGAAAGTAAAACATATCACAAACTTTTTAAACAATAGAAATTATGGCATCTATTTTTGCCTCTCTACACGCAAACTTATAATGTTTATTTATGAAAAAAGAAAAAAGAAAAAAAAAGAACGAATTGTATTATGAAAAATAAAAATTGAATATTATACTCCTTTTCTCTCCCTTCCTTCTATCTACTTCTATTCAATTATAAGGTAAATTATTAAGTGGAGAAATCCATTAGTACAAAATATTTATCTTCTTTTTTAGATAGAGCTTTGATGATTGCTTTTTATTATCAAATCAAAATACTAATTGATTTTTAGTGTATATGAGGTTCTCTTATTTGATGACAAGAGATTTACTAATTAAACTAACTAGAACTCACGTAAAAATTACTATTTTAAATTCAAACTATCACTTATTCAACAACCTAAAACCATCACTTATTTAACCTCTTGGTGTGTTCATGACATCTAAAATTCAGATCTCCTCTTCTTGTTTCTAACTATTGAAAATATAAATCAATAAATAAATTAACACTGGCCCTCAATAATGAGTGAAGTTGTGTAAATTTTCCTTATTTATAAATTAAAGGAATGGCTTAGATTGTATTAATTTTTTACAACATATACGTTTAAGCTATGATTACCATTTTTAACATCAAATCAATTCTAGAATGAAAAAATCAAACCGTGCCCTTCCCTCCACACACCCCACCCCCCAAAACCCAAAAAAAGCAAGAAATATTATAATTACTTTCTTTTTTGACAAGAGTAATTATAATTACTTATGCTTACCATAAAAGCCACCCCTAACACATGTGATAAATAATTCAGCTTGTTCATTTTCACCCCACTGCAAAACCGTCATATCAGTTTTAGAATAAAGAAACTGCACCATTTGACTGTGTCCTGACAAAGCAGCCATATAAAGTGGTTTCACCCCACTGCCTAGGTTTGGCAAATCTTCGTTTTTCTTCAGCATCACCTTTGCAATATTCACATTCCCAGTTGCAGCAGCGTAGGTCAAAGCAGTGTTCCCACCAATGTTTTGAACTCTTAGGTCTTCCTTGTATAATTTCTTCACTAAATTCTTCACAAAGTCTTCCTGGTTTGCTGCAACAGCAATATGAAGAGTGGTTTCATTTTTTCTACTAATAGGTTTTTGAATGACTTCCATGCCCATAACAGATTTCCAGTCACCTTTCAACGCAGCCAAATAAAGCCTCCCACGGTCCCCACTGACTTCATGTGTAAAAAGAAAATGTTGCTAATTAGTAACAATCATAGTGCAAAGTATTTTATAGAATAAAAATCTTCTCTCATATTCTTAATGTTCCATTTTATGTCAATATTTTTTTTATAAACTTTTCTTATTTTATAATGGAAAAAAGAAATTGAGCATGATAAGAGAATATAAAACACTTATAACAAGAATAGGATTTTATTGTACTATTCTAAAATTTTGTAGCTCAACTAAGATGTTCCAATGAAAATGTCCAGGTTCAATCTCCCACTGAACTATCAAATTATAGATAAACATAGTTTGAATTGAAAATTGATCTTAATCCAAGAATGCATTCTTCTAAAAAAACTAATGATGGCTGACTTTGGCGATATCTTAGTCAGAGAAATCCATTTTGTTAAGAACTCATTGAATGCCTACACTATTAAATGGTGGGAAAGTAAAACATTTACCATGGTTAGAATTGACATCATTTGGTGCCATTGCAACTTATCAATTAGCTTTTGAGTACCTGAAAAGGAAGATTCCAGTGTTACATATAAATAGTGTGATGCGTGATGAAATCTAGCTGCAAGTTCTTTACATGTAAGCCAAACTAGCTCGACAAGCACAAAGAGATAATTCTTATATTTATCAAAAAGGACAAACCCTATAATTATAATGGTTTGTAATTTTGCCCAACCAGAATTTTTTTCTTTTCTAAATTGGGTGTCCTTGGAGAATTATTTATCAAAATAGCATTGTTTGAAAGTTAATTGAAAACTACCTTTTTAAAAACAATTATAAAAAAAAAAAAAAAAAAAAAAAAACTCATCTCTTCGATGTTGAGCATGAAACTCATATTTTGAAGGTACAAGTTTCATGTGAATCGGCAAATCTGGTTGATGTCAATGTGAGATTCTTTTTAAAATGGTCCACCTGAATCTCATCTCTTGAAGAGGCGAGATCAACTTATTATTGAGACAAAAGCATTAATAGATCTCAGTTGAGACGGAATCCAATATTTTGAGAATAGTATTCGCGTTTTAGGGCATGTGCTTTAATTATTAGGTTTGAGTCTTAATCGGAAAATTATTTTTTCATAAACAAAAATTTTTACAATAACTGAGATGCCAAATTTGTGAATAAGAGATAATAAAGTGTTGAATTCATGTGGAAATAAACAATCTATCCTCATTAGAAGGTTGTAGTCGTTCAAATAATTGTGAAAAATGTTTATGCCCATGCCATTTTTTTAAATTATCAAAATCATGTAACCTGAACCATAATACAAAGTAAATGAAATTTTAGAACGTTTAAAGTAATTTAAAATTTTCCTTTGTTATCGAATCATTTTAAAATTTTAGTTTATCTTGAAATGAAAAAAATATATGTTATCCCTAAACCTATTTTTAAATAATTTTTTTTTCTCTTTTTCTAAAAAGAAATCCTCTCATGTTCAAAACAAACTCATATTGATAAAGCAGTTCCCCTATCATGAAACAATTTTTATCACAATTCGATGTGATAGACTATATAAGTGATGGATCATTACTTCTAAATGGACTAATCATTTTTTTTTTCTACCACTTACAATTGACCATATCAGAGTTATAGCAAAAATTGTGTTCTTGAAATTTCTTTTAGATACATATATTTTTTTTACTAGTGACATAACATGTTCTTATTAGTGTATAATGAAAGTTGTATAAGTTGTTGGCCCTAATAAAATGATGTAATGGCTAGTACTAGCAGTGATGAAAAATAAAGTATATCTCTAATATTACTCAAACCAAATTAATAGTACTTATGGTTTTGATTCAAAATCTTATTGGGTAAATAAAGATCCATCTAGTCTCACCCTTTGGGCTATTGGCTGAAACATCAGACCCAAAAGTTATAGAATTATTAATTTATTTTTTAATAGGAAGCGTTACTGATTTTGGTCTGTCAACACAAAGGTGAAACTACGTACAGACTAAGAGGAAATTTAGAAATTTTGGTCTGTCAACACAAAATTTTGAAATTTTGTGTTTAAAAAATCATACTTTACCCTAAAATTGAAAAACTTGCACCCCAATATTTGAAAATTTTGGTCATCATTCCAATTGAACATCATTATCAATTACATATTTTCTATGCTTCAATTAACTTTTAATTTTAAGAATTAAAACATCAATTTGGTGAAAATGCAGTATATTTGCTTATTCTTAGCTTAACTCTGCATCCTTGAGAGGCACATGTATTTCTCTAGAATTGATGGTGTTTGTTTGCTGAAAAAACAAAAAGTATTATCCGTAACACTTAAAAATATGAAAAACTAAAGCATAAAATTTTTTTTTTTTTTTGAGGAACAGTTATGAGCATAAACTAATATGACATTTGGACTTCAAGAAATTATAAAACTAGTAAGGATCAAAAAATTAATTTCATAACAATTTACTTTTAGAGTTGTTGTACTTATGCTTATTCAATTTCTACTACAATTATGAAAGAGAAATTTCAATTATAAATATTATCAAAATTATATCTCAAAATAAAATGATATTAGATTGTAACTCCATACATTTACAAATAAACATAACTAAATGCGTATTAAAATTTTACTGAGTTTATATATAATATATAGTTTTTATATATTTGAAATTATAAAATAGTAATAAAATATATATAAGCTTATTTGAAACAAATTAATAAAATAAATTAGATTTTTATTTGTGAAATTCCCAATTTTAGTTTGTCCCTATTTGTATAATAATAATAATAATAATAATAATAATAATAATAATAATAATAATAAGGGAAAAAGTTAATGGATACTAAGAGTTTTGGTTTAAAAAATATTTTTAAAAATATTTTATGAAAAAAAAAAAAGTAATTGATTTTTTGACAACTTTTTGTATTTCTAATAAAAAATAGTTCATTAACAAATGTCCTAAAGATACTTGTTAACTGGACCCTAATAATAATACTATAAGAACAATAAATCAATAATGGTAATTTTTTTAATGGTTTATTAATTTTGATTCTATAGTTTTCTCATTTAATATCTCATTTAGCACCAAAAAAATTAAGAAAATTAGATAGGACAAATAACATAAAATTAGACTTCAATTTGAGATATAATTGAATTATATATATATAACTTGTAACCCCATGCATATGCATGATATATAATTACAAATAAGCATAACTAAATGTGTATTAAAATTTTACAAAATTTATATAGTAAAAAGGTAGATTTGCTGTGAAATTTAGTACAATACTCATAGTAAATAGTTTATAGTTTTTGAAAGAACATGGACTTCCATTTTGATAGATACATATTGCCTATGATTTTATGTTTGAACTTGATTAACAAACGTATATTGAAAATTGGATGTTTGCGTGCGAAATAGGAAAAACGTCGAGATAATATCTGACAGAACCGTACTGTTTTCGTCAAACAAAATAAGAAAGAAGAATGACATCAAGAGAAACAAAAGAAGTGAGAATGCATTCATAGATATGTTATATTTACCTGAAGAATGATTAAGTTCATCAAGTGCATTCAGGAGCTTACCTCAGAATAAACATAGACCACCAAATGTTGTTAATATAAAGTGTGGACCGTGGAATTGATTGTTGGAGAGAAGAAAAGTTTGACAATCAATGATGATTCCAATGCCCTGGTCGTTCTTATAAATCTTAGTCAAGCAATGATAAAAGGTGAAAAAGAGTTATTAAAAATTATAAAGTATTCCAAAAGCTGGATTGAATAAGACGTACACTTGTAATTGATATTGGCAACTTCTTTGTAACTCATTCTAGACACTTCGCGCAATTACGTTTAATGTAATCCGATTAAATTTAATCAAGAAATCTAACATATACACCAAAAATAGTGTACCTAAATTTAACCATACTTTTTGTTCAATTCTAGTCACTAGTAATGATATCTCATTTGGAAATAACTAAAGAAACTACAACTTTTATTACGTAGCTTTTACAAATTAATATGATAATGAACAATATTGAAGCTAAGATTTTAGTTCAGAGAGGCAAAATTAAAAGTAAAATTAATTTAAATATTATTAATCAATACTAATAATAAAATAGATAAGCATTTATATATATACTAAAGTAATTGTCATATAAAATCTAATATGAATGTAAATTTTAATTCATTTGAACATATAATATAATCTAAATATATAGAATTTAGATATGTAAATTTGATTCTTTAAAATACATTAATATAAAAGTGTTAATAATATAGTAATATACCTACAAAGTTGTATTCTTACGGTCTTGAATGTTCTTAAAAAATTATGCAAAATTCAACATTTCTTTTTTTATTCTTTAAGTAATTAGAATTTGGGTCTATAGCCAAAATTGAGAGTTTAAAAGTGTGAAAAAGCTAAGACATAAATAAAAAAATAAAAAATAAATTAAAAAAGAAGAAGAAGAAGAAGAAGAAGAAGAGGGATTAGTGGAGGCTAAGGTTTTAGTGTGATATAAAAGGACATAAATAGTTTTTTTCCTTTATTTCCGTGAGAGTTGTGAGAAAGGCACTCAGTAAACAAAAATTCTATGAGAAAGGCCAATGTTTGAGAACATGTGGAAAGCAAAAAACAAATGTGGGTTTTAAGTGGATCTCACAAAACTTTGTTTTGTTTAGAAAAAGACAAAATAGGTTTATGAAATTATGAACCTTTGGATGTAGGACAAGTTTTTCCCTCAAAATAGGGGACGTTTATATGTGTCAGTTCTTTAGAAATGCCTTTTACTTTTAGTGGTGTGAGAGATAAATTGTTTTGAGAATTATTATCTTAGAGATGAGAAAGTTTGTAGATACAACTCTTGTGTTATAATTACAAGTTTTGTCAAAAATCTGTAGGTGATAGTTTCAAATGGGCCTTTTTTATTATCACTTAAAATATATTTATAACTAGAGTTTTACGTCATAATTTTTTTTAAAAAAATTAAATTATTCTTACTTTTTAATATGACTATTATTATTTTTTAGTTTTTGGTTTTGGAAAAATGTTAAAGGTATAACAAATTTTACAACAAAAAATTTACAAATTGATGTAGCAATAAATGTAACAAGTGACACTTTAAGAAAATAATAAATAAATATTTGAATGAAGGATGTTAGAGATCAATACTCTAAATTTTACAATATAGTGCTTACAAAATTGTATCACCACTCACAAAAAATAATTCAAATATACATTTATTAGGTTATTAAAGTCTATCAATCATATTTATTATCTAATCTGTTTACAAAAACTATATAGTAAAATTTATATTATTTCTAACATTGTACTATATGAAGTATTTCCTATGATTGGCGGCACATTTATTTGTAAGACCTATGTATTGAAATTTGTATTATATTTAGCATTACTCAAATTTTTGGAGCATATAAGCATAGTTTAGAAACCCGGACCGGACCAGGCGGTCCGACCGGGAAAACCGGGAACCGGTGGCAATTCCGGTTTTTTAACACTCCAGAACTGGGTATGAGTGTTTTGTGAGGGAACCGGACGAACCGGGGTTGGACCGGGAAAACCGGCCGAACCGTAGACCGGTCCAACCCCGGTTCAAACAGTACAGCTAAATCAGAAAAATTGAGGAAATGCGGATGCCAGGATTTGAACCCAGGCCGGTCAGAACTTTTGCTAAAACTTAACCACTCAGCCAAGCATGCAAGCTGGTGCTCAATAATAACAAAAAAAATACTTGAAGTAAACTTAATGCAATTTTTTTTTTTTTTTTATAAAAACAACTTAACACAATTATATTCTAATTAATTAAATTATCCATCTCTTATAAGGAATATAAAAAAATTATAATTAAAATCCTTCAAATATATTCAACTTTACTTCAAAAATTAATCATAAATTTTAATGTTTTCATGGTTATTATTTTATTTTATTAACTTTCTTATTTAATTATTAAATACATCTTTGAAAATCATTAAATTTCCCTCACATATATAGATATGTTAGTCAATTTTGCTAGTTTTATAAATTTAATATTTATATTTAGGCTTTAATTAATTATTAAATTAATTATGACATCATCACGGTTCGACCCCGATTCAACCTCGGTTGAACCTCAAAAACCTTGAACCTCTCCCTTTTACGGTTCAATAAACGGTCCGGGTTTGAAAACCTTGCATATAAGTGGAGGAAAAATGTGAAACTAATAAATTTTTTTATATCTCCAAAATATATATATATATATATAATCATTTTTTACCCCACCTTTGGGCCTTCCTCTAGTAGGGGCTAGGGCATGCCTTACATTAAAGTTGAGGCAAAAATTGTGATCCAAAAACTGTAATCCTAAAAGAATTCTTTAAAAATATTGTTAGTGAAAAATGATATAGTATAATCTTGACCATTTACTAAAAAAAAAAAAAAGATAGTTAAGAAATAATATTTAGTCTATGTAATGTGTTTTATAAAATTTTCTCTAAAGTCTTAGCCAATAGACTCAAAAAGATATTACCAAATATTATTACTGAGAACCAGAGTGCTTTTACAAAAAGTAGGCTTATATATGATAATATTTTGGTTGCTTTTGAGTCTCTTCATAGTATGCAGAGATATGGTGGAAAGGAGAGTTACATGGCCATTAAGTTAGACATGAGCAAAGCCTATGATAGGGTGGAATGGCCCTATCTAGAATCTGTGATGAGACGGCTAGGTTTCACTGAAAAATGGATTAAGCTGATGATGTTATGTGTCAAAACAGTCTCCTATTCCATTCTTGTAAATGGAGAACCTAAAGGGTTGATCAAACCTTCCAGAGGAATACGCCAAGGGGACCCACTTTCACCATTCCTATTTCTGTTGTGCACCGAGGGTTTACATGGACTCATAACCAAGGCAGAGGCACAAGGTGACATCAAGGGTTATTCTCTTTGTAGAAATAGCCCCAGACTAACCCATCTCCTTTTTGCAGATGATAGCCTATTGTTTTGCAGGGCCGCAATTCAGGAGTGTCAGCAAGTTATGAACATCCTGGAAATATATGGCAAATGCTCGGGTCAACAAATCAACAAAAACAAAACCACCATCTTTTTCAGTAAATCCACTTCTGAGGAAATCAAGAATCAAATCAAATTGGCACTGGAAGTACCTGAGATCGTGCAATATGAGAAGTATTTGGGGCTGCCATCATTAATAGGGAGACATAAGAAAGCCAGTTTTAATTACATAAAAGAAAGGGTGTGGAAAAAACTTCAGGGGTGGAAGGAGAAACTGTTGTCTCAAGCAAGCAAGGAAATTCTTATCAAGGCAGTGGTTCAAGCAATACCAACTTACACTATGAGTTGCTTCAAACTCCCTTTGGAACTTTGCGCAGATATTGAGAGTCTCACTAGAAAGTTTTGGTGGAGGCAGAAAGGAGATAGAAGAAAAGTACATTGGGTGAAGTGGGACACTCTTTGTAAACCCAAATCGGAGGGGGGTATGGGTTTCAAGGACCTAGCCAATTTTAATGATGCACTTTTGGCAAAGCAGGCATGGAGATTACTACACCAAAAAAACTCATTATTCTATAGAGTTTTCAAGGCAAGGTTCTTTCCCAATTGTTCCATCCTGGAAGCCCCATATTCAAACACAGGTTCCTATGCATGGAGAAGTATTCTAAAAGGAAGGGATTTATTGTTGAAGGGGGTCAGATGGAGGGTGGGGTGTGGAGAGGCCATAAGTGTGTGGAATGATGCATGGCTGCCCTCAACAACACAGCCTCGGATCAGCTCACACATTGTACAAGGTTTTGAAGACATGAAGGTCTCAGACCTCATCGATCCAGCCACATGTAAGTGGGATCAAAATTTATTGCATGGGCTTTTCATACCCCACGAGGCAGAGCTCATTGCAAGCATTCCTCTATGTTGGAACAAGGTGGAGGATGTTGTGGTTTGGTCTTATACTCCTTCCGGTAGCTACACAGTGAAGTCAGGATCCAAGTTCCTAGCCGAGGAGCATCTTAGAAGCCAACAAAACTCTATCCCTAATGATAAGGGATTGTGGAGGATGATATGGGGCCTCTCAGTTCCACCCAAAGTCCGAAACTTCTTGTGGAGGGCTTGTTAGAACGCCCTTCCTGTTAAGAACAACCTGCGACGGCGACACATTCTGACTGAGGATATTTGTGAGTCGCGTAAGGTGGAGGTGGAAGACATATATCATGCATTATGGGGATGTACTCAGCTCTCACAAGTATGGGGTTCCATTTCGTCGTTCTCATTCAGACAATCAAAAACCTTCACATCAATCCGAGAAGTGCTTGAGTTCACTTATGAAGAACAGAGGAATGTAGAGCTTATGGCATCAATTATGTGGACCATTTGGCACTGTCGAAACAAGGTAAGAATCTCTTCCAAAGAGTATCCGTGGTCACAAGTAATCCCTGCAGCTTTTCAGGCCTTAGCTACATTCCACGACTCTGTTTCGGGCACCCCAAAACAGAGCCGACACAACGTATCAGCTCAAACCAGGTGGTCTCCTCCGCCGGCGGGAAAGGTCAAGGTAAATTTTGACGGGGCTTTATTCAAAGATATTGGAAAAGCAGGCATCGGAGTGATCGTTCGTGACTGTAATGGGCACGCAATAGCCTCTCTATCTGAACAAGCCAGCCTCCCCTTTTCCTCGGAGATAGCTGAAGCTATTGCTGCAGCAAGAGCGTTATCCTTTGTACAAGATCTTGGTTTCTCTTCATTCATCTTGGAAGGAGACTCAATTAACGTTATAAACACTTTGAATTCAGATGAGATGTCCCTATCTAACTATGGTCACATCCTCAGCTTAGCAAAGTCCATGTTAGGGGCAAACAGTTGTATTTCTTTCTCCCACGTTCGCCGTTCGGGTAACAGTGTAACGCATAACCTAGCTAAACATGCTAGACATGTTAGAGGTTTTTCGGTGTGGACTGAGACTGTCCCTCCACACCTGAACTCTGTATTTCTAGCCGACCATGGCTAATTTTTATTAATAAAATTTGATGTTTTCTTCCTCAAAAAAAAAAAAAAACTTACGGGGTCATAATCTCTTGGCAAGTCATCTGCCACGCTCCTTTTGTCCAATCCTGATGTACATTTGTGATTCATCAAATTGAAAACTATTTTCTAAAAAAACATTTCTCTTTACCACTTGTATTTTATTTTTCATTTTTAAATTTTTAAATTTTTTTTAATGAAAAATCATAATTTTTTTTAAAAAATTACAAATTATAATTAATTGAGTATAAAATAATACGCAAAAAGTAAAAAGTAATATATAAGATTTGTAGTAATGTAACGACTTTATTAGTTAACTAGTTATAAGCCCGTGCGTTGCACGGTTTTATGAAAAAACTTATAAAATATATGTATAAATAATTATATATTTTAATAATTATTATAACAAAATAAGTACTAATTTGTTAGTGACTTGAAGTATTGTTAAAAATAATATCAATGATTAAAAAATGTTAGAAATATTTTTTTCCTTTGGAAAATCTTTGAATACTTATTTGTACACTATGATTTTAGAGTATCCTTGTTCTTCTTCGTCATTGTTCTTTATTAAAATCTTTAGACATTGTATTATAAAAATTGGCCACTTTTAAGAGATAGAATTATTTGAAGAATAATAACCTTTAATTTGTTCTAATTATAAAACTTATCATAATTTTTGTTTCCTGTACGTTGCACAATTTTTTACATAAATTCATATAATACAAAATTTATTTGAGAAACAAAAAGAAAATGAATAGTTTGAATTGTAAGAGAGACACTACGTGTAAATGAAAAAAAAAATTGCAGAGCTCTACATATAAATTACACACCTTTCTTAGGATGCTTGGAATCTTTTATGACAAAAATGGAAAACAAAATCAAGAAAAAAATTAAATCAAGTTAAAAAAAAAAATTGAACCATATAAATTATAAAATTGCGTATAAGTCTATGACTATTTAATACCAAGCTTTAAAATAAATTTTTTTCTATAAAGAGCTATCATTTCCACTTTGATTTTACTACTTTAGTCAAATAAGTTCCATAATCGCAAGGAAAAAAAAAAAAAACCATTTTTATAATGATGGTCCAAAATTTTACAATTTAAAACCAAAAATATAAAAAGATTAATGAAGAATTTGTTGGGTATAGAAAATTATACTAATAATTAGAAAAAAAAATATTAATTAATGTTGCAAACGGATACGTAATTCTATGCACACTTTACATAAATAAATGCTGATATTCCAAATAAAAATAAAAAGTAAAAAGGGAACAACATTAATAAATCATACTGGACAAAATTTTTATTTCATTTTGTTAGATAAATTATATAAAATAAATCCTATTAACTTAGTTTTAGTGTATTTAAATGATCTAGAAAAATAATTAAGCATATACTTTTGAGCCTAACCACATCTAGCAAATTAATAAAGCATTCAAAATATTGAAAGGCAATTTAAGTTTATTTATGCTTGCATGAGATACGTACCTGTCCATAGTAGCAATGGAAGCCTCATCCTTGAGATGAAGATCAATGTAATGCTAATAAAAAAAATAAAAATAAAAATAAAAAAAGAGAGAAAGAGAATGTGGTTGATATATATATATATATTATATAAATGATGCAAAAATTCATATCTAGTTAAACATCTAGATGATGAAAGACAACCTGCAAAAATGACATATTTAACAAAAAGAAAAACACAGCTGGGTTCTTAGTTGCGCTGACAAAAAAACAAAATGTATCACAGATAATCAACAAATATTAAGCACTGAATCCAACACTACTTTCACTCATCATCCTCATCATCATCGGCTAAGGAGTTAAAAGCATTCAATCTCTTAATCAATTTGGCCTTCTTTTCCTCATATGAAAGCTTCTTCAAATCGAACCTCTTGTGTTCTTTTGGAGGCTGTTTCTTAGACTTCTTATTCTGATTTTTTTTTTTTTAAATGTCATGAACATAAAAATTATCAAATTAATGAAGATATATACTTTTTTTTGGCATAGATAAAGATTATCAAATTAATGGAGATATATACTATTGCTTGGGATAAATTTATATTAATCTCCTTTTGAAGAATTTGGATTTTGCTTATCCCCTAATATTCAAGTTTTGTAACTTGATATTCTGATATAATAATAATAATAATAATAATAATAATAATAATAATAATAATAATAATTTAAGTTGCAACTTGAGGAAAATAGAAACAATAAAAACGTGGGATGAGATTTAAATTTAGAAAATTTTTAAAATAGACTTTTAATTAGAGTAGAATTAAAATTTTGAAAATTTAGATGATAAATATTTTCTAAATTAAATTTTTGTATGTTAAATATTATCCCTTAATTTAAGAAATATATCTTAACAAATAAAAAATTAATATTAATTAGATGATATATATTATCTAAATTAAATTTTTGTATGTTAAATATTATCCCTTAATATAAGAAATATATCCTAACAAATAAAAAATAATGTTAATCTAACTTTATTTAATGATAAGAATGAATTAGAGTCCTAGTAGTATACTATTCCTTTTTAGTTCTTTAAAATTCTAAAAATTTAATAAAATTTCTGCAATTGGTGAAGCCACGTGGTGCAACCATGGTGTCTAAAGAAATTTTGATAGAGAAAAATGAAAAGTATAGTTTTTGAAAAATTAAAAATTTTTACACCCTTCAACAATTGCAAACATAATAACATATTAATAAAATGCACCACAATTGCAAAGAGTATAATATATTTAAAATATATGCAGCCTCTTTGGTTTGTGCAAAATATGGTTCCATGGAGGCACTAACCTTATTCAAGCCCTTTAGCGGCAATTAAAAATTAAAAACATATTATAATATATAATTGAAAAAACATAGTTAACCGAGTAAGCCTTGGAAACACATAATTAATCGACCTACGTATGTAGTACATAAATTAATCTTTCCAAACATCAATCACAGATTCACAAATTAAGAGTTACCGCAAAACTAAAAAATTAATTTCTTAGTTAATTAGATATAAAAGCTCAATTTCTTATATAATTTCTAAACAATCAGACTAACATTATAAAAATAAATAAAAAAATCAATTGACAATCCATAACAATTCTCTAAATTGTATTAAATTTAAGGAAATCAACTTAGACAAATACACAAAATATATTTAATTTGATGGAAAAGAAAAAAGAAAAAAGTAGAGTAAAAAAATACGTACTTGTAAAGTTGTAGGTAGAAGAAGAGAATAATAGAGATTGTGGGTAGAAGAAAAGAATAATAGCACAAAGGAACCATATGATAGGTATTAATTATAAATTATTTGATATATATATATATATATATATCATATTATATATATATATATATATATAGACACACACACACACTCCACATTGAAGAATTTTATATGAACAAAAAGTCTAAAGTCACTGGGTCTTGTTGGCCAAGGAAGCACGGCATTGTTTGAGCGAAAGACAAATTCCTTTAATTGCTTTAACCTGATGCACAATTACTTTTCAATTAAATATCACATTTTTTATTTTTTTTTTTATTTTTATTTACGTGTAGTAATAAGTGCCACATTTGGGTGAAAGACAATTGCTTTAACCTGATGTATAACTACTTTTTAATTAATATCACTTTTCCTTTTTTTTTCTTTTTTTTTTTTTTACTTACGTAGCAATAGGTGTGGTAATTTAAATGAAAAAAAAAAAAAAAAAAGAGAGATTAGATTAAGATTTTGGATTGTAATCAAATTAAGAAGAAATAGATGAAGAAAAGAATTTGGCTTGTAATTAAATTAAGAAATTTTAGAAGAAGAAGATAAGGAAAAAAAATTATATCCATTTTTTTTTAAAATCTAAAAATCTAACAAAATTTCTTCAGTTTGGTGCTTCCACTTGGCGCAACTACGGCGTTTAAGCCAAACTTTTATTATATATAATTATTTTTCAATTAAATATCACATTTTTATTTATTTTTTTATTTTTATTTACGTGTAGCAATAAGTGCCACATTTGGGTGAAAGACAATTGCTTTAACCTGATGTATAACTACTTTTCAATTAATATCACTTTTCCTTTTTTTTTTTCTTTTTTTTTTTTACTTACGTAGCAATAGGTGTAGTAATTTAAATGAAAAAAAAAAAAGAGAGATTAGATTAAGATTTTGGATTGTAATCAAATTAAGAAGAAATAGATGAAGAAAAAAATTTGGCTTGTAATTAAATTAAGAAATTTTAGAAGAAGAAGATAAGGAAAAAAAATTATATCCATTTTTTTTTAAATCTAAAAATTTAACAAAATTTCTTCAGTTTGGTGCTGCCACTTGGCGCAACTACGACGTTTAAGTCCAACTTTTATTATATATAATATAATTTTTATAGTCTTGCATTATTTTTATTTTTATTTATTTATGTTTTTGGATAAGCTACAGTTTCGCATCTCTCTGCATAAAAGACTGCCTTCCTTTTTGTAAAGAGCAAAAGTAACCAAATCATCGTCAGTCGTGACCCAACTCGGTAAAAATTGCATGCGCGGACAGCGAATAGACCAATGAC
Organism: Lithocarpus polystachyus; assembly: GCA_033629205.1. NCBI lineage: Eukaryota > Viridiplantae > Streptophyta > Magnoliopsida > Fagales > Fagaceae > Lithocarpus > Lithocarpus polystachyus. The sequence continues at coordinate 161,315 of CM066164.1, read as the reverse complement.
TAACAACGTAGTTGCTTGTATGAGCTGGATCACACAAAGATTCAACAATTAGCAGGGACAGTGGCCGACAAGTAGTTCCAGTTTTCTTTTTTCTTTTTTCTTTTTACTTTCCTCTCTCTCTCTCTGTATATATATATAGTATAAAAATATAAAATATAAAGTAATTATTTTAGAGAGAAAATACAACATGTGAGAAGCAATTGATTCAATTTAAAAATATATGCATCTAAAAGTAAAATTTATTTGAATTTATTAACAGAATAATAACAAAAGAATCCATTTAAAAAAATTTTAAAGGACAAGGTCTTTTTATTTCAAATTAAAGGACAATGGGTCAATTTGATTCCAACTCAAAGTTCCGTTCGTCTTTTGTACTCTTCACTTTTTTTGTTATTCTCAAAGCTTTTAAAAAAATATTTGAGCATGGAATTGATTGCTAGAGATATCACAACATAATGGATGAGGGGCAATTTTGAAAAAGCCACAGGCCTTGGGCCCCCCAGACCCCACCTCCCTCCGCCGATGTTGTCACTTAGAATTTGTGAAAAAATGTTGTTAATGTAACTTTGAGAAATACCTAATCTAACCTATGTATTAATTTTGACCCCAAAATTTAAATAATGAGTTAATAAATTTTTAGCCTAACCTACAAATTAATTCCAAATATAAGTGATTAGCCACTTGAATAAAGCATGGATGATAAACATTGCATGGATAGGCATATTAAAGCATGTAAATAGGCAACCATAGAAAACCAAACACAAAATAATACATTGATGTGTTATCGAAGAGAAAAACCTAAAAAATTGGCAGAAAAACCTCCCTGTGGCTTAGACCACCGAAACCGATTCACTAAGTAGATAATTGCAGCACTAATCACTCACAAAACCCTCCAATTATTAATGCAGCAAACTTATACTCAAGCTTTTTCTCTATTTTTTAGCTTGTAAATTCACAATTGTGCTCCTATTGCATCTTCAATCCACCATAAATTGAATTTGGGTTGCTCCAATAATTCCTCAATCACTAATTAACTCTCATAACTCTAAATATAGGGTAGAAAGTGATGGTATAAATCTCCTCTCATGGAATGTGGCTATATAGAAGGTAGAAAGAACATGAGTTTTTGATCTGCGGTTTATTTTAGCTCTCTAACACTTCACTTGGGAGTTTATCAGTATAAAAAATTCGAGGGAAATGAGGCATATATAGGTGGGAAAAGGGTGGAAATGGTAGAGAAAATCTGAACTGATTTCTCTTAGGTTCTAACATTTTTGCTCGAGCCAAGGTCTTTAGAGAGCCAAGCTAATCACTTGGGTGACTGCTTTCAAAAATCAAATTTGCTTGATAAATTCGTTGGACATTTGAATTTCACTTGGGGCGAAATTCTTCAACTTGTAATTCTGACTTCCAATTCAACCAATTTCCACCCAATATAGAATAAGCTCCCACACAAATTTACAACACACTGTTTAATAAGAATAAAAATACATCATTTTTTCATGGAATTTGTTAATGATCTAATGATCTTAACAAGCATTATTCAACACAGTTATATTGATATATTGAAATATAACATAAGTAGTATTTCCAAAATAATTTAAAGCATTTATTATAATTTGAGATTATTACATTTTCCAATCATTAAAAAAAAAAAAAACCTAAGTGTGTACTATACATCCATAACAAAAAGTTAAAAGAGCTTATATTTAGAATTTAGCAACTACCATTTTATTTCTCTTTTACAGTAAAAGACTCAAATTTTTGCTATTTTATTTATTTATTTTTGTTAAGGAAAGGATCTAGATGTGCATACACATTTTTTTATTTTTACTGGTGTTGTTGTTCTTCTTCTTTTATTTATGACAGTTATCAAGTCGTATGTTTTATCCAGAAAAGCTATCCCTATTTTTTTAAAAAAATAAAATAAAATAAACCCACGCTTATTCAAAAAAAAAAAAAAAAAAACCCTACCTAGCCACCTTTTTTTTTTTTTTTAATTCAAAGTTTTAAAATACCTTATCCTTATCCCATGGTAACCGACGTCAACAATTCTATTAAAAAAAAATATATATATATATATATCCGTACTGAATGAAAAAGAACTTGAAAAGAATATAACAAAACATGTAAACTCTCGTCTGTATAGAATAAAAAAAAAAACTAAAAAAGAAATATAAAAGAAAACCTAATTTTCAAGATATTTGATCTTGAAAGAAAATAAAAAGCTAAATTTTAGGAAAATTTAAAAGATTAAAATGGGGAATTGGTGTGACCCCTAGATTTAAACAGAGACAAAAATAAAGGACACTTTGGTAAAAATACATATTTAACTCCCTTACAAAATAAGACCACTTTTTTGTTGGTTTTCAAAGTAAACACTCTCATGTTCCTTGGAAAACTCACCTCTCTCTCTCTCTCTCTCTCTCTCTCTCTCTTTTCTTTTTTCCTTTTTTCTTTTATCAAGATTTATCTGTTTTCTTTTTCTTTTTCTTTTTTTTTAAACTTCACTTTCCTTACTCAAGTTTTCTTTTCTAAAAGAGAAAATCTCACGTTTTCCTTTTTTTTTTCTTTTAAATCTCTTCTTTATTTTGGAAAAAAAAAAAAAAAAAGACTCTTACTATAAAACCACTATTATAACTTCTCCATCCATATTCTTAAATTTAGGCACTAACAAATCTAATTTTGAAAGAAAATAAAAAGCTAAATTTTAGAGAAATTTAAAAGATTAACATGGGGAATTGGTGTGACCCTATCCTTATTTAAAATTTTATCAAAAAAAAAAAAGAAAAAAAAGAAAAACTACACGTTTAAAAATTTCGGATTAAACTTTTTTTTTTTAAATCCCACGTTCTATCCAAAAAACACTTCCCGGCCACCATTTTTTTTTTTTTCAAATTCAAAATTTAAAAACAGTACACATTTGTGGATAACTACATTTTGTAGATAACTACATGTACCCTTTTAATACTAAAAATTAGCCACTTAGTACACATCTATAACAAAAGTGAAAAAGAGTTTAAATTTAAAATATATTTATCTTATGGTAAAAGGATCAATTTTAATCTTAAAATGTAATGTTTTAATCGTAATAATTAGCCACTTACTGCACATCCATAATAAAAATTAAAAAGAGTTTAAATTTCAAAGATATCAACTACCCTTAAATCTGAGAAAAGGTACGTGTAGGGGTGTTGGGTCCAGGGGCCCATGTTTTAATTGTGTTAATTAGACAGCCAACAAAGATGATGAATAGATTGTTTAGAAGTAATTCTTCCTCCAGTATAGTTAGTAGATCTTCCACCCTCTCTGAGATTCCACAAGATGCTGGAATCATCAATTCAGAAGAATATGAGTTATCAGACATAGATCTAAAGTTGGGAGAATGGAACCCCCTGGGCCCAATTTGAGGACGTGAAGTCATTCGAGGAGGAGTAGACATTGTCAGGGGAGACTAAGTTAGTAAATGAAGAAGCTAGTTTTGATCATAAGGGCTTATGAGGGTGGTCCGAGGACGAATGCCTTCTCAGCTAACCAAAGCCGAGGTTCGAATTGGTGGTCTGTCGTCTAGGGGAACGTTCTAGGAAATTCTGTTGATATGGATAAGCATTACAGAAGCATAGGACAGGAGGGAGTCCTAAAATATCTAAGGAGAAAAGTTGCTACTATCGTATTGAATGCTCTGTAGCTAATTCTCTGGCCGCATTAATGTGAAAGTGATATCTGAACAGTGGTTTTTAGCCTTACGACTACTACACAAAGATTTCAGGAAGTGACTGATGGGACAAGTATCAACTCCTACCATTTGGCCTGCACGTGGAGGGTAAAGATGAAAGGGAAAGATAGTATAAAAGAAAAGGAAGGCAATGAGAGAAAGGGATCGAAAAATGAAGAGAGAAACATCTTAGCAACAAGAATTGACTCTGTATTCAAACTTGAAGAAGTATATATAAGAATTAATATCCTCGGACTTTACTGAGAACGATTTTCTTTAGTTTATAACAGTTTATCTTAATTTTCTTGTGATTTGAACCCATTTCATTCATTGTCAAACTCATTAAAGCCCAATTTTCCTATCCACTCTCTACAAATTCATTGTATTAGGCTTTTTGGGCCTATGTTCATTCATCACTTGGGCTAGGGACCCAAATTGCATCCTTACAGTACGTAACATTTTTTATGGAGTAAGATGAGGTTTTATTTACTTGCCCACAAACTTTGAAGCTAGAACCTTAGGGCTAATCTTTTAAATTCTTCTTTAGAGAGAGATATATGGTTTCGGTGAGAAAGGGAGGGTTGTTGGTGTGAAGGAAGGTACTCCCGATTCAAGAGCAAGGAAAGAAAAAAAGAAAGGAGCAAAGAAAGATGAACCAAGAAAGTTTTTGGTGCAGCAAAGAAGACAAGGAAAATAACGTGGGTAGGGCACGTGTATGCTAAGGGGAATAGTTGATGACTCACCTTACAACTCCAACTAAACCAAAGGCCCCAAAATGGAAAATTGAATAAAATACAAAATCGGAAAGATGTTAGAATCCCATGATTAAGTTAAAGTGAAGCGCAGAAACCTTATCATTCTACACTAGGCTAGGCACACCAAGGTTCTCAAAATCGGACCGGACCGGAATACCCGTGAAACGGTCACAAATCCGGTTTTTTATGTGTGAAAACTGAGCATTTAAATATTTTCAGTGAACCTCTTGAACCGGGGTTCAACCGGAAAAACTGGCCGAATTGTGGGCCGGTTCAGCCGGTCAAAGTGTTGACTTTTATTTTTTAAAAATAGAGAAAAGGGAGTTGTAGAGTTTAGAACTTGAGACCTATGCCTTATTTAAGACTTATGTCCAGCATCAGGACCAACGCACTACACATGTTGTTTGTGAATAATTATGAAGTGTATTATATTTATTATAGATTTATGTCAGTTTTAATTTTTTAACTTATTCTATCACTTCTCTCTCAATTTATTAAATATTACTAAATTTATTTCCTTTGATTAATTCAATTTTGATTAAAGAATAATGCATTTGCATGTGAATTTACTAAAATAATCAAAAGTAATTATTTTAATTTAATCAAAATAATTTAGACTTGTAGGATTATTATGAAATATTTTTTTAATGCTTATTTATGTTATACTATTTTATACTAACCTTATAATATCAATAAATTTTATTTTAAATTCTGTTTCAATTATTTTTAGTCAATTTTGCTACTATTTATATATTTAAAATACCTTTATTTGTATTTTAATTAATTAGGACATCATCACGGTTTGACCCCGGTTCAACCTCGGTTGGACCTCAAAAACCTTGAACTTCTCCCTTTTACGGTTCAATGAACGGTCCAAGTTTCAAAACCTTGAGGCACACGCACATATATAAAAATGAATTTATTATAAATGGATTGTTTAACCATACCATAAAAAAGAATTTTTTTATGGTTGGCAATGTTGCACAACTAGTATCAATTTTTAAATTATTTGAAATTTTTCTTTTTGAAAAAATCAAATATAGTAGTTAAGTTTTTCATAATTTATAAATAAAATATAATTTGAAATTATCATGTCATTATATAGTCAATAATTTACAATTATTACACACAATAAATGAGTACTATGCATACAAATACTCAGCAACTAACCAATAAATTTTAGGAAAATGCTAACGAGTGTCCTAAGGGCACTCATTAAGAATCCATTTAAAGAAAGTATTTATTTCACTTTTATGAGAAATGTAAAAAGCTATTAAAATATTAATTACTTTTTTTTTTATTTTCCATACAAACTTTCTTTAAATGTATTTTTAATGAATGCCCTTAGAACACTCGTTAGCATTTTTCTAAATTTTAAAGTTGCGAAAAACTTCTTTAATTATTTACCCAAAAAAGCATCTTTTTAATTTTTTAAAAGACACGAAACCACTAACAGACAAAACTACATAAAAAGCATATAACATCACATGGGCTGCAATAAGTGTTGGTGTGTTGCTGGTGTTGTACTGTTGCGTGTTGTGTTTGTTTATGCTTTTTCATCCAACAAAGAAATTATTGCTGTCATTGATTAAAGAGAGAAAGATCAGTCTAGAATCTAGGGGGGGGGGGGGGGGGGGGGGGGGGTGGGGTTAGAGCATCATTATCAGATGTTACAAAAAAAATATCATTTTACAATATCAAAAGCCTATTTTATTATTTTATCATATTATTTTACAACATCACATTTATCAGATGTTCTATAATTCAATCCTACACATTAAAATAATATTTCCTACCTATTAAAATAATATATCCTCTCCTCCCTCCCTGTTCCTCCCTCCCTATTATCATCAACAATAGCAACATCAACGGCAACAACTTCACCATCAACGCCGATCAATAACAACATCAACACCAACAACACCAACAAACCAACAAAATCAATAGAAACAATAGCAACAACACCAGCAAATTTCAAATCCAAAAACCTCAAAAATAGAGGAAAAAAAAAAAAAACTCAACAAACCAGAAACGATCGGCCTAAAACCCCAAACTCAACCAACGATCGGCCTAAAACCCCAGCCCAACTGACCCACAACCCACCCAACTCTGATCCAAAACACCGACCCAAAACCCACATCGAAACCCATCCCAAATCTCACGCCCACAACTCGATTAAGAGAGAACTGAAGGTTGGCGGTGAGGGATGGAGCATGAGGCAGCAAGATCGGCGGCGAGCTGTGAAAAATGAGGCGGCGAGGGCTGGAAAGTGAGGCGGCGAGATCGGCGGCAACTTTCTTGCGATCGGCGGCGAGTGATCTTCAGCAAACTCTTGAGCAGTGAGGAGAGGGAAGATCGGAAGAGATAGAGAGTGACAGAGAGAGTGAAATGAGATAGACCCAGACGGAGAGAGAGAGAGATATATCCGTGAGAGAGGAGAGAGAAAAATGAAATAAAATAATATTATTTCGTTTTGCAACAGCCATCCATACAGTTCCAAATATATAAGGACACTGTAGCAAGTTGCAAAAATTTTGGCATTTGCAACATCTGATAAAGTATTGTTTTTGGTGTTTGGTGTGGCAAATGTGCCAAATATTTGAGATTTGGCACATTTGCCACATCTGGTGTGGATGCTCTTAGAAGAGTGAAAAAGTGTAAGAATAAAAAATTGTAGGGAAATAGAAAAAATTTTAATTTTTTTTTTCTTTATGTTTGGTTCGAAGTAGAAAAGTAGAGAGATAAAAAAATTGAGTTTGTATAAATTTATTCATATACCCTTATTAAAAAATAATAACTAATTAAAACAAAATAGTGACAAGTAATAAAAAAAAATCACCCAATTTATTAAAAAATAAAAATCATGTAAAAAAAATTATGTCTAGTTAAAAAAAAAAAGGACAAAAAAAAAAAAAAAAAAAGAAGAAGAAAAACAAAACAACTACCACACCCACAGCTCAGGAAATCAAAAAAAAAAAAAAAAAAAAAGAAGGAAAAAGGCGACATCTAGGAAAGGAAAAGAAAAAACTAAAGGAAAAAAAGAAAAAAGAAAAGAGAAAAGGCAACATGCACAGGAAAGTACCAAAAAAAACCAAAAGGAACGGGACAAAATTTTTTAACGGGTCCAGATAAAAAACACCCACATCTCACTATTTATTTTCATTCCTTACCACCCAACCAAATATACTTCAAAAAATTTTTATCCATCCTATTTCACCTTCAAACAAACTTACCTCTCTGGTTCTCTCTTTCACTCTCTCTCTTTAGCCTCTTCTAGACAAAACTCTCGTCCCCGCTTCTATGTCTCTCATCTCTGCCTTTCTTTAAATTTTCTTCACAATTTAATCAAACAAGCATTAGAGATTCAGATATGAGAGGGAGGGATACAATATTCTCATCCAAAAAAAAATAAAAAAATAAAAAAAAATAAAATAAAAGAGATTGGATATAAATTACCAGGCTTGAGTTAACAGGGGCAGGGTGGTGCTGTAGTTTGAAGTCTTCTGCATTCTGCCTTAAGTTATTTATTTATTTATTATTTGAGTGGCTTAGAAATCCCTTTCTTTTCCCTTTTATTATATGTGTGCCTTGCCCGTTGGGTGTTTTCCTATTCTTAGACTGTTTAGATCTCTAGTTAGAATCAGCTTTGCTTTTTCTTTTTTTTGCTTGTGTTTGTTTTGGGGTGTTGTTTGGGCTTAATTTTTGCTATTGGGTTAGTATTTTTTTTATAACTTTTAAAAAATAATAATAATATTGTTAAGGGGGTAAAATGAAATTTTATTGAAACAAATTGTTAAAAATAATATTATATATATATATATATATACTAATTTTTTTTTTAAAAAATCTAGTGGGGTGACTACCCCCACATCCAATAATAATGTTATTCTAATTATAAAAAGTGATATTAGTAGTTGTGGATGTGAAAATAATGTTATCCTAATTACTTATAGCTTAGCAAGTTTTGAGAAAACGGTATTCTTAGCATTGATCTATGCTTAATCAAGCCAGGTGTCGTGTACGTGAGGTTGACATACAACATAACCATCCTAATCAAAGCTAATTTTGGGGTTATTTGAGGCTGTACTTGCCCACACTCACTCTATTTGATACATTTTGTTTGTTTTAGCTAAAGCACGAGGCCTCCACCTGTTCCAACTCCAACTAAACCAAAGGCCCCAAAATGGAAAATTGAATAAAATTCAAAATCGGAAAGATGTTAGAATCCCATGATTAAGCTAAAGTAAAGCGCAGAAACCTTATCATTCTACACCAGGCCAGGCACACACACATATAAAAATGAATTTGTTATAAATGGATTGTTTAACTATACCATAAAAAGAATTTTTTTTTTAAAACATTCAATTGGTATTAAGTTATTTGAGGCCGGGTGGTCATCAACTGAAGTCTGGTTTGGAATTCGGCACTTTTTCTTTTTAAATGTTCAGATATGGTGGTTTGAAATAGTAACATTAGCGACATAATATTTTGAGGAATGTTACATTTACAAACTATTGTATAATATTTTTACAAATTGTTAATGTTAATGATTTTCATCTAGGCCCACTATTAGCATTACTTTTCAGATTTCAATAATCATTCACCATATCAGCAACTATAAAACTTGTTGTAAAAAAATTTGTGTCTCTAACATTACTATAATATTTTTTTATAACTATTGGTATAAAGAGCTATAATTAGGACAGTATTACTTTTGCATTTTCTCATCATTAACATTTTTTTAACGCATCATAACAAAGTATGTCATCAGGTGTTATTTTTAAAAGAAGTTTGAAAATTATTTTGTTGATAGACTTACTGGGTTTGAAATCAACTTAGAGAGAGAAAGGCCCAGCAGGTGGCCTGTTTACATCACTAAAGTCTTACGACACTCGCCCAAATCATGGCCTTGTTATATGTAACAAGGGCTGCATCTGGGCTGGCCTTAATTTAACACTGATGATTGTGGACAGTTGGTAATGAGACACCCGGTCTCATCCATTTAGAATTATAGAACTGCCATTGAATGGAACTCAAATGAGTCTCACAATTTATCTAATCTCGTTTCAATGTAGCTACAAAGGTGGTTGATTTTGTTATACTGGTGGTTTTAGATACATGAAACTAAAATAATAATGATAGCCCACTTGAGTACTCACACATGGAGAAAACCATGGAAAGCTATGGAGTTCGATCTTTCTTTGTTATTAAAACATCTCATGCACAGGGTGCGATTTCAAAACTAGTGTTAGGTTCTAAGACTTTAGGAACTAATGTATTAGAACTTTAATTTGTAATGTGTTGGCAAACCATGATCAAAACAATACTAAAACCGTTTAGACTTGCTCAAAGTATGAGGCTTTTATATAAAGTTGGAATCGAGTTATTGCAGATATTACTATACAATTCTACCTGGCTAGATCGATCGAGAATTAGACTCGATCGATCGAAAGTCGTATAGAATGTTTTTTCTGCAGAATTTTCAACTCAGCCCAAGCCCGTTTAATGTGTAGGGTTTTATGTTTTGTCCTAAGTATAAAAAAGAAAACCCTAACCACGTTTTTTGGGTTCTAAATATTGTGTTTGTGAATCTTATTTGTGAGATCTAGAGGTGTTTACCTTCACATACACTTAGGGTTTCCAAACTCAAGATTGATGTCAAGAGCTTGGTGATCATTCAGTTGCAGAATCAAGAGCTTCAAGATATACAAGCAGGTGTGCTTGTGCTTTGCTGAGAATTCAAGGAAAGAAGTAGTCCGTGGACTCGGAGCTGTCACGTGGTTGTGGTAATAAGTTTCCTACTCAAGGTAGCAATAGGATGTTAGTGGTCTAAGTCACTATTGTGTAAACTTCAATTCTTTCATAGTGAATTCGGTTTACCTTGAGGATAGCTAGGTTAAATCCTCTCCAGGTTTTTACCGGTTTGGTTTCCTGGGTTATCATATCATGTGTTATTTATTTTCCGCACTTTTGCATAATATGATGTATTTTTGTTAACCTTGACTTGTTTAATTTACCTAAGTTAATCATTTGGCTAAATATCTAGGTTAATCTGTTTGGGTTTAAAGGGTCTGCTAGTTCTAAACTTGATCACATGTTGAGTGTTCAGAAGTCTCCCTTAGACAAAACTGGTTTAGGTTTTATAGATAGCATCTCGGTATTTGAAACTTATTCCACAAATTTTGTTTCTTCTTATGAGCCCCCCAAGAGTGAGATTGTCAAACCAGTTGAAGTTACACCACCTCCTAGGAAGATTAGGGTTGATCTTAGAGAGTTTAAGCCTAAGAATCCTAACCTCCCTAAGGATAAGAAGCATGATAGACATCTGTGGGTTTATCATTTTTGTGAAAAGGCTGGGCATACTCGCCCAAATTGTTCCAAGTTGCAAGCTGCAAAGTAAGCAAATAAACCAAGAGTACTTGTGCCTTAAGCACAAGATCCTATGGTACTAATTGGTGAATTGGTAAAGGCTTTAAACCTTTATACCAATCCTAGAGTTGCACATCATTCTAATATGAATAATAACTCCAATGCCAGAGTTGCATTTAAGAAGTTTTGGATGCAAAAGACTCAGTCTAATTGAGTCTTTCTAACATGGTTCTTATGCTTCATCTCAATACTCTTTGTGACCATTCTTCTTATTGATGTTTTTTTTTTTTTTTTTTTTTTTTTTTTTTTTTTTTTCTTTTGTTTTTAGGATTTTCATTGCATAGCATTCATGCATTTCATATTAGGATGATTTTTTTATTGTTTCTTTAAAAAAAAAAATGGAAAAAGGAATGAGAAAGGATGTGTTTTGTATTATATATTTTGGATTTGTAATCACGGTTGACCTATTATCTTTACATAATATGCTTATGTGCCTTATTTAGCTTGGATGAGCTTATTTTTTCACACTTTGCTAGTTTTAGCTATGTAGTGCATGTTGTGTGTGAGTTGTTTATAGTTTTTGATCACATGATCTTGATTTTTAAGTCATATGCTTTTAATTGTTAGGACTAGAACCTGAAAGAAATGCATAAATAACTATCTCACCACTGTTTACTAGCCAATCATGAATACCTTAGTGCATATCGTAAGATTTTGTGCTTGAGAAAGTGTAGCACATTCATAAAAAGAACATAAGGTGTAGCCTTGGAATAATGATAAAATTGGTGTGTACATTATCCGGCTAAAATAACAGTTTCACAATAAAATAAAAATGGTGTGTACATTATGAGGCAAAATAAAAAAATATTACATGATTGCAAGCTTGTTTTCTAGGAGATGTGGGAGTTATATGATATAACTCTTTAGGTGATAGTCTCTTTCAAAATTATGTGATGAATAATGTAAAAATTGTGATTGATTACTATCTATATATTACATCACATGTATCTCATGATGTTACTAGTTACACACACTACACAAGTTATTCTTTGCTAAACTTAGTACATGATATTGTGTGTGAATTTGTTTTGGCTATCCAAGATTATATGTTCCTTGATAATGATACAAAATATGTTCATTTTTTGAGTTTTGGGGACAAAAATGTGAAAATCTTGTTTTTAGAAGATCTAGGTTGATTTCAAGCATTTTTGAAAAACTTTTAACTCATACTCATGCATTTCATTCATGAAATATGTTGGTTTGAGTGGTTTCTGCGTAAAATGGTCTATGATTTTCAAAAATTTCAAAATTCTAGAATTTCAATTGATCGAAGCTATTTTTCGACCGATCGAAATTGCGTTATAAATTAGGTTTGAATATGCCTGGCTCAATCAGTGCTTGATTGGTGCTTGATCGATCGAATCTATTTTTCATTCGATCGAAGCCCAATTTTGACCGATCAAAATTCGAAAGTTTAGTTTTATAAAAAGCTTTTACTCACGTGTTCTTCACTATTTCAAAAGCTTTTTCAAAACTTTTCTCACTTTCTCTCTTCGACCGATCCAATCTAAGGATTTTTTGTCGTTTTCTTCCACAAATTTCTTCAAAGTTTTTGTCCTCAAGCATTGGTAAGTCTTTTATACCCTTTCTTTTTCAAGTTAATTGCATGTTTCATGCATTTTCTTTGAAAATTTTGAACATAGTAATTTTAGGATTTTTGATCATTTCAGTTGTTTTTAATCAATTGTGTTCAATGGGTTTTTATTCTTAGATGATATAAACATGATTCCCATGCATTGATTTGGTTAATTTGTTGGTTTAAGAACAATTGAAATTTCTAGGGCTTGGAACTTTGTGAATTTGGGGATTTTGTTTAATTGAGATTAATTTGATGAAATTGACTAGTGTTATTGAGAAATTAAATCGTTATATGATGTTTCCTAACTAGGATAATGGTTAATTGATCAATTTGGTTGAATTTTTTAAAAATGGGTTTTTCAAAATTTGGGATTTTTGGACTAAAACTCTATGTTCAAGTCAATTGTTGATGTATAAAGTAAAATTGAACAAATTTTAATACATTAGAGCATGCATCATATGTGCATTCATCACATGCATCATATAAATTGTTATTTATTGATATTTTTGTGCTCTAATCCTTTCTAATGCAGTATGCTCTTGGTATTTTCTTGTTTCTTAATGTTTTCCTTTCTTTTAAACCTTTAGTATCATAGTTAGGAAGACTAGAGCTAAGAAAACCCCACAACTTCTACTCCTGAGTTCCAGAGTGATAGGTTTAGAACCATGAAAAACCAAGAAAATTATGAGAAACTTTATATTTTTAGACCAGTTTGGGTTGAGCGTAAGGTGATTTTAGATGAGCTTGATTAAGAAATTCGTAGGAATTTTGAGTGTAGGGGTTGGTTACCACTTTTAGAGTTAGAACATCCTCCTCTGACTGTTTTGATTAGAGAGTTCTACTCGAACCTCTCTATCCACTCTGATGATTCCAACATTCAGTTTGTGAAGAGTTGGATAAGGGGTGAAGAGTATGTCATTGCTCCTGAGGTAGTGGCCTCTGCTCTTAGTGTACATTTGGTACAGCAGCCTGTGTACCCTTACACTAAGACTCCTCACCTCGGTGACATTATGTCACTCATCACCAGTACTTCATTAGTTGGGGTACTGATCCTCGTGTCACTTCTCATGAGCTTACTGAGCTCAATTATCTCTTATTTAGGATTTCTTGTCATAGTATATGGCCTATATCTCATCTTCATACTATTCCCATTGAGAGATGTGCGTTTTTGTATGCTCTCATCACTAATGCTCCTATGTGTTTTCCCACTCTTTTCATTCGCTCACTTGTTGAGGTTCATAGGAGTAGTGCCAAATCTCTTGGTTCCATTTTTCATTCATAGGATTTTGTTGGACTTAGGTTTAGAGGACTTTCTTGCATCCGAGCCTACCCATATCATAGCTTCTATAGGTGCCACATTCCTTAGGCAAAGAGCAGCTCAGTTGAAAGTTAGCTCTAAGCGCCCTAGAGTCAAGTCTTCTACAGGTGATGAATCTAGACCTCCTTCTTCTGGTGATCCTATTGCTGAGGAGTATTACCCTACGGTTGCTGTGGATCGAAAATTAGGCTCAATCGGTCGAATCATGTGTAGATTTATTTTTCTGCAGAAATTCCAATTCAGCCCAAGCTCGTTTAATGTATAGGGTTTTCTGTTTTACTTCAAGTATTAAAGGAAAAACCCTAGGTTACTATATCGTTGTGTTCTTTATATTTTCACATTATTTACATGGTATAATTTTATTGTGTTAACCTAAAACTTAATAATTTATTTAAGTAATTACTTGGCTAAATAACTAGGTTAAACAACTTGTGTTAAGGGGTCTAAAAACGTACAACTAGTACAAGATAACACACTGCAGATAAATTTACAAAACAATAATTCAAAACATGCAATAGAAGATAATTAAATTAAATGGAAAAGATAAGATGTGTTTAGCTACCTCCAGAGTTATAATACAAATTTATTCATAGTCATTTCACATATGCAGAAAGGAAAGCAACAAAAAGATTGGCAAGTAGCACTTGATTGGCCATTGCTAAAGGAGACGTCGATGTTTCCGAAACCGAAAGAAAGTAGATTAGACTATATCAACAAATAGGCGATACTTCAGCAATACGCAAATGATTGACACATAAGCAAATAAACAAATGACAACCAAGATCAATGGCAATTCTTGATGATTATGATTATCTGACCAAAAGGATGTAGAAAATGCAACCATCATGGCGGCAATTGAGATAAAAAGTGAAGCCACTCCAATCATCAACCTAACTGGTAACCGTACAAGAAAGTCGTTGTATGAATAACGAGAGGTAAAGATGGATAAGAACATTACTAGGGATGTTGAAGAGCAAAATAATGCTATTGCACTTGAAACTGAAAAGACCCGAACAAGATTAGGACTATCCTTTAATCCATCAGCTTTTTCTCCAGGAAACATTATCAACCCAATTAGTATTGCAACCACCATAGAATACTCAGCTGTGTTCATCATCCACTTCTCGCCCTACTTCCTTAACTCCTCGTGGTTCTTCGCAAATAAAACATACGGTGTATCCCCCTTGTTATTTTTCATTTCTTTGAATGTAGGGCTTACAACCTTTTCCACCTCCTTCCATTACAAATCAGAGGAAATATCATACGAGAGACTTGTTAGTCTAAAACTCTAAAAATTTTAGGTAGAAATTAAATTTATGTGGAAACAAGAGTGAACATTCTATGAAATGGTTCAACACATACTAATCTAAGAAAATAATAAGTACCTTGAACCATAATATTTCTCGTTGCATTTGAAGAGCTGCTCCTGATATAGCATTGAGCTTCTCTTGAGGTGCCAATCTTGCAACCAAATGCAAAATGTTGCTTCCATCTTCTTCTATTCTATCTAATAATAGATAGAATAGAAGAAGATGGAAGCAACATTTTGCATTTAGCTGCAGGATTGGCACCTGAAGAGAAGCGCCATGAAAGCATCTTCTTCTATTTCATGGCTCTTCTCAACAGCAATATGAAATATGCTTTTACTGTTTCTTGTTTTCCATAATAAATCAAAGTCAAAACGAATAAGTTTAACCAAGAACTTAGTGTTGCCTACTTCTACTGCATCAAACAGAACATGTGAAATCACTGAGGTATCGTTCAAATTCTCAACATCATCTCTGTAAGCCTGAAGACATTTTTCAAATAGTTCACTAGCTTGAGATTGCTTCGAGTCTTCCTGTTTTAACTTCAACCCTGGAATTGACAGTAAAAAAAGAAAGTAGTCATATACCTCAGTGAGAAATAAATAATTAAAAGAATCGAATAGATCTAGAAAATAAGAGTGAAAGTGCTACTAGTGTTGGGTCCCATTCTAATCTTGTATGAACTAAGAATATTGTATCAATTAAGAAATTTAATCAATCTATAAAAATATTATCACTAAATTCACCAAGCCAAGATATCAATCACACAAAGACACATTAGTTATGTGAAAAATTATTTTTCCTTAACGGAAAAATGGCTAGAAAAACTCCAAATAAATCCACTATTATAAAATCAATATCTTTTTAAGTTTCATGCTTAACTTAAGATCTACAAAAAATACAATAATATCTTCTCTCTAGACAATTATATAAACTCACCTGGAATTTTTATCAAGCTATGATATCAATCACACAAAAATACAAAAATTTACCAAAAAAATCATTTCTCTTTAAAGGGGAAAAAACCATGGAAAAAAAATCTAAAAAAAAATCTACTATTATAAAATCAATTACAATATCTTCTCAACTATGATCTCCTACTTACTTTCATCCATTTTGTCAAGGAAATAAAACTTACTTTCATACATGATACAATATTAAACAAATGTCTGGCTTTGTTTAGTTAATTTTGTTGATGTTTTTGTTTCATGTATGTGTGTTAGAAACTTCACGTGTCAACCCGTACATGAACAACAAACAGCCCTCGTGTGTGGGCGAAAATGGCACTGTAGCACCTTTAGGTGAAATATATGGAAATCTACCACTGTTTCGAAAATAAGTAGCAATCTACTACTTTTTTGATACTCGAGTACTATTGAGAACTCGAGTTCCATGAACTCAAGTACCATTGAAAATTTTTGAAAAAATTTTAAATGGTACTCAAGTTCATGGAACTTGAACTTCATCAAAAAATTTTCGGCTATTTTGAAGACCATTTTTTCAAAGAACTTGAGTTCATAAAACTCGAGTACCATTTAGAACTTGATTTCCCCAAACTTGAGTACTAAAAAAGTGGTAGATTCCTACATATTTTCGAAACAGTGATATATTTATATATATTTCCATGAACAGTGGTAGAAGGCCATTACTGACCGTCGCGTGCATGTGAGCCCTTCCTTCAACACAACATCTGACATCTTCATTCCAGCCCCAAAAAAAAAAAAAAAAAAAGTCTGACAACTTGAGAAAACAAACAAAAATAAAAATGCAAAGTGACATAAAGCAACAAAATGTGACTCAAGTCATATGGGGCTAGCATGGAAAGAACAAAAGAGGAAATTAAAAGATAAAAGAAGAAGAAGCAACAGCGGCAGGGACCCCGTTGAACTCACCTTTCACTGTACATGTATGAACTATTTCTTGAAATAATTATAGTATCACACTTAAATTTGCTATTATATACATTCTTTTTGGCCAAAATAGGCATTTGTATCACACTTAAACTTGATTTTCTAAAAATCGAGTTTCAATGAAAAACTCAATTTTTAGAAAATTGAATTATAGGCAAAAAACTTAAAAAAAAAAAATACATGAAACTCAAGTTCATTCAAGAAACTCAAGTTCAATGTAACATTTTGCAAGTAACTCGATTTTCATTAAATTGAGTTTTCATAAAACTCAATTTTTTAAAATCAAATTTCAAAATATGGGCATTTTGTTAGATAGTTTCAGAACGGGGGTATTTTGCTACATGTTTTGGGCGAAAGAGTTAAATGCCCATTTTGGCCCATTTTTTTTCATAAAATCTTTATTTTCGTGCCCAAACAGAAGTCTTTCATTTCCCGTTTGGTTATTAAAATCTACTTTTTGAAGATTTACTTTCCAAGAAAGCCGCCACAGTTATCAGTTTTGACATCTTTCTTAGGCTGTTAATCAGAAATCATCACTTACGTATTCTCTCTATGTTTGAGTTTTATTTTTTTAAAAGAAAATAATTAAACTGCAAACTTTAAAGATATTTCTTTGAAAAAATAAAATGATATACAAATTACAAAAGAAGAATGAGGCTGAACTTACCTTTGAATTTGATTGATTAATTATTCTGGCAGAAAACCCAAAGGTGATTGATCCCGGAACTCTTCGGCTTTTTTATTTTTATTTTTTCATAATAGGAAGGGGAAAATGGAGTTTTTAATAGATAAAATCTGAAAATAACAGTTGAAAACCAAATAATATAAATGGGTTAAGCGGTGTTGCATGTATTTGTTTTAAACGTTGCAACTGCCTACAAATACTTATGATTTTTTTTTTTTTTTGAGATTGAATTTTACTCTAGCCTAATATAAATGTGTGTATATGTAAGTGAAACTTTTTCTTAGAGATTTGAATCTCGGCTTTTACCCCTACACTCCACAAGCACTTATAATTATAGGGAATGACTATTATGCCAAGAATGCATGGTAATAACATACAAATACATATCACTACAAGAAATTTGGATTTAGGGGGCGTTTTTTTTAGCGGCATTTTTGAAAACGCCGCTATAAATGGTCTATGCCGACGTTTCAAACTAGCGCCGCTAAATATCGATGCTATAGCGACATTTTCTACGAAACGTCTCTATGTCACAGATCAATAGCGGCGTTTTGTAAAACGTCGCAGAAAATTTAGTTTTAGCGGCATTTATTTGGCTTATAGCGACGTTTTTAAAATGTCGCTATATGTGTACCTAGAAATTTAGTTTCCCGCACAAGTTCTCACTTTTTTTTTTATACTTTCCCACTTCTTTATTTTTTCCTAAAACTCTTTTTTCTAATTCTTTTCTTTTTTCTCTTTACTCAACCCTTTGCTTTTCTTTTCCCCTAGCTATCTCTCCTTCTTATTACTCTCCCCTCACACCGCCACACAAACCCTCTTGCCGCCACCACCCTCAAGCCGCCGCCACCACCCTCACGCCACCGCCACCCTCAAGCAGCCACCGCCCTCACGCCACCGCACTTCCTAACACCGTCGATCTCCGCACTCCTTTACATTGCCGTTTGCCTAGCCACCTCTTCAGGCCACCGATCTGCTAGCCACCACTCTAGCCTAGCCTAGCCACCACCCACCACCCACCACACCGCCAAAGCCACCGCGGCCATTGTCGACCTCCATACCCATTCCTAGTTAAGACTTTAAGAGATTTTGAGGTATTATTTTCCAATCTCTTCCATAGTATTCAAACTTCATGTTATTTCTTTTCCATGTAATGAAATTGTTCTTGAGGTATTAGTCTTTTACCTGATACTAAGCTTTTGTTAATGTCTTTTTTTGACCGTTTGCTTCAATGGGCTTATTATTACAACTTCCTTTTCATGCCTAAAAGTTCTTGTCCTCCTCCTGTTTTTTTGTTGGGTTGTTGGTTGGGTTCAATGCAAATCTATAACTTTTCATTTGGGTTTAAAGAAAGGGACCTAGTGGGTTAGTGTAGAATTAATTAAATGGGCATTTGGGTCTCATATAATGGAGTTTGTTGATTGGTATTTGGTGCATATGATTAGGTGGGAAGAATGGGATTGGAGAGGTTGGCTACATCAATGAAACAAAGATTTTTTTTTTTTTTTTTTTTTTTGGGTTTAGTTTGCAGAAATTTTGTTGGGTTTCTATTTGATTTTGATTTGTTTAGGGGTTTGTAAGTAACACTTTCTAGATGGGTTTGTTGTGGGTCTCAGTCAATGACCGACTTTTGAGTTTTAAGGTTGGCTCTCTGTGTTTTGAATTATTGAAAAGTGAAAGGTGTGTGGTAATTAAAAGGTTTGTAAAAGTGGTAAATATGTCCTATCGGTGTTCTTTCACTTTTTAAGGTTTTTTTAATTTTTTTTTAAATTTTCATGAATTATTGGAGAGAGAAATTGAGGTGGGGTTAATGCTGAAAGGTTGTGTTGAATGAAGGGTTGGTAAATATTTGTAGAATTTTGACAGTATTTGAGTTGAGTAATTGTAAGTGCTGCAGGCAATTGGGAAAGACTTAACTGCCTTTACTAAATTGAAGGTTATAATATTTTATTAATGGTTGGGACTGGGGAGTGGGGACCCCCTTTTAAATACCAAACTCAGAAGTAATGGATAGGATCTCTAGAATACAAAAGGTTACAGATAAGTTCTATCTCAGAAGTAATGGATAGGATCTCTAGGATCTCTAGAATACCAATGGTGGGTTTATATAACGTGTTTTAATGCATGTTAATTTGGTGTGAGAGAGAGTTTTATTGGTGGCCAAGGTGGACTGAAATTAGTCAAACAGAGAAGTAGTAAGTAATTATAGGGAAGTGACTGGGTACAACTGAGAAACAACACCAGCGGAGATGTCCTGTAGACTTAGATAAGTGCTTTAAGCCTAAATGGTGATTGTTAGGCTGTGCACGTGATCATGTTTTGTATTGTCTAGTAGGGAGACATGCAGCTGCATGCATAGGCCCACGTACCTCCCACTTATGTACTCTGGTGGATGTTTATGTAATACCTATACTAATTGCTTGAATAAAATTCTATCTTTTATGTTAAAAAAAAAAAAGTAGTTCTAGCGGAGTGGGGACATTTGGTTTCATTTTTAGGCTTGGTGGACAAATGAGTGTCCACAACATTCTAGAAGAGGAGTGGGGACATTTGGTTATGATTTTGAAAATATTAAATCCAGTTTTTCAATTCATATTGAATATTCTCCATGCTTTTTGGAGAAATGAAACATTACATATATGTAGCTATATTTTTGTGGTTCTCTGTACCATGCACATATATTGATATTCAACTTAATTAATTGAAGGCTCTTCATCTTGTGGTGGATTACATTATTTATCCACCATTTCACTAAATGAGTCTTGCCTGTTTAAAATTGTTAAATCAGTAGCTAAGTTCTCTCTAAAATTTTTTTTCTTACTCAACAATTTTAAACGAGTAGAACTAAAGAGACATGGATGATAAAATGTAGAACTAAAGAAAACTGGGAAATGTAAAGGATAGAATCTAAAACTAATTAATTAAGGAAAAAGTAAACGATTATTTTAAGGACATTGGTTTATGAAATATTTTTTTAAAAAAATTTATGAGAAAAGAAAAAATGAATTAATTGTTTTGACAAACTTTTATATTTCAATAAAAAAGTGAGGGTTTCATAAAAAAAAAAAAAGTGAAGGTCAAAATTTTCTAAAATAGTTTATTAACAATTATCCTAAGAACACTCTATTAACAAGACTCATTAATTAAAACTAAAAGGCTTAGATGGACCATATAATTGTTCTTCTACCCAGTTAATGCCTGAGTGACTTAGACAATGAAGTCTAAAAGTAATTAAATTAAGAGACTTAGATGGTAGAGTCAAAATCTAATTAACACTCCCATTTAGTTTAGGTCTCCTATTTGTTGGTTTTGTTTGTTTTCTAAATGTGGACAACTCAGCTATAAAATGAAGCAAATTAGTGTGCATTAAAAGCTTATTATTGAATTTAGCTTCTTACGTTTTGTTAGTTAACCAGAGGAATTTAATTTTATTGTTGAAATTGTCATTCTTCATTACGTGTAATAAAGTTGCTCTATGGATTTTTTAGTTTTAGTTTTTTTATTTTTTAAATTTACGTGAAAATTTTGTTTGCTTTCTTATGTAGAACACAATTATCAATGAGCGTGGTTCATTTGCTGTGACCTGTCCATTCCCAGGCCCACTGGCAAGCTTACTTAGATTGGGAAAAAAGGTTGGTGATGATTTAGAGTTGCATTACTTCCTTTTTTTTTTTTTTTTTTTTTTTTTTAATTTATAATTACATCACTTCTTTTATTTTGTTTAGCTAATCTAGTCAATTTTATTTTTTTGAGCCCTCAAAACATTTTATTTTCCCTAGAGTATTAAAAGTTTGGAATGATATGGTACTTGGTCGAATGAGGGCAAGATATGGACCATATGATACTTTGTTACATGAGGGTATCTGTTAAGCAATAATTCTAAATTGGAAGCAATGTTGTTGATTTGTTGACTTCCTACAGATACCAGCTCGGGTTCCTCTAACTGGGGATGTAGAGCCTCTTAAATATGGAAAGGTATCTTTTCACCACTTTTAGTGTTAATGGAATATCTGAATATTCTACATCGAAAAGAATAGCATTTATAGAATAATCTGGTTTTGTTCCTTTTTAATTTAGATTCTAGCACTGAGAATTTTGCTTAAGCTGTTTAACTCTTGTCATGGTCTTCAACTTGGCAAGTCAGTTCATTTTGATGTTACCTTGAATTTAAATTTTAGAAAAGTCATGATATTCTAATGTTTACTGTGACTTCCCAGTCTTCATTCTCAAATTGTTGCTAGCATAAGAATTTTAGGAATGCTAAAACAGGAAAGCATCATAAGAATATATTTAAGTATGAATTATTTAAGCATCACAAGTATCACAATAACATTGATTAAGCATCAATATTTTAGTTAGAATATTAAAATTTCCATAATTATTACATTATAGAAAAACTTCTTGACAATGAAATTATGGGATATGGGAAAAAAAATAATTGGAACAGGTTTGTAGATATAGGGGTGTGGGTGTGGTTGTGTGCGTGAATTAATTTATTGGTTGTAGTTTTTGTTCATTTAGAATCCCTTTTCACAAGAATATAATGTAAACTAATTTTATATATTTCATGGTATATATCCTAGCATATATATATATCTATTCAATTGCAATGATTGAGCTGTGTTTGTGTGTGTGTTATTGTATTAGAAATTACAATTATTACTTTATATGAAATTATAGTAATTTCTTTATAATCTTGGAAAATTAAGAAAGTTGTGTCTTTCTTCTTCTTCTTTTTTTTGCAGGTTTCATTTGGTGTTATTGGCCTAGGTGTTGGGGCTTCACTCTTGTCATGAGTATATAATCTTAACTAAATGCTCTTTATTCTTTATATATATGTTTATATATATATTGTTACTAAATTTTCATGCACACTCATTAAAATTTTCTGCAATAGCATTCTCATATGCAAATTTGGATAATTTGGAGCTACTTTTTAGTTGAGGCATTTAGGCATAATGGGTAAGTTCTTATGTGTACCAAATGACAAAGTTTGGATACAATTAAATTTCAAATATTTTCTGCAAAGTGGTCCCTAATTTTTCTGTCAAATTGTTCTTAGTCCTAACTCATTAAAATTTTTTGCAATGGCACCATTATTTGCCTTCCACATCATTTAATTTTCTTCTCTTATTTTGCAGGTTAAGTACTCATTTATTATGATAAGTTTAGATTTTTTTTGGAAAGGTGTTTGCTTGGCTTGAGCATAGTAAGTAATTTTTGCTTAAAACTTTGTGCTTGAAATGTTGATAATTGTGTTGGGGTGGATTGTTGAGTTAGAGCAAGCGGGTGGCTTGCATGGTGTTATAAGGCGGTTTACATTCATATTGGAAGTGTTTATTATTTTTTTGAAAATTTGGATGGATATTTTTGAGTTATATTTATTGATTAGTTTTTGGACTTCAATACTTGCAAGCATTCTATATTTGTGATTATGATAATTGTATTGGGTGACTTGTTATGTTGGAGCAAGTGGGTGACTTACATAGTGTTATAAGACGGTTTACATTCATAATGAGAGTGTTTATTATTTTTTGAAAATTTAGATGTTGTTGAGTTATGTTTATTGATTAATTTTTGGACTTCAATACTTGTAAGCGTTCTATATTGTTATATTGATAATTGTATTGCGTGGATTGTTGTGTTGGAGCAAGCGGGTGGCTTGCATGGTGTTATAAGGCGGTTTACATTCATATTGGAAGTGTTTATTACTTTTTGAAAATTTGGATGGATATTTTTGAGTTATATTTGTTGATTACTTTTTGGACTTCAATACTTGCAAGCAATCTATATTTGTGATTAAGACAATTATATTGGGAGGATTGTTTTGTTGGAGCAAGCGGGTGGCTTGCATGGTGTTATAAGGCAGTTTATATTCATATTGGGAATGTTTATTATTTTTTGAAAATTTGGATGTTGTTGAGTTATGGTAGTTGATTACTTTTTAGATTTCAATACTTGTAAGCATTCTATATTGCTATATTGATAATTGTTTTATGATGGATTGTTTAGTTGTTTTGTTCTATAGCTATGGACAAGGGTTTGATGGACATTAGAGATAGGACATCTGTGGACTATAGAAATGGAGTTGGACAATTCTTGAATTTTGCATCTCAACATGCACAACGAGATGGTACGATTGTTTGTCCATGTCGAAGATGTGCACATTCAGCAATGTTTGCTATAGATGTTGTATGAATTCATCTAGTATCACATGGGATTTGTAGGGGTTATCGACGTTGGACATTTCACCGGGAATCATCACGGGGAATCACGTTGGACAATTCACGCTCAACAAATAACGGTGCTTCATAAATGGTCCCTTCTACATCTTTACGAGTCCATGCATGGTTATCATTTACATCATGTGCATTATCAATGGTTATAGTATAAGGAACATTCTCACAAAAGTTATCTACATCATCATCAGATGAAGTACCAGTTCCAACATCAAAAACATCCCTAGCTTTTGTTTTAACAACGACCATCCAATCTTTATGTCGTGGATCTTCCACATAAAAGACTTGTGAAGCTTGAGAAACTAAGACATACGGCTCATCAATCAATCGATCACCCTTATGAATCAGTCTTGTAAAATTGACAAGAGGGAAACCAAACTTGTCTATCTTATATCCCCTTCCACTATCCACTTCAACCCATTCACATTTGAATAATACATATCGTAACTTCTCAGAATAATTCAACTCAATAATGTCATTTAAGACACCAAAGTAAGTAACGCCACCTTCAGTGGTGACACTAACTCCACTGTTCTGAGTTTTCCTATTTGCCTTAGAATCTTTGGTCCGAAACTTCAATCCATTTAGGACATAACGCTTGAACCATTTAACTTCATTATCTGGATATCGAGCAAGCCATATAACCTTTCAGGAAGTTTCTCCCTCTCTTCAACATCCATTGACAACACCTAATATAAACGATGTGTTCTATTAAAAGTATAATCTCAAGAAAGTTACAGCAAAAAATACTTTTATATGTCATACACTTACATGGTACTTAAACCAGTGACAAAATCTCTCCATGTGTCTCAACGAATTCATCTAGAATGCTTGCAAGTATTGAAGTCCAAAAACTAATCAACAAATATAACTCAAAAATATCCATCCAAATTTTCAAAAAAATAATAAACACTTCCAATATGAATGTAAACCACCTTATAACACCATGCAAGCCACCCGCTTGCTCCAACTCATCAATCCACCCCAACACAATTATCAACATTTCAAGCACAAAGTTTTAAGCAAAAATTACTTACTATGCTCAAGCCAAGCAAACACCTTTCCAAAAAAAAATCTAAACTTATTACAATAAATGAGTACTTAACCTACAAAATAAGAGAGGAAAATTAAATGATGTGGAAGGCAAATAATGGTGCCATTGCAAAAAAATTTAATGAGTTAGGACTTAGAACAATTAGGCAGAAAAATTAAGGACCACTTTGCAGAAAATATTTGAAATTTAATTGTATCCAAACTTTGTCATTTGGTACACATAAGAACTTACCCATTATGCCTAAATGTCTCAACTGAAAAGGTGCTCCAAATTATCCAAATTTGCATATGAGAATGCTATTGCAGAAAATTTTAATGAGTGTGCATGAAAATTTAGTAACAATATATATATATATATATATATATATATATATATAAAAATAAAGAATAAAAAGCATTTAGTTAAGATTATTTACTCACGACAAGAGTGAAGCCCCAACACCTAGGCCAATAACACCAAATGAAACCTGCAAACAAAAAAAAAAAAAAAAGCCACAACTTTCTTAATTTTCCAAGATTATAAAGAAATTACTATAGTTTAATATAAAGTAATAATTGTAATTTCTAATACAATAACACACACACACACACACACAAACACAGCTCAATCATTGCAATTGAATAGATATATATGCTAGGATATATACCATGAAATATATAATATTAGCTTACATTATATTCTTGTGAAAAGGGATTCTAAATGAACAAAAACTACAACCAATAAATTAATTCAGGCACACAACCACACCAACACCCCTATATCTACAAACCTGTCCCAATTATTTTTTTTCCCATATCCCATAATTTCATTGTCAAGAAGTTTTTCTATAATGTAATAATTATGGAAATTTTAATATTCTAACTAAAATATTGATGCTTAATCAATGTTATTGTCATACTTGTGATGCATAAATAATTCATACTTAAATATATTCTTATGATGCTTTCCTGTTTTAGCATTCCTAAAATTCTTATGCTAGCAACAATTTGAGAATGAAGACTGGGAAGTCACAGTAAACATTAGAATATCATGACTTTTCTAAAATTTAAATTCAAGGTAACATCAAAATGAACTGACTTGCCAAGTTGAAGACCATGACAAGAGTTAAACAGCTTAAGCAAAATTCTCAGTGCTAGAATCTAAATTAAAAAGGAACAAAACCAGATTATTCTATAAATGCTATTCTTTTCGATGTAGAATATTCAGATATTCCATTAACACTAAAAGTGGTGAAAAGATACTTTTCCATATTTAAGAGGCTCTACATCCCCAGTTAGAGCAACCCGAGCTGGTATCTGCAGGAAGTCAACAAATCAACAACATTGCTTCCAATTTAGAATTATTGCTTAACAAATACCCTCATGTAACAAAGTATCATATGGTCCATATCTTGCCCTCATTCGACCAAGTACCATATCATTCCAAACTTTTAATACTCTAGGGAAAATAAAATGTTTTAAGGGCTCAAAAAAATAAAATTGACTAGATTAGCTAAACAAAATAAAAGAAGTGATGTAATTATAAATTAAAAAAAAAAAGGAAGTAATGCAACTCTAAATCATCACCAACCTTTTTTCCCAATCTAAGTAAGCTTGCCAGTGGGCCTGGGAATGGACTGGTCACAGCAAATGAACCACGCTCATTGATAATTGTGTTCTACATAAGAAAGCAAACAAAATTTTCACGTAAATTTAAAAAATAAAAAAACTCAAACTAAAAAATCCATAGAGCAACTTTATTACATGTAATGAAGAATGACAATTTCAACAATAAAATTAAATTCCTCTGGTTAACTAACAAAACGTAAGAAGCTAAATTCAATAATAAGCTTTTAATGCACACTAATTTGCTTCATTTTATAGCTGAGTTGTCCACATTTAGAAAACAAACAAAACCAACAAATAGGAGACCTAAACTAAATGGGAGTGTTAATTAGATTTTGACTACCATCTAAGTCTCTTAATTTAATTAGTTTTAGACTTCATTGTCTAAGTCACTCAGGCATTAACTGGGTAGAAGAACAATTATATGGTCCATCTAAGCCTTTTAGTTTTAATTAATGAGTCTTGTTAATAGAGTGTTCATAGGATAATTGTTAATAAACTATTTTAGAAAAGTTTGACCTTCACTTTTTTTTTTTTTTTTTTTTTTTTTTTTTTTTTTTTTTTATGAAACCTTCACTTTTATTGAAATATAAAAGCTTGTCAAAACAATTAATTCAATTTTTCTTTTCTCATAAATTTTTTTAAAAAAATATTTCATAAACCAATGTCCTTAAAATAATCATTTATTTTTTCCTTAATTAATTAGTTTTAGATTCTATCCTTTACATTTCCCAGTTTTCTTTAGTTCTACATTTTATCATCCATGTCTCTTTAGTTCTACTCGTTTAAAATTGTTGAGTAAGAAAAAATTTTGGAGAGAACTTAGCTACTGATTTAACAATTTTAAACAGGCAAGACTCTTTTAGTGAAATGGTGGATAAATAATGTCATCCACCACAAGATGAAGAGCCTTCAATTAATTAAGTTGAATATCAATATATGTGCATGGTACAGAGAACCACAAAAATATAGCTACATATATGTAATGTTTCATTTCTCCAAAAAGCATGGAGAATATTCAATATGAATTGAAAAAATGGATTTAATATTTTCAAAATCATAACCCAAATGTCCCCACTCCTCTTCTAGAATTTTGTGGACACTCATTTGTCCACCAAGCCTAAAAATGAAACCAAATGTCCCCACTCCCCTAGAACTACTTTTTTTTTTAACATAAAAGATAGAATTTTATTCAAGTAATTAGTATAGGTATTACATAAACATCCACCAGAGTACATAAGTGGGAGGTACGTGGGCCTATGCATGTAGCTGCATGTCTCCCTACTAGACAATACAAAACATGATCACGTGCACAGCCTAACAATCACCATTTAGGCTTAAAGCACTTATCTAAGTCTACAGGACATCTCCGCTGGTGTTGTTTCTCAGTTGTACCCAGTCACTTCCCTATAATTACTTACTACTTCTCTGTTTGACTAATTTCAGTCCACCTTGGCCACCAATAAAACTCTCTCTCACATCAAATTAACATGCATTAAAACACGTTATATAAACCCACCATTGGTATTCTAGAGATCCTAGAGATCCTATCCATTACTTCTGAGATGGAACTTATCTGTAACCTTTTGTATTCTAGAGATCCTATCCATTACTTCTGAGTTTGGTATTTAAAAGGGGGTCCCCACTCCCCAGTCCCAACCATTAATAAAATATTATAACCTTCAATTTAGTAAAGGCAGTTAAGTGTTTCCCAATTGCCTGCAGCACTTACAATTACTCAACTTAAATACTGTCAAAATTCTACAAATATTTACCAACCCTTCATTCAACACAACCTTTCAGCATTAACCCCACCTCAATTTCTCTCTCCAATAATTCATGAAAATTAAAAAAAAAAAATTAAAAAAACCTTAAAAAGTGAGAAACCGATAAGACATATTTACCACTTTTACAAACCTTTCAATTACCACACACCTTTCACTTTTCAATAATTCAAAACACAGAGAGCCAACCTTAAAACTCAAAAGTTGGTCATTGACTGAGACCCACAACAAACCCATCTAGAAAGTGTTACTTACAAACCCCTAAACAAATCAAAATCAAATAGAAACACAACAAAATTTCTGCAAACTAAACCCAAAAAAAAAAAAAAAAAAAAAAAAATCTCTGTTTCATTGATGTAGCCAACCTCTCCAATCCCATTCTTCCCACCTAATCATATGCACCAAATACCAATCAACAAACTCCATTATATGAGACCCAAATGCCCATTTAATTAATTCTACACTAACCCACTAGGTCCCTTTCTTTAAACCCAAATGAAAAGCTATAGATTTGCATTGAACCCAACCAACAACCCAACAAAAAAATAGGAGGAGGACAAGAACTTTTAGGCATGAAAAGGAAGTTGTAATAATAAGCCCATTGAAGCAAACGGTCAAAAAAAGACATTAACAAAAGCTTAGTATCAGGTAAAAGACTAATACCTCAAGCACAATCATTACATGGAAAAGAAATAACATGAAGTTTGAATACTATGGAAGAGATTGGAAAATAATACCTCAAAATCTCTCAAAGTCTTAACTAGGAATGGGTATGGAGGTCGACGATGGCCGCGGTGGCTTTGGCGGTGTGGTGGGTGGTGGGTGGTGGCTAGGCTAGGCTAGAGTGGTGGCTAGCAGATTGGCGGCTAGTAGATCGGTGGCCTGAAGAGGTGGCTAGGCAAACGGCAATGTAAAGGAGTGCGGAGATCGACGGTGTTAGGAAGTGCGGTGGCGTGAGGGCGGTGGCTACTTGAGGGTGGCGGTGGCGTAAGGGTGGTGGCGGCGGCTTGAGGGTGGTGGCAGCAAGAGGGTTTGTGTGGCGGTGTGAGGGGAGAGTGATAAGAAGGAGAGATAGCTAGGGGAAAAGAAAAGCAAAGGGTTGAGTAAAGAGAAAAAAGAAAAGAATTACAAAAAAGAGTTTTAGGAAAAAATAAAGAAGTGGGAAAGTATAAAAAAAAAGTGAGAACTTGTGCGGGAAACTAAATTTCTGGGTACACATACAGCGACATTTTAAAAACGTCGCTATAAGCCAAATAAATGTCACTAAAGCTAAATTTTCTGCGACGTTTTACAAAACGCCGCTATTGATTTGTGACATAGAGACGTTTTGTAGAAAACGTCGCTATAGCATCGATATTTAGCGGCGCTAGTTTGAAACGTCGGCATAGACCATTTATAGCGGCGTTTTCAAAAATGCCGCTAAAAAAAATGCCCCCTAAACCCAAATTTCTTGTAGTGATATGTATTTGTATGTTATTACCATGCATTCTTGGCATAATAGTCATTCCCTATAATTATAAGTTCTTGTGGAGTGTAGGGGTAAAAGCCGAGATTCAAATCTCTAAGAAAGAGTTTCACTTACATATACACACATTTATATTAGGCTAGAGTAAAATTCAATCTCAAAAAAAAAAAAAAATCATAAGTATTTGTAGGCAGTTGCAACATTTAAAACAAATACATGCAACACCGCTTAACCCATTTATATTATTTGGTTTTCAACTGTTATTTTCAGATTTTCTCTATTAAAAACTCCATTTTCCCCTTCCTATTATGAAAAAATAAAAATAAAAAAGCCGAAGAGTTCCAGGATCAATCACCTTTAGGTTTTCTGCCAGAATAATTAATCAATCAAATTCAAAGGTAAGTTCAGCCTCATTCTTCTTTTGTAATTTGTATATCATTTTATTTTTTCAAAGAAATATCTTTAAAGTTTACAGTTTAATTATTTTCTTTTAAAAAAATAAAACTCAAACATAGAGAGAATACATAAGTGATGATTTCTGATTAACAGCCTAAGAAAGATGTCAAAACTGATAACTGTGGCGGTTTTCTTGGAAAGTAAATCTTCAAAAAGTAGATTTTAATAACCGAACGGGAAATGAAAGACTTCTGTTTGGGCACGAAAATAAAGATTTTATGAAAAAAGAATGGGCCAAAATGGGCATTTAACTCTTTCGCCCAAAACATGTAGCAAAATACCCCTATTCTGAAACTATCTAACAAAATGCCCATATTTTGAAATTTGATTTTAAAAAATTTAGTTTTATGAAAACTCAATTTAATGAAAATCGAGTTACTTGCAAAATGTTACATTGAACTTGAGTTTCTTGAATGAACTTGAGTTTCATGTATTTTTTTTTTCTTAAGTTTTTTGCCTATAATTCAATTTTCTAAAAATTGAGTTTTTCATTGAAACTCGATTTTTAGAAAATCAAGTTTAAGTGTGATACAAATGCCTATTTTGGCCAAAAAGAATGTATATAATAGCAAATTTAAGTGTGATACAATAATTATTTCAAGAAATAGTTCATACATGTACAGTGAAAGGTGAGTTCAACGGGGTCCCTGCCGCTGTTGCTTCTTCTTCTTTTATCTTTTAATTTCCTCTTTTGTTCTTTCCATGCTAGCCCCATATGACTTGAGTCACATTTTGTTGCTTTATGTCACTTTGCATTTTTATTTTTGTTTGTTTTCTCAAGTTGTCAGACTTTTTTTTTTTTTTTTTTTTTTTTTTTGGGGCTGGAATGAAGATGTCAGATGTTGTGTTGAAGGAAGGGCTCACATGCACGCGACGGTCAGTAATGGCCTTCTACCACTGTTCATGGAAATATATATAAATATATCACTGTTTCGAAAATATGTAGGAATCTACTATTTTTTTAGTACTCAAGTTTGGGGAAATCAAGTTCTAAATGGTACTCGAGTTTTATGAACTCGAGTTCTTTGAAAAAATAGTCTTCAAAATAGCCGAAAATTTTTTGATGAAGTTCAAGTTCCATGAACTTGAGTACCATTTAAAATTTTTTCAAAAATTTTCAATGGTACTTGAGTTCATGGAACTCGAGTTCTCAATAGTACTCGAGTATCAAAAAAGTAGTAGATTGCTACTTATTTTTGAAACAGTGGTAGATTTCCATATATTTCACCTAAAGGTGCTACAGTGCCATTTTCGCCCACACACGAGGGCTGTTTGTTATTCATGTACGGGTTGACACATGAAGTTTCTAACACACATACATGAAACAAAAACATCAACAAAATTAACTAAACAAAGCTAGACATTTGTTTAATATTGTATCATGTATGAAAGTAAGTTTTATTTCCTTGACAAAATGGATGAAAGTAAGTAGGAGATCATAGTTGAGAAGATATTGTAATTGATTTTATAATAGTAGATTTTTTTAGATTTTTTTTCCATGGTTTTTTCCCCTTTAAAGAGAAATGATTTTTTTGGTAAATTTTTGTATTTTTGTGTGATTGATATCATAGCTTGATAAAAATTCCAGGTGAGTTTATATAATTGTCTAGAGAGAAGATATTATTGTATTTTTTGTAGATCTTAAGTTAAGCATGAAACTTAAAAAGATATTGATTTTATAATAGTGGATTTATTTGGAGTTTTTCTAGCCATTTTTCCGTTAAGGAAAAATAATTTTTCACATAACTAATGTGTCTTTGTGTGATTGATATCTTGGCTTGGTGAATTTAGTGATAATATTTTTATAGATTGATTAAATTTCTTAATTGATGCAATATTCTTAGTTCATACAAGATTAGAATGGGACCCAACACTAGTAGCACTTTCACTCTTATTTTCTAGATCTATTCGATTCTTTTAATTATTTATTTCTCACTGAGGTATATGACTACTTTCTTTTTTTACTGTCAATTCCAGGGTTGAAGTTAAAACAGGAAGACTCGAAGCAATCTCAAGCTAGTGTACTATTTGAAAAATGTCTTCAGGCTTACAGAGATGATGTTGAGAATTTGAACGATACCTCAGTGATTTCACATGTTCTGTTTGATGCAGTAGAAGTAGGCAACACTAAGTTCTTGGTTAAACTTATTCGTTTTGACTTTGATTTATTATGGAAAACAAGAAACAGTAAAAGCATATTTCATATTGCTGTTGAGAAGAGCCATGAAATAGAAGAAGATGCTTTCATGGCGCTTCTCTTGAGGTGCCAATCCTGCAGCTAAATGCAAAATGTTGCTTCCATCTTCTTCTATTCTATCTATTATTAGATAGAATAGAAGAATATGGAAGCAACATTTTGCATTTGGCTGCAAGATTGGCACCTCAAGAGAAGCTCAATGCTATATCAGGAGCAGCTCTTCAAATGCAACGAGAAATATTATGGTTCAAGGTACTTATTATTTTCTTAGATTAGTATGTGTTGAACCATTTCATAGAATGTTCACTCTTGTTTCCACATAAATTTAATTTCTACCTAAAATTTTTAGAGTTTTAGACTAACAAGTCTCTCGTATGATATTTCCTCTGATTTGTAATGGAAGGAGGTGGAAAAGGTTGTAAGCCCTACATTCAAAGAAATGAAAAATAACAAGGGGGATACACCGTATGTTTTATTTGCGAAGAACCACGAGGAGTTAAGGAAGTAGGGCGAGAAGTGGATGATGAACACAGCTGAGTATTCTATGGTGGTTGCAATACTAATTGGGTTGATAATGTTTCCTGGAGAAAAAGCTGATGGATTAAAGGATAGTCCTAATCTTGTTCGGGTCTTTTCAGTTTCAAGTGCAATAGCATTATTTTGCTCTTCAACATCCCTAGTAATGTTCTTATCCATCTTTACCTCTCGTTATTCATACAACGACTTTCTTGTACGGTTACCAGTTAGGTTGATGATTGGAGTGGCTTCACTTTTTATCTCAATTGCCGCCATGATGGTTGCATTTTCTACATCCTTTTGGTCAGATAATCATAATCATCAGGAATTGCCATTGATCTTGGTTGTCATTTGTTTATTTGCTTATGTGCCAATCATTTGCGTATTGCTGAAGTATCGCCTATTTGTTGATATAGTCTGATCTACTTTCTTTCGATTTCGGAAACATCGACGTCTCCTTTAGCAATGGCCAATCAAGTGCTACTTGTCAATTTTTTTGTTGCTTTCCTTTCTGCATATGTGAAATGACTATGAATAAATTTGTATTATAACTCTGGAGGTAGTTAAACACATCTTATCTTTTGCATTTAATTTAATTATCTTCTATTGCATGTTTTGAATTATTGTTTTGTAAATTTATCTGCAGTGTGTTATCTTGTACTTGTTGTACGTTTTTAGACCCCTTAACACAAGTTGTTTAACCTAGTTATTTAGCCAAGTAATTACTTAAATAAATTATTAAGTTTTAGGTTAACACAATAAAATTATACCATGTAAATAATGTGAAAATATAAAGAACACAACGATATGGTAACCTAGGGTTTTTCCTTTAATACTTGAAGTAAAACAGAAAACCCTATATATTAAACGAGCTTTGGCTGAATTGGAATTTCTGCAGAAAAATAAATCTACACATGATTCGACCGATCAAGCCTAATTTTCGATCCACAGCAACCGTAGGGTAATACTCCTCAACAATAGGATCACCAGAAGAAGGAGGTCTAGATTCATCACCTGTAGAAGACTTGACTCTAGGGCGCTTAGAGCTAACATTCAACTGAGCTGCTCTTTGTCTAAGGAATGTGGCACCTATAGGAGCTATGATATGGGTAGGCTCAGATGCAAGAAAGTCCTCTAAACCTAAGTCCAACAAAATCCTATGAATGAAAAATGGAACTAAGAGATTTGGCACTACTCCTATGAACCTCAACAAGTGAGCGAATGAAAAGAGTGGGAAAACACATAGGAGCATTAGTGATGAGAGCGTACAAAAACGCACATCTCTCAATGGGAATAGTATGAAGATGAGATATAGGCCATATACTATGACAAGAAATCCTAAATAAGAGATAATTGAGCTTAGTAAGCTCATGAGAAGTGACACGAGGATCAGTACCCCAACTAATGGAAGTACCGGTGATGAGTGACATAATGTCACCGAGGTGAGGAGTCTTAGTGTAAGGGTACACAGGCTGTTGTACCAAATGTACACTAAGAGCAGAGGCCACTACCTCAGGAGCAATGACATACTCTTCACCCCTTATCCAACTCTTCACAAACTGAATGTTGGAATCATCAGAGTGGATAGAGAGGTTTGAGTAGAACTCTCTAATCAAAACAGTCAGAGGAGGATGCTCTAACTCTAAAAGTGGTAACCAACCCCTACACTCAAAATTCCTACGAATTTCTTAATCAAGCTCATCTAAAATCACCTTACGCTCAACCCAAATTGGTCTAAAAATATAAAGTTTCTCATAATTTTCTTGGTTTTTCATGGTTCTAAACCTATCATTCCGGAACTCAGGAGTAGAAGTTGTGCGGTTTTCTTAGCTCTAGTCTTCCTAACCATGATGCTAAAGGTTTAAAAGAAAGGAAAACATTAAGAAACAAGAAAATACCAAGAGCATACTGCATTAGAAAGGATTAGAGCACAAAAATATCAATAAATAACAATTTATATGATGCATGTGGTGAATGCACATATGATGCATGCTCTAATGTATTAAAATTTGTTCAATTTTACTTTATACATCAACAATTGACTTGAACATAGAGTTTTAGTCCAAAAACCCCAAATTTTGAAAAACCCATTTTTAAAAAATTCAACCAAATTGATCAATTAACCATTATCCTAGTTAGGAAACATCATATAACAATTTAATTTCTCAATAACACTAGTCAATTTCATCAAATTAATCTCAATTAAACAAAATCCCCAAATTCACAAAGTTCCAAGCCCTAGAAATTTCAATTGTTCTTAAACCAACAAATTAACCAAATCAATGCATGGGAATCATGTTTATATCATCTAAGAATAAAAACCCATTGAACACAATTGATTAAAAACAACTGAAATGATCAAAAATCCTAAAATTACTATGTTCAAAATTTTCAAAGAAAATGCATGAAACATGCAATTAACTTGAAAAAGAAAGGGTATAAAAGACTTACCAATGCTTGAGGACAAAAACTTTGAAGAAATTTGTGGAAGAAAACGACAAAAAATCCTTAGATTGGATTGGCCAAAGAGAGAAAGTGAGAAAAGTTTTGAAAAAGCTTTTGAAATAGTGAAGAACACGTGAGTAAAAGCTTTTTATAAAACTAAACTTTCGAATTTTGATCGGTCAAAATTGGGCTTCGATCGAATGGAAAATAGATTCGATCGATCGAGCACCAATCGAGCACTGATCGAGCCAGGCATATTCAAACCTAATTTATAACGCAATTTCGATCGGTCAAAAAATAACTTCGATCAATTGAAATTCTAGAATTTTTAAATTTTTGAAAATCGTAGACCATTTTACGCAGAAACCACTCAAACCAACATATTTCATGAATGAAATGCATGAGTATTAGTTAAAAGTTTTTCAAAAATGCTTGAAATCAACGTAGATCTTCTAAAAACAAGATTTTCACATTTTTGTCCCCAAAACTCAAAAAATGAACATATTTTGTATCATTATCAAGGAACATATAATCTTGGATGGCCAAAAAAAATTCACACACAATATCATGCACTAAGTTTAGCAAAGAATAACTTGTGTAGTGTGTGTAACTAGTAACATCATGAGATACATGTGATGTAATATATAGATAGTAATCAATCACAATTTTTACATTATTCATCACATAATTTTGAAAGAGACTATCACCTAAAGAGTTATATCATATAACTCCCACATCTCCTAGAAAACAAGCTTGCAATCATGTAATATTTTTTTATTTTGCCTCATAATGTACACACCATTTTTATTTTATTGTGAAACTGTTATTTTAGCCGGATAATGTACACACCAATTTTATCATTATTCCAAGGCTACACCTTATGTTCTTTTTATGAATGTGCTACACTTTCTCAAGCACAAAATCTTACGATATGCACTAAGGTATTCATAATTGGCTAGTAAACATTGGTGAGATAGTTATTTATGCATTTCTTTCAAGTTCTAGTCCTAACAATTAAAAGCACATGACTTAAAAATCAAGATCATGTGATCAAAGACTATAAACAACTCACACACAACATGCATTACATAGCTAAAACTAGCAAAGTGTGAAAAAATAAGCTCATCCAAGCTAAATAAGGCACACGAGCATATTATGTAAATATAATAGGCCAACCTTGATTACAAATCCAAAATATATAATACAAAACACATCCTGCAAATCCTAAAAAAAAGGTCACAAAAGATAGAACAAAGAAGCACAAGGACCATGAAAGTCAAGAATGACTAAGGACAAAGAATCACACCAATAACTTGACGAAGAGTCTCAAACTTTCCTCTATCAAGTGGTTTGGTGAAAATATCAGCATCCTAACGTTCAGTTGGAATATACTCAAGAGCAACAATTTTCCTTTCAACTAAATCTCTAATGAAATGATATCGAATCTCAATGTGCTTAGTCTTAGAATGTTGAATAGGATTCTTAGAGATATCTATAGCACTAGAATTATCACAATAAACAACCATGGTGTCCTGTGATATTCCATAATCACTCAAGAGTTTTTTCATCCAAAGAAGCTGTGAACAACAACTTCCAGTAGCAATATATTCTACCTCTGTAGTAGATAAAGAAACAAAATTTTGCTTCTTACTCATCCAAGCAACAAGATTTGCACCAACATAAAAACATCCACCAGTGGTGCTTTTTTTATCATCAGCATTACCAGCCCAATTAGAATCAGAAAAACCAGCAAGAGAAAGATTTGACTCTTTGCTGTAAAACAATCCATAATCACAAGTTCCAGCAACATATTTTATAATCCTTTTAACAACATTTAAACGAGAAACCTTAAGATTAGATTGAAATCTAGAACAAACACCCACGCTAAAGGCAATATCAGGTTGGCTAGCAGTTAAATACAAAAGACAACCAATCATGCTTCTGTATAATGTAACATCAACAGACTCACCCTGAAGGATCATTTGTTAATTTTGCATTAGTAGCCATTGGTGTCCTAGCATGTGCAGCCTTGTCAAGACCAAATCTCTTGACCAAATTTCGCGCATACTTAGCTTGGTTGATGTAAATTCCAACATCCGTTTGCTTTACCTGCAATCCCAAGAAATAAGTTAGTTCACCAACCATACTCATATCAAACATGGCCTTCATTTCATTTGCAAAAGATTGAGCAAGAGAATCATTAGTAGCACCAAAAACAATATCATCAACATAAATTTGAGCAACTACAGAATGATTCTTATCCTTTCGTATAAAGAGAGTGGTGTAAGCAAAACCTCTTTTAAAACCATGGTTTGTGAGATATGCAGTTAGTCTATCATAACAAGCCCGTGGAGCTTGTTTCAACCCATAGAGGGCTCTCTTCTACTTGTAGACATCATCTGGCCTGTGAGGATCAACAAAACCTTTCGGCTGTTCTACATATACCTCTTCTTGCAACATGCCATTTAAGAAAGCGCTCTTGACATCCATTTGATACAACTTGAAGTTCATATGACTTGCTATGGCTAAGAGAATCCGAATAAATTTCAATCTTGCTACAGGTACAAAAGTCTCATCAAAATCAATCCCTTCTACCTGTGTGTACCCTTGAGCAACAAGTCTAGATTTATTTCTGACTATAGTTCCATGTTCATCTGACTTATTCTTGAAAATCCACTTGGTTCCAATAATATTGACTCCCTTTGGTCTAGGAACCAGTTCCCACACATCATTCCGAACAAACTGATGAAGTTCTTCATGCATAGAATTCACCCAATCAGCATCTTGTAGAGCTTCATCCACCTTTTTCGGTTCAAATTGGGATAAATAGCATGAGTGAGTAATCACATTTAAAGCTTCGGATCTCAATCTCATGTTATCATTCAAACTCCCCAATATATTAGTAGTAGGATGATTCAACTTAACTCTAGAGGATGGACCTTTGACTAATGATGTAGAAGTACCTTTCTGTTCTGATGAACCTTGAAACTCTCTCCGTTCTTGTTAAGTTTCATGAACTGGTGTAGATGGTTCTGAACTTGATGGCACAGAGGCTGTATCATTCAATAACATCAACTCTTCCTCAGTGTGCTTTCCCACATAATTTTCAGGTAGCGAGTCATTAACTTCCATAACCTGTTCTTGAACTAGAGATGCATTTTTTGAATGACCATCTGAATTTAACTCATCATTGATCACAATATTTGAAGACTCCATGACTGTTTTAGTTCTCAGATTGTATACTCTGTATGCTCTACTGGTGGAAGAGTATCCCAGAAAATAACCCTTATCACTCTTAGCATCAAACTTTTCCAGGTTCTTTCTATCACGCAAAATGTAACAGTCATTGCCAAATATTCTGAAGTATTTGACTACAGGCTTCTTTCCTCTCCAGAGTTCATAGAGAGTTTGCTTGGAGTTAGGTCTGAAATATACCTGATTGAGAGTGTGACATGCAGTATTAACAGCTTCTCCCCAGAAGGATTTAGGCATCTTTTTATTAATGGAGCATGACACGGGCCATTTCTTGTACAACCCTATTCTTCCTTTCCACTATTCCATTTTTTTGTGGTGTTTTGAGTGAAGAGAATTCCTGATGTGTGCCTTGATTATTGCAAAAAGTAGCCAGTTTTGTGTTCTCAAACTCTCTTCCATGGTCACTTCTAATTTTGGCTATCATAGTTCCTTTTTTTACTTGCAATTTTTTGCACAAATGGATCATCTTTTCAGGAGCCTCAACTTTATCTTTCAAAAGTACAACCCATGTAAATCTGGTAAAATCATCCACAACAACGAGAATATGCTTCTTTCCACCTAAACTCTGAACTCTGGCAGGACCCATGAGATCAATGTGCAGCAGCTCCAAAGGTCTTGTGGTTTGAACATCAGTTACAGACGGATGTTTAGACTTCACTTGTTTACCCATCTGACATGGTCCACAAATGCATTTTTCAATCTTTTCAAACTTGGGTAACCCAATAACAGCATCACACTTTGAAATCTTCTGTAATTGTTTATGACTGGCATGTCCCAACCTTTGATGCCATAAGTCCACTTGATTGATCTTAGCACTGAAGCATTTGTTACTTATACATGGAGTGATACCATAATAGTTGTCAGCTGTCCTCACACCAACACACATACAGTCACCTTCTCTATTAAGTATTTCACATTCATGTTTAGTAAAGAACTCATTCAGTCCATTGTCACAAATCTGACTTATGCTGAATAAGTTAGCTTTCAACCCATCAGCATACCAAACATCTTCAAAGACAGGTAATCCTAGAATATCTACAGTGCCAATGCCTCTGATCACAGATTTGCTTCCATCTCCAAATGTGACTGTTCCAATCTTCCCTTCGAAGAGTGTCTTGAACAAAGCTTTATTTCCTGTCATGTGCCTAGAACAACCACTATCCAAATACCAAAGACAAGAATCACGTGCCTTTAAGGCGGTTAAAGCAGTATAGCACATGTAATTATTATCATATGTGATTATTCCAAGATACTCAAGAAAAATTTTAATACAAATGGTAAAAGACAAGCATATCAAGTAGACAATGTGGCAATCTAATGAGAAGATTTTAAGAAAATCCATAACAACAAGGGTCAAGGATCAGCTTTAAGATCAAAGGATCAAAAACAAAAGCTACCCGCTCTGATACCAATTGTAAGTTTGTTTAGACCCCTTAAACCAAACAAATTAACCAAGTGATTAACTTAGGTAAGTTATTCAGATCTAGGTTAACACAAATATATCAAATCATGTAAAAGTTCAGAATAATAAAGAACACATGATATGATGATCCAGGAAACCAAACCGGTAAAAACCTAGGGAGGATTTAACCTAGCTATCCTCAAGGTAAAACGAATTCACTATGAAAGAATCGAAGTTTACACAATAGAGACTTAGACCACTAACATCCTATTGCTACTTGCCTGTAGGAAACTTACTACCACGACCACGTGACAGCTCCAAGACCACAGACTCCTTTTTTCCTTGAATTCTCAGCAAAGCACAAGCAACACCTGCTTGTATATCTTGAAGCTCTTTTGTTCTACAACTGTATGATTTACCAATCTCTTGACATGAATCTTGAGTTTGGAAACCCTAAGTGTATGTGAAGGTAAACACCTTTAGATCTAACAATTAGATTCACAAACACAGCATTCAGAACTCTAAAAACATGGTTAGGGTTTTCCCTTATATACTTAGGGCAAAACATAAAACCCTATACATTAAATGAGCTAGGGCTGAGTTGGAAAAATTCTGCAGAAAAACATTCTGCACAACTTTCGATCGGTCGAGTCTAATTCTCGATCGATCGAGCCAAGTAGAAGTGCACAGTAAATTTTGCAGTTAACTCGATTCCAACTTTACATAAAAAGCCATACTTTGAGCAAGTCTAACACAAGACTAAAGATTGTTTTGATCATGGTTTGCCAACATTACAAATTGAAGTTCTAATACATTAGTTCCTAATTCCTTAGAACCTAACAATGGGGACTAGGAATGAGCAAGGACAACATAAAATATGGTTCCTTCATAACCAACCAAGGCGGTAAGTTATAGGGGATAAGTATGACAGGCCACATACTATAGTTGTTATTCATATTCCCAAAAGGGTTAAATCCATCTGTAGCGAACCTCGCCTTACATTGCGAGGTTTGAGGGCAAAATTAGGATGTTGCATATCAAACTCCTTCCACTCCTCACTATTAGCTGGATGTCTCATTATCCCATCATCCACACGTTTGCCTATATACCATCTTATGTCCTTAGCTCTTTAGCCTGACATGTACACTCTCCTTAGTCTCGGTGTGAACGGGAAGTAACGAAATACCTTATGAGGAATTTTCTTACCTTGGGCACGTGTATCCTTATACTTAGGCACATCACACACCGGACATTTATCAAGGTTTTTATTTTCCTTCCAAAATAGTGCACAATCATTTTTGCATGCATCTATATGCTCGTATGGCATTCTCAAGTCACGTAATATCTTATTTGCTTCATAAGTTGACCTTGGAACCAAGTTACCTTTCGGTAAAACCTTTGTCAGCAATTCTAACATCATATCAAGTCCCTTATTACTCAAATTGGTCATTACCTTTACATTCAACATCTCAATAACAAACTTCAAAATACTATAATCAGTGCAACCCGAATACAACTCACGCTTTGCATCTTCCTCAAGTTTGTCAAAATGACGCACCTCCTCATCTTCGGTTGCATTTCTTGGTTCCCCTCTAATTCGGTCACCTACCAAGGCATCGATACCATCCATATGATCACCATCTGACATTTTATTATCATGAATGTTCTTGTTCAATATACGAGGTTCTCTATGATTATACCAATTAATGTAAGATTGCATAATCCCACGATGAAGCAAATGGATACGCACAGTATGAGGAGATTGTCGATAGCAATTCACACAATGAATACACGGACACGGAATATTACCACTCAAGTCCACAACCGCTCTTGCAAAATTAATAAATGCATTGAGCCATTCAATATATGGATGGCTTAATCTGCCATCGGGTGTCTTACTCATTGTCATCTAACTTTTATCCATGTTTGACTACAATTACAAGATGAATGCTACTTTAGTAAAATAATGACAACTTATGCATAATGTATTCTAACATCTAAGTCCATAAGCTAATTAGATAAAGTTTTATCTCATTCATGAATGTACAAGTCTATATTAATACTTAAACAAATATACATTGCACACACATATACACTCCCAATATGAATTTAAACCACCTTATAACATCATGCAAGCCACCCGCTTGCTCCAACACAACAACCCACTACCAAACCAATTACAAACATCACAAGTATAGAGTATTTACAAGTATTTAAGTCAAATAAAATACTATTCATCACATCTAATTAACAATACTCATTCACATTTGCAAGAAACTAAAAACACTCACAATATTAATTTAAACCACCTTATAACGCCATGCAAGCCACCCGCTTGCTCCAACACAATAACCCACCACAAAACCAATCACAAACATCACAAGTATAGAGTATTTACAAGTATTGAAATCAATTAAAATATTATTCATCACATCTAACCAAGCATAGTCATTCACATTTGCAAGAAAAGA
Source organism: Lithocarpus polystachyus (assembly GCA_033629205.1). Taxonomy (NCBI): domain Eukaryota; kingdom Viridiplantae; phylum Streptophyta; class Magnoliopsida; order Fagales; family Fagaceae; genus Lithocarpus; species Lithocarpus polystachyus. The sequence continues at coordinate 118,729 of CM066164.1, read as the reverse complement.
AAAATGCTCTCAATATTAGTTTAAACCACCTTATAACACCATGCAAGCCACCCGCTTACTCCAACACAACAACCCACTACAAAACTAATTCCAACATCACAAGTATAGAGTTTTACAAGTATTTAAGTCAAATAAAATACTATTTATCGCATCTAATCAACAATACTCATTCACATTTACAAGAAATGAAAAACATTCTCAATATTAGTTTAAACCACCTTATAACACCATGCAAGCCACCCGCTTGCTCCAACACAACAACTCATCACAAAACTAATCACAAACATTACGACTATAATTCTTACAAGTGTTGAAATCAAATAAAATACTATTCATCATATCTAATCAATAATACTCATTCACATTTACAAGAAATGAAAAACACTTCTAATATGTATTTAAACTACCTTATAACACCATGCAAGCCACCCGCTTGCTCCAACACAACATGCCACCACAAATCCAATTTCTAACATTACAAGTATAGAGTTTTATAATGGTTTTAACTAAAATTTACTTACTTTGCTCAAGCTAAGCTTACAACTTTCAGGAAAAATTCAAAATTATTGCAAACAATGTGAATTTAGCCTACAAAAGAAAAATTAAATTTATAAGTACTTCAATCTTGAAAATGATCTTCTCATAAGTTACTACACAAACTCATAGCTTACACATGTAATACAGCAGTCATCCAAATTCCTCATCCAACATCTTCAACTTCTTCAACTAAAATTTCAACATCCAACCCCTGTAGCCACGTCCAATCCAGATTTCAAACAAACTCACCTCCCCAATTTCACAAACTGCACAGCAAACTTAATTCACTTTTCAAATTCCTTTTATCACAGAACAATGGAGAAAAAAATATAAACAAACCAAAATAAAAATAAGAAAAATAAACAAACCAAAAAAATATAAATAAATCAAAATGAAAATGTGCATATAAACTTCTATGCAAATAAATCAAAAACATTGAGTAAGAAGAATTTCCCCCTGTAACAATGTTCACATAAAAATAAATCAAAAACATTGAGTAAGAAGAATTTCTTATGTAATTTCACTGTAAGTTATACAGTCATGTCAAACTTAAATATGCAAATTCACTAAAACAATAGTTACTTTAGCTAAGGTCTTTTATAGGGATGAATAATTTCGGCTCATTCTAGTGGTAAATATAAATTTCTATTGCGGTTTTCCTGCTGGAACTTAGCTTTATGAATGAAAAATAAAATGAGAAAGAGAAGGATTCTTGCTATCACAGGACTGCATGAGGCAAACAAGATCCACATACACCAATACTGACTTTCTTATTCACTTTCAAATTTATCTTTGATCCCCCAAAGAGAAACACACAAGCAACCTTAATCCACCACATTGTGCACATTGTATCATAAATATCAGATAAAAGCTAGTGATTGCTCACCACGAAAAAAAAAATTTTTGAATGAGAAATAAAGTACAATCACTCTAATGGAATATAATAATTTAACAAACTTACCAAGTATATGTTTTTGAGGACGTGTGAGAACAGGTCACCGGGAGGGAATGCAAAGTGTAGAAGAGGCAAAGTTCGACGGCGACGCGAAGGAAGCTCAAGCGACGGTAACGGCGACACGAGATGGATTGTCGTCGCCGGAACGGGATCGGTGACACGAGGTGAGTCAGGCAACGGTGTTGACGACACGAGGCTCAGCAACGGCGACACGAAGGGAGCTCAGGCGACGGTGACGCGAGATAGATCATCATCGGTGGAACGGAATTGGCGACACAAGGTGAGCTATGGCGACGGCGACACGAGGCGAGTCAGGAACGACGATGGCGACATGAGGCGAGTCATCAATGGCGACGCGAAGGGATCTCATGCGACAGTGATGCGAGATGGATCGTCGTTGCTGGGAAGGAATCGGCGACACAAGGCGATGGCGATGGCGTACGAGATCAGCGATCTCAGGAAACGGTGACGGTGACGATTAATCACCACACGAGATCAGCGATGGCGACGGTTAATCACCAACAATCTCTTCTGGTTTTGTGGAGAGAGTGAGGGAGATAGAGAGAATCGGGTGGAGAGAGTGAGGGAAATGAGAAGTGAGAAGTGAGGGAAATGAGAAGTGAGGCCTGAATCTAATTTTTTTGTGTAAAACTTATTGTGACGACTTATATTTCGTCACTATTGGCTATTTTTAGAGACAAAATTTAACTTCATCACTAATAATGATGCCCGTTTTTATAATTTTGTTTTTAGTGACGATTTATTTTCGTCACTATTTGTCACTTTTAGTGATAAAATGGGCTTCGTCACTAATAGTATTCTTAATAGCACCTTTAGTGATGAAAGTTTTCGTTACAAAAAACTTAAACTTTTAGTGATGAAATAATTTGTCACTGTAGATGAATTTAGTTTCGCGCCTACTTTTTCGTTTGGCGCCTTTAGTTCAACCCAACATATAGCAACAAAATCTAAATTTCGTCACTAAATGTTACTAATTTTTTTATAAATAGTGACGAAATATAAATTTCGTCACTATATGGTACTTTTTTTTGACGAAAAAATTTTCCTCACTAAAATTCATCACTGAAAATACATTTTGTTGTAATGTACTAAAGCCCAATTGGAAAGACCCAAAAGGCTAGCTCAATTAGATAATCAGTTATAAGGAGAGAAACATACAGAATTTTGTAAAGTAATGAAATGGTACGTATGTGAGTGTTGGATACTCTCTTTCATTCTCTCTTGAACAAATTCATATAACTGATTGAGATACCACATATCTTGGGCGTTAGTGGAATTGGAGTGAAGATTAAAAGTCTTCCCAAGTGCTTCTAATCTTTGTTTTGAAATTCACTATGCCAAGGTACACTCTCTTGATCTTATATTCTAAAATTTACTTGGTACATGTTATCAATTGCAAATGAAGTAGATGCGTTAACTTTCCCCTGCGTATGTTTTGAATGCGATACAAACATGTATATTTTCTTCAATTTGAACTATATTAATAATGTTGTATGTTATTAAACATAAGTCTTATCTTTTGCATATTAATCTTTAGCATTTCTTTTTCAATAATAATTTTCGGCATCTTTTGAATTATTGTTATGTATTTATCTACAATCTTATCTAGTATTCTCTGTTAGAAATTTAGACTCCTTAAAACCAATCAGATTAACCTAGTTATTTAGCCAAGTGATTAACTTTGGTAAATTATGCAGTTCTAGGTTAACACAATAACAATCATATCATTTTAAGTGCGGAAAATAAAGAACACAAGATATGATTACCCAAGAAAACCAAATCGGTAAAAAACTTGGGGAGGATTTAACCTAACTATCCTCAAGGTAAAACATAATTCACTATGAAAGAATTGAAGTTTGTATAATAGCGACTTAGACTACTAACATCCTATTGCTACCTTGAGTTGAAAACTTACTACCACGACCACGTGATAGCTCTGAGTCCACGGACTACTACTTTCAAAAGCACTCCTGCTTGTATATCTTTAAGTTCTTGAATCTGCAACTGAATGGTCACCAAGCTCTTGACATCAATATTGAGTTTAGAAACCCTAAGTGTATGAGAAGGTAAACACATCTAGATCTCACACAAGATTCACACACACAGCATAAAGAACTCTTCTAAAACGTGGCTAGGGTTTTCCCTTTTATACTTAGGGCAAAACATAAAACCCTACACGTCAAACGGACTTGGGCTGAGTTGAAAATTTTGCAGAAAAAAAAATCTGCACGACTTTTGATCGGTCTAATTCTCGATCGATCGAGCTAGGCAGATTTACACAGTAACTTCTGCAGTAACTCGATTCCAACTTTACATAAAAACCACATACTTTGAGCGAGTCTAAACATGACTAAAACTGTTTTGATCATGGTTTGCCAACCTTACAAAATGAAGTTCTAATACATTAGTTTCTAATTCTTTAGAATCTAACAAACTCCCTCTTTGGTAATCCGTGACAAAACACATATCAAAATTGAAATGCTCAAAGTTACAAGAACAACCCTATACAATAAAATGCCCAAATACATCACAAATCCCAATCTAAGACTCCTAACCTAGAAGTTGCAAGAAGAGGTAGAAGATCTTGATCAGAATGTACCTGTCATTCCCGAAAACACTCAAAAGAACACATTATCGCATGTGTGGAAAGAAAGACATATAAACAATAATATGAAATAGAAATATAAAAACAAAAATAAATTCTAACTCTCCCCTTAAGTTAGATACATCAAAAACTTTTTATATTCTCTCCCTTTCAAAAACAATTTTATCTCCCCCTAAACAAGACAAACAAGATTCCCACATTTCATCTATTCCTCCCCCTTTTTGTCACGTATTGACAAAGACAACTCAAACAAAGAGTAGAGTGACAGTAAACATGAGAGAAAAAAGAGAATCAAGGGAATATAAAATAGTTTAGCTCTATAGAAAATAGGGAGAACTCCCCCTATGAAGAGCAACAACTCCCCATATGAACAACGCTCCCTTACGAAGCTGCCTTAAACCATTTTGGTATTATAAATTTTCCTCATGGTTTCTTGCCCTGCAGAATGGCCTTGCTCACCAAACATTTCCTTCAGACTTAACATTATGTCCGAAACTAGTTCTACATCCTGCATTTGATGCTATAGAACATTTGAGATAGATGCTAGGATGTAGCACTTGGCCATTTCATTAGATTTCTGCCAATGATCATATCGCTATTTTTCCTCAAGAGGAGCATCTAATGAAGGAAAGCTAGGACATGGTTGATAAGCATTGTCATGATTATTTACTAGATGGAAATTTACATGTTTATTTTTAAAGAGAAAGTTTCCATCATTTGTTATTGTATGTTTTGGCACTTATGCCTAGATCTTATTAATTTAAATGATATTCAAGATTGGTGATAAATGGGCTTTTAGATCCATTATTTTATTAAATTCACAGTCTATGAATTCTATTTAGAGGATAATAAGACCTAGGGCTCCTTTATTGTAAAGGAATAAAATTTCAATGATTTATTTAAGTCAGTGCATACATGAAGAAGGAATAAGACTCTTTTAGAAAAAGTAAAGTACATGATAAATATATCCATTTGCTTATTTCTTTTGGAGATATACTCTAATAATTGCTATACATTTTCTAAAGTTGATTTCAAAAGTTTGTTTCTAGGACATTTGTCAAATCGTAGATTGGGTGAAAACCTAGTATATGATACTTTCATTTTTAGAGATGTCTAGCACCTGTGCTAGAAAGGAAGTCTGACAAATTGAAATCAAAAGGTAGAAAAATGTGTGTTTATGATAGGTATCCAAAAGAAATTGCAAAAGATTGTTTTGGTAGTCATAAAGAATACAAGATGTTTGTAAAGATCAATTACAAAGTTCTTGATGATGACTATGTGAATAATCTTAAAGCAAATTGTAGATTGTTCTAGAAGAAAAATGTCATAATTTGTTGAGAGACAACTATAAAATACATTTAGAAATGAGATGGTTGTATTAGATACACCACAAGACATTATGCTAAATGTATAGCTAATACACCGGTACAATATCGTAGTGGGAGGATTATTAATTACCAAGTAAATTCATACTTTTCGGATAAATTTTTGAAGTCATTCCAAAAGGATATGAATTTGATCCTCAGTCCTACGTAAAGGCAATAGATGATATGAATATGGATTACTGGATTAAGGTTATGTGAATAGAATTAGATTCTATTTAAAGTTTAGAACTTGTAGAGGCACCTAATGGCATTAAGCCTATTGTTCTTAAATAGGTCTACAAGTAAATGAGATTGATAGATTTGAAGGTGCAAACCTTCAAAGTCAAGAATAGTGGCGAAAAGATTTATTCAGAAAGAAATGGTTCAATTATGAAAAGATTTTTTCACCAATAGTCAAGATTGACTCTATCTAGATTATCTTATCCATTATATTTCATTAAAATGAAATATGACAATAGATATCAAGAAAGCTTCTTTTGGTAGCAATCTTGAGGAAGACATCTATATAATGTAACTAGACTTGTACATAGCAAAGAAACGGTAGTGTTTAGTATGCAAGTTGCTTAATGTGACTTATGTGGGATCTACAAGTAATAGAAAAATAAACAACAAACTAGTTTATAAGTGCATTAAGTGAGATCTGCATATAGTAAGAAAATAAACAATAAACTAGTTTATAAGTGTATCCTAAACAAACACTTTAATCTTGTTCTCATCCATAATCCTAGGTTCGACACTACTATCTTGGTATTAATACTTCGTTTGGACAATGCTGAAAAGTACTACGTCTGCATTTCACGTTTTTTTTTTTTTTTTTTTTTTTTTTTTTTTTTTTTTTTTTGGTTGAGAAGAGCATTTCATGTGCACTGTGGGCCCTGTGCAGGAAAAGAAAACAAAATTATGCTTTTCCAGTAGGCCCCGTGTAGTGTTCATGAGACCCGCAAGTACTTCATTCAAGAAAAAAAAACTTTAAAACTGGATCCCACAATACTATTCACATTTAAAAATTATTTTACTATAGTGTTTTCAGTAAAATAAGCGATATCTAAACAGATCCTTAAGTGACAGAGAGAGAAAATTAGTGCAAACCACGCTCTCTTCTCCAAGAACAGTACCTAAAAAAAAAACCTCTAAACATATACTAACTTGAGCGATATGGTTTCCCTTTCTTCTTAGATGTTGTGAAGGAAGTGATGGAAAAATGTCCGTCTACAATTGAACAAGGTGATGACTCAGGAGACTCCTTTACACATTGCCGTGCATTAGGTAATCGGGAATTTGTGAAGCTGCTTTTAGAAAAGGGCAGTTCCCCTGCATATTTAAGAAACAAAGAAGGTTTATCTGCTTTTCACAGTGCGGCCAAGGAAGGCAATCATGCAGTAATGGAAGAACTCGCGGAAGCATGTCCAGATATCTACGAGTTGTTGGACAACAGGGGTAGGACGGCTCTTCGTGTTGTTGCCGAAAGTGGAACGTATAAATCATTCAGCTTTTTCTTGCGGAGACCAGAGTTTAAGGGTTTATTCGACGAGCAAGATAAAGAAGGAAATACGCTTGTGCATTTGGCGGCCATCAGTGATCAGCTTGAGCTTTCATCCTTTTAAAAATATGATAGAGACGTTGACGGCGTTGACTTAAATGTTACGAACAAGGAGGGCTTCACCACAACGAACAACGTTTTGTTACATAGGAAGTTAAACTCCTCTACGGGATGACTCTTCTGTCCTGCTCTTCTGATTGATTGTACATTCTTTAGAAATTTTGAACAAAGAAACTTTCCCAAGTTTGCCTTTTCTGGGGTAGATGTACAACTACAAAAGGAGGATTGATTTGTTGGGGGAAAATATTTTAATTTTCATTAACTTTTTATAAAATGGTTTGTATTTAAGGAAAATTATTAGTTTATACTGTACTATTAGAACTACACAAAGCTTGGTTAATCATTTTAAAAAAAGGCAACTCTACAGTTGAGGCAGGTGATGCACAAAGCTTGGTTAATCATTTTAAAAAAAGGCAAGCTGAAGACCCATTGTTTTTCTATGCAATTCAGGTGGACCAAGAAAATCGAATGACTAACTTCTTTTGGAGGGATGGCAGGTCAAGGATTGATTACGACTCTTTTGGTGATGTAGTGTGTTTTGACACTACATATCGGACTAACTGGTATAATATGATATGTGCCCCTCTTGTAGGTATCAATCATCATTGGAATAATGTATTGTTTGGCTGTGCTTTTTTGTTAGATGAGACAACTGTTTCATTTACTTGGTTGTTTGAGACATTTATAGAATCAATGGGAAATCAAAAGCCAGAGATGATTTTTAGAGATCAATGTCAAGCTATGATCAATGCCATAAAATTAGTGCTTCCTGAAACAAGCCATCGCTTATGCTTATGGCACATTTCAAAAAATGCTGCAATACAATTACGAAGCCATTATGGACATCCTAGAGCCGGTTCAATAAAATTCTTTATGGGTGTGAGACAGAAGCAGAATTCAATTCTTGTTGGGATGGCTTGATAAGAGATTATAATTTGGCAGGTGACAAATGGCTTAAATCTTTGTATGAAATTCGTGAAAAGTGGTGTCCAGTTTTTAGCCTAAATATTTTTTCTGCCAAAATGAAAGCTTCATCAAGAAGTGAAAGCACTAATAATGTTTTTCACAACATGACCACTACAACAATGAGTTTGACAGAATTTGTACTTCATTATGAGACTGCAGGGAAAAAGATGCGTGAAGAAGAATTGGAAGAGGATTTTCGCTGTAATCAAGGTGCACCTCCAAAAATAGTCCAGCATAGTGGAATTTTATGGCATGCAGCATCTATATATACTCGCAAAATATTCTACTTATTTGAACTTGAGTTTGCTTCTACCTTGGGGGTCAAAATAGAAGAAGTTAATCATGATGGAGATATTCACACTTTTGCACTTATTGAAGAGGATCATCAAAGGGTACGCACAGTCCAATTTAATTCTTTGGATAATGTTGTTACATGTAGTTGTAAAATGTTTGAATCCTTGGGGTTATTATGCCGACATGCATTACGAGTAATCAATGTAAAAAACATAACTCAAATACCAGCTCAATATATTTTGAAACAATGGACAAAGGATGCAAAAAAAGATAGTGCCTCATGTAAATATGCAACATCATCAAGTATGAGTAAAGAGATGTCAGTGACATTGCGCCGCAATGAATTAATGCGCTCAGTTTATAATATATTTAGCAAAAGTGCAGCGACAACTCGTCATACTGAAATGTGCAAAATGAAAGTGAAGGAGATGGTAGAATTAATTGAAGAGGATATGGCAAATTTGAATATGGAGAGAGTTGCTGATGCCAACAATGATGGTTTGATTGATGAAAGTGAAACTACCACCAATGGTGATGGTTTAAAGAAGAGCTCACATGATGACTTGCCAATATTGGATCCCCCATATGTGCGACAAAAAGGAATTACAAATAAGAGAATCAAATATAATCTAGAGAAACGCAAACAAAGGGCACCAAAAGATGTTACTAGATCAAGTAAGTATTTTTGAAATACTAGTATGAATTATTCAATTATTATATATGTTTCTTATTTTTTGTGACTAATATTTATAGTTTCATTTGTCTTAGAAAAAGTAACAAAAAGAAAACCTTCAAAAAACTTTGATCAGACACCACAAGTTGCAAGTTCCTGCAAGCATATTAGCACACCTATGGATGTAAACTCATCAGGTATGATTATTTAAATTTTATGATTGAAACATTGAAATTTCATACTTGATATTGCAAACAAAATTGCATACTAACCCTTTTTTTTAGAACAATTAACAATGAAAGAATTGTTAAAAGACTTTGCCCATACACAACATGACATTAATTACTGTGATGGAACTCTCCCTAAAGGTGTGAATATTAGTGATCAGGTTTGTTATTCATATTCCTCAATCCCTAAGCAATTTAAAGTACTTTATGTTGGTTGTATGTATTGATTTTCTATAATTGTTGTATAGGTGTTTTCTTCCTTGGGCATGCCACTATTCAATGTTTCGAACCATTTCCAACAGTTTAATAAGGTGATTAAAATATTTGAAGAATTCATTAATGCATTTTTCTTCTTCAAGAAGCATAGGATTTAATTTTGTTGTATGGATTATTTGGACTACAGAATCCTTTATTCACATGGAAAGATGGTTCTTCAAACTCCAGCTTCAAAAGGATGCTTCAAAATAATGATCATTTGACTCAGGTACTATTTATTTTTTAACTTGACTTGAGCAATTTATTATTCAATTATTTTTTGTTCTTTAATTTGTGGCAATTCATTAAATATTGTTAATTTATTGTTATTTGAAAATGACAAAAACATTTATATTTTATTTTGCAGGATTCTTTGAACTCTATGAAGTTAAATAGTTAGAAAGAGTGATTCATCTCTGAAAGTTGGAATACATATTGATGATGCGTTTGGGTGCCACGGGGGGCCGCAAGCATCAGGCAAGTTTATGGCGATGGGGGAGCCAGGCCCCAAGCGCTTTATCCTCTATGGGCAATGGAGGGGACTTTGGGAGTTACCACATTGGCAGTTACCACGAGTCCCACATCGCTTGGGAGGCGCCCCCACCAAGGGTTTATAAGCTTCTGGAGCGACCCTTGGTGTACCATCACTTGGAATTCCAAGTGATGGTACACCAAGGGTCGCTCCAGAAGCTTATAAACCCTTGGTGGGGGCGCCTCCCAAGCGATGTGGGACTCGTGGTAACTCCCAATGTGGTAACTCCCAAAGTCCCCTCCATTGCCCATAGAGGATAAAGCGCTTGGGGCCTGGCTCCCCCATCGCCATAAACTTGCCTGATGCTTGCGGCCCCCCTTGGCACCCAAATGCATCATCACATATAAACAGTTCAATTGCATTGGAGACTTTATGGTCATTTGCCCACTTGAAATGGCATCTCCTTTACATTTGATTGTTCTGTTTTTTGCTTCTAAAAAAATTAAAAAAAAAAAAAAAAACTCTGTTTTGTTCTCTTTTTTTTTTTTTTTTTTTTTTGTCTTGTTTTGTACTGTTGCAATGAATTTTGAGAATGCAATGGATTCATTTCTTAGTAGGTAAGAGAACATAACCTATGGATTTTGCATTTATAGTAATTGCAGCAAGATTGATTCATCACAGAAAGTTGGAATAATGTAAATAGTTCTGTTACATTGGAGACTTTATGGTCATTTGCCCACTTGAAATGACATCTCTTTTACATTTGATTAGTCTTTTTTTTTTTTTTTTTTTGTTTCTCAAAAAAAAAAAAAAGTTTTCTCTGTTTTGTTCTCTCTATTTTGTCTTGTTTTGTCCAGTTGCAATGAGTTTTGAGAACGCAATGGATTCATTTCTTGGTTGGTAACAGAATATAAGCTATGGATTTTGCATTTGTAGTCGTTGCAGCAACTAACATATATATATATATATATATATATTTGGCCAATTCAAACAATCTGTATAACGAGGCATAGTGAAGGATGCAAATTAAATATACAAAGCAACTCTAAAAAGCTCTCTTTGCCACAAGCCAAAAAATTTGTCTCGTAGCAAGGTGTTGTATCATTTTTCTTTGCTAAGAGAAAAAGATGTCATTAAAATACAAAGCAGTGAACATCAAGGCAATACAAAAGAAGAGGACTTGCTACTATCCTCATAAATTACATCAAGAAGGGCCTTGGGTCCAGAATCAACAATAAAACTACCCCAAAACCTGTGTTTAAGAGACTAGGTAGCCAATATATAAGGAGCATGATTTGCCTGTTTGCATATCCATTTGAAAGAATAGTTAGGTAAATTTGTAGATAGAGAAAGCACTTTAGAAATGCAGCTTTTCTCCATGGGGATTGCACAGCTCTTCTGAACTAACCGTCATCCCTATTACACTTATATAGTAGCTATCCTCAGTCGCAAACTGTGCAAATATTAATCTTGTTGCCCATTTAAGTCTTCTGGATCTCACTTTTAACCCTTAAGGTCCACATTATGAGAAAAGAACTTAAAGTTGCACTTGTTCTGTAAACAGAGTTTATATTGTTGCTGCATAATAGCATTCTTGAGCTTAAATGCACTGTGCTTCATATGATATGGACTAGCATCTATAAAAGAAATTGAAAGAAATAAGTAGCAATTGTGCATAGAAGAAAGACAATAAAATTAAATTAACTAAAAACGTCTCTTAGTGTACGGTTTTTTCTTGGACCATCTTTCTATTGATTATGAAAATTTTGGAATCTGATATGATCTTTCTATTCTTTTTAATAGAAAATTTTACAACCTTTTTAGCCTCTAGAGATTTTAATGGCCAACAACAAAGAATTCATTTGAATCACAACAGAAACACTCAAAGCCTCAGGAATATATCCAAACTTTAAAGAAACAATAATCACCAATGGATTTGAATAGGAACAAGAATGGTTCATAAACTCAATCAAAAATGTATATATAAAATTTAAGGAAAAACATCCCATATTACAAACAGCTTCTTTTTAAATTAAATTGCTGGTCTAATTTGCTTTAAAATAATAAAAATTTATTACATCCATAAGAACTTAAAAAAATATATCCATTTAAAACCAAAGGCAAGCTACCTTTCTCAGTCAAAAAAAAAAAAAAAAAAAAAAAAAAAAAAAAAAAAAACCAGAGGAAAGAAAACCAAACTATTCTTTCTAATACCAGAAAAAATCAGCCAAAAACCCCTTTCTGAAACCCTAAGATTAAACGCAAAAATTTTTTTTAAAAAAATCCAAAACCAAATGAATATGCAAAATCTGTTAGATATAAAAAACCATATAGGAATTAAACCAGATCTTACCGATTAAGAGAGAAGATGACACTGCAGAACTGATATCATCAAGAAGGAGAAGAGATTTCAGTTTGCTCTCTTTTGCAATTAAACAGTGTTTCTCTTTAGAAATTTCATATAGGAACATCAGACCTTTACCGATTAAGGGGGAAGATGATGATGTTGCAGAACAAATGTTGTCAAGTGGGAGAAGAGATTTCAATTTGCTCTCTTGTGAAATGAAACGACGTCTCTCTTTCAAATTTTTTTTAGGGATAATTACACTTCACCCACCTGTGGTTGACCTCTAGTTCTATTTGCCTACCCGTGGTTTGAATTTTGACACTTTACCCACCTGTGATTCCCTCCGTTACCCCTCCGTAACCCACCTCTAGTGCAGACGTTACTCTAACACATAAACTCATCAAAAACATAACCTAAAACAGATCAAACACAAAAATCACTCCCAAACACACTCCCACCAAACGAAGATCACAATGCAATGTGCTTGAGATAATGGACTGATAACCTCCTGGGTTTTGATCGTGCAAGCAAACCAAGGAAGAAGGAGACACAGTGCAAACCGTGCAAGCAATTCAATTCAGCTGTTGCAAATAGTGTTTTTTGATTTTTGGTGCTTGGTCCGTTCGGCTTGAGCTTGAGCTTGATTGGGTGAGTTCCTGACTTTGTCAACTTCAAGTTTTGGTTTTCTTTTACTGTCATATGCTCTGTTCATCTGATTTTAGGTAGATCTTTTTTCGAGATTGGGTTTTTGCTTGCTATGTCTTCATCAACTGGCAATGGGTCTACAACTAGTGGTTTCTACCATACCATAGATGGCCATTTATGTACCCATGAGAATTGTGCCCTACGAACAAGTCGAAAATCTAGTAACTATGGAAGAAGATTCCTCGGTTGTAGTCAATTTAATGTAAGAAACAATTCCATTGGTGTATTTCATTTGAATTGAATTAAATTGAATTGAATTATTAGTTGTGATTAATTGTGAACTGTGAAATTAACTGTTGTAATTGTAATGCTCAGGTTGGTCCCAAATGTGGCTTCTTTCAGTGGGTGGATAACGAAACTTGTAGGAGTGAAACTGCCCCACTTGTCCGTGAAAGGATAAGTATGCTTGAGAATGAACTGCAGCTTGTAAATCAGAGAGAAATGAGAAGTAGGGAAATGGAAGAAAGATCTAACCAGAGGGAAACAGAAGCTCATGAGCTTTATGTAGAAGCTAGGGAGGAACTTAAGAAGATTAGAGAGAGTGAGAGATTGTACAAGCTAGCACTAGTTTTGTCATGGTTATTTTTCATTTTTGTAATGTTGTTGTTGTGTTTTGCCTCAATGAACAACAATGTAAGGGTGAGGACCCTTAATCTGCCATGATGCTTGGGGGTTTTTGAAATGTAGTTGGGTAATTGAATTAAGTTATGTCCAGTCCCTAATTATTGTATCTATCTCTTGAAATACAAAGGGTTGTTTTTGTGCAAATGTTTTGTAGTTTATTTATTATTGTTTTTACTTCCTGCTCATAAATGGATCCATATATATTGACTGTGGTTCTATGCTACACCTGCCCATAAATGGACCTATGGTGATGGCATACACATGATTTGCTGTGTCAATACATACACCTGTGTAAATCCACTAAAAGCACAAGACAAGCAAATCCACCAAAAGCAATGACAAGCACAAGGCATCAAAACACTTGATCCTGTGTCAATATACATTAACAATAATAAAATATTGATAATGTCATAATATGCCAAAAGTGAAGACAGCATTTGTGACTTTGTGTCACATGCAAACATATTTACAACCAAAACCCAACTACTAGTCCACCACACATCAGACATACACATCTTCCAACCAAAATTGCCAATATTGTTTTTGACACTTGACCAATTTAAATACTACATTAAGTATGTGACCTACAACAAAAAAAAGTAGTTGAAACTTTAACATCTTCCATCTTCATTTACTGCCAGCAGCCTTCTTGCCCTTTCCACCAACTGGTTGAAACTTTGGTGGCCTTGATACACCCAAATTTCTGCTGTAGAACCCCCTAGCAGCACCACCACCACCACCACTTCCTTGACTTGGTACACCACTAGTGCTCACAGATGCACTTGGCTGCATAACCAAAATCCAACAGTTAGCAAGATGGTCCAACAATAGCAAGTAAGAGGAAAAAAATGAACAAAATAGATATAAGTAGATGCCTGAGATGCAGAAAACCAGTTGGCCCTAGATGCAGTTGGAGGTTAAGTTGCTGCCTCAGATCTATTGTTTGGTGCCTCAGATCTATTGTTTGGTGCAGGTTGAGATGCAGTTTGACCAAAAGCTCTGTATGCAGGCTGAGATCTAGTACTTGGTGGCTGAGATGCAGTTTGAGGTGTTGCAGTCTGCTTTGTTGTAGATCTACTGCCTTGTGCCTACAAATAGGGTTGTACAAGTTACATACACATGAAATATATGAGGAAGTGACTAAAGTTCAAAGCATGGAAATACTTACAGCTTTTGATTTAGCAAGTCTATCTCTTCTCTGCCATGGAGTTTCACCAGTGATGCCTGCCTTGCACCCTCTTGCATTATGTCCTTCTTTCTGGCACCTCCCACACTTGATTGTCTTGTTCATCCTAGAAACTCTATAAGGGTTCCTTGGCTCTTCAGGATCTCTTTTTCTTTGCTTTGGTGGTCTGCCAGGTGGTTTATACACATGAGGAGCAACAGGAGCAGGTTGGTTAGTCTCAACCCACTCAGACTGGCCAGGCATTGGCTGTATTATCTCCTTGTAAGTTTCAACAAAAGTCTCTCTCAGGTAACAAGGATGCACATAGTCCTCCACTTTCTCTAGGTTCTTAACAATAGCAGAGATCCTATGTTTGCAAGGAAGTCCTGTCAAATCCCAAATCCTACAACTGCATGCTTTCCTAGTCAAGTCAACCACATGTCTCTCACGACCATTATCAACCTCATACATGAACCTGCCTGATGGAATAGC
The DNA here is from genome assembly GCA_033629205.1 of Lithocarpus polystachyus. Lineage (NCBI taxonomy): Eukaryota > Viridiplantae > Streptophyta > Magnoliopsida > Fagales > Fagaceae > Lithocarpus > Lithocarpus polystachyus. The sequence goes on along the minus strand of CM066164.1, from coordinate 103,406 downwards.
ACTGAAAGGTATAGATTCATGTTTTAACTTCTCTAATTTGTCTTGAATATTAGGACAAACCTGACCAGTGTATTTTGCTATACCTTTCATCTTTTTGTATTGTTTGGTCATGAGCCTAACTCTGATCCACTCCAACATTGCTAATATTGGCTTATCCCTAGCTTCTAAGATCATGGCATTAAAAGACTCACTCAAGTTATTAGCTAAACAGTCACACAAAGCTCTACTACTAAAGTGAGACTTAGACCAGTGTGCAGGGTTGATGTCAGCAAGATACTCCCATGCCTTGACATCTAAATCCTTCAGTTCCTACATTCTTCTCTCAAACTCCCTGATTGTTGTGGCTCCAGCACATCTCCACAGTGCATCCTTCAACTCCAAGCCCTTATGATCCACTTTAAAATTATTGTATATATGCTTTACACAATACCTATGCTCACAAGTTGGGAACAGCATCTCAAGTGTAGGTATAAGGCCCTAATTCATATACAAAACAGGTCAAGTAAATAGGAGAAATGTCAGTTAAACATGTTGAAATGAACTGAGGCATGTATTATTAAACTTTAAATAGGAGTAGAGAAATGTTAGTACAATTGTAGTTCATACCTTTTGTCTATCAGTGATAAAGACCAGATTAAGTTGCTCTGGATTCCCAATGTCATCTGAAAACTGCTGTAGAAACCATACCCATGAATCTTTGTTCTCTTGCTCAACAACAGCAAATGCAACTGGGAAAATGTTATCATTCGCATCTCTAGCTGTGGCAGACAATATTTGCCCCCCAAATCTCCCTTTCAAGTGGCACCCATCTAAACCAATGATTGGTCTACAACCTCCCAAAAAACCAACTTTTTGTGCATTATACCTAACATACATTCTCTTAAATTTAGGCTGTGCATTTTCATCCTCCATTTCAGTTTGCAAAATAACCCTACTTCCTTTATCATTCAACCGTATCATCTCTGCATAATCCCTAAGCTTCCCATATTGCAGCTGTTCATCCCCAGTAATCAAGTCAGTAGCTTTCCTTTTTGCCCTATACACCTGACTGTAACTGATGTCAACTTCAAGTGTTTGCTTCACATGATGTTGAACACCAGCCACTTTCCAATCAGGATTTTTGTTAAACTCCTGCAGAAACTTCTTTGCAACATATCTTGAAGTCACTTGGCTGTGTTTGAAGGATCTAGGGCAGGTGCACTCTGGATTGAAGGTTTTTATTTGGAATGTCAACTCCCCAGATAGTTGAGAGGCATAACACCTCCATCCACATTCATTTTTACAATAAACTGATACTTTCTTCTTCTCATTCAGCTTGAACTTGATATCTACTGGCTTGTGTATAGCATATTCCCTCAATGCCTCCCTAAATACCTTAGAGTTTGGAAACTTCATTCCTTTCTGTAACACTGGTTTTCTCATGTCAGTTTGGACATTAAACTCAGGTTCTTTTGCAGCAGTTGGTGCTGGTTGATCATCATCAGAATCTACTAAACTTTCCATGTCATCTTCAAGAGGTGGGTCAATCCATTCACCCTCTTCAAGAGGTGGGTCATTGCTAGCTGGAGTAGTCCTATGTGGGGCTGCATTGTCAGTATCTCCCTCAGAGGGCCTATGTGGGGCTGCATTGACATTGTCTCCCTCAAAGGACCTATGTGGGGCTGCTGCACTGCCACTAACTCCATCATGTGTAGATGGCCCATCATCTACATTTCCAAATACATCATCATCAAAATCTGGCTCCTCAAACCCTTCCTCCAACCAATCAAAATCTGACCCCTCAGAATCCACATTACCTCCCTCATGCATCTCATGCACATCATCACCATTCTGAGGTACCTCATGCACATCATCATCATTTGCTACTTTCTCATTAGCAAATGGTTGTTCAACTGCAAGTGGCTCCTCACCACCCTCAACATATAGTGTTATCTTATCTGTAGGCCATGCAGCATGAATCTCACACATATAAACTACATCATCATCTTCATTTATAAGCCTTAACCCTTGCTCTAAATTACCTCCAGGAATAAGATAATGAAATCTACTTGTACTATTTGCCCCCAAACCACAACACATATCTTGTATTTCAAAATAACTAAGTTTATCTGGGTCAACATCATCAATAAAAGAAGTACTACCTCCTAAATATACCAAATCTGGGTTCCACACAAACTGGCCACCATGATGAATCTCAAAATTGAATGTCAAGTCAGCCATCTGCATATAAAATACAATAGAATAAAGTATGAGATGGGCTTGCATGTGGGAAAGTATAATCGATTATAGATTATTGCTTTATTAGGCAATCAAATTTCTCTTTCAATTTCCCTAACTATATACCAGCAAATGAGATGGCCTTGATGAATGTAATTAACTATATACCAGCAATTGGGTATGTATCATGTGGTCCTGTGGTCCACACAAAGCATAATACAGAAACAGACAACATTATTAAAAGTTTTTGTTCTGTTTTTGGGATACAAATACATGGAAAGGGAAAGTAGAAAAGCAATAATCAATACTATTGCAAAATCATGAAAAGCAATAATCAATGGAGCCCCACATTGACAAAGCCTAATCCTATGGTCTAGCAGCCCCACATTGATGAATACAAGCAAAAACCAAATTTCGAAAAAAGAATTTTAAAACCCTAGGTTTTCAAAAATTAAAAGGATCTACCTAAAATCAGATGAACAGAGCATATGACAGTAAAAGAAAACCAAAAATCGAAACTAACAAAGTCAGGAACTCACCCAAACAAGAGAAGACGAACGGACCAAGCACTATTTGCAACAGCTGAATTGAATTGCTTGCACGATTTGCACTGTGTCTCCTTCTTCCTCGGTTTGCTTGCACGATCAAAACCCAGGAGGTTATCAGTCCATTATCTCAAGCACATTGCATTGTGTGATCTTCGTTTGGTGGGAGTGTGTTTGGGAGTGATTTTTGTGTTTGATCTGTTTTAGGTTCTGTCTTTGATGAGTTTATGTGTTAGAGTAACGTCTGCACTGGAGGTGGGTTACGGAGGGGTAACGGAGGGAATCACAGGTGGGTAAAGTGTCAAAATTCAAACCACGGGTAGGCAAATAGAACTAGAGGTCAACCACAGGTGGGTAAAATGTAATTATCCCTTTTTTTTAATTAGTCGTGTAATCAGATAAGAGTAATATTTAAATGGGTTTATCTTTTACTTTAATTTTTATCTTAAAATGAGTCAGCAAAATTTTTAACATGTGGAAATATGTTAGTAGAACGGTGGACCACGTCACTTGTCCACTATGAGGACCTTATAATTTCTCCCGAATCAGATAGCACGACCTGCTAAGCGTTACACACACGCTACTATATTTACTTCTCACTCGCGGGGATGGCATTATCGTAATTTTAAAGTTAGTTAATTACGAGGTCGTCCTTGTTTTGATGACGTGGCGTTTGTGTTTGAGCGAGTAAACATTTTATGTTTTTGTTTTGGAATAAACTAAAATTAAGAAAGGTTTGGATTCCGGTGGGGGATAGACTATAGAGTATAGAGGAATCCATTGAAAAGGTGGTGTGGGGAATGGACGGATGTAATTGAGTGAGGGAGGAATCGGACGGGTGAGAATGTGTGGTTGAGGGTAACTCAATGGTCATCTTTGGTTGGATTCTGGGTCGGTTTTGTTTTGGTAAATGGGGTTTTTGATTGGTGAGTATGATGTGTACTTTATTTTTAAAAATGGGGTTTTATGATTTTTTTTTTTTTTTTTTTTTTTTACTTTCGAAGGGATTGGGTTCTTCCTTATCCAATACCAGTTGTCACTCTAATTGAAGAGTCATATCACATATGACTCATTAGCAGCTTAAAGTTGGGATGAGCTTGAAACCGGTTCAACCTGTTTGAGGTTGCAATTTATGCTTATGGGTATTGTTTGTTTGGGTATTTCAAACCACAGCTTTTAGTGCTTAAATACTAAAATTTGTGAGCTCAAAAAAAGTAACGCATTTGGTAAAAGATATTATTAGGAATATTTGAGTTATGTTTTTTATTTAGGGTGTTTAAACACTGAATTTAGAAAACTTTTTCTATCAGTTTTTAGTTTTCAAATAACATTACTCAATGACATTTTTGTAAATATTTAGAAAAGTGTGGGACTCACTTGATAAGATTTAACATAACTACATATCTCTCTCTCTCTCTCTCCCTCACCTCATCTTTTTCTTTTTCTTTTTTTATTCTCTCTTTTCCTCCATTCTCTCTCACGTCTACTCCTCTAATAAATATTAATAAAATAATTATATTTGTTAGAAAGTTACCCCTTAAAAAAAAATCACATTTTAAAATATGTTGTTTGAAACATGATACCAAGGCCAAAATTAGAAATTAACTCCATTTTTCAAACAATGTAATTAGTAGACACTCTTTTCAAACTATATTTTTTACTAGCATCTCGAGTCTAAAAGAGTCGATTTTGGACTATAAATCAAGTCTTTGGGGGTTGATTTTTATGTCCTGATCAGGTCTGAGGTGGCACTTTGTCCACCTGGAAATCGAGTGTTAGAAACTAGATTTATATAACGACTCTTAAACACTCAATTTGCGCTGCTCTATTTAAACGTTTGAAATTCTCGCATGAAATTTTCGCAAGTGTTGGTACAAAACACAAACACAGATCAGCCTCCACCCAAATCCACCCCAACAACCACCAGATGTTTGAAATTTTTGCAAGTGTCCAGTACAAAACACAAATATAGATCAGTTCCACCCAAATCCACCCCAACAACCACCAAATTAAAAAAATAAAAACCCCAAAACCCATCAAATCAGAGAAAGAAAGAATCCAAGGAGAGAGAGCTCAAAACCATCAAATCAGAGAGAGATCAGAGAGAGCTCACCTGGGTCACTCGGCCTGGGCACGCTGCCTGGGCGCGTGGCCTGGGTGCGCGACCTGGGTGCGCTGCCTGGGTGGGCTGCCTGGGCAGATCGTCATTTAAACCCAAAAAAAAAAAAAAAAAAAAACCCAGAAAGGAAAAAAAAAAAAAAAAAAAAAACTTAGAAAGAACATGGGTTCAGATCGCCGTTTACACCTTCTCATCTCATCAGAGAAGGAAAAAAAAAAAAAAAAAAAAAACCCAGAAATAGAAACATAGGTTCAAATCGCCGTCAAAGATCGAGATCGGAGTGGGTGGGTTTCAAGTCGGCGTGAGTGGCTTCAGCTTGGTGTGCCCGTGTGTGGTCATGGGGCGTGGGTGGCCATCGGTGGTCATCGATACTCGTGGCTAGCCGTGGCTCTGGTTCAGATCGCCATAGGTCGCCTACTTCGCTCCATCGCCACAGCCTCTAAATCACCAGTCATCTCCCCTTCTCCTCCTGGTCATTTTTTCTGTTTGGTTCATACTTCTCTTTGATTTTGCCACTACTGCTTCGTCTTCCTCTTCTATTCTGTGGTCTTGATCGATTTTTCTTTACCTTTTTTTTGTCTCTTTGTTTCTTGTGTCTCTGCTGGGTGTTTTGAGTATTTCTAGGAATGCTTAAATTTTTTTTTTTGGAGTATTCTGGAAATCGAGTCTCTAAGACTCGATTTCCAAGTGTTTACCACGTGGAAAAAATGCCACATCAGACTCACCAGACCATGAAAATCAAGTCTCAAAGACTCGATTTATAGGCCCTAAATCGAGTTTTTTAGACTCGAGATGCTAGTAAAAAATATAGTTTGAAAATGGTGTCTACTAATTATATTGTTTGAAAAACAGTGTTAATTTCCAATTTTGGCCTGATACCAAACACATCTTTTTGTATTATAAGTACTTTAAACACGTATTTTCACAATACTTTTTAAACTACTGTTTTCATATAATTTTGAACAACAATACTTGAAAGCTACTACCAAAATATTTCCAAAAATCTTTATTTTATTTTATTTTTTATTCTCTCCAATTGAGGGTTGTAAATGAGGGATATTTGGCATTTAGCTTGATTTTGCAAATAATTTTGTTTGTTGTAGGTTTTGCAAACATATTTGTTAAGTAGTATTTCAAATCTTTGAGATCGAAACTTAAGACTCGAGTTCCTCCAAAGAAAACCAAGAGAAAAACTCAATCTTACCATTGATCCTTCTTCTTCTCTCCAGATCTAATCTTTCTTCTTCTCATTAAATCATACCCAAATTGGGCCTTGGAGGCCAGATCTAAACTTATAAAAATTATAGTAGGCTGCTGTCTATAGTAGTCTACTGTAGCTCATAACCCAAAACAAAAAATAATAATATTTTAATGTAGAGTGTTAAAAAATAGTATTTTAATGTATTGATAGTTGTGATTGTTTTTTTTTTTTTTTGAGAATGTGATAGTTGTGATTGTTAGTTATTGTATTAGATATATTATTTTATTATTTGTTTATATTATTTTAATGTATCGAATGTTAATATTAAACTTTTGTTGTAGAGTGTATTATAAAGTGGGTTGTTAAAATATATAAAATAGTGTTTTGAGTGGCTAAAAGCTAAATTTTTTAGATGCTTTATCGTGAAGGCTTTAACGAAATTGTTGGTAAAATCAGTCTAAATATCAAAAAAATAATTGTAAATATTAAAAGTTCAAATTAGTTCATTTTTTTTTTAACACAAACTAAGTTTAAGCTTATCACCAAATTAGATTTTATGCTCAGGATTGTTTATAAGTTACTCGATTAACTTATTATTTTCTAAATAGATATTGTGAAACCGTGAATAATTTTTTTTTTTTACTGTGAATAAACTATTTATATCATCAATAAGCTACAAATAATAATTTAATATCATATAAACTATAAGGACTAAACTTTGAACCACAACCTACCAAGAACAATGAATGATTGCCAAAAAAGTCCAAAACAATATATTTGTTAGAGAATGGGTTTATCAGGAAGGCAACTTAGCAAATTAAATAAGGACGGTAGATAATAGGGTTCATGTTAACAAGACTAGAGAGACAATTTGAGAGAAATTACACTCCTCGGTCAAGTTCGAGGATCAAGTATTCTTATAATAACTCAAATATATCTGAATACATTTAGTTTTTCTTTCTTTTCCTTTTCTTTCCAAATTACCTCCCCTATTTTTTAGGGGGGCGTTTTCCTTATATAGTCCTTCTATCCTTCATCCCAGCCTTTCACTTGTTGATTTTATAGGTGATCTCTTGGATGCTTGTCCCATAAAAAAGCTCCTGGAAGCTTTGTGAATAGCTGTAAATTCAGATATCACTGTTCATGTGTCATTTCCACATAAATGCGACCAGTTGGTTAGGTGCAGAGCATTTAATATGATGGTAGCAGCCTTCTTCCCAAATATTTCTTCCTTTGTTGTTGGCTTCCTTCCCTGAAGCTTATCCTCAAAAAAATGATTACCTTTTGTATAGCACTCCCAAGGTGGCCGAGTTCCAACCTTCCACAATGCTTTCCCAAGGAAGCTTGACTCCTCGGAAGCTACCGCTAGTTCGTTATTATCTACCCTGATCCTCGGCTCGTTGACCCCAAAACTTAACAAACCTTATGACCATCCTCGGGTTTCTATATGTCCTCTGGCATGGCCCACGGCCCAACTCTCACTTACTTGACCTACTTATCCTCACATGATCTTATTGACAATCTTATAAAAACAATTTCAAGTCTATATGAGTATACTTCTAGACAATTATACATACAAAAAATTATACTATTATATATAGTTAAATCGAGTCTTTATGTTCATGAACACATTTTATGTTTCAACTTGATTTGTTTAATAATTGAGTTTAAAATTAGTACTTGAATTTGACTTGTTTTCTAAACAAATGAACATAGAAATGCTTTTTTCGAACTAAACTCAAACTGTTTATAAATAGTTTGGTTCATTTATAGCCCTACCCTCTATTAAAGTAAATGGTATAATGTTTCTCTTCTTATTATCAAGAAAAGTGTTCTCTTCTTATTATCAAGAAAAGTGGAAAAGAAGCGTGTACAAAACATTAAGCAATAGACTTTTTTGAATTGTTAGATATATAGACCGAAACGAGAGAAAAGAAAGCAATTGAAGGAATTGTTAGTAAATATTTTTAATTTTTGTTTTCAAAAACTTATTTTTAAGAATAAAAACAAAAATAAAAACAATTTTCTTGTGTTTTCAAAATCAAAGGTTTGAAAACAAATCACAATACACAATTTTCTAACTATAAAATAAATAATAAATAATAAAATTTTGGCAACTATGGTTGTACTTGCTCATTAATTTTTTTTTTCAAAATAAAAAGTAATGACAATAACCATAGCATATTTAATCGATTTTTTTTGGCAGGACAATGGTTGCGAGCAATTAGCAAATGTTATGATGCTCAGTGTCTTATTCAATTTGGTGAAGTATTGGTGTGAAGTTATTATATCCATGAACACCCTATGAAGCAAATTTTTGTTTCACTGACATTTTGGAAAATTTACGCACTATTTTAATGAATTAAATTATGATAAATACATAACACATCAGAGATAGATTTAGTAACTTTTGAACAACTTTTTTTTTTTTTTTGAAGGAAAAGAACTTTAATTCACAAGAGAAACATTAACATCAAAGAATAAAGCCTCTAACTCTAAGGCAGGAGGAGGATCTTCAATCCAAATTACATTATCAGATATAGATTTAACAAACTTAGTTAAAGAGTGCATCACTGAATTGCCAAATCTCCCGACACGTGAGAAGGAGCCTTTTAAAAGACCAACCACCGTCTTTATTTCTTGCAAAATATGCCTGATGATGTCAAGAATCAAACCAGTGGGCTGCAGGGCTTGCGCGCGTTCCGGACGGTCCTGCACAGGTGAGTTAGTATATTACACAACTCTAGAGTGCCAGAGTCGGGTCTTTGTATGCGTACCTCGATTTTGAAGGGCGTGGCGGTATTTATAGTAGTAGCAGTAGTGACCTTTGGGCAAGGCGTGCTGGAGAAGATATCGTTGTACCGAAATTGCCCCTGAGTAGCGTAGGACGCAAGACTCTTCTGGGGTGGCCAAGCGTGTTGGACACGATTCCCTTCTTGGGGGCAGGGAATCGTGCTACGTAAGACATCTGGCTGAGTGGTAGCGTGTGCGATAAGATTCAACTTTCCCAGAGAGACGTACGCGACAAGATAGGTCCTAGTGCCTGACAACAACGCCCGTCGGCCTTCTATCCGTCTCCCACAGGGCCGAGGTCATCGAGGTTCGATGTCCGTCGATCTTCCACCCGTCCGTCATCCCGTGCGGGTTGGCGCCGTCGGGTGGGAGTTTTACCCCTATCAGATGCCCCCTCAGCCCATCAGTTCGTGAACCGCAGAAGGACGGACTAATGGGGTGACGGTTTCGATCCATAGCAAGGGTCGGATAGACAAGCTGTCATTCGCAATTAATGCCTGGTAATAAATGCAGGACACGTGTCGTCAACCCGGGGACCGTGTGCTCGGACCGAGGCATCCCTTCGTCTCCCGCTATTTCTCTCATATAAAAGCCTCTCTTCTTTTCTTTCATTTCCCACTTTTTACTGAAAACGAAAGATCAAAGCGCCTCCGTTCACCTAATAGAAAAGCACTTTATCCGTCAACTTCGTGCATCCGTCACATCCTTGCAACCGTTGGTCATTCCTTTCATCAGTGCAAACAGCCGGAAAGTACTTTCTGTCGTTTGCTTATTCTTTCCACCGTCAGTGTCTTTAGGTCAGTTGAACTTAGGGTTTTCCGTCACCTGTAGGTGACATGTCTAGCGCGTCCAGTAACCAGTCGTTTGTCCGCGACGGGGCGGACCACGATGAAGTCAAACCGTCGGGTCCAAAGGATCCCGTAGCAACAACTTCTTCGAGCGAAGAGAGCTCGTCTACCACCTCCTCCACTTCGAGTAGCGATAGGGCGGAGAGCAACCTTAGTGACGGTGTAGAGGGGGACGAGCCTCAGATCCAATCCGTCGTGGGTAGTGACGGAATGAGGAAGTTCGTCACCCTTTCCCTGTGGACGGTGAACGATTTTTTCTCCACAATCAGAGAGTCACACTTCAAAACACTTAGAAGCAAATACCAAATTCCTGCCAATATACCTCTCCGTCTACCCCACCCAGGAGAGAAGTGTTATTACCGTGGTGTCAGGGGTGTCGGGGTCTATGAGCAAATGCTCAAGGCAGGGCTTAGGTTTCCCTTAACCCAACTACACCGTCACCTACTTCACTACCTGGGGCTGTCCGTCAACCAGGTTTCCCCAAACGCCTGGAGGGTTTTTATCGGGGTAGAGGTCCTGTACGGATCGTATTCAAAGGGGAAGAAGAGGTTAACGGTGAAGGAATTTTTTCACTGTTACCGTCCAGTAGAAATACTAAAATCAAGGGGGATGTACAGCTTCGTGGCAAGGAGCCCGTTGCTGAGGTTGGTGAGTGATGCTCCAGACTCCAATAGGGACTGGAAGTCTAGGTATTTCTTCATGGACGGGGACGAGTGGATGGGGAGTCCTGGTGAGACCGAATTCATGCCCGTCGACACCACTTGGGGTGTTTTACCCCCGTCTGGTATGCATTCATTAACATTCTTCTTTTTTTTTTTTTTTATGTTGCCATCTTCATTGATTTTTGACCGTCCTCTCTTGCAGCCCAAGACCGTCCACAAGTCTCTATTGAGGATTGGAGCTTTTTGGAGAAGATTTTTCAGAAAAGTGAGCTGACGGAGAGGTCTTGGGCAAGACTAGTAACGTTAAAGACCATTTGCTGGCATTGTGACGGGCCTGAACTGTAATACCCCACATACTTTTATTTGAGGTTAATATTAAAATTTCTTTTATATATATTTGATGGGCCATAGGTGTTCTTTTTATTAGTAACTGTAGCCCGCTAACCCACTAAGCCCACATCTCTAATACAAACTACAGGGTAGAGGAAGAGATAATCAGGGTTTTTCATAAAAAGGCTAGGAGGTGTTTTTCCCTTGGAGTTTGGAAGTTAGAACACATACAATTGAAGAGACAAAATTGTTTAGGGCATAAGATTGACTACGAAATCAAGGTATGAACCCCATCTCAATATTTCTATACTTTTTATAATCTTGAGATATATTTACTACTTTGGCAGCATGATAAGATTCAGTTGAGTCTAGTATTTGACTAATTGATTACAAGGAAAAGATGGTTATATATATATATATATATATATATATATAAGTGTTATTCACGTAAAGATCCGATCGTAAAACTCTAAATTTTGGTACTTTTGTTTTTTATGTTGATTACCCGTTGAAATTGAGGCAAAGGACTATATATATATATTAGATTAATTCCTAAAGGTGAATACACGTTTCCATTGAATTGCCTACATATTTAATTTGAATATAGATTCCATGAGTGTAGCCTTAAGTCCTAATGCGGCCCTGTGTCCTTACGTTCATCAATGGGAAAATAGATTTGAGGTCTAGGGTATTTTGGCGGCTGTTTCTCTAATGGTAATGTAAGGTTTGACTTAATGCACGGAAATAGCGCTCTTATATAATTTAGATGCACAACTAACCTGCAGAACTTATATAACTCCATAAATAAAAAATGAATCCAAAATAAATTAAACTCCAAGGAAATAGCGCTCTTAAATAAAACCTCTTACAAAAGCCTAAACGCCACAAATTGGAAATAATCTCCACTAAAAAAAAAATTACAAAAAAAAATAAAGGTAGCAGAAATTCTGTAAGTCTTTAGGTAACACTTAAATCGCCTACAACTCTCACGCTCTACCTTGCACCTTACAAAGCGATCCCAGGTTCTATATTCCCAACTACACTTTAATCTGAAAATATTAATTGATGGGGTGAGCCACACATCCAGTAAGTAATTATACAAAATACACAACGGAAAAGAGTCAAGCAAAGCACGAGTTAATTTCACAATTTCACTCAAAATATTCGATATAATTTTTCCAAACATATAACAAATCACTTCATACAAATATAATCAAATCTTAAAGTCATTCGAAAACACATACAGATAATTGATCAGAGCACAGTATCACATATACACATCACATATTCTCACATACAATCCTGTGAGCGGATACCAACATCTAACCCCTGCTGGTGAGGGATCAACACATATTCTCACATACAATCCTGTGAGCGGATTTACACATATATCTGAGATATCTGATTAAGTCTAAAAAAAACACTTATTTTGAGTCATATATCACAAAAGCAACGTTTATACAAAATATAATAATTTACTTGATATTACAATTATTCTAAATACAGGAGCATATTAAAGATCACAATATCGAATAAAACATAAATCAAAGGATGCTTGACTCTCTTAGGGAACGAATAGAAACTGGGGAGTTTATATAAATATATTATAATTCTTGAGTAAATCTGAAAATTCAATTTGCTACAGGACATATTTTAAATACCATTTAGAGAATAGGAATATGATTTTGAAATCACTCGGTTTTAACAAGTTTAAAGAATAAGAATCTTTTTAGAAAACTTACTTTGTAACTCAATTATTTTCGGAAAATAGTTTAATTTAAAAATCATCTTTTAAATGAAATTTGGTCATTCAAAACGTTATCTAAAATTCTAAATTTCTCTTTAAAACGTTTTTTTTTAAAGACAAAGTTTCTCTTTCAATGATGTAAAAATACTTTTTGATAAACCTTTAAAAATGTAAGCTTAAAAAAAAAATATAACTTTTGAAAATCTTAACTTCTAAGAACTTAAAGAACAAAACTTGTGCATATTATGCATAATTACTTACCGTGCTTGAACTTTGAAATTCCAGCCAAAACAACCTCCAAAGAGCCTCAAAACACTCTTAAATAGGACCTATAATCAATCATGAAAATATACGTAATATCCTCTACCAAATATAAAGCTTATAGAATTATAAAAATTGACTCACCAAAATTATACTTTGCTGAACTAATTACCCTTTTAACACTAAATTATTGTTCCTCTAACCAATAGTATTCTAACCAATAATATTTCCTTGAATTAATCGAAACTCATATTGCCATGAGGACGGCAGTAGCCAAAATGTCATTGACCTAGGATTTAATATTAAACCCCAAAGAAAAACAATGTCAAAATCATCCTAATATATAACCCAAAATGTTAATGCCATATTCATGACTAAGATTGGAATTCCATGATTTTTTTTTTTTAATTACTAACCGTAGGCAACCTAGTGATGGAATCATGTATAGATTAGTTTCAAATTAATCTATTTTATATATAGCCACAATAGAAACCGTAAGCCATTCTAATATATATATATATATATATATATGAATAACCCCAATTGAAATTCTAGGCTGCCCTGAAGTACTCTCTAACATCCAAATATATATATTTAAAGCATCCAGAGAAGATCCCTAACCGTAGTACCTAGCAGCCCAAATCATGTATTGACTAAAACTTTTCTTGAAACTTAAAACAATACTATAGATTACAATAGAGTTAATGATTCAGCACTAGTACCAGGTGGCGTTAACTCCAAGACCCTATGAGACTAAATCCTTATATATATTTCTATATAAATAAAATAAAAAAATCTCAATTCATGTACTGTTACGGGCTTGCAAGGATTTGTGTAAAATTCACTTAATAGCATAAAAACAAGAACTTTTTTTTTTTTTTTTTTTGTCTCTAACAGTTCGAAATCATACCTTGAGCAAATTGTTTGTCTCTTCAATTGATGTGCTTTAAACTCCAAGGAAAAAAAATCTCTTAGCTTCTTAGATAAAACCCTTTCTATGAAAAAAAAAAACCCTAATTAACTCTTCCTCTACCTTGTAGTTTATATTAGAGATGTGGGCTTAGTAAGGTAGTGGGCTGTAGTTACTAAAAAAAATACCTATAGCCCATCAATGATATTTAAAAGAAAATTCTAATAATAATCTCAAATAAAGTATGTGGGGTATTACACTCTTCCCCTCTTAAAAAAAAGTTTAGTCCTCTAAACTTGACGTACCTCAATTAGAGAATAGATGAGGGTATTTTTCTTTCATGTCTTCTTCTTTTTCCCATGTCGCTTCTTGAACTGTATGATTTCTCCATAACACTTTCACTAAGGATATATTCCTTGAACGTATCACTTGATCCTTCCTATCAAGAATCTGCACCGGTTGCTCCTCATAAGACAAGTCCTCTCTAACATTGATCGGCTCATATTCCAAAACATGCGATGGATCAGGCATGTATTTTCGTAACACTGATACGTGGAATACATTATGAATATGTGACAAAGCTGGTGGTAATGCCAACCTGTAAGATACATTGCCCACTCTTTCCAAGATCTCAAAAGGACCAATATACCTTTGACTTAATTTGCCTTTCTTCCCAAACCTCATCACACCCTTCGATGGAGACACCTTTAAGAATACATGATCCCCAACTTGAAACTCTAAGTCTCGCCTTCTATTATCTGCATAACTCTTTTGCCTACTTTGAGCAGCTAGGAGTCTTTCACGAATTAACTGAATCTTCTCCGTAGTCAATTGAACTAGTTCTGGACCAAGCAACTTCCTTTCACCCACTTCATTCCAACAAATAGGTGACCTACACTTCCGGCCATACAATGCCTCAAAAGGAGCCATCTCAATGCTGGAATGGTAACTGTTATTATAAGCAAACTCAATTAAAGGCAAGTGAGTCTCCCAACTACCTTTCAAGTCTAGCACACAGGCTCTTAGCATGTCTTCAAGTGTCTGTATAGTTCTCTCTGACTGTCCATCAGTTTGAGGATGAAAAGCTGTACTAAAATCTAACTTGGTTCCCATAGCCTTGTGTAAACTGCTCCAAAACTTAGAGGTGAAACGAGGGTCTCTATCAGAGACTATAGAGACAGGAACACCATGCAATCTCACTATTTCCATAACATATAATTGAGCCAATCTATCCAATGAAAATGTAGTCTTGATTGGTAGAAAATGAGAAGACTTAGTCAATCTATCCACTATTACCCAAATACCATCATGACCCTTAACTGACTTAGGCAATCCAGTCACAAAGTCCATGGAGATATGTTCCCACTTCCACTCCGGAATACTAAGAGGTTGAAGTAATCCAGCAGGCCTTTGATGTTCAACTTTAACTTGCTGACAAATTAAACACCGGGATACAAAATCTGCAATCTCTCTTTTCATATTATTCCACCAATACACTTCTCTAAGATCTCGATACATTTTGGTGCTACCTGGGTGAACAGTGTATGCAGATTTATGAGCTTCCTCCATAATCTCCCCTTTTAATTCAGCATTATTGGGAACACATAATCGATTTCTAAATCGTAAAACACCATCACCATGAATTTCAAACTCAGCTCGATTACCTTCCTTTACCTCTTCCATAATCTTTACCAAATTAGGATCAGATCTTTGAGCAATCTTCACCTTTTCAACTAAGGTAGGTTGCACTCGAAAATGAGCAAGAAGTACCCTTGGCTCCTTAAATTGGAGCTCCACATTAATCTCCTTCAACTCTTCAAAAAAAAGTCTTTTCCTCAAAATTATACTTGCCATCCTACCAGAGGATTTTCTACTCAAGGCATCAGCCACCACATTTGCTTTGCCTGGATGATAATGTATTGTACAATCATAGTCTTTCAACAACTCAATCCATCTCCTTTGCCGCATATTCAATTCTTTTTGAGAGAACAAATATTTCAAACTTTTATGGTCAGTGTAAATCTCACACGTCTCACCATATAAGTAGTGCCTCCATATCTTCAATGCAAAGACTACTGCTGCTAACTCCAAGTCATGAGTAGGGTAATTCTGTTCATACCTTTTTAGCTGCCTAGAAGCATACGCTATCACCTTTCCATGTTGCATAAGCACACAACCAAGACCTTTCTGTGAAGCATCACTGTAAATTACAAATCCTCCTGAACCCGTTGGCAGTGTCAAAACTGGAGTAGAAACCAACCGTTCTTTCAATTCTTGGAAGCTCTTTTCACATTCCTCTTTCCACAAGAATTTAGCATTCTTTTGGGTCAACCTTGTCAAGGGACCTGCTATACGTGAAAAACCTTCAACAAACCTCCTGTAGTAACCTGCAAGACCCAAGAAACTACGAACTTCAGATGCATTTGTTGGTCTAGGCCAATTTACCACAGCTTCCACCTTTTTAGGATCCACAAAAATTCCATCCTTAGATATTCCATGCCCCAAAAACATTACTTCATCTAACCAAAACTCACACTTCTTAAACTTGGCATATAATTTTTGCTCCCTCAAGACCTGCAACACCATCCTCAAATGTTCTGCATGCTCCTCCTGAGTTTTGGAATACACTAAAATATCATCAATAAAAACAATAACAAACCAATCCAAATAAGGCTTGAACACACGGTTCATTAAATCCATGAAGGCAGCAGGGGCATTAGTCAATCCAAACGGCATCACCAAAAACTCGTAGTGTCCATAACGAGTACGAAAGGCAGTCTTAGGTATATCTTCTTGCTTAATCTTGAGTTGAAGGTAACCTGATCTAAGGTCAATCTTCGAAAAGACTTTAGCACCCTGTAATTGATCAAACAAATCATCAATCCTAGGTAAAGGGTATTTGTTCCTCACAGTGACCTTATTCAACTGCCTATAGTCAATACATAATCTCATAGACCCATCCTTTTTCTTTACAAAAAGAACAGGAGCACCCCAAGGAGATACACTAGGTCGAATAAATCCCTTTTCTAAAAGCTCTTGCAATTGCAATTTAAGCTCCTTCAACTCTGCAGGTGCCATGCGATATGGTGCCATAGAAATAGGTGCAGTTCCTGGCACTAAGTCAATGACAAATTCTATCTCCCTATCAAAAGGTAACCCAGGGAGATCCTCAGGAAATACATCAATAAAGTCCCTCACAATAGGAATGTCATCAATCTTAATCCCTTCCTTCTGGTTATCCACTACATATGCAAGGTAACCTTTACAACCCCTTTTTAGTAACTTATTGGCATGAATGGCAGAAATAACATTAGGCACGAGGCTCTCTCTTGACCCATGAAAAACAAATTCAGGTTGACCTGGAATACAAAACACCACTTCCTTCTTGTAACAATCAACATTAGCATGATAAGCTGCTAACCAATCCATGCCTAATATTACATCAAATTCTTGAATTTCTAAGAGAATCAAATTAGCCAATAACTCATTTTCTCCAATCTTAATCACACAAGACTTACATATAAACTCAGCAACCATAGATTCACCCAAAGGAGTAGAAACAGAAAGTTCAAAGTCCAACAATTCAGGCACACAATCAGCATATTTCATATAAGCACAAGATATAAAAGGAATGAGTAGAACCAGGATCAATAAGAACTCGTGCGGTATGAGAAAATATGGGAATGGTACCTGTTACCACTGACTTGGATGCCTTAGCATCCTGCTCAGTAATAGCAAACACGCGTCCTTGGACTTTTGGCCTTTGCTTCACATCAGTAGGCTTAACCACCAACTCACTCTTCATGGCTGGGCAATCTTTGATACGATGACCCATTTGACCACACTTAAAACAAGCCCCACTTTCACGATAGCAAACACCCTTATGCTTTTTACCACACTTCTGACAAACTTCTATTACTTGTTGTACCATTTTAGTCTCTGGTTCTGTTGTAGACTTCTTCTTAAATGGCTTATTGTGTTCATTCCCTCTATGAAACCCTTCAATCTTAGGCCTTTTGTTATTCTGACTCCTAATCCTTTGATAGTCTTCACACTCCTTTTCAACAACCTTTGCAGTCTCCACAACTTCAAAATATGACTTCAATCGTAAGGCTGCCATCCTAGTTCTGATACTTGGTCGTAGTCCCCTCTGAAATTTCTTAGCCTTTCTAACATCATCAGCCACCATGTGAGGGGCAAATCGAGACAACTCAGTAAATTTAGCCTCATACTGTAACACTGTTTTATTCCCTTGAATGAGCTCCATAAACTCTACTTCTTTCTCATCTCGTACACTTTCTGGAAAATACTTTTCATAAAAGGCCTCAAGGAAAATACTCCAAGTCAAGATCTCATCTTCCTCAAGTGTCAAGGTCCTTTTGGTGGATCTCCACCAATGCTCTGCTTCCCCCTTCAGCATAAAGGAAGCAAAAGATACTTTTTGCACTTCAGTACAACCAATCACATCAAAAATTTTCTCCATTTGCATTATCCAGGATTCTGCTTCTGTAGGATCAGGGTGGCCCAAAAATGAAGAAGGACCCAATTTCCTGAATTGTTCAATAGTACATCCTTCAATCTCAGCATCTTTGGGCTTAACTGTTCCACTAGTACTAACATGCTTCTCCACCACCTCATCAAGACTTCTGATAGCACTTAAAACACCCTCAAGGCTCTCAGATTTTGGCTCAGAACTAGAAGGGGTAGAATTGCGGGGTGGCATTTTCCTATAACCAAACAAACAACACCTTAGAGTCAATTAAATCACAAGAAAAGTCATGATATACAAGATATACTAAACCCTTTACTACTATAAAATTCTAAGCATGTAAGCATATAGCTTCTTACAATTATCAAACTCCCCAAAACTACTTTCTGCCTATGAATAATAATTCAAGCCTAACCTCCACATCTTATAAAAATATCATAAGTCCTAATTGTCTACAAAATCATAACCTAGAGCTCTGATACCAACACTGTCACGACCCAAATCTATGGAACATGAATTTAGATGCACAACTAACCTGCAGAACTTATATAACTCCATAAATAAAAAATGAATCCAAAATAAATTAAACTCCAAGGAAATAGCGCTCTTAAATAAAACCTCTTACAAAAGCCTAAACGCCACAAATTGGAAATAATCTCCACTAAAAAAAAAATTACAAAAAAAAATAAAGGTAGCAGAAATTCTGTAAGTCTTTAGGTAACACTTAAATCGCCTACAACTCCCACGCTCTACCTTGCACCTTACAAAGAGATCCCAGGTTCTATATTCCCAACTACACTTTAATCTGAAAATATTAATTGATGGGGTGAGCCACACATCCAGTAAGTAATTATACAAAATACACAACGGAAAAGAGTCAAGCAAAGCACGAGTTACCTAAAGGTGAATACACGTTTCCATTGAATTGCCTACATATTTAATTTGAATATAGATTCCATGAGTGTAGCCTTAAGTCCTAATGCGGCCCTGTGTCCTTACGTTCATCAATGGGAAAATAGATTTGAGGTCTAGGGTATTTTGGTGGCTGTTTCTCTAATGGTAATGTAAGGTTTGACTTAATGCACGGAAACATAATTGGCCTTTGTGTATATGGCTTGCACGTTGCCCACTGTGCATCCCTAGAACAAGTGATATTTTTGCCATCAAATTTCCTTTCGGATATATATATATATATATATATATATATATATATCAAGTCCTATTAGATTTGCCAAGTTTTCTTTGATTATAAAATAATAGGTTCGATTAACGTTTTCTCTGGTTATATACATTAGGATGGTTTAACGTTTTGTTTGGGGTTTTATATTAAATCCTAGGTCAATGATATTTTGGCAACTGCCTTCCTCATGGCAATATGAGTTTCGATTAATTCAAGGGAATATTATTGGTTAGAATATCATTGGTTAGAGAAGCTTTATTATAGTGTTAAAAGGATTATTAGTTCAGCAAAGTTTAAATCCTAGTGAGTCTTTTTATATAGTTCTATAGGCTTTTTATTTGGTAGAGGATATTAAGTATATTTTCATGATTGATTATAGGTCTTATTTAAAAGTGTTTTGAGGCTCTTTGGAGGTTGTTTTGGCTGGAATTTCAGAGTGATTCAAGCACTGTAAGTAATTATGCATAATATGCACAAGTTTTGTTCTTTAGGTTCTTAGAAGTCAAAAGTTATGTTTCTATGCTTACTTTTTCAAAAGTTTATCAAACAGCATTTTTACACTGTTGGAAGAGAAATCTCGTGTTTTAAATGATGTTTTAAAGAAAAACTTTGAGTTTTAAATAAAGTTTTGAACATTCGAAATTCATTTAAAAGACGATTTCTAAACTAAACTATTTTAAGAAAGAACTGCATTTCAATGTAAGTTTTTTTTTAAAGGTTCTTGTTCCTTAAAATTGTTAAAACCAATTGATTACAAAGACATATTCTTACTTTCCAAATGGTATTTAAGACGTTACTTTTAGCAAATTGAAATTTCAGATTTACTCAAGAATTGTAAAAATATTTACTTAAACTCTTCAGTTCTTATTCATTCTCTAAGAGAGTCAAGCATCCTTTGATTTATGTTCTATTCGATAATGTGATCTTTGATATACTTCCGTATTTGGAATAATTGTTAATATCAAGCAAATTATTATTGTTTTGTATAAACCTTGCTTTTGTGATATGTGACTCAAAATAAGTATTTTTAGAATTGATCAGATATATCAGATATATGTGTAAATCCGCTCACAGGATTGTATGTGAGAATATGTGTTGATCCCTCACCAGCAGGGGTTAGATGTTGGTATCCGCTCACAGGATTGTATGTGAGAATATGTGATGTGTATATGTGACACTGTGCTCTGATCAATTATATGTATGTGTTTTCGAATGTTTTTAAGATGTGATTACATATGTATTAATTGATTTACTATATATTTTGGAATAATTATATTTGATATCATTGAGTGAGTTGTGAAAAATCAAAATACTCGTGCTTTGCTTGACTCTATTCCGTTGTGTATTCTGTGTAATTACTTACTAGATGTGTGGCTCACCCCATCAATTACAATTTTCAGATTAAAGTTTAGTTGGGGAACTGAACCATTGGATTGCTTCGTAAGGTGCAAGGTCGAGCGTGGGAGTTTTTAGGCGAAGTCATTAATTCTTGAAGCCTAAAGGATTTTTAGTTATTTTCTTTATCCCGCTTTAGATTTCACAGAATTTTGGAGATTACTCTAAATTGAGGATTTTAGTATTGTAAAAGATTTATTAAGATCATGGTTTATTTGGAGTTTTATTGAATTATGTTTAAATTAATTATGTTTATTGAGTTATGTAAGTTCAGCAAGTTAGTCATGCATCTAAATTCATGTTCCATGGATTTGGGTCGTGACATGAACCATCCAAAGAAGCCTTGAAGTACGAAACACAAGTCAGGAAACGTATGTCCGTTCACCTGAGCTTTATACTTAGTCATTTTTCTCTTCCCTTTTTAACAATTCCTGCGCCGTCTTGTTTTGCAGAAATGGACGAAGCTAGAAGGAGGGCCATAATTAAGCAGCAAGCAGCTGCTAAGAAAAGAGAGAGCCAAGCTGCAGGGACGGGCGCACCCAAGGTGCCCGCCACAAAAAGGAAGTCCGACCAGGAGGGGGACCATCTCCCTAAAAAGCCCAAAGCCACCCCCGAGACCGTCATCGGGTTAGAGGTAGACGGACAGAAGGTCCCTGTCAAACACGGCAAAGGGAAGGGCCTCATGACTGGTAGCCCTCCGCCCGTCGTTGAGAAGCCTCCCGTCCTCCTCCGTGAGGATTCAAAGTATGCCATTGAGAAGCTGTCCTCCATACTGACGGTGGAGGACTATGAGGACATCGAGAACCATTCCACTGAGGCCATGGGGGAGACGGGTCTTTTCAACTTGGCCCAGGTAAGTAATTTTCCATCGCCGTCAGTTTTCTTTTGGATGTGTAGATTTGTCCTCGCCGTCATGTTAACTTGGTGTCCTTGATTTCCAGGCTGTCGTCAGTATGAAGGGCCTGATGGACCGTTGTGTCCGTGAGGAGACAGCCATGAGCCGTCTACAGGCGAAGACGACGGAGGTGGAGGATGAGCTGCTGCAATACAAGGCTTATAAGGTGAAGATGGATAAAAAGCTCTCCGTCCTCAAGGAGGATAGGTTAGAGTTTAAGAAGTAGATGGAGACGCTGCAGACGGTCCTGGCTGACAAAGAGAAGGAGATCCAGTTTATGAAGGATCAGATCCGTCAGGTTAGGGATGACACCATCAGGGAGTACAGGGACTCTGACGCCTACCTGACGGAGCTGGGTGGCACATTTGCGGACGGGTTTGATGAGGCCGTCCGTCAAGTGAGAGTCATTTATCCAGAGCTGGATCTCTCACGGGTATCTATTGACGAGGGCCAGGCACAGACATCCGTCCTCCAGGTTGCCTCAGAACATACGGGCCGTCCCCTCGATGAAGGCCAGGATGATAAAGGCGACGGTGCCCTCGATGACGATGCTAAGACAGCCGTTCAGGTCCAGACCCAAGCTGAAGAGGAAATAAATGTAGTTGATTCCCCCGTCCACTAGACTTGTAATTTTTTGTGAAAAATTCTTGTAATAACTTTTTTGTAGAACGGCCAATTTCTGGACCGTCGAGAACAATGTTGACTTGAGTTAATTCATATCCTGTTTCAAATTTTGCTTGTGTGTTGCTTGCTTGCATGGTTCATTTCAAATGCTGTTTACGCTTAGTGAATCTGTTGACATAATAAGCCGTCAATATGGCGAGCCGTCAATATAACAGGCCGTCGCAATTAATATCTTTATATAAAGGGCTTCGTGGGACCGTCACCCTTGGTAGGGTTTTTGCTTCCGACCTCTTTTAACAAGGTAGTTAGATTTGAGCCGTCATCATTAGACTTAGGCTTTGGCTATTAGCCTTTTAGGATGTAGTTTGTCTTGAGCCGTCGCCATTTATGCCGTCATCCTAAGACTTAGGCTTTGGCGTTTAATCTTTTAGGAAGTAGTTTGTTTTGAGCCGTCGCCATTTACGCCGTCATCCTTAGACTTAGGCTTTTGGTGTTCCCTCTTGGGAAAACGTAGTGGCTTTTAAGCCGTCAGCATGGGTGCGTGACGCTTTTATGCCGTCGTCGAATTTGGGCCGTCGTCATTTAGACTTAGGCTTTTGGTGTTCCCTCTTGGGAAAACGTAGTGGCTTTTAAGCCGTCAGCATGGGTGCGTGACGCTTTTATGCCGTCGTCGAATTTGGGCCGTCGTCATTTAGACTTAGGCTTTTAGTTATTTCCTCTTGGGAAATGTAGTGGCTTTTAAGCCGTCAGCTGGGGTGCTTGACGCTTTTATGCCGTCGTCGAATTTGGGCCGTCGTCATTTAGACTTAGGCTTTTGGGTTTCCATTTAGGAAAACTTGGTGGCTTTTAGGGCGTCAGCTGGGGTACCTGACGCTTTTATGCCGTCGTCGAATTTGGGCCGTCGTCTTTTAGACTTAGGCGTTGGGGTTTCCATTTAGGAAAACTTGGTGGCTTTTAAGTCGTCAGCTGGGGTACCTGACGCTTTTATGCCTGTAGAGTGGAGCCGTCAGCTTTTTATGCTTGAACGGATTTAACGCTAAGGCTTTGCGCTTTGCAAGTTTCTGATGTTCAACACTTAATAGTAAGTAGAAGAGACATTGAATAAAACCTCTGTATGACTTGCATAATTCTTGTGGGGAAGAAAACATGTCCCAAGAATGTACATTAAGGTAGATCAATTACACACTAGATACAAGTAGAGGGCTGATGTTCTTTCTTACTGGTAGTACTTGCGTAGGTGCTCGGCGTTCCACGGGTGGTGCAGCTTCTGCCCGTCCAGTGTTTCAAGGTGGTAGGTGCCCTTTCTTTTCCAAGCTGTGACTCAGTAGGGCCCTTCCCAGTTGGGGCTGAGCTTTCCTTGGGTTGGGTCTCTGGCAGCGCCCATGATCTTTCTTAGGACGAGGTCACCGACCTGGAATTCCCTGTGCCTGACTCGGGCGTTGTAGTGTTTAGCCATGCGATCCTGATACCGGGCTACCCTTTGCTCTGCTGCTGCCCTAGCTTCGTCGATTAGATCAAGCTGTAGGCGTAAGGCCTCGTTGTTCCGGCCTTCATCATGGGTGTTCACCCTGTAGGTTGTGAGTCCCACTTCGGCTGGAATGACTGCCTCGTTTTCGTAGGTTAGCCTGAACGGTGTTTCTCCTGTGGGGGTCCTTGCTGTTGTTCTGTATGCCCATAATACACTTGGCAGCTCCTCGGGCCATATCCCCTTTGCCCCCTCGAGCCGAGTCTTGATAATTTTGAGCAAGGATTGGTTCGTTACTTCGACTTGGCCGTTGGCTTGGGGGTGGGCGGGGGAAGAGTAATGATTTTTTATTCCCAGCTGCGCACAGAATTCTCGGAAGGGACCGTTGTCAAACTGTTTACCGTTGTCGGAGACTAATGCCCTGGGTATCCCAAACCTGCATATGATAGACTTCCAGACGAAGCTTCGTATGTTCTTCTCTGTGATGGTGGCCAGTGCCTCAGCTTCCACCCACTTCGTGAAGTAGTCTATGCCTACCACAAGGAACTTGAGCTGTCGCGCCGCGGTTGGGAATGGGCCCATGATATCCAGTCCCCATTGAGCGAATGGCCATGGGGCCGTCATGGGGGTCAGCTCTTCGGGGGGTTGCCTGACGATGTTGCTGAACCTCTGGCACTTGTCGCAAGCTTTAACATAAGCCTGCGTGTCTCTTCTCATGGTTGGCCAGTAGTATCCTGCGCGGATCAGCTTATGCTCCAATGACCGCGACCCTGAATGGTTTCCACATACCCCTTCGTGTACCTCCCTCATGACATAGTCAGCTTCTTCGGAACCTAGGCACCTTAGGTATGGGCGAGAGAAGCCCCTTTTGTATAGGACTCCTTCTATCAGGACAAACCTTGAGGTTTGGACCTTCAATTTTCTGGCGGCTTCTCTTCCGTCGGGCAAGACGCCATCTTTAAGGTATGAGACCAACGGCGTGGTCCAGTTGCTTTCCGAGGCGATTTCCTGTATTTCAATGGAGTCTACCAGTGGAGAAACCTGCACAAAGTGTAACACACTGTCAGTGCTGCTCTCCTGCTCCGACGAAGCAGCTTTGGCGAGGCGGTCGGCCTGCTCAATTTCCTCCCTAGGGACTTGGACTATCCTTGCCCCGAGCTCATCTACCCTTCTCTTTGCCTGACGAAGGTACCTCTTCATTCTGTCGCCTCTGCACTCGTAGTTCCCGTTGACTTGGTTGACGACTACCTGGGAGTCACAGGAGACGACCACTCGGGTCGCGCCTGCTGCTTTGGCGAGATCCAATCCGGCTATCAAGGCTTCGTACTCTGCCTCATTGTTGGTGATGGGGAAATCCAGCCGGATCATACACTCAATTTAGTCTCCTTTAGGGGAACGGAGCACGACCCCAATGCCACCGGCTCGTCTAGTCGACGACCCATCTGTATGTACACTCCATGCCAGACATGCATCTGCCCCCTCGTCCTCCGTACTGGTGAACTCGGCTATGAAATCAACCACTGCCTGTCCTTTGATGGCGGTACATGGGCTGTAACGGATGTCAAACTCAGTCAACTCAATTGCCCATAGGGCCAGACGACCTACGGCTTCTGGGTTGTGCATTGCTCGTCGCAAAGGCTTGTCGGTTAGCACGACGATTGTGTGAGCTTGGAAGTAGGGCTTGAGCTTTCGGGCTGCGGTGACTAGGGCGAAGGCGAGTTTCTCCATAGGCGGGTATCTTCCTTCTGCCCCTTGGAACGCCCGGCTGGCGTAGTACACGGGTTTCTGCACCCTGTCCTCTTCTCTGATCAAGGCCGCGCTAACGGCGGTGGGGGATACAGCCAAATAGAGGAAAAGTTCTTCTCCCGGCTGTGAAGGACTCAGCAATGGTGGGGAAGAGAGATAAGCTTTTATCTCTTCGAATGCCTTCTGACACTCGTCCGTCCACTCGAACGTTTTCTTCAATATGCGAAAGAAGGGAAGGCATTTGTCCGTTGCCCTCGACACAAATCTGTTCAGTACGGCAACCTTTCTGTTCAGCCTCTGAACCTCTTTTATACTCTTCGGAAGGGCCATCTCCATTATTGCTCTGATCTTGTCCGGGTTGGCCTCGATGCCTCTCTGAGAGACCATGAAGCCTAGGAATTTCCCTGCGGTTACCCCGAACGCACACTTTGCGGGGTTGAGCTTCATATTGTACGAACGGAGGGTGCCAAACGTTTCCTCCAGATCGCTCAGATGATCCTCCTCCTGCTGGCTTTTCACAAGCATATCGTCGACATATACTTGAACATTCCTCCCTATCTGATTGGCGAACATTTTGTTCATCAGCCTCTGATATGTGGCACCTGCATTCTTCAGTCCGAACGGCATCACCTTGTAGCAGAAGAGTCCTTGGCTGGTGACGAATGAGGTTTTCTCCTGATCTGCCTCATCCATCCGGATCTGGTTATATCCTGAGAAGGCATCCATGAAACTCAGCAGTTGGTGCCGGGCCGTAGAGTCCACCAGAGTGTCGACTCGAGGGAGGGGGTAGCTGTCCTTCGGGCACGCCTTATTCAGGTCCGTGAAGTCCACACACATCCGCCACTTCCCGCTAGCCTTCTTGACCATTACAACATTAGCCAACCAGTCGGGGTAGTAGACTTCCCGGATGAACCCTGCCTCTCGTAACTTACCAACCTCCTCTGCCACTGCACGATCTCTCTCTAGAGCAAACACTCATTTCTTTTGTCTGACTGGCCGGAAGGAGGTTGCCACGTTCAGCCTATGTACCATGACTGACGGATCGATCCCCGGCATGTCCTCATGGCTCCAGGCGAATACATCCTGGTTTTCCTTGAGGAAGGTCGTGAGTGCCTGGCGGGTCGCCGGACTGTTGAGGGCGCCGATCCTGGTTGTTCTCTCAGGCTTGGACTCGTCGAGAATTATCTCTTCGAGTTCTTCCACAGGCTCTGCCCCCGTCCTCTGCTCTATGTTCATCGTCTGTTGCTGGCCATTCATCTCTACCATTGCGACATAGCACTCTCGTGCGGCCACCTGGTCCCCCCATAACTCCCCTATCCCGTACTCTGTAGGGAACTTGACCTTCAAGGCATAGGTTGAGGTAGCGGCCTTCCAGGCGTTGAGGGTCGGTCGCCCTATGATTGCGTTGTACGCTGAGGAGCAATCGACAACTAGGAAGGTGACGTCTCTGGTGAGCTGCCG
The DNA here is from genome assembly GCA_033629205.1 of Lithocarpus polystachyus. Lineage (NCBI taxonomy): Eukaryota > Viridiplantae > Streptophyta > Magnoliopsida > Fagales > Fagaceae > Lithocarpus > Lithocarpus polystachyus. The sequence continues at coordinate 76,518 of CM066164.1, read as the reverse complement.
AGGGTATTCCCCGACGGTGACTGGCAATGTGATCGAGCCGAGGGGATATACCCTTGTCCCCCCGAAACCTGTGAGTGGTGCCTTGGTAGGGACCAGGCGTTCTTTACCGATCCGCATCTGCTGGAACGCGGGATAGTAGAGGATATTCGTGGAGCTTCCGTTGTCGATTAGGACCCGATAGGTGTTGTAGTCCGCTATCCGGATGTTGACGACGAGGGTGTCGTCGTGCGGATGATGGAGGTGTTGGGCATCCTCTTCTGTGAATTCCATAGTGGGGGTGCTAGTTCTTGGCTTCTTCTGGACGGAACTCGCAGCCTGAACATTTTGGACCGCCCTGAGGTGGGATTTCAAAGCCTTCTTTGTAAAACCAGCAACCGGTGTGCCACCTACAATCACCCTTATATCCCTTATAGGTGGTCTGGGATGCTCATTGTCCCGGTGGGGGGTTTGTTCCCGCCGAGACGTTTCGGCCTTTTCCCTACTGACGAACCTCTGCAGCTTCCCTTGCCTAATCAGGGCTTCGATCTGTTGCTTTAAATCGTAACAGTCGGCGGTATTGTGCCCATGGTCCCGGTGGAAGCGGCAATACTTGTCTTTCGGCCGTTTGTCCGGGTTTGATTTCATCTTCCCTGGAAACGTCAAGGATCCGTCATCCTTGATCTGCATCAAGACCTGATCAACCGGAGCCGTCAATGGGGTGTAGCTTGTGAATTTCCCGGCATTGGGCTTCGGGCGTTTGCTGTCTCGGCTTTCCCCTGTCCGGGGCGCCTTCCGCCCCTTGTCTTGTTGGGTGTCTTCTTGCCTTTCCCTCTTCCTGGGTGGCTTATCTTCTCTCGCCAATAACGCATCCTCCGCGTTCATGTACTTCGTCGCCCTGTAAAACACATCTGACATTGTCTTTGGGTCATTCTTGTACAAAGAGAACAGGAATTTACCCTTCCTCAACCCGTTTGTGAACGCGGCCACTTGTATCCGGTTGTCTGCTTCGTCAATTGTGAGCACTTCTTTGTTGAAGCGTGCTATATAGGATCTCAGCGTCTCATCCTCCCGCTGCTTAATGTTCATCAGGCATGCGGTGGATCTCTTGTGCCGGTGTCCTCCAATGAATTGGGAGGCGAATAGAGCGCTCAGCTCCCTGAAGGTGCCGATAGAACCGGGTGCCAGTCTGCCGAACCAGGTCCTTGCAGAGCCTTTCAGTGTAGCGGGGAAGGCCTTGCACATGATTTCGTCTGGCGCTCCGTGCAGGTGCATCAACGTCTTAAAAGTTTCCAAGTGGTCCAACGGATCCTTGGACCCGTCGTAGCTTTCCACTTGGGGCATGCGGAACTTCGGAGGCGTGGGGAACATGATGACAGGTGTTGTAAATGGGGAGTCCGTGCGGTGGACGAGGTCGTCGAGGTCGCTGGACACTCGCCCTTTGAGGGCGTTCATCATGAAGTCCATGCGTTCCTTCATCATTCGCATTTCCACGGCCATACTAGACTGATCATGGCCGTCTGCCGACGGACGGTTTGGCCGCTGTCCTTCAGGCCGGCTCAATGCATGGCTTCCCTCAGGGCCCTCGCGGTCCCTCTCCTCTGCACTACTCTCCTGATTTTCTCCCTGGTTGTCTCCCGTTGCATCCCGTCGCAGCAGCTGCTCTTCCAAGTCATTGTTGCGCTTCGTGAGACGTTCCACCGCGGCCGCCAGAGTTTGGACTTGTCTCTCGAGGGCCGTGGTGCGTTGTTCGTTGCCTTGGTCGTTCATGGTGGTTGTCCTTGAACGCGTGAGTACCATGCAACCCTTAGTCCGGGAACCACGTAACAGAAACTTGTGCGGTTCCCACAGACGGCGCCAACTGATGATGTCAAGAATCAAACCAGTGGGCTGCAGGGCTTGCGCGTGTTCCGGACGGTCCTGCACAGGTGAGAAGAACCTCAAAGGGGGGTACCGGTGTGGTACCGGCCAATGACCCTCCGATGGTTAAGTTAGTATATTACACAACTCTAGAGTGCTAAAGTCGGGTCTTTGTATGCGTACCTCGATTTTGGAGGGCGTGGCGGTATTTGTAGTAGTAGCAGTAGTGACCTTTGGGCAAGGCGTGCTGGAGAAGATATCGTTGTACCGAAATTGCCCCTGAGTAGCGTAGGACGCAAGACTCTTCTGGGGTGGCCAAGCGTGTTGGACACGATTCCCTTCTTGGGGGCAGGGAATCGTGCTACGTAAGACATCTGGCTGAGTGGTAGTGTGTGCGATAAGATTCAACTTTCCCAGAGAGACGTACGCGACAAGATAGGTCCTAGTGCCTGACAACAACGCCCGTCGGCCTTCTATCCGTCTCCCTCAGGGCCGAGGTCGTCGAGGTTCGATGTCCGTCGATCTTCCACCCGTTCGTCATCCCGTGCGGGCTAGCGCCGTCGGGTGGGAGTTTTACCCCTATCAATGCCCAAGTCGTGAATAGTCCATATTCAGTAGAGAGAGTTTTGCTCATAACATTAATACTATCCCCCTCAATGATGAGATCATGGAATCCAGCTTCAATTGGCATTAAAATCATTAGCTTTTTATCCATAAAAATGTGGGATTCTTTTTAAATCTTGTTTTTGTGTGAAGACAATAAATTCAAACATTCCTACTAGTTACCATTTCTAAACTCCAATCAAAAGTTTCTTTAGCTTTGGCATTTTTATGCCTTTTTCGAGCCCTTTTCTATGAAAAAAAGAAATATAGGTGAACTACTAGGACATCAATAGTCCAGTTATGTATGAAATACAAAATCTCAGCCAAACATAGCAGAAGGCAAGTAAAACCAACCAACAAATTATATGCATCATAGGAAGCAAACCTTGTACAACATACTCCAAATAGCAAGAAAGCAGAAGCATGATAGCCATGCACATGACCTCAACTTTAAATTTATTGTTCTTTTTAAACATACAATTTTAAATGCTTACACAAGTTCCAAACATTTTTTTCAACTAATTACACATCCTTTGATAGTGATTCTTCACAGCATAAGTGGTACAAAAATACAACAACAAAACCTTAATCCCAAAACTTCAGAGTTGGTTATAAATCTTAACAATAATCGCACTCTTCTACCCAAAAACAAAAAGAAAACATTTGCTCCTAACACTGATAGTACATCCCATTGACATATGATAATGAAAATAATACATGAGTAACATGAGTTTCCTTTTTTCTTAAAAGTTTTAGCACACTAATTTACAATGTGTAGTCATCACAAGATTAGAACATGCAATATGAATAAAATGAAACAAGCATGACTTACCCTGCAGCCATTGTAATGCTGAAGAAGTAGTGAGAATTGTAAACGTGTAGAGGATCTCACCTGCAGGAAACCATACGCTAAAATAATTAAAATAAAGTATTAACTTTGAGGAAAAGAATGAAAAGAACTATATCAACCATGTAAAATTTTTGAGGAGCTTGCTCTCACTGATGGGGAGAAATGTTATAGGGTAGATTTGAGGTCCCAAGTGGAGCATCTTCTTTCTTTGGAAGAAATTTCCTAGAGACAAAAATTTAGGATGTTATGTATTAAGGAAGGGGATAATAACACCAAGTTCTTCCAGAAGATGGCAACCTCTCAAAGAAGGTATAATCATCTGAGGATCTTGGAGGTGGATGGGCTGGTTTTTGAGGAGGAATCCAAGGTAACTGTTCAGGTAGTACAATTTTATAAAAATTTGTATCAGAAGTCCGAGGGGTGGAAGCCTTTTGTGGAGGGTTTGGAGTTTGATTATATTGGGGATATGGAGAGTTTGGCTTGAAAGGAAGTATGAGAGAGAGGAGATTTTTTAGGTTGTAAGAGACATGGAAGGGGACAAAGCTCCAGGTCCGGATGGTTACTACGGCTTTTTATCATCATTGTAAGATAGTGGAGAAAGACGTCTTAGCGGTCTTTGAAGAGTTTTTTTAACATTGTAAGTTTGAAAATCGCTTAATGCTACTTTCATTGCTTTAATTCCAAAAAAGAACGATGCCTCTAATATTAGAGATTTTAGACTATTAGCTTGGTGAGGAGTGTGTATAAGATCTTGGCTAAGGTTTTGGCAAATCGATTGAAAATGGTTTTAGATTAGTTGATTTTTGAGACTCAGAATTGCTTTTTGGGTGGAAGACAAATCCTTGATTCGGTTCTTATTGCGAGTGAATGTGTTGATATCCGAGTGAAGAGTCGGGTTCCTGGGGTTATATGTAAACTTGATGTTGGGAAAGCCTACGATCATGTGAATTGAGAGGCTCTTCTGGATTTGTTGGAGAGAATGGGCTTAGGGGTGAAGTGGTGTAAGTGGATTCATAGTTGTATATTTTGATTAATGAGTCTCTAGCTGATTTTTTTTGTAGTTCAAGCAGTTTAAGAGAAGGGAATCTGCTATCTCCTAAGTTGTTTTTGATTATGATGGAGGTTTTCAATAGGATGTTGAGAAAAGTGGAGGGAGCTCACTTAATTCATGGTTTTAAGGCTGAGGGTAGGAGGGGTGGTGGAAATGTGTTTCAAATCTATTTTTTGTAGATGATATTATTCTATTTTGTGATACAGATGTGAAACAAATTCTTCATATTTGGTTGTTGTTACTTTGTTTTCAGGCTATGACAAGTTTGAAGATCAACATGCAGAAGAGTGAAATGGTTCCAATAGAATAGGTAGACGTTGTGCATGCTTTGGTTGAAATTTTGGGCGACAGAGTTGGAATTTTGCCTGTCTTATCTTGGCATGCCGCTGGAGGCTTCTCATAAATCTCCTTCAATTTGGAATCCTATTCAAGGGACAACAACAATTGTCCCTCCCCTAATATGTGGCCAGTTAAGTATCATCATACTGAACAAAGGGGAAGGGCGCCATTGGAAGGTGATTTCCACACCATAACATTGCAAAAGTAAATCCAACAAGTTGTTCAACTTAGAAGTAAAGATACAAGAAATGTCACCACACCCTTCACATATCCATTCACATAAAACCACACAAGACATCCAATTAGGACTAATACACCAACCCCATCACGCTTCCCATCTTTCTCTCATACCACATGCCTTCAAAACCTATCCCATTCCGCCACATATTCCACATAATGTATCCAAGACATGAAGTATGTCAGGCAAACCTAGCAGGCACACTTGACACTACTAATTACGGTGAAAATGAACCCAAAGTTAAGCCAAGGTAAATCATCAGGCAAGAGCCTACATTGCAATCCAACTCAATAGACAAAATTTCTTCACTAGCAAACTCCTTGACTAGAATTAGCCAACCTTTGTACAAAAGTTAATTACAAATCTAACACCACAATGACACATTGAAATGCATTGAAGGAACCTTAACTGCTTCAATACCTCAACCACTATAGAATTCATCTACTTAATTCCTTCATCACCACATTAAATAACAAAGAAGCACATAACCCTGCCTAAGCCCTCATGTAATATCAAAAAATCTTACTGATAGAAACATTCACAAAATGTAAGTGGGGAAATTCATTGGGTTCCCTTTTAATTAGAGTAGAAAACTTCTTGAGCACATAATAAGATCTTAGATTCTTTAGTAAAATTTTCAAATCTACTAAAGGCCAATGGTTTCAGTGGCTGAGTAGCATCACAGTTATAGGAGGTCAAGGGATCAAATCCTATGAAATGGTTGGGGCATTAATTGGGGAGGACAATGCCTCATTTATAGATTATTTTGACCATCAACATCCACCCACCTCAGCCCCACCCAACCAACACGCATTAGAACAGGCAAAAAAAAAAAAAAAAAAACAATTCTCAACCTTTGATAAGTGACAAACATTCCTAAGCATTGTTTAAAGCATAATTTTCTATAACAAGCTACAGAATTAAAGACTTCCTGGCAACCAAAGGCAAAGCAAACCTATTTAAAAAGTCCTAAAGCATGCCACCAATGAAAGTAAATGCTAAAACTTGATCAAAATAAAAATTACATGTTGCCTCACAAAAACCAGGCATTTAATTTTATAAGAAAAAAACTCCTGGAGTATGTGTTCTGTTTAAAACTCCTACATATCCAACAACCAACATTGGGCAGCCATCATCAGTCATTGGAAAATAGGAATTTGAATCATATTTCAGCCCGGTTTTCTTTCTACAGTCATTGGCAACAATGCCAGTTACATTTGAGCAAAATTTTGCAAAGTTCAAAACTTGCTTGATTCTGTCCTGAATACATGTGTTGAAGCTCTCTTTAAAAGTTGCCCAGCACATCATTTTATTAAACGCTTTAAAACCATGCTTTGTAATTTAAAAGTACACATATGCTCTAGACACGGATCTAGCAAAGGTGATACAGAACCTAAATTTAAAAAGCCAAACATCTAAAATAGCATGATGAATTGACAAGTCAAATATGAAACTTAAACCTAAAAATGAAAATCAATACGAATGTGAGCTTCATCTGAACATACTTGGGATTTAAGTGCCATTAGAATAGCTTGCTGCTCAGCATTCTCAACTTGGGCCTGTACCCATTGTCTTTCACTTGTTCCAAATCTATCACAACATTGAACAGCCAGTAAACTTTCTGACATTAAGATGAGGGAAGAATAAGAAGAAGAATAAGAAAAAAGATTAGGAAACCAGAAGGTGGAAAACTTAAGCCTCACAATTCAGAAACATTGTAGCTATTTAGAGTTAAATAACAAGGAACCAAAACTTCATGCAACATGAAAAGAACTAAAAACAAGAAAATCACTTAGGAGTCAGCAAATAGGGTTGCTTCTAGTCAGCACTCAGCACCAATCAGGAAGAGAGGAAAAAAAAAAAAAAAAAAACCCCTTCATGAGTTAGCACCTAGGCCTTTGGGGGTGTAAGTGTAGATGTGGCTAGCACTTTTATCGGGCTGTTACACAATTGTATTTTTTATTATTGGTTGAATTTTTACAATGGCTTGATACTAACTCCAACCAGCACTAGGTGTTTTTTTTTATAGGTTTTTTCTTTCTTTCAATTGATGTTTCTGGCGCTGGTTGTAAGTAAATCTTTCCATTTAACTTCAACACCACAACCCTATGATGACTGATAATTAATATATGTAACATATATAGTATATCTTCCAATATTACATATCTTTATACGAGATATTACTGAACAATAATATACATATATTAATTATCAGCCTTTTTTCTTTTTTTCAATTTTTTCAATTTCATTTTTGCAAGAAAATAGGGAAAATACTTAACAGATTAAAATCTCAATAAAGCAAAACAAATTTTGTACACACTCCGTTCTCCCAAAAATAAAAAAAAAAATCTGTACACACTCACATATGCATGCCCAAATGCCATCTAATAAAGATGACATACAAAGACAACTGAAAATGCAAAAAAAAAAGAAAAAAAAATCTAGATATATTGAAATCAAAAGTAAAGCATGCACACAGGGAAAAGTCAAAAAATAGGCTATTGAAGCAATGGGAAAAAATACTTCGTAAAAAGATATTTGAGATTTAGTGTTGGTAAAAGCGTGCTTAAGCTCAAAGTGCGAAGCCCCAAGGCTCCAGTGCTTTGTGCCTCAACAGCTAGGTTCATTCAAAGAAGCGCACTTTGAGCTTTTCGCCTAGGCTCCATGAGGCCTTTGCGCTTAAGTGCGCCCCTCGATTTGTACCAACACTATTTGAGATGTCATCAAAACTCACCCAAGAACATTTGGATTTTCCCTCCTCAGCAACTAATTGGAAAGGACCCTGAAAATAATCATATTAGTAGTCCATAAAAGTATATATGTAACATCCAAAATACTATACTAAGTGCTTACATACATGACAAAACCCTAAACTACTGTACCACAAAAAAGAATACAAAATGCGACAGAGAGATCAATTGTAGAGAAAGTAGGAAGTTATGATGTTGAATGGGGCAATGGTGTTCAGAGTTAGAAGTGGGTTCTTATAGTGTTGGAATTTAAAAATTCTCTCATGGAATGTAAGGGGTTTGAATGATTGTCGGAAACGGCTGGTAGTGAAAAATTTCCTGCGTCAGTGGAAGTGTGATGTAGTGTGCCTTCAAGAAACCAAGCTTACAGGTTTGGATAGTCAGATGGTTTGCAGTCTGTGGAGTTGTCCTTATGTGGATTGGGTGGCTTTAGATGCTGTCCAGACGGCCGGTGGGGTTCTGATGATGTGGGATAGGAGGGTTTTAGAGCGGTCGGAGATTTTGGTGGGTTCCTTCTCTGTGTCAGTTCAGTGGCAAGGGGTGGAGGATGGCTTTATTTGGGCGTGTTCAGGGGTTTATAGCCCAAATGATAATCTTGCGAGGGGGCAAATGTGGGACGAGTTGGTTGGGGTTCAGCAATACTGGACTGCTCCTTGGTGCTACATTGGGGACTTTAATGTTGTCCGTTTTCCTAGTGAATAGTTGGGTACTTCCCGTCTAACTCCCGCTATGGAACAGTTCTCGGAGTTCATTGAAGACCTTAATTTGATTGATCTGCCTTTGGAGGGAGGGCGCTTTACCTGGTCCAGTGGGTCTGATTAGCCTTCGATGTCTAGGATAGACAGAGTTTTGTTGTCTCATGAGTGGGACGAGCACTATCCGGATGTGATCCAGCAGATTCTTCCTCGCCCAGTCTCAGATCATTTCCCAATTCTAGTGGAGGTTGGGGGAATGGCAAGGGGGAAAAGTCCATTTAGGTTTGAGAATATGTGGTTAAAGACGGACGGGTTTATAGATAGAGTTTACTCGTGGTGGAATCGACATTCTTTCTCTGGTCCTCCTAGTTACATGTTTGCCAAAAAATTGAAGGCTTTGAAAGAAGATATCATTCGGTGGAACCGTAGTGAGTTTGGTCATGTCGGGCGCAAAAAGTCTCAATTGTTGGAGGCCTTGAATCTCTTAGATGTCAAGGAAGGGGAGTTTGGCCTCTCTGATGCAGAGGCTTGTGAGAGAGCTTTGGTGAGATCTGAAGTTGAGCATCTTAGCTCTTTGGAAGAAATCTCTTGGAGACAGAAATCGAGGATGTTATATATTAAGGAAGGAGATAACAATACTAAATTTTTCCATAAAGTGGCTAACTCTCGTAGAAGATATAACCATCTTAGTATGTTGGAGGTGGATGGGGTGATCTATGAGGAGGAATCCAAGGTGGCTGTTCAGGTAGTTCAATTCTATAAAAATTTGTATCGGGAGACTGAGGAGTAGAGGCCCTTTGTGGAAGGCCTAGAGTTTGATCAGTTAGACGGGTTGGAGAGGGGATGGCTGGAAAGGAGGTTTGAAAAGGAGGAGATTCTTGCAGCTATTAAAGAGTTGGGAGGAGATAAAGCCCCCGGTCCAGATGGTTTCTCTATGGCTTTTTTTTCAACAGTGTTGGAGAATTGTGGAAAGGGATGTTTTAGCTGTCTTTGAGGAGTTTTACCAACATAGTAAGTTTGAGAAATCTTTGAATGCTACTTTCATAGCTCTTATTCCCAAGAAAAATGATGCTTCCAATATTCGAGACTTTAGGCCTATTAGCCTGGTGGGGAGTTTGTACAAGATCTTGTCTAAGGTTTTGGCAAATCGTTTGAAAGTGGTTTTAGATCAATTGATTTCTGACTCTCAGAACAGTTTTGTGGGTGGCAGACAGATTCTTGACTCTGTTCTTATCACCAATGAGTGTGTGGATAGCCGAGTGAAGAGTAAGGTTCCGGGGGTTATCTGTAAGCTAGACATTGAGAAAACTTATGATCATGTGAACTGGGAGGCTCTTCTAGATCTATTGAAGAGAATGGGCTTTGGGGAGAAGTGGCGTAGTTGGATCCACACTTGTATCTCAACAGTTTAGTTTTCTATTCTGGTTAATAGGGCTCCAGCTGACTTTTTTAGGAGCACGAGGGGTCTGAGACAAGGGGATCCGCTTTCTCCTATGTTGTTTTTGATTATAATGGAGGTTTTTAGCAGGATGTTGAAAAGAGTTGAAGGTGCAGGCTTGATCAGTGGTTTTAAGGCTAAGGGTAGTCGGGGTGAAGGGGAAAGTGTCTCTCATCTTTTGTTTGCAGATGATACTATTTTGTTTTGTGATGCGGATGTGGAGCAGATCCTTCATGTTCGGATGTTACTACTATGTTTTCAAGCTGTGACAGGTTTGAAGGTTAATGTCTTGAAGAGTGAGATGGTTCCAATAGGGGAGGTTAATAATGTGCATGCCTTGGCAGAGATATTAGGGTGTAGGATTGGGACTTTACCCATGACCTATCTTGGTATGCCGTTGGGGGCTTCCCATAAGTCCCCTACTATCTGGTACCCTATCTTGGAGAAAATTAAGCGGAGGTTGGCTAGGTGGAAGAAGCTTTATTTGTCAAAAGGCGGAAGACTGACGTTGCTAAAGAGTACGTTATCTAGTCTTCCTACTTACTATTTGTCTCTTTTTACCATCCCTTCGCATGTGGCTAATAAGATTGAAAAGTTGCAAAGGGATTTCCTGTGGGGGGATTCGAATACTCATTTTGTGGGGTGGGATAAGGTGTGCGCTCCTATGGCGAATGGAGGTTTGGGAGTTAGGAAAATAACTACTCTTAATAAAGCCTTATTAGGAAAGTGGTTATGGCGGTTTGGGGTTGAGGAGACTCGTCTTTGGAGAAGGGTTGTAGCTTTGAAGTTTGGGGAAGAATGGGGGGGTTGGTCCTCCAAGCTGGCTAGGGGTGTTCATGGGTGTGGTTTATGGAGAAGTATCCGGAAAGGTTGGGAGGTTTTTAGTAATAATATTCGGTTTGAGATAGGGGTGGGGGATAGAGTGAAGTTTTGGACTGATCGATGGTGTGGGGATTTACCACTTCAGTTGTCCTTCTCGGTAGTGTATGGGATGGCCACTAATAGAGAGGCTTCCGTGGCCTTGTCTCTTGATCAGCTGGGGACTGAGGCTCAGAGAAGTTGGAATGTTCGCTTACAGAGGGATCCAAATGATTGGGAGTTGGGTGTTGTGGATGAATTTCTCCGGTTCTTAGGTTCTAATTTACCTCACTCTGAGAACGGAGATCATATGAGATGGACTTTGACGAAAAATGGGGATTTTAACATTCGCTCGTTCTATAATAAGCTTAGAGGTCCCTTGCCTATTATCTTTCCTTGGAAAGGTGTTTGGAAGGTCAAGGCTCCTCGACGCGTCTCTTTCTTTGTTTGGACTACAGCTTGGGATAAGATTCTTACAGGTGACAATTTGCGGGAAAGAGGCCTTAATATTGTGGATTGGTGCATTATGTGTAGATGCAATGGGGAGACAGTAGATCATTTGTTACTCCATTGTGAGAAAGCTTATCAGTTGTGGAGCTTGGTTTTTAGATCGTTTGGGATTTCATGGGTCTTGCCAAAATCGGTCGTGGATACTCTATTTGGTTGGAAGAACTGGCTTGGAAAGCACTCTTCTAGCATTTGGAACTTAGCTCCATTGTGCCTAATGTGGTGTATTTGGAGGGAGCGGAATTGGAGAACTTCTGAGGACATGGACAAATCCGAGGACCAGCTGCTGGCTTTTTTTTGTGATTCTCTTTTTGATTGGTCTAGGGCTTGCGGACTCACCTCTAGTGAATCTCTCCCTTTGTTCCTCTCTTCTCTCCTTTGTATTTAGCTTTGTTTTGTTTTGTCTGTTTGTTCCTTTCTCTGTACTCTTTCTTCTGCCTTATGTTTCTTTTCATGAGGTAGCTTTTGAAATATATTTTTCTCTTACTTATCAAAAAAAAAAAAATGTAGGGGGTGGATACTGTTTGTTCTCTACATTTGTTTGATATGAGGTAGGAGATGGATCTTGAATTTGATTTGATTTGGCATGACCCTTGGTCTGGAGATATGTCGTTGAAAGTTGTTCTTAGAATTGTCTCACATTGTATTGGACAGGAATGCAATGCAACAGTAGCAAATTGTTTGGATTTTTCAACTGTGTACATTATGTGTTCATTGGACCAGTTCAGAAAAACTGAGAATTGGAGCCTTGGGTTTCATTTTTGGATTTTTTATCTAAAACTAAAGCAAATAGCGCATAATGGAGAAACTGCTTGAGTCCATTATTTGGATATGTGGTGTCTTGACCTTATCAAGCCAAGGCCAGCCTTAAACAACAAGGCATAGTGGTACTATAGCATCTCATGGTGTCACAAGTCCCTCAAGTATGGCCAAACCCAAGCCACTATAATGACCAATATCCCACAATATGGTTGGCACGGTGGGTTTTTGAGAGCTGAAAACCATACTTCACCTTAAAAGGCATACTAAGCCAAATTAGGTGTAACAGGAGAACACATAAGTTATGATTTTTTGGCACGCCTTGTGGCGTGTCATGTTGTGGTCTAGTGTAAGTGAATGTCTATGAGTGGTGGTAGGATTGTCTGGCTAGGCAAGCTCTATGCTTATCCATTAAATGTCGTGCGTGCCCTCCCTTGTGTAACCACCAACAATATATATATATATATATATATATAGAGAGAGAGAGAGAGAGAGAGAGAGAGAGAGAGAGAGAGAGAGAGAGAGAGACTTGCAACTTGATCTTTGAAAGCAACTAAGAGATCAAGCGCTGCCCTGAAAACACGCCCCAAAGCCTCAGCTGGAAGCAACAGAAGTGATGTCAATCCCAAGCAGCAAACCTTCTTATCATGTTCCCCATAACATAAAAATCATTCACATGAAATAGCCATCTCTTCCCAAAGGGTAAATGAGCTGGTAACAAGTTTAAACAGGCTTGCAGGCTGTTGTGGAATGAAAGGGTTTCTTCTTTCCCCCCAGGAGAGAACTTGTGGCATAGTAATTTTGAAAAACAAAACTGTCATTGTACCTTTTAAAAAAATAAAAAAGAATCCACTGACCCAAGTTCCAATCATAAAAGGCATGACTAGCTATAAGATTCAAAAATTGACCCTCACAGCATCTTTGTACACAAGATGTACTCGAGCATTTTAGTCGGCAGCGCTCTCAAATTAATTACATATTACTTCTTTGTGAACAACACTTCTTTTTTTCTTTTCTTTTTTGAGGAACTGGTAAGAAGAACATCGCTTCATGTCATTAATAAAACTCCATTACTTATTTTTTTAAAAAAAAGAAAAAGAATGAACCTATATGACCAATGTCCCTACACCATTTATCATGCCAAAATACACCCTTCTATCATATCATCACCTAGTGCAAACCTAAAATAGCACAAAAACCTCCCCCAACCCACTATTTGGTACTTCTCCAAATGCTACACCCATGAAGCCTATCATAACATTTAAGATCCATCCACCCTTATTCTCCATATTTTAACCCGATGACACATGTCCGATAGTGATTTCCTTCTTTACCAGATCTCCACAACCATTGACAGCTGGTTGAAACCCATGACAGAATGGAAACAAATCAAATTCCAATGAAACAAATCAAATTTAAATTCATCACCTAGCCAAATCTTTAAGAAATCCCACTACTTTTCCAATCTATTTGCCACAATTGAGTTAGTGAATAATGAGAGGAAATAAGTTGGTAAACCAAAAAGTGTACTCGAAATAAAAGTAACATCCCCCCCACCCCCCCCCCCCCCCCAAAAAAAAAAAAAAACCAACCTGCAAACTGTCTCCATTCTTTCTACATGATAATTAAATATTGCAATTGCCTTAAAAGCAAAACCCAATGGTAAAAATTATGCTCCTCCTTATTTATTATATAGGGAGGTGCCCCACACACCTAATGGTCAATTCGTAAGGCCCCAAAAAAATAAAAAGGGAGTTAAGCACCACCCCCCCTCCCCTAAAAAAAATCAGCATCAAAGAGAGTCTTAATGCCAGATGTCATAGAAAACAATGAAAGCCAGATGTCATAGAAAACAATGAAAGCAATCAAAGCATGCTTATCAATGACATTCTAGCTAGGAATGTTATGTAAAAGGGGAAAAGCAGCAAGGTGGATTTTTTTTTTTTCCCTTTTTTTTCGTCTGTGGGTCGGTGGGGGGAGTTGTTTAAAATTGCAACCCAAAACCAAAAAGCTTATGAGAATAAGGCACTTAGGACAATATGAATACTTATGAAGAGAAGTTTATGTTTTCTCCCTATCACTTTAATAAGAAGACATTTCAAGTATGACTTCTCAGCCCGACGCAACTGCTCAACAGTGACTCTGAGATATGGCTCAACCCATTGATCCACTTTCCCTTTGCAGTTCTGGAAGAGTACTTGAATGAGCTTTGGAGCTAGCTCAATATCACTGTCTTCCATATTTTTATCTGCCATGATCAGCATAAATGAAACAACACAGACTTTATCTACCAAGTGGGGAGGAAAGAAGTAAAAAGGTAATTTAAAAGAATCAGTTCCATAAAAATCATTTAGCTTTTTTCATTTTACTTTCAAATGCTTTAACTGAACAGCTAGTAGTCAAAACAAAATTTATTAATAAAAAGGAACCCACAGATGAAATCATACTCCAAAGGCTTTGCTGGTAGTCTGGCTCTTTACAAGTGATGAAATATGCAGTTCTCCTGGATAGATCATTATCCAAAGGAACCAGAATATCGAAATGAATATAGATCTAAAGAGAATCAAAATATGGGGAAAGTACATAAAAAGCACTACAAAACAGGTTCTTCACATGAAGCTTGTTAACAAAATATACTGGATATTAATTTTTTGGAGGATATCTTGCACCTTAAATGATTACTGTGTTTAAAACTGACTTACATGCCCAAGTTTAAACAATACGGTGCAACTTAATACTTCCTCGGATATCTTGCACCTTAAATGATTATTGTGTTTAAAACTGACTTACATGCCCAAGTTTAAACAATACGGAGCAACTTAATTCTTCCTCTGTCCTAGATTAAGTCCGTAAATTTTCAAGGGGTAGTTAGGTGGTTTTAATTCAAGGCCTTTAAAAACTAAAAAGTTATGTTCCCCAAAAGTGATTAACAATGTGGATTGTTGAAAAGAGAGTAATTGATAGACATTATATCATGAATTTTTATTAACAGGTTTCATCACAGTCTTATGTCATGCAGTGGAGAAAATCATACTTGGAAAGTAGTCGATAGCAAAGTCTGCCAATACTTCCATCATCAATGGCCACAGACTCCACATGTCCATAGATATTGTCGGAGAAAAGAAAGTCTTATATGACACAATTTCCAAAACTTCTACAAAAACTTCTACACATATATATCAGGAAAGCGTACTTGAGTGTTAAATTCAACAATGAACTTTAAAATTAAAATTTATTTTTTATTTTTTTTAAGAAGGCAACTATCTTGTGACTCACAAATAGATCAACGATTTCACTCTAAAAGTCTATGATACCAGTAACTAATTAAAACAATAAAAGCATTAAACAAGTAAATTTTGCATCCTCTTTTGAGTTTCAATAAGCACAAAAGCCTCAAAATAGGAGAACTGCATATGCTGCTAAGAGCCTCAGAAGAACCATATATGTGCTGCTCATGTGACTCCACAGTAGGCCACTTGAAGTGACAAAAATGGCAGAACATAGTGCACTGCATTGTAAATGCTTTATAACAATAATATTATTATTATGAATGATTATTATTATACATGCTTCGGTAATGGCTGATGCGCCATAAAACAAGAGATTTAGCTGCTGTTTAAGGTTCATATTGTGTGGGACCCTGATTATTTAAAATCTAGCAGATAAACCAAAAGGGCAGGCATACCAAATTATGTAGACTCAAACTGAGGAAAAACTACCGGAGACTTGGCTGGAAACCAAACATAACAACTCAAAGAAGAAGGAGACCTCCAAAAAGTATACCTTGAATCTTCAAGGACTTTCACTGCCAGACCTATAATAACATTCTGCTAAGTACTTTAGCCACTACATTGCTGAAAAATAAACATTAAGAAAGAGTAAAAATGATCTAAACCTCCTTGAATTTGATTCCAAATGATACATCCAATTCTTTATTCTATCCATCTCAATATAGCAAACCCCTTGTAGTTGGCATAAAGAATTATTTAAGTTTAGGTGTAATGCTCTTAGCTTGGAAGTGCAGTGTAAGATGAACTGGTCCTCTATGAACCTTACAAAGCTATGATCGTATCATTCTTAAAAAAAAAAAAAAAAATAAAAAAATAAAAAAATAAAAAAATCAGAAAACACTAACTGATATTCACAAGTTCTAATAAGCACAACTAAAGAATTGATGCTACTGATGAGTAGAATGATTAAACCACATAATTTTCAAATATAGCTTTTTTAAACTTTTTTTAATATGTTTCAAATATAGGAAGTTACCAAGTGTACAGCCTATTTAAAGTGTGAATCGTCCATTTCTTGACCTTCCACCATTCCCATAATTTCCTAAGCTCGGGATCAGCAGGCTGCCCTTCCAAGGGAACGGAACTCCCCAATAAATTTAAGAAAAGAATCATCCACGCATTGAACGCGTTTGGATCAAATAGCTGCTTTGGAATCTCCAACTGAAAAGAACAAACAACAAACCCAAATGATATATAAAAGTCATCTTTTGAATAAAGAAATCAGCCATTCTCAATTTGGACATGAAAAAGGATGAAAATAAGGTAAAATCTTCCTCCTTTCCAAGACTTTTCCAAAAGAAAACAAATAAACAAACAAAAAGGTGAACCAAAGCTCTCTTCAGCCTTTTCTATTTCTCTGTTCTGTTAATTTGCTCTTACTTTGACAGTAATTTGAGCAGCAGAGGATTATTTGGAATTTTAAGTGATGTTAAGGTGTTGATTGCTCAATTTTAAACTTTCCAAGATATAGTTACTTGGACAATAGTTCAGGATAGATATCTGAAATTTATCCAAAATGAATTTAAGCATAACATGAAATGAGAACAATGATAACCTATTAAAACACCACCTAGAATGAAAACCCATGTATAAAGTTAGACTGCAAATCTCTCCATCTAAGAACGAACATATATGGATGACCAAATATTTTACAAATAAGCTGGATCAAATCTGCAACATCCAATGGCAGGTTGACAATCTGGACAAGCCTGTTATGAACAGATGAGGGAATGTCTCCTCAACAATGTGATAAACCAGTGATCTCTTCTCATCAAATTTGAGCTACGAATATAAAAGAATAGAATACATTTCAACAAACAAAGTAAGACATCTTGCAAACAAAGGAAAAGATTCTACATGAAAAATACTTATTATGTGATAAGAGTACCTCATCAATCGGAAATGTATCAGTAAAAAGTAGCATCGCTGAAGGCATCAGTACACAAAAAAACATTGGATAAGATGGTAAAGTTATGGTTCCTTCCCAGATTTTCAAAGTTCGAGTGTACTGATCCCATGCGTCACACCACCCAAGTAGTGCCAATGTGTTCACAAAGCATAGTACTAGACTTACTACTGTATCACAATATTGTGTACATTTAATAAAAATTTATAGAAAAAATAAAAATCAGAAAAACCTTAAAATCAAGATCCAAGGTAGTTTTTATTTATTTCTTGAAAATTGTAGGAAAATTTTCTCCTATTTGGCAGGGGAGGAGAAGTAGACTTTTGAGAGCCACAATTTTGTAAACTGGGCTTCCTTCTTAGAAATTGGTTGGGACGTATCCAAATGATAGCCTTGGAATTTGTTATAAACTAAATGTTTAGTTTGTCCAGTTACACACAATCATGTTGAGACTTTAGACATTAGAAAGTGATCGCTAGGAGATTCTAAAGAGATCTGCTAGGATAGCCGGATGGATTTATCAACTTTTCTCTTTAGAGTAAGAGAAACAGCAATAGGGCATCATTACAAGGTATAGTATACTACGTTACTACTTTTAACAAATCAGTTACTTTTATGAACTAAAATTTGATTTTACAATATTAATCTTCAGGGATTACATGACACTACAAATTGGATTGCCATTGATGTTCATAGGAAGAAACACCATATTCAGAAATGCTAATGGAGTGAATTAACTAATAATATAAGTATTAACCAGCAAAAAGATTATTTGGAAATCATCAAAATACTAACATGATCAAGACAGCATTTACTAACAATATTTAACATGATCAAAATATTTAACATTTGCACAAATTATTAAGAATCTTACAAGACAACACTCTTAAGCTTGTACCCTATATGATCTAGGAATTGAAAGTACATCATTCTCCATTGCTTATTGAATAGTAAAGGACCACATACAGCCAAATTATTAAGAATCTTACAAGACAACACTCTTAAGCTTGTACCCTATATGATCTAGGAATTGAAAGTACATCATTCTCCATTGCTTATTGAATAGTAAAGGACCACATACACCCCAAAACCCAAACACCCAGCCGAGTGACATGCTCACATAGAACCAATTCACTTCAAATCCACTAGTATCTTTACTTCTTATGTTGGGTTTTACACCATTTGTAGTACAACTATTAGTATGTGGTGGTCCACACAGTTTGTTTTTAATAAAACTGGATGGATCAAGGCTTTGTAGTTGAGTGCTTATAGGGATTTTCCCAGTCAAGTTGTTGTATGACAAGTTTAAATGACTTAAAAATGTCAATCTTGACATGCTTAAGGGAACTTGACCCGAAAGTTGGTTCAAAGAGAAATCAATAGATTCCAGTGATCCCATAGCACCTATATTCTCAGGAATACTTCCGATCAAGAGATTATATGACAAATTCAAAGATTGTAATCCTTGGAGACTAGTAACTTCGATGGGGATCTTTCCTGATAAACTATTCTTGGAAAAGTCCATACTTTTTACCAATGGGAGAATGGTGCTATACTCAAAAATCTTTCCCTTTATCACAAGCAATGCACTTTCAAGTGGGAAAGTTGCAGGATTACGATAACTAATAGAATGAGAATTTAAGTGGTCATTTGAAATATTATTTGTGGCCATGGCACTAAAATTTTTAACACATCTAGGTATGCTTCCAGATAGCTTATTATGTGAAAGGTCCAATATTTGGAGAGAAGCTAGAGCACAGAGTTCACAGAGTTCAATTTTTATCTCATTTTTTAACTTTAACTTTTTAACTTTTTTCAAAATTTTTTATTTTAATGGTTGAGATTGAAAGATACTCTTTTCAACTTTCAATCTCAACAATCTATTGCTATTGCATTAGGTGCACTTGATCTTAATCCATATTACGAAGGATGTGCAATACCTTGCCTCTTTTTACTCAGCTTTTAATATTTTTTGTGTACGTAGACATTGTAACTCTATTGATGATGTGCAATACCTTACCTTTTTTTACTTAGTTTTTGACTTTTCATGTAACTCTAGTGTAGACATTGTAACTCTATTGGTTATTCACTTGCAAAACGAGCAATTTTGTTTCCCTAATTATTAGTCTGAATGGATGATGTTTCACTAGATGTTAAAGCTATATTTTAGGCTGATTTAAAAAGCCTCTCTTAATAAATAAAAAAAACCCACGTTTACCCATCTCTCCTTTTTGGTTCAACATATATGTGAAATTTGCCAACTTTCTCACAAATTCACTCCACATTATGCCCAATCTATAATCCATCAAATTTGGTCAACTTCAAGGCATCTTTGAAGGACCAACCTAGTCAATGGGTCAAAGTCACAAGCTTTATATTCCAAACACAAAGAATCATCAAACTTCTACTTTGAGTTTAAAAGGGAGAGTTAAAATATATATATTTGTGATATTAGGTTTACGTGTATTAATATTAGAGTATATTTAAAGTTCTATTTCACAATTCACCCTACATTCTTTCTTCTATCTTAACATACAACCTATTAATTAAAATAATATAAGCACCCATTAAAAAATATAAACCAACCACCTAAAAACCCACAAAAACTAGCAATTGCTACCACCACCGCCCACAACCCACAAATGCACATAAATCAATCTTAAACGCCCACACCACCATCGCAAGACCCACCAAAATACACAACCCACACCACCACCATCGTACCAACCCATGACCCACCAACAACCCACAACCCACAATGCCTCCATCACACGACCCACGCCACCATCGTCACACCATGGCATGATCAGAGAGAGAAGAGAAGTAAGAGAGACAAGATACAAAAAGGGGAGAAAAAGGGAGACAGAGAGTCTCAAAGAGAGAGAGGGAGAGAGTAAAAACAATAATAATAAAAAAAAAGTTTTGTAAACTCTAAGAGTTTACTATAGGATGATGCTAAAATTTTCCAATTATAAGAAACCAGATATAGCCGGGATTCTGTATTAGGTGTTCTAGAATATATAGCAATTTTGGCGTTTCAGACATTCCAAATCTAATGATAAAGCCATGTAGGACTTACCCTAACCCCTATATCCTTATATATACGTGACTCAGATTCATTGTAATACATGCATTTGCCTTTTGAGCTTTATTTTCCTTTTTTATAGGTAAACAAAAATGAAAACGCAAAAAGTCCTATTAATTTTATTACAATAACTTAACAAACTTACATAGAAATGAAGTAAAATTCAAAATTCCTAGTATTATTCACATGGTAAAAAATTGTCAATCTTGCTTGAGGAAAATTTTTTATCTTTTGTACGAGCTAAATACATAAAAAATATTATTGGATCTTCTCAGGAATGGAATAAAACATCAAAAAATAATTAATATGAAGCCTAAATAATCAATTTAGGCTAAAACCCAAATTATACGTTTTAAGTTTGGATGAATTATCCTTTTTTGTTCCTAATACTTTTTATTTATCATTTTATTTCTTAAGCTTTAAATTTCTCAATCAAGTTAGTTATTTTATCTATTATTGTTTATAAAATTAACATTGTTTCATCATGTTTAAAAAACTTTGTGAAAATAACATTTTAGGATCACCGTCAATTTGTTATGAACATTTTGTTAGTTTGGTACTTATTATTTTCTACTTGCAATCAATTTCCTTTAATGGTAGGGTTTCAGTTAACTCAACTGGTAAAATTTCTAATAGTTGTATAAGAAATCTGGGGTTCAATCTCGGTCTACACCAAAAACTGATTGGTATTCTGGTATAATGATGAAGAGCTATTATTAGGAGCGGACGCTATAACTTAAAACTCTCTAAAAAAAATTCCCTGAAGAGCTATCTACTATTAGGAGCGGATGACATAAGTTAAAACTCTCTAAAAAAAATTTCCTTTAATGAATTGATTGTGGGAACCAAATTAATTGTAAATTAAAAATAAAAGGAATTAAATTGACAACTATCAAATCATAAATGACCAAATTGAAAGTAACTCCAACATGTAAGGATCTATTTTCAAAAAAAAAAAAAAAAAAAAAGAAGAAGAATTTTTAATTTTCTATTATTACTTAACAAAACATTATATGACGAAAATGGACAGAAAAACCAACTTGATAAAATTTGAAGTTTTTAATTGTTTAAGGATTAAAATAATAAAAGTTAAACTTTAAATAAATAAATAAGTTGACAATTCACCCAAAAGGCCAAAACTTAAAAACGGCGTAGTTTAAATTTTGGTTCGGCCAACATTTTTCTTTGAAGAAAAACAAACCAATGCTTACAGCTTGGAGGATTTTTTTTTTCAAAATAACAAAAAAAGCCCAACTATATCATTAGTAAACTAAGGTTTGAAACATATTTGGTTTATAATAATTCGAGTCCAAAGGACTCGATTTTGGGGTCAGAAAGTTAACTGAGCTGGACAGTTGCTGTCTACGTGGGCGGGCTGAAAATCGAGTTCAACTAGCTCGATTTTTATTCATGGAAATCGAGTCCAAAGGACTTGTTTTCTATTCATAAAAATCGAGCACATTGGACTCGTTTTCCATGAATAAAAGTTGAGTACAGGGGGGAGGTCAGTTTCTGTTCATCATCTTCTCCCTTTTTTTTTTCCCCCTCAATCTGCCGTCCCACAACCAGAACCCAGCCCCCAAAATCAAATCCACAGATTTCCATGTGAACCTCAACCTCTCTTCGATCGCGGAGAGACTGAAATGAACCAAGACGACGACGACTACGACGAAGAGGAAATGGATCTAGAGCAAAAGAGAGCCTTCGGCGATGTGGTTGATCGTCGTTTTGAAGAACTGGTCGTCGTTCAGAGAAGCGGTGCCGGCGTAGAGGTTGATAGGGAGAATCAGGAAGATCGAGAGGAGAGCGATGGAGTAGAGTACGGCGAAGCTTTCGCCTTCGATTAGGAGGAACTGAGCGGCGTCGGCGCCGCAGTGGAGGGCAATCTCGCAACACATGACGTGCCAGACGGCGAGGAGCTTGATGAAGAGGGTGGTGGGACAAGGCATCTGGCGGTGGTCGCTGCGGAGCTTGATGGAGGGGATGATCTCACGCAGCAGATGACAATGGCGGAGATGTTGAGAAGGTACTGGAAAAAAAAATGAAGGGAGAAGATGATGAACAGAAACTGACCTCCTCCCTGTACTCAACTTTTATTCATGGAAAACGAGTTCAATGTGCTCGATTTTTATGAATAGAAAACGAGTCTTTTGGACTCGATTTCCATGAATAAAAATCGAGTTAATTGATCTCGATTTTCAGCCTATCCACGTGGCCTGTAATTTGTCCAACTCAGCTAATTTTTTGACCCTAAAATCGAGTTCTCTGAACTTAAATTGTTATAAACCAAATATGTTTCAAACTATAGTTTACTAACGATATAATTGGGCTTTTTTTGTTATTTTGAAAAAAAATCCCAGCTTGGAAGTTGAAACTCACACACACACTCTCTTCCTTTCTTCAACTCTCTCTCTCTCATGGCGGACTCTCTTTAGCTTCACACACAATCCGCACGTCCAAAGTCCTCACTCAATGGCCCACCTTCCAAGACGGGCTCACTCAATCCTTCTCATACTCTCCTTCCAAATCTGCTTCTCCACAATCTTCGCCGTCTTCGGATCGGTTTTCCAAGAAGAATTCTCGGAAGAGTTGCTTCTGAAACCACTGCCCGATCGGAAAGTATTGGCGCACTTCCACTTCGAAACCACAGCTCCTCCGCTCTCCACCTCCCATGGCCGCCACCACCACCTCTTTCCCAAAGCCATTGCTCAACTTGTATGTTATTATTCCATTTCCTTCACCTCTGTTTTCTTTTTTCTTTTTTTTATTTATTTTTTTAATTTTTATAATGAGAAACTGAGAGATTTTGTTGGATCTTGCAGTTTTGGTCATCTAGGTCTTTTGCTTTTCGCTTTATTTGTTAATTCCAAGTTGGGTTTTTTGGTTTTTTGAGTATTTGGTATTGTACCCAAAAAGCAAAAATATTGATATCTGTGAGTAGCAGTGCTAAATTGGAAGAGAAAAAAAAAAGTGGTTATCTGTTTTTATTTTGTAATTTTTTTGGGGGTGTATCAAACTCACAATAACCTGCCCCTTTAGAAGCTGAATTGGATAAGTAATACCCATTTTGGATATAGGGACTAGGGAGGGACAACTTACTTTTGTGCCATGTGACTAATGTTCTACACTTAACTACAAGTCTTGTGTTGTTCAATTACATATCCTGGAAATTGTGACCATTTGCTGTTTTGAAATTCAACTTCACATTATTAACTTATTCTCAAGTGAAGGCCTTGAATGCAATGGGGTTGCAATTCATAATGTTCTTGCCTTTTTTGATGAAATCACCCATCCCTTTCTGGTACCTTTGATTGGCAAACAAAGTCAAGGTAATACTAATCAATAAGTCCAGGGACATAATATTTTTCAAAACTACTTATGTGGCATGTTGTGATTGGTGTACTCCAGTGGGAGTGATGTTGCTTTAATCACAACAGGCCAAGATAAAAGTTGTGAAAAATATTGTGTTCCTAAGATTACTCAATACTAATTGCCGCCTTAGGTTTTTATTTTGTTTTTCTTTGCCCCCAAAGGACAGGCTCAACCTAAAATTAAGGTGATTTTTGTAATATCTTGAATATTCTAAATAACTCCTGAAATAGTATTGCTTGGACAGGTTCAGAAATTTCTCGTTAAGGAAATGGAATTATCTTTCACACAAGGCCGATGGAACTATGATCGCTGGGGTGGATTTGACCCCATCTCAAGCAGCAATGCAAAGCCTCCTGGAGTAGAGTTGTGGGCTGTCTTTGATGTCCCTAAAGATCAGGTTGATGCTTCCTGGAAGAATTTAACCCATACTCTTTCAGGTCTTTTTTGTGCTTCCATAAACTTCTTAGAGTTTTCTACAACTTATTCTGCTAATGAATGGGGCTTTCACCCATCTTCAGGCAGCCTGAGGTATGGTACATTACCCCGTGAAGCTGTGTGCACCGAGAACCTAACTCCCTGGTTGAAGCTACTTCCATGTCGAGACAAAGCTGGGCTTTCTGCCTTATTGGACAGACCTTCCATATATAGAGGATTTTATCATTCTCAACGGTTGTGCTTGACCTCATCTGAATCTCATTCAAGCGGTGTGGAATCAGGAATTGTACTAGAACAAGCACTTACAGTTCTTCAACCTAATAGTCACAGAACGAGTAAAACTTTTTTGAGCGAAACAAAATTGCAACCAAGCTGGTCTTTGAGTTCAATTTTTGGGAGGAAAGTCACAGGAAGATGTGTTCTTGCAAAGTCTAGCAATGTTTACCTTCAACTTGAGAGAGGCTTAGTCACTGAGCTTGAGCCATTTGATTTAGGCCTTACATGGAAGTTTCCTGTAGTTTGGTCATGTCCACGAGCACCATTACACTCTAGTAGGTTCTTAATGGGTAGTGGGAATCAAAGGGGCACTATTGCAATATCTTTTATATCCACAGATTTGGAGGAGGGGTTCCTGGGTGCTAATATTGGTGAAGACAGTTGTAAGTTGCAAGCCAACATTTTTCAAGTTGTGCCTTGGTATATTAAGGTCTATTATCATACTCTACGGGTTTTTGTTGATGGGCAACCTCAAGCTATTGCTAACGTTGTAGAGAAGATGCATGTTTCACCTTCTGAAGACAAGGTATTGCCTGGGGTGATGGAGCTGGTCCTAAAATTTCCTTGTGCTGTGAATTCAGCAGCTTTAACTTTAGAGTTTGATAAGGTATGAATCACTTGATCTAGCTATTCTTCACTATTTTTTTTTTGGGGGGGGGGGGGGGGGGGGGCTTCATTTATCTGATAAAAAAAACTTCTTCTAAATCTAAGCTGTGGATTTGTCTGATTGAATCACAGATCTTCTTTGATCAGATGCACAATGGTATTTTCTAAGGTCTCATAAATAAATAACTTTGTCTGAGTGAAACACTGCCAATTATGTCATGTGTTGCATAGGATGTCAATATTGTGACTCTAATAGTGAATTCTCTAATTCATTGAAATGACTTCATAGCTTAATAATGGACAAAGTTGATAATGTTATTTATAAATATAGGTTGTCGAATTCACTAGTTTGAACTTTCATCAACCACCTAGGGCTGTAAATGAACCAACCTGTTTACTAACAGCTCTGGCTCAGCTTGAAAATATGTGTTTTTTTTTTCCTTTATATATTGAAAAAGATGTTACTTTATTTGGCGAATGAGCCAAGCTTGAGCCTAAGCTTAAGCTCGGCTATTAATCAAGCCGTCCTCAAACGTTATAATGTGTTTGTGAACAAGCTTGTGAGTTTGAGGGTTGTTTTAAGTATATATGATATATATATTTATATTTATACCAATATAAGTGGGAGATTTGTGCATTGTGTACAACATTTTTAATAAATACCATGTATAAAATAATTTCCACTATAATTTAGTTATTAATTATTATCATAGATTTGGGAATGGGTAAAATAATTATAGTCGTAGTGTTTACTCAATATGAGAAAAAAATTGAGTTAATCAAGTAGCTCCTAAACAAGCTTGAGCCTGTTTGACAATAAAATGAACCAAGCTTGAACATATATTATAGTTTGGTAATTAGCTCAAAGGGCTTATTTTATTTTTTTAAAATTTTTTTATAAGTAAAATAAAAGTGATTAGCTCAAAGTTAGCTCATGTTTGAAGTAAAACTAAATGAACAATCCTGAAATTTTAAATTCTTTGCTCGGCTTGTTTACACTCCCACCTCTCCAAAAAAGTAAATTAAATATTCTATTGTGGATATCTGACATTATTAACAATATTCAAACACATCTGACTGTAAATTTTACCTGTTTAAATATTGGACTGATATCAATGATGCATTCAAACTATTATATCTGTTTAGTGTCCTTGAGAGGGCTCTGTTTAAAGAAATCAATCATTGAAATTTAGCAGGTGATATTTTTTTTACTCATTCAATTTCATTGCCATCCAAAAGTAGTCTCCCACTTCATGTGTTATAATGACTAGGACTTATCTTCCATACTTGGCCCTTTATTAATGCTTCAATGAATTTAACTGGAATTTGTGTTTATTTACTTAAAACGTGGTGAAAATTTGCATCATCTTGTCAAAGAAGTTCTAAGTTTGGCACTGTATATGGACTTAAAAATTTTCCAAATTTGAGGGGCCTAAATAATGTTTAACTTGTCAAAGTAATGATCATACATTAATTATTTATTTATCAAAAAGTATATTATAGATATAAAACGGCAAGCGTATGCTGGTTTTGATGAAGGTGAAGATGATAATAGTGAGGAACACTATGCGGCCCTTTCAACAAAATTGAAAAGGAAACCCGTGTAGTTCACTTTGAATGCACCTTCTTTTCTTAAGTTCTATTTATATTTAGAAATGTTCCTTACTTCATGAAGCATTTCTTTCTTTTTCAATTTGGGCCTCTTAGATTGGGGGACCTTATTGCCTCAATGTTACTTTGAGCCTATTTATTAGATGGGACTTGAGTGCATTGTTATTGGAGCTACCTAACTATTAATTCTTACTTTGAGATTGCTCTATGCCAAAGTTATCTGTCAAGGAGCAGCCTAGTGGTTGGAGGCTTGAGATGAGCTGTAAACCCAAATATCCTGAGTTTGATCCCTACTAGGGAGTTTCCCTGGATTACTTGATACATGGTTCAGGCAGGTGGGGTTGTGTATCTGTAGTTTACTCCTCAAGGGTGGGTCCAAAAGGCCCTGCCTTGGCGAGGTTCCATATCAAAAAAAAAATAAAAATAAATAAGAGAGAGAGAGAGAGAGAGAGAGAGAGAGATTACTCTATGCCAAATTTGAGTGTGCATTTAGCTCTTCATTATAATTTGTTGATATTCTTGCTTACTTCTTTTGTCTAAATAGGGATTTTTGCACATCGATGAATATCCTCCAGATGCTAATCAAGGGTTTGACATTCCATCAGCTGTAATAATCTTTCCAAACTTCCAGACACGCATGCAGTATCTTGAAGATAACTCTTCAAACAAGTCACCCATGTTGTCGAAATTTCAGGTACTGTCTACTCCTTGCATGCCATCAGTTGTATTTATGCTTTAAATTTTGCCTATTCATCTGTCTGAATCTGTGGTGCAGGAAAAGAGTCCAGTTCTGTCTTACACAGAAGTATTACTTGTACCATTGACAACTCCTGATTTTAGCATGCCTTACAATGTCATCACAATTATGTGCACAGTGTTTGCATTATATTTTGGATCTTTGCTCAATGTACTTCGAAGACGTGTTGGTGAGGAGGAAAGAATTCTGAAAAACAGAGGTAAGTCTCTCTTGGTTTATTTATTTTGTTATTATTATTATTTTTTTTTTTTTAAAGAAAAGGGTCTAGCGGTATAAATCATTGACTCATTTGTGATCATACAAGTTTGTAGAATAATTAGTTAGCAACACAGTACTACCCTCACCTAGGGTGCCTCGACAGTAAGGGAGAGTGTATGGACTAATTGTAAACTTGTTTCAACTCCCAGTTGAGGCATTTCACGATTTACCCGAAAGCCTGCTTAGTGGGAGTGTGTAGGCATCCGGGGCTTGCCCCTCAAGGGTGATCCCACTGGCCCATACCTTGAGGGGGATTCCTCGTCGTCAAAAAAAAAAAAAAAAAAAGAGGGAGCAACACAGTACTGGTCATAATAACAGCTGTCCATATGTCTTTGAGATATATATATATATATATATATATATATATATATATATAGATTCTGCAATTTAGCTGGCTTGCTGTTTCCCTGCTTCTAATGTTTGCCTTTTATTATCCTGCTTGCAGCTTCCAAGGAAGCTGATCGGCTTCCTCAGCTGCTATCCCGGTTGTCTGCCAAGCTTAGAGGAAAGGAATGGGAACCCCCTCAGTCTCCCTCAGCTTCATCATCCTTCATCAGTTCAAAACTTATACTAAAAGTCTTAATTGTGGCTGGCGTGGCTGTTTTTTGGCAATACTATTCTGAATGACATTAGCAAGCCAACTAGATATTTCAATGTACACTATGTGCCAATGAGTATGTACGATATGAGCCTCTAACCCAAAACTAACACACCCTAGTTTTATGTGTAGGTTACACACTTTGCTTAGAATCATCTTAAATGAATTGACTTATTTACTGACTTCTTTAAATATCAATTACCTTCATCCTTCATTCCTGATTAATCACTATTCGACAGTTTTGAGTTTGCAACTGGAAACTAGGCGAGGCTAATCAAACTTGTCTATGCTATACTTTTCTTCTTTCCTGCATTCTTATTTTCACCATTAGATTCAAAATTTATTATACAGAAATTCCCATTCTTTTTGCCTATGTTGTACTTTTCTTCTATGAAGGGATGATGCATAACTTCTTCTGGTTATTTGTGGTGCTGGGGAAACACAAATTATCTTTACACGACAAGTTGTAATGACTCTTCAAGTTGCCTATCTTATTTTAATCAAGTTTGTTCTGAATTGCTAGCCAACTTATAAAGCCGAGTTTAGGTATGGTTATTGATTGCCATATAATTTCATATAAATAGTACTAGTGGTAATCACCAAGAGCAAGTTGTCCGAACAATTTTTACCCAATTGAACTGATTTGCAAGTTGTCCGAACAATTTTTACCCAATTGAATTGATTTCAACATCCACGGCTGAACTCATGAAGTATCAAGCCTAAAAGACATTAAAATATGAATATTATTTTCATAAGTAGTCACTCCAAAGATGTTTCTGTTTGTGTAATGTGCAAAAGAACAAAAAGAGAATATACTCTAACACAGAGCAACTGAACCTAGTATAGGAATTTACTTATTGCTAGTGATCAAAGGAAATAACCCATAAACTGGAATCCCAAGATGATTTCATGTCTGCAAAGAGAACGAAAATCAAATCATGTTCTAACTGCTGAAAATCAATTTTTGGTAGATCACAAACATTTATTCATAACAAAGGCAATTAAATTACAAGACCTTTCAAGCAATATATATGTAGCAAAAGCTTTTTATTTGTATCAAAGGCAATTAAATTACAAGATTTTACAAACTTACAACGCTTATATCCTCATCTAAAACCAAAAAAAAAGAAACTTACAAGGGGGTGAAACCTTGGAAGAGAATGAAAGAGAAAGAAACAAAAAGAAGCCTCATGTCATCCTCTTGCAAGGAGAAGCTTCAATTGTCTCATCTCCCCGCATCCGCTTCAAATTCTTACTCATATAACTGCATGCAAATTGGGTGTGTACAAAGGTTTTTGGGAGGACATTTCCTCTTCCTTGAATATCTGCAAAACGGCCCAAACAGTATCAATTACAATTTGTTATTTAGCTTGATAAACAAAACACAAAACAAATCTTTTGTATCTAGGGAAGGGGGCAATTGGTTGGACATTTAGAAAGATACTGGTCATTAAATTGTTAGTCAAGTCAGATATTATGAGGATAGGCCATTGAATTAAACCCAAGCTCTGTTAAAAAAAAAACAAGAAATTCCAACATGAGCCAAATTAAGCAAAGGTGAGATCATGTGGGTAGCCATTGAGATTCAAGGGAGAGATAATGCTTTCATCTAAGCAGAAATATACAACCTATATCAAAAAGGGACCACCTGGCTTCCATGTCTTTGGAGGAAAGGAGAAATATTACATACGGTTGATGACTTCAAGCAAGAGTAACAAAGGCTATAAAACTAATGTAAACAAATGAATTTTAAGTCACATGTCAAGTCAATGTACCTGACTCAGTTTCATTTATCTTTAACTTCTTGAGTAGTGTTACATCTTCCAACATCTGCTTTCTCTTGGAACTCAGGCCTTGAAGAGCTTTGCCTCCTAAAAGAGCCAACCACAAATTTGTTAGTGTCAAGTGTTGACATAGCAAAAGTGGTTTCAGAAAGCATATTTTCTAAGCCACAATGCTATGCCAATCTTTCATTATCAAGTATATTCCAAATTGACAAATGACTTGAAGATATTTTTTATAATCATCCTTAATTATCACATCCTGTTAAACAAACTCACAAATTCTTTTTATTTTTTTCTTTAAATATACGTTTCTTCACTGCATATGACCAAAATTCCCAAAAGAGCAACATCAATTCCAAATATGGTATAGTATGGCTAAAGTCAAAAAATGACCATGGTATGAAAGCAAATTAGGAAATTCTAATTTTCCAAAATATTATCAATTTATCACAATGACATCCAAATGTTTACCCGTGTGGGCCGTGTCCCTTTCCTTCAACCTGTTATTCTTCACCAAGTTAAAATCTTCAGTTTGTGGCCTTGTACTATCATCATCAACTTTATCTGCTGCTTCATAGTAACTTCCATTAACATCATCTAGAGGGTCACGTACCCCTAGAAAAACCATAAGTATATCTTAATGAAAGAACCGAGTGATCTAATCACACTTGGGATAGACTGTGTACAACATTGTATAGCATTGTGCACACCATTGGACTACATCATTCAATTTATTGGAAAAATTGCTGAAACCATTTGTGACCCAATCCATCATGCAATAGTGATACAACATTATATTACAAATTAACATCACAAACAACTCAACCCTTCCCAAATAGTCTCACCATGAAAGTTTGAAGTGACTACTTTTGCTCACTAAAAACTTAAAAAGGAACTGATTTTAGTCTTTTGACAAAGTTTTTAGATGTGTCTAACGGAGAAATGATGTGACAGTTTTTAGTTTGGTCCAAGTCATATAAAGGACTAAAAGAAAAAGTTATTTTTTTAGAAGAGAGTTTTAACTTATGACGTTTTTAATTATAATTTTTTATCATCAGATCAAGATATTAATCGATTTTTTATATAGGTAAATATTTAACCCTAGATCTCTTATTTAACCATTAACTAAACCCACAAAAGTTTTAAATTTTAAGGACCAACAATATATTTTGGAGAAAAAAAAAATCTCAAAATCAAAACAAATAACAGAGGTTTATATCACTTTTTCACATTTTTTGAAGAAACCCAACAGAGCATAATGCAACCATTACCTTTATTTCCAATAAAATTTAAATAAACATATAACATCAACTATATATTCCAAGTCCAACCTACAGGATAAAAGAAAAGCCAAGCAAATATAATAAATACCAATTTTTCTTTCATTCTCCCCATATACTCTGAGAAACCTTTAAAAGTAAAGAGAAAAGAGAAGAACAACTTACTGTTAGAGCCAAGTTTGGTAAGCTTGCCATCCACAATAAGAGCGTCTTGGTGATTTTTCCCAGTGGAGAAGCCTCTGGCAGAGAAGAAAGAAATAAGGGAGTTCCAGGTGACTGCGGAGGCTATGAAATCAACCCCTCTACTAATGAAGTGACCATTGAGCTTGAGAGTTGATGGGTCGAGCCCAAAGGTCCGAGCTATGGAGCCCAGGTCGAGTCTCTGCTCGTCCCACACGACCAACCACACCGCCTTTGATACTTGACGATTCTCTGTTTATTGCTCATTCCTCTCTCTCTCTCTCTCTCTCTCTCTCTCTCTGCTTGTCTGTCAAGACTCTGCGGCAGTTGTCTTGTCTGACAATATCAGATGACACTGTTTACTGTGCTATGGTTCTAACTGCTTCTGGAATTGTCTCTCTCTACTCTCTACTCTCCAGAACTTCTTACAACTTATATTATTATTATTATTATAAAACAAAACCAAAAAAAAAAAAAAAAAAAACAAAACAAAAACAAAATAACTAGGGCAGAATCAGAGATTTACTAGGAAGGTTAAAAGCAAAACTAATTTTAGCATTTTAATTGATTTTTTTTACAATTTATAATCTACAATTTAATATTTTATCGTATAAGTTTTTAAAATTTCACAATTTTAAGAGTTATTATTTTAATACATATTTTTAAATTTGATTCTATAGTTAAATTTTTTATTAATTTCTCAAAAAATATAAATAAAAATATTTAATGCATCTTGCCATTTTAGATGAATGGTGAATGTCGCAGTTAAGAAACAAATTAAATGTATTATTTAAGAGAAGTTTTGGTATTTTTGCCTTAAATTTAGCTGTAGCAATTTGGTATTAAACTAATTAATACTTATGTCTTGATCTACTGATAAAAAATAATCTTTATAAACATATGTTATAAGTTGAAACTCTCACCAAAAAAAAAAAAAAAGTATATTTACTAGGCATACATAATGTATTATTAACACATGGCAGATGTAATTTCATGTACAAATGATAGTTTGCCATGTGGCATAGTTTGTCCATACTAATGCCACGTGTCATGTTGTGGATTATCCAAAGTTAACAAATGGCATAACATTGGTAAAAACTTTTATAATTATATTTAAACTAATGATTAATTCATGCAATGCATATGAAAATTTAACCTGAAATAGAAATTAAATGTTTGAAAAGCTTTGGTCACGTAGCTCCCTATCATGTGTTGTAATTAATATAAGGTGAAGCTAAATGCACCCATTGTAGCATATAAATCATATGTAGAGGAAATTTCTAGGGATCCCACCGTAGATTTTACTCCATTTCTCTTGACTTATGAACTTAGGTGTCACCGCTGAAAGAAAAGTCTCGAATGAAGTTCATTTTTGTTAGCTAAAACTGTCCATTAACTTTTATATTATACATGTTACTTTGTTAGCAATCTGATTCCCTTTTTCTTTTTCTTCATATAGAATGATGGTGACAAAGTTAGGAGGACCTTCCACAATCTTCTGATATATTTTGGAAATATCAAATAAAAAAAGATAAAATACTATTTTGATCCTTAAAATTTACAAAAAGTTTATTTTTAGTCCCTAAACTTTAAAAAGTTCTTTTTTCATCCCTAAACTTTGTAAAGAGTTTTTTTTTTTTCAATAATTCAAAGACAAAAATAGGGATGAAAAAAAAAACTTTTTTAACAGTTTAAGGATGAAAAAAAAAACTTTTGGTAAAGTTTAAGAACATGTATAAAATATTTTCAATAGTTTAGAAACAAAAAAAGAAATTCTTAAAGTTTAGGGATGAAAAACAAACTTTTGATAAATTTTAGAGATCAAAATAGTATTTTACCCAATAAAAAATATTCAAATTCTAAGAAGTTTAGACCCTTTAAACCCAATCAGATTAACCTAGATATTTAGCCAAGTGATTGACTTAGGTAAATTTAAACAATTCTAGGTTAACACAAATATATTATATCATGCAAAAGTGTGGTAATAAAGAACACACGATATGATAACCCAGGAAACCAAACCGGTAAAAACCCGGGGAGGATTTAACCTAGCTATCCTCAAGGTAAAACCGAATTCATTATGAAAGAATTGAAGTTTACACAATAGCGACTTAGACCACTAACATCCTATTGCTACCTCGAGTAGGAAATTTACTACCACGACCACGTGACAGCTCCGAGTCCACAGACTACTTCTTTCCTTGAATTCTCAGCAAAGCACAAGCACTCTTGCTTGTATATCTTGAAATTCTTGATTCTGCAACTGAACGATCATTAAGCTCTTGACATCAATCTTGAGTTTGGAAACCCTAAGTGTATGTGAAGGTAAAAACCTCTAGATCTAACAATTAGAGTCACAAACACAGCATTCAGAACTCTAAAAACGTGGCTAGGGTTTTCCTTTTTATATTTAGGGCAAAACATAAAACCCTACACGTCAAACGGGCTTGGGCTGAGTTGGAAACTCTGCAGAAAAAACAATCTACACGACTTTTGATCGATCGAGTCTAATTCTCGATCGATTGAGCCAGGCAGAATTGCACAGTAATATTTGCAATAATTCGATTCCAACTTTACATAAAAACCTCATACTTTGAGCAAGTCTAAACAAGACTAAAAAATGTTTTGATCATGGTTTGCCAACATTACAAAATGAAGTTCTAATACATTAATTCTTAATTCCTTAGAACCTAACACAAATGAATAAATCAAGTTAATTTTGGCCTTCAACTATTAGTTGTATCAATTTTTCCTCTTAACTATCAAAATCAAGTCAATTTTATCCTTTATTAAGTTAATTTCTTAAGTAAATTGAA
Organism: Lithocarpus polystachyus; assembly: GCA_033629205.1. NCBI lineage: Eukaryota > Viridiplantae > Streptophyta > Magnoliopsida > Fagales > Fagaceae > Lithocarpus > Lithocarpus polystachyus. The sequence goes on along the minus strand of CM066164.1, from coordinate 42,340 downwards.
TTTTAAAGTTTAGGGACAGATTTTACTTGATTTTAAAAGTTAAAGGTGACTAATTGGATGATGTTGATTTAGCAACAAAAAAAAAAAAAAAAAGGATGATGTTGATTTTGAAAGTTGATGGATGTTCAGGTTTCAAATCCTCCTCTCATCGAATTATCAATTATTATTATATGTCATATACCCATTCATGAAAAAGGCATAAGAAAAAAAATGCAACATGCATGCATAGCTCATTTAAAAAGATCCTTGGAGTCAACATGTGCCCTATTTAATTAATCAATATATAAATTAAAAATAAAACCTTTCATTTACTAATGCATACATGGTGATGGTATACCGTAATCATATATAATTTAAAGTTGCTGGCTGTTAGGACAAGGATTTTACATAATTCGGCTTAATGGCCTACGCAAACAAATCCTTACAACAAAATCTTTAATATTAAGCTTTTCACTTTATAATGAATTTATAGTTGTTAGTATTGAATAATAGTACGCGATGTAGGAAAATTTGGTTTTGTATCTTATACAAAACACATAGCGGAAGCAGCAAAATAAGATCTATTTCACTCATGATTGATAACATGCACTGTGTAAATTTCAGAATTTAAGAACGAAATTGCGTACCTTGGTGCGGTGAAATTCAAAACAAAAGATTCGAAGTACTTGGGAAAACTTTTAATCTTCACTCCAATTCCACTTTATGCCCAAGAAGTGTGATCTCTCAATCAGTTTCTAGGAGAAAATAATTGAGTGGCTTTACTCGCACATACACACCACTTCACAATAATGTCTCTTTTTTTCTTATGAAAAATTCTGTATGTTTTTCCCTTTATAACTAACTGATTATCTAATTGTGTAGGCCTATTGGGCCTTTCTAATTGGGTTTTAGTGTGTGGCTTGGAGTGGAATCAAAAGGGATCAATAAGACACTAGCTCCAATGGGCCCTGGGCTTTTCTATCAACTCTTGACAAGCCTAAAGTTATCATTAATTATATTTAATACCACTATATAAATATAATTGTACTCTAGGTCTTATTAATAAATTATATCCCAAAACTTTATTATACATGCAACCCCTTCATAAAATATTCGTAGTAATACAAAGTTATAATGTAGACTGCCACTTTGTTAATTACTATATCTTAATTCTTGAGTATTCAGTTTAATCCTTTTAAATTATTCATCGTATATTTATGAAATTCAATTTCATAAATATATACTTTAGTATCTCTTTACCAAAGTGGTTAGACCTAACACTCTGAATAACCAAACCCATTAAACTTATCTCAAGAGAATATTTTATATCTCCGTTAAGAGATTATAAGTTCCATCTTGAGAATATATGTTCCATCAACACTAAATGTGACTACTCAACATACTGAGGTTTTGATCGTGACTCATAGATCTCACTCCTGATATATCAAAGCAACTTACATCTCATGATTAGGTCCATTATTCTCTCAGGATTTAGAGTTGATGTAAATAGAAGTCATGAGATTTATTATTCATTTGACAGTCGTTAGGAGAATAATAAATCTCACAGCGGTCCAGTTCAATATGTCTTAACTCTTAAAACATATCAACATATCAACTAGAAGTCTCCACTTCCATGATCAAGACAAATCATCTTAGTTGATATGTTATAGTGTTTGCAGATGAAATGCCCAATTTCATCACCGACAACGAACTAAAATTCTGAGTTTACAAAGAACTTGTGATTTATATCTTCTGTGACTAAATCATATAAATCACATACTATGCAGCTCATGAACTAAGATAGTGTCCCATTAGTTCATTAATAAATAGTCTCATATAATTAAACAATTTAATCATTTATGACATGTCAATAAATTGGATTTTAGGGCATAAACCCTAACATGCGATACATATCTAAAATGAATTTATAGTCTTGTATTATAATGGCGTATCTAATGTTTATGAATCATACAATACATAAGTGCATATTGTTTAAATTATATCATAAAATCATATGTGTCATATGATACACAAACACGTGGATTTAAAATGAATTTTTTTTTATATATTAAATTTTGTGCTTTTACTTGAGTTTAATGAGTTGTTAGACTTGTTTTTGACACAACATTACTAAGCTACTTAATTGAGCCCAATAAAATAACATGTCCATGAGAGTTTTTTTTTTTCCCCCCCCTAAAAAACTTAGACTACACACTTGATATTTCACTTCCATATTTGCAAAATTACTTTATATACTATTAATATGGTATTAAATGACAAAATAATTATTTATTTCTTTTATTATTATTATTATTAGAAGTTAGAATGCCAAAAGAAATATAAAGAAAAATTTATTAAAATAAAAGAACAAGAACAAATAGTAAATGTTGATAATAATGAAGAAATGAATTTGCAAGACGATGAATATGATAATAAAATTAGCTTAGGTTGTGTTGATTAGGTAAGACGATTAATATAACGAAAAGAAATTATTATTTTAGTTTTTATGTCATGTAGTATCACTTTTGAGTTTAATAAATTATTAAATTTGAATGTATACGTTATAAATATACGTTAATTTGATTTATTTAATTAGCATTGTTAAATATTATTAAATAAGTAATGATTGAATTAGTCATTATTTGAATATGTTGCAAATTTATAATGAAGATACATTTCATATATTATATAGATATATAATTTTTTTTAAAAAAAACTTTATTAGGTGTTCATGTATTTATAATACACGATATGGAAAAATTAAAATTCGTTTCACAATACGATTATCATTTTGACAACTATGAATGAATGTAATGTAGGGTTTATATACTAGAGAATATTTGACTAACTCTAAGTTAACTTTAGACTAACTCAGTGTTAATTTGCTTGTTCTACATATATATAGACTTAAAATTGGCTTAGGGTTAGCTTAACTAGTAAAGTCTCTTATTATCAAAAAAAGTTCTGGAGTTTATTTTCTACTTACACAAAAAACCAATTGGTATATTAATATGATGATAAAATCAATCATCAAGAGCAGATGCTCTATATATATAAATATATATATATATATATATATATATTGTGGGCGCTATTTTTGTCAGACCTCGGCAAGGCTCTGGGCGCAGTGTCGAGGAGACTCATTTTGCCGGTCCTCGGCAAGGCTCTGGGCGCAGTACCGAGGAGGCTCAGATGTCCCACATCGAAGAGAGCTTCCCCCACTTTCAACCTTATAAGCTGTGAAGCGAAGGAAGTAGTGTACCATCGTATTCCGGTATTCGAATACGAGAATACGATGGTACACTACTTCCTTCGCTTCACAACTTATAAGGTTGAAAGTGGGGAAAGCTCTCTTCGATGTGGGACATCTGAGCCTCCTCGGTACTGCGCCCAGAGCCTTGCCGAGGACCAGCAAAATGAGTCTCCTCGGCACTGCGCCCAGAGCCTTGCCGAGATCTAACAAAAATAGCGCCCACATATATATATACACACACATATTTTGTACCGTTTAAATACATGTTATCAAAACTAAGTGCCGCAAAACTAAATACAAACTGTAGGATTCAAATAACAAATTTATAGTGCCAATGGAAAAGAATCAAAGAATTGACAAAAAGATAGTAAAAACTAAATGAAAGATATACAAAAAGAATCTTTAAAATTGCATGGGTAATGGTATGGCAGCATGTACATCAACGACGATAGTAATATTTGGACTCCTTGGTGATCTTAATCCCAATAATTGAATCTTCTTTTTGGTATTTTGAACTTGGAATCGTAGTTTTACTTTCTTTTTTTCCTTTTTGCAACTTTAGGTTTCAACTCCAATGACTTAAAAAAAAAAAAAAAAACTCCAATTACTTCTCCTTCTATTTTTGGAACTTTTTCTTTTCGAAACACCTCTAATTTGTAGTGCAGATCGAAAGAGTTGACCTTCCATTAGCTGCATGTGTGTAGATCCCATCTATAGCAATAAGATAGACAAGTTGATATCGATCACACCGCACTCTTATTGTCTTATCACCGTTCATCATCAACATACCACACTTTGCATCAACGTCATACTCCTTAATAGTCCTTATCAAATTGAGGGAGGGGAGCGATGGGGGCATGACTCCCTAGCTTTAAAAAAAAAAAGTTTATTATACACGTTAATAGAAGTCATGATTTCATTTGTTTTTTTGTGTGTATAAAGATATGTACATTAACGTACGCTGCAACAAGTTTTTGTCTTTTTAAAAACACCCCATTCTATTAAATCTGAAAATTACAAAAATAATGAGAAAATTTATGGTAATGGCCCCTTCAATTTTTTATTTATATTTTCAAGTATAAAAACTCAGTTTGTATTAGTGTTGTAAGAACTAGATTTGAACCACGGCCCACCAAGAACAATGGATGATAGCCCAAAGAGCCCAAAACAATATATTTATTAGAGTATGGGTTTAATAGGAAGGCAACTTAGCAAGTTAAATAAGGACCATAGATGATTGGATTCATATATGTTAACAAGAATAGAGACACAATTTGAGAGAAACTACACTCCTTGGTCAAGTTCGAGGATCAGGTGTTCTTATAATAACTTAAGAATACAATTTTCTTTTCTTTCTCTCTTCCCCCTTTAGATTACATGCCCCATTTTTTATGGGAGTCTTTTCCTTATATAGTCCTACCATTATTTATCCCAGCCTTCCACTTATTGATTTTATAGGTGATCTCATGGACGCTTGTCTCATCAAAAACTTGCTGGAAGCTTTGTGAATAGCTGTAAACTGAGATATCACTGTTTAGGTGTCATTTCTACATAAATACAGTCAATTTGTTAGGTGCAGAGCATTTAATATGGTGGTAGCAGTCTTCTTCCCAGATATTTCTTCCTTTATTGTTGGCTTCTTTCCTTGAAGTTTATCCTTAAAAGAATGGTTATCTCTTGCACAACATTCTCAAGGTGGTCGGGTTCCAACCTTCCATAATGCTTTCCTGAGGAAGCTCGGCTCCTCGAGAGCTACCACTAGTTTGTTATTATCTGTCTTTGTCCTCAGCTCATTGACCCCAAAAATTATCAAACCTTTCGACTATCCTGGGGCTTCTATATGTCCTCAGGCACGGCCCACGGCCCAACACTCCTGCTCGGCTCATTTATCCTCACATGTGTCTCATTTGTTCTTTTATTATTCAATTTTTGCCACATATAACTCATTTATTTTGGGAACATTTAAGAAATATTTTTTAAAAAAATATATAACTTAATCTCTTTAGTAAATATTCCTTTTCTTTTCCAAAACAAACTTTTCATTTGCATTTAGAAATTTTGGGATGCAAGAATACAATTTTATTTATTTTTTACATATTTATATTAGATTGTATATGTTAGGGCATTAGAAAATGACATTTATTAGTTTTTTTTATAATTCTTTTTATAAACAAACAGACATACAATGGAGAAGGAATGAGGTACATTTATCAATTAATTTATACGAAATTTATTAATTTGTAAGCATTTTATGCTTTTGAATCTTTGATAGCTAATTTTAAAAAATAAATTACAACTATAATTTTTGCCACATCGATTAAATGGAAGCAAATGGAGGGACACCCTATTAATAATTAACACTTCCACATATGAAAAGAAAAATAGAAGTCTACCAAGGCTGTCAACGTTTATAAGAACAAATAGGTAAAATTTGAAAAAAAAAAAAATTCAAGATTTACATGCTCAACGAAGGCCAATGTGAAAATCCAAAAAAAAAAAAAAAAAAAAAAAAAAAAGAAATTCATCAAAGCAAAACCCTACATTAGTCTGAAAAGAAAAACAAGTCACCATTTGAAAAAAAAGAAAAGAAAATCTTGTTACACAATTATTTCTTCACATTCCATAGTACCCACTTTCTTTAATTAAAACATAAAAATTGTGAAATAATGTTTTCAAAACATAATTTCACAGTTTTAATTGAAATTGAAATTTAATTTCGAAACAATGAATGCATGATATATGAGCCCGTTTGGTAGCTAGCAACGTTTAAATATTGTTGTTTAATTTTCAGTGTTGTAGAAATACGTGTTTAAGTGTTATAGAAACTAGTCACATACCCGCGCGTTGCGCGTGATAATTTTTTTTAGGATGGTCTCATTAAATATTTTATTAATACTATAATTTTAGTGATTAACTATTGGTTTTTCATTAGTTTTTAAGTTAATAAAAACCTTAAATATACCTTTTTCTTACCTTTAAACACACACACACACACACACACACACACACATATAGTGAATCTTTACACATACCTTTAAAAAAACTCTATATATTCTACTTTTTTAGATGCGTAAAATTATAGACTACTACTTCATAACGATAGTAGCTAATTATTTTTTTTTTAGTAACCTCATTTGTAAAGCTTCTTACCATTATTATATATTTACTAACTAATGATTTGCATAATAAAGACGATAAATGAGAGATAACATTATTCATTAGATTTTTTAAAGTAATAGTGTATGAAAATTATATATATATATATATATATATTATAAATAAGGTTAAATGAAATATCAAAAAATGGATTTTTAAATTTTCTAACTTTATTTCTTATGTAATTTCTACTACTATCAGAGAACATCTCTTTTTTAGTTATGATTAATATGGTTTTCATAGTTAGAGTTTGATTAGTTTTAAAATTAAATTTAGTATTATGATTGTATTTAATCGTTAATTGTTGATTTAATTTTTTAAGTGAATTTAACGGTTTATGTTACTACACTGTAATGTTTTTAATGTTCTCCACACGGTAATCTCTATTTTATTTTTTACTTCTCCTTACAATCTCTTTGCTTTCCAATCAATGATTACTAATTGACATTTGTTTTTTTTTTTTTTCTTTATCTACTCTTTATTACTTTGTATTGGTTTTTTTCTATACCATCTCTCTCTCTCTCTCTCTCTCTCTCTCTCTCTCTCTCCCCCCCATTGGCAACCTATTGTTTTTCAAAATTTGATGATGATTCTATGAAATTAAACATGCATTATTAGGTTTTTTTTTTTTTAATTTAGTGTTTCTAACTTGATTTGTTTTGTATTTCATTCTTCCTTTGATGCATTGGGTGTGAGAATGAGTATTTCCCTATCATTCTTCCTTTTATTTATTTAATTTAGGCAAAATATTATATTTAAAATTTTTTAAAATAAAAAAAGAGTGGAAATATAAATAATTTAATGATATATATAGGGGATGTGACTGAATTTAAATGTTAAATAAAATGACATGAAAAAAAAATAAAAATAAAATACATAACAATAAACACTAACTTATTCAAATAATTCTATGTAATATAATAATAGTACATTCTTATATACTATTTTTAATTATTTATAATGCAATATGATAATATTTAATAATCAAAGTCATAAAAAAAAAAAAAAACTTAAAACACAAAAATAAATCCCATCAACCAAAATAGAGTTCTAAAGAATACAAAACTTTATCAAACTAAAATAGAGGTGCAAGAAAAATAAAAATAAAAATCTACCAAAATATTGAGGGAGAAAAAGTAGGAAATAACCACTTTTTTGTAAGAGAAAATTATGTAAAGAATAGAAGAGTGAATGAAAAATTTATATTAAGAGGATGATAATAAAAAGAAACAAAATAAAGGAAGATAAAAGGAAAAAAGAAGAGTGATATCAAGGTAGAATGTTTGGGGAGATGAAAAGGTAAAGAGAAGGAGAAATGTTGGAGAAAGTGTAAATGTTAAAAAAAAAATGAGTACAATTTGATGAACACAATTTTCTTTTATTTGAATTTAAGTAAATTATTAAATTTTTTATTTTTTAAAACAAAAAGAGATAGAAAATATAAATAATTTAATGATAAGTAGGATGTGGTTGAATTTCAATATTGAGTAAAATAGAAGAGAAGAAAAAAGAAAATAAAAATTAAAAGATATAACAATAAACACTATATTATCCAAATTATGCTATGTAATGTAATATTATTTTATTTTTATCTACTATCTTTAATTTTTATAATGTAATCGGATAAAATTTAACAATCAAAGAGTAAAATAATAATAATAATAACTTAAAACACAAAACTAAATTGTATCAACCTAAATTAGAGTTCTTAAAAACACAAAAATTTATCAACTTAAAGCAGAGATGCAATAAAAAATATAAATCCACCAAAACATTGAGAGAGAGAGAGAGAGAGAGAGAGAGGCAGAGAGAGAACTTTTTTGTGAGAGAAAACTATGCAAAAAATGGAAAAGAGTAACAAATTTATAGTAAAAGGGAAAGGATAAGAAGAGACAAATAAAAGAAGATGAAGAGAAAGATGAATAACAATATTTAAGTAGAGGGTAGTGGAGAGATGAAAGGTAAAGGAAGAAGAAATGTTGAAGAAAATGTAAATATTTAAAAAATAAGTGAATGTATAAAAGATTATAGGAAAATTGGAAATAAAAAAGAAATATATATAGATGTTAAAACCAACAAAGATGAATATGTAAAATCAATAATCTATTTTTATATATTTATATATATATATATATTTTGTAAACAAATATGAATAAATAATAATTATGTGGCAAATGATATGACGATGAGGTAATGCATCAAGAGCTTAGTAGTAATAAATGGTACGCTTCAGCTTTTAGTAATACTAGCTGCCTACTCGTGCGTTGCGTGTGATAATTTTTTTAGGACGGTCTCATTAAATATTTTATTAAAACTATAATTTTAGTTATTAACCATTGGTTTTTTATTAGTTTATAAGTTAATAAAAACCTTAAATATACATTTTTTTACCTTTATACAAGCACACACACAAATATATATATATATATATATATATATATATAGTGAATCTTTACACATACTTTTCAGAAAACTCTATATATTCCACTTTTTTGAATGCGTAAAATTATAGACTACTACTCCATAATGATAGTGGCTAATTAATTTTATATTTTTTTTTAGTGATCTTATTTGTAACGCTTCTTGTCATTATCATATATTTACTAACTAATGATTTGCATAACAAAGACAATAAATGAGAGGTAGCATTGTTCACTAGATTTTCGAAAGGTAATAGTGTATGAAAATTATATATATATATATATATATATATTATAAATAAGGTTAAATGAAATGTCAAAAAATGGATTTTTAAATTTTCTAACTTTATTTCTTATGCAATTTCTACTACTATCAGAGAACATCTATTTTTTAGTTATAATTAATATGGTTTCCATAGTTAGAGTTTGATTAGTTTTAAATTTAAATTTAGTACTATGCATGATTGTATTTAATTGTTGATTGTTGATTTAATTTTTTAAGTGAATTTAACGGTTTATGTTACTACACTGTAATATTTTTAATATTCTCCACACGGTAATCTCTATTTTATTTTTTACTTCTCCTTACAACCTCTTTGTTTTCCAATCAACGATTACTAATTGGCATTTGTTTTTTTTTTTTTTTATCTACTCTTTATTACTTTGTATTTTTTTTCTATACCATCTCTCTCTCTCTCTCTCTCTCTCTCTCTCTCTCTCTCTCTCTCTCTCTCTCTCTCTCTCTCTCCGTTGGCAACCTATCGTTTTCCAAAATTTGATGATGATTCTATGACATTAAATATACATTATTAGTTTTTTATTTATTTTTAAATTTAGTGTTTCTAACTTGATTTTTTTTTTGTATTTCATTATTTCTTTGATGCATTGGGTGTGAGAATGAGTGTTTCTCTAGCATTACTCCACTTAATGTGGACAATTTTATTTATTTAATTTAGGCAAAATATTATATTTTAAAATTTTTAAAATAAAAAAGGAGTGGAAATATAAGTAATTTAATCATATTTATGGGGG